>CM032875.1:54634219-55371719 GCA_019176425.1 Megalops atlanticus | reverse complement strand
ACACACGAACGTGCCATGCACACGTGTGTCTGTAAAATCCTCTTGGATCGGCCACAGGGCAGGTCAATATGCTGTAGCACTATAGTGTACCCCTTCTGCCTCAAAAGTCACATATAAGTCGTTGCATGGGGGGGTTGGATAAGGAGGTTGATACACAGATCGTTGTGGGGGTGGGGTGGGGTGGGGTGGGGTGGGGGGATATGGGGGGGTGGTTTGAAGGAGTTGTTGGAGAGCACAGAAGTGCACCTCGCCTCTAGCCATCCACCGCTCAGCCTATTAGCTGCGGTGACCTTGCCTGTGCCTTTGTCTTTGTGCTCTCCTCCCGCTGTTTTCCCTCTCAAGCATTCCCTTTTGTTGTCTCAGAAAATTGGGAAAAACGCCACATCTCTCTCCAGCAGCCCCCCCCCCCCCCCCACCACCACCACCACCACCAACCCCCCCGCCCCCCACCCAGCCTCTCCCCAGCTCCAGAGATCCAGTGACACACCCAGCCAGTAAGCAACCCCTCACCCCGTGCGATCCTGGCAGGAGGAACCTCCAACCATTAAGCACGGAGAGGAGGCTCGAACAGACAGGGCCGGCTGGCCGCGCTCTCGCCCTCCCCGGGCCCTCCCTCTTTATTGCCTGTCCTTCATGTAAAAGGAAGGAGGCCCTCGTAGCCAAGTTTTGACACTGCCACATATGGCCCCCTCCATCAGTCTGACTAATCAAGCATCGAGGAGAAGCAAAGCCAGCTTAATTGCCAGCCAGATATCGCCGGTCTCACTTGATGCAACCTGAAATTGATACAGGTCCGGGGAAAAAAAAAAGAGGCAGCAGAAGACAAAAGAATATGGCCATTGTTCTGGCCTTTTTATCTGCCAATTTTTTTTTTTTTGTTGTTGTTGATTGTTTTAGGAGAAAATGTACAGCATGTGCTTAAAAATATAGTTAAGTTACAAAAGACAATAAAGTAATAATAATTAAAAAATTGTAATGACAATGATGGTGACAGCACCAACAATATTACTTCTAGTATCAGTACTACTTATACTGCCACTGCTAGTATTACTGATAGTGTCACTGCCTCTACCACTGCTAATAGTAATATTAATAACGGTAATGTTGTATTTAAGGACTGCAATAATGAAAGAGGTTGTTTTGAAGCATCCCCAGGAGCAGTGTGTGTGTGGGTGTGTGTACGTGTGTGTGCGTGTGTGTACGTGTGTGTGTGTGTGTGTGTGTGTGTGTGTGTGTGTGTGTGTGGGGGGTGCAGGCTGGAGAGAGCGTCTGAGATTTCCCAGGGAGGGATATGCGCTACGTTCCTTCCGGGGATGAGCGCGTTCACAGAGGGCTTCCTGTGCCCCCCGGTCCTGTCCCGTCCCGTCCCATCCCGTCCTGTCCCGGTGGAATTTTCAGCAGGGGCGCCGCTGCGTGCACACACATACAGCTCGAAAAAGGAAGGCGAGAGGCAGAATTCCCATGTTCCCCTTCTCCGCTCTCTTTCTTTCCCTTTCATTATGATCCTGCATATGAACACCGGCGTGTTGTGATGTGGGCTGGCCTTTTGTCCACGCTGTTTTTTCGGCCAGCCCCTCCGCGTTTCTTCAAAAGCGCTGACTGACAGATGACATTCTCCTGTTTATTATCAAGAAGTAGACTTTCGATATCATCAAAAGTGGGAAGGGAAAAAAAACAGTCCAAATGTCAAAGACTGAATATCTACCGCCCCCCCCCATTTTTCCTTTTTAAATGACCTCGTACGATGCCCAGCTCATTGTGTAACAGCCATTTGTGGGTATGCAAGCATATGCACAGAGAGGAGAGTCACACTTAAACTCTGTTGTCTCCAAATCAAGAACAGTTCCTCTGCCTCCACCTGCCCCCACCCCCAGCACCACCAAAAAGATATTTTATTTGTATATATGTGCATGTGAGAATATATATACATATATATGCATATATATATACACATACACACACACATATATATATATATATATATATATATATATGTGTGTGTGTGTGTGTGAGAAAAGAGAGAGAGAGAGAGAGAGAGAGAGAGAGAGTGTGTGTTGTCTATGCCCTTTCAAGGCGAATACACTTAAAATAAGCCTGATTTAAAATGAAGGCCAGATCAGCTTGCAAGGGGAATGGGGATTGGTGGGGGGGCTTGGGGGTGTCAGTTGCCTGCTCCTGTATTCAATTTTAATATGAAAGGCAGACTTTACATATCTACCTAAAAGGCCACATCTCAGAGCTCCTGTTGGTCTCCCGGAGACAGCCATTTTCCAACTCCGCATGCATAAAATGAGCTACAGTAGGTGTCAGTAATTAAACTATCGTGTTTCAAAGTCCTGACAACAGCACAGAGGCACGAGAACAAGATGATAATTTCATTAGGTTGAAGAGCAAACTCATAATTAGGTGCCTTTCACAGAGGAAAGTGGTGGACAAAAGGCAGCAGTCCTAGAAGCCCCCCCCCTATCCCCCCCCCCCCGTCGTCCACCCCTCTCTGTCAGTGCCATGGTGAAACACTATCCAAACTCCCAGTTTACAAGGTTAACCACTGGGCACAACAGGCTACTGGCTACAAAGTGCACCCTGAAACAATCACTCTTTCTTTCGTGGAGGTTGAGAAAGGAAATGATGTGGAGAGAGGAGGAAAGAAAGGATTTTTTTTTAAAAAGTCAATAACAATTGAAAATCGGTGGGCTATTGTTGGACTGAAACCCAAATTCGTCCTCCGCTTCTTTGAACAGATAGTTTCCAGAGCATTGACAATGTGTGTGTGTGTGTGTGTGTGCGTGTGTGTATGCGTGTGTGTGTGTGTGTGTGTGTGTGTGTGTGTGTGTGTGTGTGTGTGTGTGTGTGTGTGTGTGTGTGTGTGTGTGTTTTTCTCTTTCTAAACTCTGAAGTCACTTGACTGATCACTGAAAACATCACGTTTGTTTTTGCTGTCTCTCTCTTTCTCTTGCTCTCTCTCCCTCTTCAATTAGGGCAATTTACCATTTTTTTTCCCGTTGACTTTTTGCAAAATAACATTTACTCAAACCTAAACTGAGGGGATGTGCATTTTCAGGAAGTCATTAATGCACAGTTTAATGTTTGTTTCACTTTATTTATCTCTGTCTTTACTTGCTGGGGAATTTGCATATTTAATTGATCAATATGCTCCCTGTTCCTTGTGCACATCTGCCAAGCTGGTCCCATCCTCTTATCGTCCTCATTTCTCAAACTGACAGCTCTCTCTGCCTGACGCTGTGCCCCCCTCTCTCTCTCCCTGCCCCCACTTCCCCCAGCTCTCCTTCTATCACCCCTCAGTAGTCTTCTGTGACTCAAGGGGACCGGGAGCACCTTCCAGTGTTGGAACAATCACCCTGCACCCCGTGAGTTAATTAAGGTTCCAAATAAAATCACATACATATTTATACATAGATAAATGTGTGTTTGTGTGTGTTTGTGTGTGTGTGTGTGTGTGTGTGTGTGTGTGTGTGTGTGTGTGTGTGTGTGTGTGTGTGTGTGTGTGTGAGTTTGTATACCACGCGGGCTACCGTCATGCGCTATTCTGTTTTTAGGGCCAGAGAAAGTCATGGGCTTCCAGAGATTTTCCACATGGCTAAACGTCCCGCTGCCTGGCGCAACATGTGCATTATTGTCTCACATTCAACATCTGTCACTGTCGCGGTTCCTCCGTCCCCGCAGCCTTGAATCGGGGCCGGCCTGCTTATCAGCGGCGTGTCAGAAATCTGGGCCCGCCTCCTCTTTCCCCTGTTTAATCTTTTATTAAGAGCTACAATGTGAGGCGTCAGATAGCGACTGCTCCTCCACTTCATCATTCAGAAATCCCCGGGCCTGCATCAATAACCCTGGCCCGCTCGACAAAAATCAAAGGCGCCGCCACTGACTGCTACGCAGAAACCGCCTTAAATCTGGAGGGCCATTTGCCGGCATGGGCAGAGGAGGCCGCCTGTCGATCGCGCTGCCCTGATCCCGCCTCTCCGCTGGCCACTTTATCATTTAGGCCTCTTCGGTTGAGGACAGCAGACATGCGCGCGCTATTTAGAACGTGCAGCAGCCGTCAGGATCGCCACCCCCCCACACCACTACCACCACCACCCCCCACCGCCTGTCAATCCAGGCAATGCAATTTTGTTATCAGCACTGTACAAAAAATTGTTTCTCCATGAAAAACCGAAATAGATTGGAAGACAGTTTGAATAAGGCAAATATGGATTCAAAACACATGCAAAATGATTACTGTTTGTATAAGAATAATCCAGATTTTTTTGTGTATTATTTGATTAGTAATTAAAAAAAACTTTCCAAGAAATGCTCATTACTTTTGCTTGTCAGAGTTTATCAGGCTGTTACTGGACTTTTGATTGATGTTTCTGTCAGAACTCCCCTTAGTTAAATTAATTTTCCTTCAAAGACAGTGAAAAAAGCTCTTATGAGACTGTAAAAATAGACTGTCGTTTGGACGAAATTCAGATGCGTTCCCTGCTTTTGTCATTACGGAGAAGGAGCGCTTTAATTCGATCATAATTTCTCAGGAGGAACTTGAAATTAAGTTTAGCTACACAGAGTTGGAGAGGAGCAACGATGCAAAGCAACAACAAAAAAATATGGCCGACTGGCTGACTGCTGACTACACTATTTCTCTTGCACCTGCGACTAAACACTTTCCCTTTTATTTCCTATTCAGGCTAAATAAATGCCAATATTCACCTTGAAAGAATCATCATAAAGAGAGTCTCCCGAGATATAAAGATAGAGTCCTCTCATCTGCCTTCCCAACAGTGTCAGCTAGCAGTACGGAGGGCCTGGTAAATGTGCTAAAGCCGGGCCTGTGTAAATTACTTCTCCCGTTCTAAGTGAGCAGTCATTCTCTGAAGTGTCAGGGATAAAAAAAACCTGCGCCGTGCAAATAACGGTGAAATGGCTTCAACATTCACAGAGAGATGCGCTCGGCTGGATCTAACTCCAGTTAAAAAATACAACCTGTTTCTCATCTCCTTTCCCGGTGCAGGATCTTCCTCGGTATTGCCCGGATGGAAATTTGGATCGTCATTCTCTTTTTTTATTTCGGAACTGTGAAAACGTTTGGAACGGGGGACAGGCGGCATTATTGGATGCTGTAGTATTAGCATGCCTCGGATGCTGACGTTTATCAAGTAAACTTTAAAAGAGGGGTTTTTTTTTGCGTTTGTCTTGATCACATGCCGTAATTTCCTTTTTGGTTAGGGTCATTACAGCAGAGGCTGGTTCAAAAAGTATCTGGAATTTAATTTTAATTGTACAGTGCAGGACTCACGCTGTGACTCTCTTTGTGTTAGAAGCATCACAGTGATTTATCCTCATTATTGTGTAAATAGGTTTTGGCAGTTCTCAGTAAATAAAACAGAGACTGACAGGAGGACAAGAGGGAATTTGCCTTCCTACCAATTAGAGTAGCCTTAGGCTGTACTTTTAAGAGGAGATAAATCCTGTAAATCGCTAAAATGATCCTGTCACATGCACCAAAAATATTAAAATGGCACAGCGGCGCTCTGCATACAGTTTGCCTGCCCGTAATGAGTTGGGGTGGGTTTCGTCGTGAGGGTTGCATCTCGCAGCTGGGGACCTGCTGATTGACAGTGAAGATCAGGCTTCAACCAACGGGCTCTCCAACCAGTAAGGGCCAGATGGAAAAGCCACAACTCACGTTTAACACGCCGCGTTTTCGGCTCACGGAAATTCCCAAATTGTCTTTTCACCTCCTACCTGTGAAATTATTTTCCATAATAAATGCACAACGTGCCCCGTTTTTCTCATGCCAAGATTTTCCTTTTTTTCCTTGGAGCAATTTATTTTTTAAAAAAAAGGAGCCGGTGAATCTCAGCCCTTGTTAACCTGAGCTGAGGTGTTAAATTTCAATTACGACGAATCTTAAGGACGAACATGTGTAGGAAGAGAGGGAAAGAGACGAGGGAGGGGGAAACCTTGTAATAATTGTCTCGTCTGTTGAAATACACAGAACAAAGTTACTGGTGCTCACTGCTTCCCAGTGAAATCCTATCTTACTTGGGCGAGCACAAAGTTCAACATGTTACCAGGGAAACGGTGCTATCTGAATTTAAAACGATTCCAGAACTTTGTGTCATGGAGGAGCTTTTGGGGGTGGCGTGTAACATACCCCAGTGGCTTTACGCCGCAAAATCTGTGCATTGAGAAAGTGTTATTAAGAAAGTGCAAGGAAAAGAAAACAAGCACGCAGCAATCCGATGCTGTGAACTGATGGGAATTCACCCTCCATTGTTTCCTGCCCTCCTCCATGGTGTCTTCCTGTCTTCCACATGAATGTGGGTGCTGGTGTTTTTTCAGCTAATGTTGTTTGCTTGTTTTAGCGTTGATCTCATCCCTTTCCTGATGCGCTGCTGCTGAACAGAGTGTGAGAGTGCAAGCGTGCGTGTGTGTGTGTGTGTGTGTGTGTGTGCATGTGCATGTGCATGTGTGTGTGTGTGTGTGTGTGTGTGTGTGTGTGTTTTTGAGGCTGATGTGAGTGAGGAATAGGCGGATCATAGCCAGCTGGAGAAGCTGGGGTCAGCAGCGATCCAAGACAAAACAAGATGCACGTGTCACTGGGGGGGTGAGAACTCTGGGAGGAGAGGAAGGTGGAGAGAGGGAGACAGTGAGAGACCAGCCGACAGCTGCGATTACGTTATGGGCTATATGAATATATCCATTACCGGATATGGGCCCAGACAAGTTATGGAAAATGCCAGGCTGGAGCAACTGGAAGTTAGATTAGTCAGCTTCATGCAGGCCCACTCCATTTAGCCAACGGGCATATGAGGAAAAATATAATAATAACAATAATACAATTTATACTGTAGTAGTAGTGTGGCATAGCGGTAAGGAGCAGGGCTTGTAACCAAAAGGTTACTGGTTCAATACCCCTACTGGGGTACTGTGGTTGTACCCTCGGGCAAGGTTCTTAACCCACATTTGCCTCAATAAATATACAGCTGTATAACTGAATAACATTGTAACCTATGTAAATTGCTCTGGATAAGTGCATCTGCCAAATGACAATAATGTAACGTATTTTGTGTTCTTTTAATACAAAAAGTATACAACAAATACAAAATGCTGAAGGCCACCGTTGATATACTCTGAAAACTCCTGCTTGTATTTATAGGCCACACACTGTCCACAGTGTCCGCCATCCTTTTTTTTTCCTCCGTTAACCGTCAGAAAAGGATGACTGGTGAGCAGCGGCGGTGGCGACTCGGACCATGAAGATTGGTTCTGGAGAGGCGGGAGCAGCAGTCCATCGACCGCCTTGTTAGCCCGTCCTTTTTTTTACGCCTGGTTCTCCCCCCACGTCTCTCTCCGTTTTTATGAATCATTCGCAATTTCATTCCTGAATTAATGTAAATCCCTGGCACAAATCAAATTGCTAAAGAATGAAGCCGGGACAATAAATTTGTCCTTATAACGCTTAAGGAACCCTCCCAGAGGGAGGTGTTGAGTGGATGTGCCGAAGAGAGACAGAGAGAAGGAGAGAGAGAGGGAGAGGGAGTGAGAGAGAGAGAGGTGGCAGTCAGGCTGCACTTTATCATGACAGATCTCCTTTACACACTAATTTTCTTGTTAAAGAAGAGAGAATGGAGTTAAATCCAGAGAAATCCTTTTCCCCGCTGCCGGCACTTGGCAGGTGAGGGAAGTGTGGGGGGACTTCCTGTGGAACCGCGGCTTCCGCCACGTAATCTCAGTGTCAACGGCAGTCTGCTGAACAGCCACAATTTATTCTGTTTATTCATCACTCCATCACTCCGATTTTGGGCCTTTTGATTCCTCTCATCTGCTTTTTTTTTCTTTTTCATTATATTAATAATAATAATGACAGTAATAGAAAACTAATCATAAGACAAGGATGAAGAAGAGGAAGATGAATAAACAATGAACAATGACGCAGCTAATATGAAGACGGATGCATCAGCTGTCCTTCTAGGTGTGAAATCAAACAGAAAAGAAACAAACTCCTTGACCATGTCCATCACATTCATGCAAAATGTATCCAAATTCATCTCTGGCAGAGAGCATAGAAGCACGTTGGAGGTTCATTCATATGGCTACACATACATAGCCATAACTACTTACCCATGGCCTCTCTGAAAACATCTTTTACATGTAGTGTACACATTTCCCAGGAATATCAGATATTACTTAATGTAGTCATATAGGAAAATAAAGACCATTCTACAGCCTGGACTTATGTTTGGGCAGTTTTCCCTTCGATAATAATTCAAATGGTATCAAGCGTCAGAAAGTATGTTTGGAAATTCTGAACTCAATTCATTTAATCCATAGAGAGTAACATCTGATTTTAAGGCTTAATACATGAAGAGAATGGAGTGAATAGGGGAACACACTGCTGCTAAACAGCCTGAAAAGGCAGTTGTGAAATTAACTGTGGACACTTACTTCTGCTTTTTCATATTTTGACTTTATGATGTTTAATATTATCCTATTTCATATTCTGGGAGTGTGTACGTCTTAAAATATTTCCAGATTAAATAAAATCACTGGACAGGGAACAATGTGGAAAAATGGGGAAAACTACAGGAAATTGACAAGGCAACGCAATGGTTAATGGTTAAGTGTTCAGAACAATCAAAATTCTATTTTATATAATATTTTCACAATTATTTTGCAACTTTGACATGACTGTTTTTTTTCTTTAATGAAAAGAGTAACAATCTGAATTTTTATTTTTATTTATTTATTTAAACAGAGAGAAAAATCTTTCTTCAAAGATCGCATCTGTGGTGCAACAAAACAAAAAAATTCTGTCAGGAAAGCAAGACTCACTAGTTGACAAAAACCTTTTGATGTTTTGTCAAAAAGTGTCTTTTGCTCAATCTTACCTACTGACAAGCGCGGATTTAGACCTGTGCGAGGTTTACCGCAACAAAACACACTTCAGAAACGCCAGCTAGGCGGGAGAAAAAAAAAACTGCAAAAAGTAGAACTTTCCAACCCCTTAATAAGACAGCCTTCAAAATGACCCTCCTCCTTCCCTCGTTCTCTCTTCTGGAAGGCACTCAGCAGAAAAGCAAACTCAGAAATCCAGCAGCGTGGACAGGAACGCAATGATGAAACTTGTCAGAGTTCAAATTTATCCATACTTCTCGCTCATGACATGATTGATTTTCCTTCAGAGTGCTCGAATATGGGATTGTCTTCCCTTCCCTCCACCATGGTAGCGGCTAATGTATACAGCCCGGGTCTGTCTGTGGGACGGCGAGGGGGTTGACATGTGGAAGAACAACTGAAATGAATACGGATGAAATTTGAAAGCGCAATTTTCCGTCCGTCAGTCACCTCTTAAAAGGACAACTTAACCACCAATCAGAGAGGTCCGGAGCGAGGTCGTTCTCATTTGGGGATTCCAAAGTGAGGGGAGCATCTCGCAGCATCGGCCGATGATTTGAATGCCCCCCTACCCCCACTTCCACCCCCACCCCCAAAAAAGATTCATTGAGATTGGGAAAAATATCATCTGTGACAATTTCTAAATTGGACATATTTCCCTTTTTTTCCCCAAATCAAACACTCTAGCCATCTACAAACAAATAAGAAGAAACATAAAATCCTTTTTTATGATCTAGGTCCCCGATATGAACTTGGACAGTATCTTGTAGGTGCTTTGAAAGAGAACCAATTATACTTTATTTAATTATTAAGGTTGAATAAATAACAGAGATTCATGTTAAAAATCTTTTGGTCCCAGTCAATCACGATAAAACATTAATGAGGCGGGATAGGGAGCCATAAAAACAGATAGGCAGCAATAGTGAATTATAAATTGGTATTGATTTTTCTTCCCCTTCGCAATAAGACTCCCAGGTAATCGTATGTTGCCACATGTAAAGTGCACTTTCCTGGTGGAGGCCGATATCAACCATCAAATATAAATGAGATGGATGAATTTGTGACCAACCTCATTTTGCAAACAAAAGGAAGAGTCGTGCGGCGGAGCGGGCAGGAGGGGGGACAGGCGCGTGCTGTGGAGTCCCAGGGAGCTCGTGGTGGCGGAGAGAGGCCCTGCGGAGCGCTCTCTTGATATGTTACCTTGTTAGCATCACTAAGAGGAGCATAAATATTTCTTTATTATTTGCGGAACCCATCCTGTCTCTCCTAATAGGCAGGCCACATGGAGTTAAAGCTGCATTACCCGGAGCTGGGCTGGAGCTATCGCTCAAAAAAAACAACAACAAAAAAAAAAAAACACAGCTCATTTTTTTTGGGATGTCTCACCCCGAGTTAATGAACAACCCCACTGCACTGATCATGGAGGCTGTGTGTGTGGGACACAGAAAGGGGTGTTCTCCACTCTGCCATTTATTGAAGACATAAGGAGACAAATAAGACGTTTCCCGTGGCAACCCCTGGACGAAGTGGACAATTACTATTGGCATTCTACATGTAAATATTTAACACTTCACAGCTAGTTTGGCCCTAAACGGCCATTGGATATTGCTACAAGCCTCAATACCATTTCCCAAATGGGCCACACTGGCCTTCGCTCGCACCGTTTTATTGGATTACGGTTAACACAAATCTCGTCCTGAGCAGCACTGAAGGAAGGAAGACCCAATTTGAATTGCGCCGAAGCGACACTCGGCAGCCACGGGGGTGGGGGAGGATGGGGGGGACTGAAAACCTGGCCACCGCGAATTCAAATAAAAGCGTCGTCCCTGACGAAATGACTCTTTGTCAGGTTAATTGATAATCTCCTACCTCACTTCATTAGCCAGACAGATCAGGCTTAGCTAGAGGGACAATGAAGTGGATGTCTCTAAGAATCAGTTAAGCCCTGACCAGGACATATCTACACGCTCTCAATAATCTTCCATATTTCTGGTGTCTCTCATCCAGACAGCACAAAAAGTATCCATTTACACCGAAAGTGCAGACACAAGCTCATAATTGTGTATAATATGAAATACATATTGCATATCTGACCATCTGTCCATTTTCCACCACAGTGATTTTGGAGAGACCACACATGACATGACCATATCCTTACACGTACAGTGCAATAAAAAAGATCCTCCTGAACAGTGAAGCTGGTTTTTACTGTCACCCGGGTTCCCTGGGTCCAAATTGACTTAAGTGCATATTGCAGCAATGAACCTGAGACCTCCAGCTTTGACCCCCTTCACATGTATATTTAATGGGGCGGCAGTTAGCAAGAGTGCAGCTCTGATCAGAATTCAGAGAGTGGCTTTGAACACCCTTGTGTATTCCTGCACGCTCGGGCCCAACGCTAGCAAGCAAGCACCGGGAGTATAAATCCCAACTCTTCGGCCACAGCAAACAGCTGCAGGCATCTTCACTGTGGACCTCCTTGGATAGACAGGGAAAGAACGGAAATAAAAAAAAGAAGATGGAGAAGAGATGCCACCCAGGCGGAGCTTTCGCCCCTCGTGGAGAGGAGCCGCGATCCGCCTTGGAAAACCTGGCGGCGGCGGCGAACAGGAGCAGTTCATTTCACACACACAATTAGTTTACAGAAACACTATTGACGGCCTAATGCCTGTTTGTTCAACAGCTCTCTGTGAACCGCACGCTCATCTACGTGACAAAACATTAACGAGGGGGAAGCTCTCCATTCCTCCAGAGTGCCTGCACTCCTCACTATCTCCCCCGCGCAAAGCACCTCTGGGGGGTTCCACAGAAACGCGCGTTCCCCCCAACAACACCTGAAAGAAGGGGGAGAGCCAAACAAAAGAAAACACACCAAAAAAAAGAGAAAGAAAGAGAGAAACAAGTCTACTGACACATACTCCGAGACCCCGCTAGGAGGATAAAAATATCGTCTTAACCTTTAAGCATTATTACAGCTGTTCTCGTCTTTGTCGCGGGGCTGTTAACGGAAACGGCTGTTTTATTTCATAGCGCCGCCTTTTCTTCAGCCATGTGAGAAATGAACAAAGACGGCAAACTAATCTGTTTAGAAACTGCGGTGTCAAACTGTGTATCGTGAGGCGCAGGTCTCTGTGCTGCTGCGTGGCTGCAGAGCGCAGTCTTATACCACTGTCAGGGAAAACAAAGCGAAAAACAAAAAAAAGGGGGGGAGGCGACAGGGACGCACGGACGGGGGGATAGGTGAATCGTATTGAATTACACCATGTCTGCGCCGCATCCTCTTAGATCTCAATTGGCCCTTGTCAAAACAGACGTTTATTTTAAGGGATGCAAAATTCTCAACAGGACTTACTCCCTTTGGCGTGACAAGCCAGCGAGACTACCATGAGGGGTTAGCTCAAGAGGGATTAGTGGGAGAACTGGAGAACTGCCACTCATATATACCTGCACAGGAGACGAACGCGGGGCTGTGCGCTGTCTTCCCACCCCCCTTCGTCTTTAAGACTACCACGAACAGACACCCCCCTCAGCCACCCACACACACACACACACACACACACACACACACACACACACACACACAAACCACTAACCCCCCAGTTCCAAACCCCCTCATTCTTTGCAATGACCTCTGTGCTCTGGAAACAATTACTCCAGGAAAGCCTGTCAATATCATTATTTTTACAAGAAATCAATACGCCTCACAAAGTTAATGGGGGATTCAGGCAGCAAACGTTTACCTTCTCACTGTCAGCGGTGCAGCGGTCTGCGCCCGGGCCCAGATGACAGATTCGCCCCGACACCGAGCAGACAGTAAGCAATGGGTGGAAGAGAGAGAGAGAGAGATCGGCTGCAGGCAGGCGTGGAAAACGTCAGGCTCTGCCGGCAGCCCTGCTCTAACGAGCGCAAGATGTCAGCCGCAGCCGAGTGTCCACCGCCGGAGCGGGGCTCGGGAGAGCGGAGACCGCCTCTGAAAAACGGGGGGGATTAGAAAAAAGGAGGCCTCTCTCTGCGCCTTCCTTCCTTCCTTCTTTCCTTCCCCCGGCTCTTTTAATTGGGGTTCACCATTCACAAAAAGGCGGAACACCGGCGAGAAGCAACTTTCGCCATTGGTTGACTGAATACCATTCCCAAGGAACCATGTTCGAGACGTTTGTCCGCATGTGCAATTCGTTTTACTCTGTTAGGTTAAATAAAGAATAAATAAATAAATAAATAAATAAATAAATAAATAAATAAATAAATAAATAAAAAATAACAGGAGATGACACTGACAAAATTAGCGCCCGTTTTTGATTCACGTTTAAGGACAGAACAGCCAATCTGTGGGTTTCGCAATTTCAGTCTTCCCACACAGCAACATACGCTAAATAGTTATTTAACTACACTGATGCATGGCTGCGGAATACTCCCAATACTTTGTATCAGCACCTCCCAGATGGGCTACAAGCTGTGCCAAAATGTCTCTTGTCAACAGCCCTGTGAACTATGTGATCATATGGCGACAGGAGCTGTGTCTTTATATTAATTTTGTTTTATTGCCCCGGCGCTGCTTGCTTGTCCAATTCATCATCTGCATATACGCCTGTCAAGGCGACACCAAAAGGAAACGCTTCCGACTTCTTAGATAACGTGCTGTGCTGCGCACACACGCTACTTCCCCCCCAGTAGCCAAACAACACTGGGCCTGTGGCTTTTCTTAATGCAGGGACTTATTTCTCATTCATTTAAATGACTATTTGCGCAAACTGTTTGTAAATACTCCGAAAATATTCTCCCGCACATGAGCGAGACTGTATGCCAACGCAGGGTGTTCTGTGGCAAATTTTTCTCTGTGATTCATTTTATTTGTATTTCCTCCTTGTTTTAATGGCTCAACGCCAACGCAGGGAGTAAAAAAAAAAAACACAGGCCCAAAAGCAGTGAGGATTCCCGGAGCTCCTCGTCCACCATTCAACAGATTGGAATTTGCGCGAGCTCCGCACGTCATTAGAGCCGTCGTTCACAGCTTTTTGGGGCCCTAATGCAAACCACATGCAGAACCGCGGCTGATTACAGAGCCTCGTAAACAGCTGTGTTCTGATTGGCCGCTGCAGGATGGGAAATGGTGGGTCTCAGAGGGAAAAAAACAACAAACAGATCTCATGTCTACAAAGCAGAACTCAAAACATTTTTCATGCATTGTGGGCCGCAGTGGAAGCGGCAAGCTGTTTAAAAAAAAATACAGGACCAAATTGAACATTTGTCTGACATGATGGAAAAGTGAGTGCTATTTTCTGTTATATTGCCCCGATTCTACGTTGACAAGAATATATTTTTTTGCCGCTCCCAACTGATTTCACAGTAGTGAACTCCGTTTATGAGTTATCTGACACATTTCTTGCATTTTTTTTCCCTGACAACAGTGCTCAGTGGAAATTTCAAGGCACCTCTCTCCTGACAAGTAGAAATATCAATATTTGAATAAATTGTGGATTTTAAACTTCTCACTTGGTTGCGCCGGAGCAGGGAAGACTGAATTTTTTCTTTTGCTGGGTCTAATCCCCCTGAGCCTAAAGGGAGAAATCTGTATGCAGCATTTCATTACAAGAAAGCTGTACTGAGTGACATTTGAGGCACACATCTAAGTCGACCTGATGAAGTTTACTTCCTTCAAACAACAAATAGTGGCTTTGTATTATTTCCCTCCCCCCCCCCCCTTCCCGGGGAGAATGCAGAGTGCAATGGCAGAGCTAAAAGGAGAAATGTTGATTCACAAATTGACAGGCCAATCTTTAAACAAAATGCGTTTCTTGGGGAAAAAGTGCAGCCTTATTCAAGCCGAGCATCTTTCTTTCTTTTTGCCTGACAGAAAGGGGGGAAAAAATACTGCGCTGATTAGAAGGAACTTGTTAAGATGGAGTCTCAGACACTCCACGTTTTTAACAAGCATGTGAAGAAAAACAACATAAAGACAACAAAACATTGTCATTAACATTTATGAGTGTCGCAGATGTCACTCAAGATGTGGCGTTATGAACAAAGTAATTAAATCTGCATGCTATGGCAAATGGGGGGAGAAAGAGAAAAAAATGCAGACGAGAAGGTTGCGGATGAGTGTTTTCATTTACATATACGTCGGGAAAAAAGAAATAGCACTTTAATAGGGACATCAGCGCTTTCGCACACAGCCTTGTATAAACAAAGGCAAATGTCACTGTATTTTGTCTGAGTGATATGATCTAATAAGTCTTGGCATTATTAAGAGGTAGATGATTTTATTTACACATTCAAGAGCTGCCCTGGATAAACATGTGTACCCACAATTCCACTGTTCTTAAGTCAATCCTATTTTGATGTCATAATATATAGACTTAAAATATGGATATGGCTCACTTTTTTGGTTTGTCTCGCTTGGCTTTTCACATACCAAACACATAATACATAGCCCCTATACAGTGAACCAAAGCTCACAGTATGAGATTTTATTAAGTGAGCAAACAAGATTACAATGTTTACTCCGCAGTCCAGTCTTCATGAGTTCCAAGTTGGTGAAACATTGTGAACTTGTTTGCTCAGTTGATAAAAACCGCTTATCGCCAGCTTTGAGTCAGTGTGCGAGTCCTATCTGTTCCTTCACATTTCAGTCTCTACCAAGACCAAAAAAAAACAATGGATCTGCATGTGTTTCTTTTCAGTCTGAGGCTTCCACAAACATAACTTCTGCATGGCCCTAAAAAAAATAAGTAAATAAAAAACAGTGTGGACTGTTGTGTTTTCTTCCTTGGACACCCCTCGGTTAAGTATGTGCTGTCAGTTCTGGCTTCAGTCCAGGAAGAGTGGAGTCTGCAAGATCTCATCACCACGGTGACCAGACTGACAGCGTTCTGTCCTCTCTCTCGCACCTCCGACCCGGTGATGGACCTATCAGAGGCCCCTGATGAGGGCCCCCCGCCTGCCCCCTGTGACTGGCTCCCTCTTTAACACCGCGGAAGCCGCCTGCCGTCTGATACTGCCACTAATGATAGATTGTTCTGCCCCCGTTCATTTTCCTCTGAACCTGAAGAGGGGACGACTCACCAGTGGGTTCTTGTGTGCCTGAAAGGAGGGGGACCAGTTGGACGGTGGGGGTGGTAGGGGATTCTGGTGGAAACTCTACCTCTAACCTTGCCTTACCTCCATCACCTCAGCTCTGTCACCCTTTTTTTCCACCCTGCAGAAAAAAGAATGCCTTGCAGAACTTCCATTTCGGTAGTTTATTGTTATTATTTACAGTGATGCTCTGCTGAGAAGTGCTGCTCCTATGCAATCATTCATTGGTATTCTGTAATCTGAAAGTTCTGCGCAGCCAACATGTTATGATTTTTTTTTTGGTGGTGGTGGTGGTCAGGAGAGGGGGATGGGGGTTGCCAGTTTAATTTCAGACATTGTGTACTCCCTTCCTCTGCACAAACTCCCCCTTCCTTGTGTACATAGCTTAATACGTGATGAGGCCCTCCTTTTAATAGAAGTCCTGGAATTGGTCTGCTTGTTTCAGATATCCGGGACTCTATCTGGAGAAGTGAGGCGGCGACGCTCAGCCTACTTCCCCTTTTCAATTTCAGCGTGTTCTGGTGAACCAATACCACTCTGATGCATTTCACTCTTGACTGGATACAGTGAGATTGCTAATCAGGATTACTTGATTCAGTCAACACTGATTTCAATGAAAAAGACAAAGAAATTATCATAAATATAGAGAGAAGGCCAGCAGCGGTTGTGGCAGGGGCGATTAAAATCTCATTCGCTGCGAATCCTGCCCGCGAATCACGGCGGTCAGATAGCGGAGTCCTTGTATCAGCGGCGGGATGATTATTATCCAGGCTTGGCCCCCGAGTCGTTTCTGATTGCACATGCACACACAAATTGGCACAAAGTAGATTCATGAACAACAAATCATCGTGTGGGGAGCCTGACCTCTTCAAAATGAGCCTTTGTTACAATAATTTCACACAGGCAAGCAGGCACAGGGTCGCTAATACTAATTTGCTGTCTGGCAAAAAGAAAAAAAAAAAAAGATGTGGGGAGGGCTTCAACATGTAGACAGTTTGGACTGCCTCTCTCGCTAACACTCAGGCCTGAAAATGAATGTGACAGCTGACCTTATTTCGTAATGGGATGACAAGGTAATCACTTCCTAAGGGAAACATATTACCTCTGCGTATCACGTTATTAGAGTCTCTTTTTTGTTTTTGCGGGTTGAAAATGTTTAGAAACACAAGATAAGTGTTTCTTTGCCTGTGGAGCGATAGATTATTAGGCTTTTAATTATAGCACTGAAGCATCTGATGCAATACCTTGTTCACTCAGTGAAATTACTGTGTAAACAGTTTTTGTTGTTGTTGTTGTTGTTTAGTTCTCTTTTTTTCCAAAATGGTCTCTCTCGGAAAATGTTATGTGCGTAATAACCTTGTCGGAACAGCAGTTTATAAGGATGACTGTATGTTTAATTTTATCATAATTTTGCACGGTCGTCTTAGTGGTGCTAACACCGGAGACAGTGTAGCAGTAGGAGTGGAGGTGTTCAGATGAGATGTTTTTAGCGCTGTTTTCCAATGCAAACCCATTCTCAGTCCTGATTGTAGCAGCACATGTGAAAGGCAGGCTGGTGCGTTTGTTGTCCTACTGAAGTTTCTAGTAGCAGTCAAAGCTATGGGAGATTTGCTTGAAGCAGAGGATCTGGCTTGTTTTCCAAGCAATTAAAGACTGCTGAATCAATGGTGGTTGGGGGGAGAGAGAGAAACTGAAGCAAGAAGTCATTAAGTGCTGTCACGAGCCATAACAGCAACCTGTTGGGGGACGGTCAAAGGGGGTGGGTTTGGGGTGTCCACCGCTAAAAAGGTCGCTTTCGAAACGTCTGGATCTTGTCAGCGTGACAGGACAGCCCGTTTTAGGGGCCAAGGAAGTGACCCCTGGAGGGTGAACACTTAGATGAGATAATGCCCTGCTCCCTGGTGCCCCCCCCCACACAAGCTAATATCCCAATTATCCTGCCCCAATGTTCTCACAGTTGGCTGAGGAAAACCTCCACACCCTCATAAACCATTCCATTGATGTATTTCTCATGCATAGTTCTGTTGTTTTGTTTTTTTTTTTTAAGCATATGATCAATGTATTTACATTTTTTTTGCTATATATTATGATTCAGATCATGTTTCTAATCCTTTTTAACACCTATGCACAGATTAATAGTTAAGTAAACAATCATTGTGTGGAAAGTTTATCTGTCTGCATATCTTGATATCCAAAGGACATCATAGAGTAGGAAACTTTTGGTCAGTGTTTTCCATATTTTCAGTTCTCATTTTCAGCTAAGTCAAAGGTCGCTTGTCATTTCTATTTCTATTAAAGTGTGTTTGTTTGAAAAAGAACAGTTACAGGGCTCATCGCCTTTACCAGCATTGGCTGTAGCTACAGTGTCATTCTTGTCAGTTTTGACAGGGTTTGCATCTGACATCGACAGGACTATGAATAGCACTAAGTAAGTAAGTGTAGCAAAGCAGGGTAATTCACCCCAACTGCTGTGGCATCTTTTCCTTAATCTTGAGAAATGGACTTTGAGCAATCGCAGCATTCTTCTTATTATTACACATAATGAGTTTGGCGGAAACTGAAATACCCAAAATATTGTGCAAGATTGGAAAAAAAGACAGGCAACAGGCAAAAAAATCAAGGGGCTTTGCAAGCATGCCCTCACGGTAAGGGACAGGAGTGCATCACACGCCTAGCATGCTGGGACTGCTCGGGCATCTCAGAGGTGAAGGGGAAACCAGTTACTGTTTGCATAGTTTGCTCTTTAACATTGGGAAGCACACGCTGCTTCCTTTGCCATGGAGGGGAGGTCAAATGAACAGCAAGGTGCAGGGTGCAGACCATGCTATCACAGTCACGGAAGCAAGCTCACAGCATGAAAGGACAGTCATAGGCACAGTCCTCAGAAGCACTGACCACTGTCTTATGGAGACGGGGAGGACAAGATGTCCAAACATTCCCGATATCTGTTCAGTGACTGCGTGTGAACTTTTTTATTGTATGCCACGATTATTGATGTAACTATCAAACTTACAATAACAGCAGTTACATCTGAATTTGCATTTACATATTGACTTAACGTATCTATCTATGAATTTCACACTTGTAAGGGGACTCCTGCCATATAACGCGCCTTGCATTGCTCAAAGAAGGAGAAAAAAAAACAGAAGTTCTGTGTTCACTGCTCAGCGGCTCGTGGGAGGTGAGAAGGGGTCAGGAGTTTATGACCCCGACACAGAGCTGTTTATCTCCCATCACGTCCCTCCCGGTCTACCCACACAAGCAGGGATGCCAGCGACCGGGCCAGCTCGGTTTTCCCCGCTAAAAAAAAAGCAAAGCCCTTGCTGCAGTCCAAACACGCAAACCGATGGAGGATCGTGGCTCCGCCGGGGAGGGGGTGTTGGGGCGCTCTCCGTTCCGCGGCTGCCTTCAGACTCGGGCCTGGGCCTGGCTGGGCACAGATTCCAGCGGCTCTCCTCAGGCAAATAAACAGCGAGCGCTTATACGGACAGACAACCTCGTTGAGCCGATGCCTTAATCAACAGTTAAAGAATGAAATCGGATTTGCCCTGTCGCAAATAAAATTAGTTTCACATTGTCGCCGTGCAAGCGCACCCCCAGCACCCACCCAACAGCACCACCACCGACAATAAGTGTACGTTGGCCTCTCCCTCGCAGAGCTGGCTGAAGGATTCCACTTTAAGAGTGTCTCTTAAACATGACGTCCCGCGGGGAATTGTGGTTTTCTCCGTCATTATACAACTGTAAACTTCTGGATGTCGAAGATTGGATAATTTCTTTCAGATGCCCGCACCCTTTGCAGGGTTTGGACACGGCGGTTGGGAACAGTGTTGGGCTGCCAGGAGTAGAGAGCAGGAAGGAACAGGGAATGAGACATGACACAGGGAAGACAGGCTCTCTAAATATGGTCACTCAATCCATATATATACACACAAAAAAGGTGCAAGGGGGAAAACCCAGTGAAAGCGATATATTAATATTAAGCTGTGGGAATTCATGACATACTTTAATCATGTAGTAATTGAGTTGATGGGAACAAGGCTTAACCTTTACTTGCTGCAGGAATCTCAATTAATGTTGAGTATGTTGGCCTCAATTTCCATAAGCAGCTTATTATTATTATTATTATTATTATTATTATTATTATTATTATTATTATTATTATTATGTGTCAATGATAATGTTAATATTCTACCTTTATACATATTTATATAAAGAGGATGTTTATGTCCTTCAAACTAAAATTGACATCTGACACAAACACATTATCTAGCTGTTTTCATGAATCATTGGTTGTTGTTGTTGGTCTCACCGTTGTTGTCTCTAACACCTGCAACTGTTTCTCTTTTCTCAGTCAATGAAGGGCAGTTGCACTACGCTTTTTTTTTTTTTTCATTTGGGGGTATCGAACCTACCGCTGGACATGCAGAGGAGAGTTTTTATTGTTAATCAATGCCAATCCATTCCGAGCCTTGATGTTAAATAGGGATCAATACTGCCTAGCTGCGGATGAGATCTGATTTCAATTGGCAGGGAGACCAGCAGGTTTACATCACGGGGTAAATCAAGACATGGGAACATAAGTCAGATGAATTAATATAGACCATACAGGACCTCTCCTGCCACTGAACCAGCACTAGGAAATATCTGTCATATTTCATTATTGCCGCTAAGGCAGGTTTATTCCCTTTTTCTTTGGTGTGATCTTTTCTCTCTCTTTCTCTGTGTGTGATAAGGAGAGGCTATCCTTAAATCCCTCAATGAAAAAGAGGTGGGTGCTGCGCAGGAATTTAGCCCCAGCGAGAACAGTTATATCGTGCCCAATTAATCACTTTTTGTTCTCTTCATGTTAAGAGCCATGAAAAATCAATAGCTTTCCTTGAGCAATTCACATTCTACCTGGCAAAATATCACAAGGAGTACATTGTCTCTGAATCGGCTGCCTAAGATCAAACAACCCAGCTATTATCTGCTCCACGGTGCGGAGAGAAAGATACAATAATGTTAAAAAGAGACAGCAGAGGTATCTCGGACTTTCTTCTTCTTTCCCTTTTCAGCCGAGACTCGTGGCCGTTCAAAACCGGACTCGGTTTGGAGTGGTGTGGCGCGGACGCCGCCATCGGCGGCGAGGGCGCCGTGAGGGAAAGCCTCTGAGGCCGTCCAATCCGGGCCGGGGTCACGGGACCCTGAGCGACGCCACTCTTCCCCGCCGGGCTCACCTTTCGGGTAACCATCGGCTCGGGAGATCATTTGCCGTGCGGTCGGTGGGGGCTCGGCCCTCCACGTTCGCTCGCCATTGTTTAAAACGTTTAATGACGGATAGCCCCGGCAACACAGTGGTGATTGATCGGGGGAGGGCGAGCCGCGAATCGCAAGGCTTCAGCGCGCTCCCCGCGATCCTCCGGCCTCAACCGCTACGTTTCCATCTCTGATGATAAATTAGCATTAGATGGAACCTAATGAGTTTACTAAACATTTGGGATTTGTGCTAATAAACTGGCTGGCTGGGAACTCGCGGAGAGAATGAGCAATCCCCCAGCTCCCCCTTATCTCTGTAACATGACAGTTAAACCAGGCTCCCAATCTGTGATCAATTCATCATTCGAGCACCATTGTACACTCCTCACACAAAAAAAAAAGATAATTACTCCACCTCGGCATCACAACACTCATATTCCCTTTGAATTGTGGGTATTGATGGCAAGCACTGCAGCCATTCTTCTTTCTAACACCCACCTCTGGACACAACTTTATTTATAATACTTATTTTTGGTATGAACAAGACTACACGTTCCTATTCAGTTCTGCTCTGCAGCATCTTAAAAATGAGGGAAGATTGCACAATTAATAATTGGATGCTCTCCATCTGCAGTTTTATATGTTCAATTTAATGTGGGTCTATCAATGTTAGAATAGTTTTAGTGTTAAACTACTCTGAAGGGCAACATCTTTCCAAAAGATGCACAAACTCTATGATGAAAAGAAACACAAAACTATATGATGATGAACTTCGATATGATGATGCTGCCAAGTTTTTTTTTTTTCTTCAAGGCTCTATGGCAGCTTACTATGTTGTTCTCTGAAAAAACTGATTTCCCACTAAGGGCAGTGAGTGTCAAGAATGTAAACAGATTTTGGAAGGTTTGGGGGGGTGATATTTACCATGTCTAATGATGTTGCCAGAGACTCAGTCAACTTTACCTGACCTGAAGCACATAATAAATTAACACCACACCACACATTTAGAACAATGTAAATGAGTTACTGCTTTAAGCCTAATAAATACAAACTAATGTGTCTCGGACTGGAGTAGCGTTCTGGACGCTATAATTGCTGGGAATAATTATAATGAGGTCTTCTGAAACATGAGCAGTGGTTCACTTATAATGACAAATAGCCTTAAGCGGGTGAATGTGTTTCAGCCTGTGTGAATTTCTGAACCCGCTATTGCACTCCTTACAGTTGAGTTTTCTTTGTGTGGATGTTTTTTTTTTTTTTAAGTGTTGTTTTTTTTCTTTTCTTTTGGGGTTTTTTTTCGGTCTTGAGAGTGTTTCAGAGTTGCATCATCTGTATTCACTCAGCATACTGCATTTCTATGGTGTGGTCTTTACAATGTCAAAACGCAAGCCCTGCATCCAGACCAGCAACAAACAAATGTAGCAACAGTACTTAACCCGCCCACAAAAGCAAATGGGAGAAAAGTGGGTAAACAACTCTCAATTGTCCTTTTGTCTAAAAAAGTTTTTTAGCTATTGGAAGAGGGGGCAGAAACCATTCCAACTTATTATCTTTAAAAACCAAAAAAAGAGCTATATTTAGAAACAACTTGTCAGCTTTAAAAAATGATACTTGTTTGCTGCTGTTTTTTTGAAGGTTCTCAGCAGATCCATCCCAAGGACCCCCGGGGCCACAGAGCAGCCAAGGACTAGTGCCTCTCTCTCTGAGGTAACTGATGGCTCCTACCCAATGTCCAGATCGCTGTCCTGTGACCTCAAATTGCTGGGACCAGCACCATGTCCAATACAATCCCCAGACTGTTTCCTAACCTAATCTTTCTGGTGTCACACTACAAATTGCCACATTCAGAAAATGGATATAGATGGAGAGGCGGGGTGGTGGGGGGTGGGGGGGGGTGAGGGTGATGTGGGAGGGTGGGGGGTTAGCGCACGTTGGCAACGTTTCCAGTAAGCAAATACCGAGAGGAGAGAGGAATGACATAAGACAACCCGCTGAAGAACCGCACATTGATCTGATTCACAAACCCTCTGTAATGCGAAACAAATGCTGTGGGTGTGAATTCATACTTAACCATAAAACCCACTCGCATTACTCTCCCGCTGAATAAATAACACATGCAGCACAATCCTCAACAAGATGCTGTATGATTATTGCTATTTTTTGTTATGCTTGAGGATGGTTAAAGCTTACCCAGTGTTTTTCTTTCTGCAATTAGAGTAACTGAATAAAGGGAACTGAATAGTAGACATAATAGTCAAATGTTGTGAATTTAAAAAAAAGCCACAGGCACATTTAGTAGCACCTTTGGAGATGTGAAAGTCATCTGTTACTAAGGTGTGCATAACTGAGAAACGTACAAAATGGCTATGATTCTGTTGTTTTTTTTTTTCCCAAAATTATTTCCAACCAATTATTTTCTTCCATTTCTTTCTTTTTTTTGTTCCCTCACAGTGAGCTCTTAGACACAGTCAGAGACAGATGGACTGAGGATACCATGAACCCTCTGCACTGTAGCAGCACATGAAAAAAAAAGACCCAGTAAAAAAAACACCACACTGCTGTGTGTTCTGGGCAAACTCTAATGGATGCTCAGCTATAAACTCCAATCACAGCAAAAAAAAAAAAAACAAAACCACAAACGCACAAAGAGAATCCTAATGAATCTTGGATCGGCTGCGCGCATTCCTGACAATCGACACAATACCAAAACCAATTCAATTTGGCTGGTCGCTATTCAAAAGCACCAGGCCCCCGCGTCTGTCTATTGTGCCTGAACCCTTCTCCGAGTGTCTGGGTTTGTTTTGTAAAGTGTGTGTGCGTGTCCCCTGACTGAGCCGATCCCCCCCACTCCCACTTGTGCTGTCGGGGGGGTCCCCACGAGCGATGCTAGTAGGTGACGTCCGTGGCCCCTGTCGGGGGGCCCCTGTGCCGCCCCATCAAAGGGGAGTGTCCTCCTTTGTAAACGCGATTAAATAAAGTCCTTTTGCTGCACATATGTCACACTCAGAGGGCCCAGGCCTGGGTGGACTGACTGGCCTTCCTAATAACTCTGCCAGGCCCTTAGATGAATTCCCTTTTCCACTTTCATTTGAACTGTTTCTTACTTTTTGGTCTGAGAAAAGATGCACTGGAAATTTTTGTAGGTTTTTGAGTACATTTTTTACGCTGCTGCTTTTGCAAAAAAAAAATCCTTTGCTTTAGGATCAGAATGACTTGATTTCTTTATCAGTGTTCCCAAAACTATTATCATTATTACAACTACTGGTATCATTGATTTCTATTTATTTTAAGTGTGTCCACCAGTCACTTTGCTCTGCCCTCAAACTTTGTTTCCGTGGAAATGGCCTCTCTCGGCTTGCGATGGGGAGACCTGTCTCTGCAGACAAGCGGCTCCCTCTCTCAGAGGACATTCACGGCTCTCTCTCTCTTTCTCTCTCTCTCTCTCTCTCTTGTCTTTCACTGGCGACCCTCTGGAGCCAGCTCCTTCCTGTAGCTGGGCCCGTGCTGCATGTCTTACAACAACACAAATGTGCGTCCTTTCCTTTCCACACATGCTAAACTCATTTCCCAGTGAGCTGCAAGGAAAACACAACACCATCTTCAGTGCTGTTATCAAGCTCTCGCTATTTGCTAATGTCACACAGGAATTTATGCCTGTTTTGAGTTACAGAAGGTGGACTGCTCTCACAGCAGAAAAGAGAATGCCATATAAAACTATATATATATATATACATACATATAAACACAAATTCAAATGCCATATGTTAAATGAAGTGTTGACATGTGTGCATACTAATACAAAGGGAGACATTCCCACTCTGTAACTAAATTTTGGAGAAACTGTTCTGATTGTTGAACAGCTTTTCCCATCCAGCTCCTTGTCTCTGAGCTCAGTAGCAGCATGGGTTTTCTGGCTTTTTGACCACAGTGACTGGTTTTCATTTTCTCCAAGTGCAAGCCGGGAGACGTCTGCCAAGAGCAGGTTAAGCTCCCCGAGTTTTCAGTTCCTGCAGGTCTGGCAGTCCATCACTTCCTGGCACAAGAGGTGACAATCTTCATTTGGAGGTCTCGGAGGCAACTGCCATTTGCACTCTGTTTGGGGGTTGCCAGGCCTGGCCTCCAATCAGTCCCATCTCGTAAATTTACCTATCGGACTCGAATTGCGCCAAAACCATCAGCGGAAATAAAAAAGGAGGGTATGTCACATAATTTGTGAATGGCCCTTTGTAAAAAAAAACTAACTAAATATTTGTGTGCATACGTGTGTGCATGTGCTTGGGTGCGTGTGTGTGTGCTTGCGTGTGTACATGCACATTGATCCTATTTACAGATAATAATCACTCCCTGCTCTGCTCCAGTACCACAGCTCAGTTTGTTGGATTTTTCTTCCATAACGCAATTCATCAAAGACAACCCAACAAAATTACTGGCTGTGGTGGTATCTCTCTTTCACTTGATAAGGCAGTACCAGAGGCAGGGGGTGTTTTTTATCAGGGTACCTCGCTGAGTATAGTTTTTGACAGCCTTGCTTGTCTCCCTCCCCCTCTCTCCATCTCTGCCTTTCTTTAAAACATACAAACCATAAACCCCCTCATTCCCATGTACAAGGGTTTCACAGTGTAGGTTAACATGCTTAGGGCAATGAGAGACAGTTATTGGGAGGAATTCAAGCATACAGACGAGACAAAAAAGAAACAGTGGAGTGATACCAGATTCAAAAGCTGGTCTAGTATACACTCAAAAACAGGAATAGCTAAACAGTTTAAATGCATGCCAATAATTACTACTGTGTTTTCAACAAAGACTGTGTGAAGAAAAATTCAAGTTTGTTTTTTTTTCTTTGTTTGACCTCCTTTATCCAATCACTGTTATACCGTTCTCTCTTTGCTGTGACAACAAGAAGTGCACTTTTGACCACGTACAGTATATTCAGTTAAAGAAGAAAGCTCCCTCTATCTCTGTCTCTCTCCCTCTCTCTCTCTTGCTCTCGGCTCTCGGTAGCACAAGAGGTTGTTGAGTCGCTCATAAATAACTCAAAGATGTTCACACCTGTGCACTTGCACAAATACGGCTCTCGTAGGTGCATCCTGGTCTGAGATGTATTTCCTGCGGGCGCTCTCATTAATCAGACATATGCGGCGTGTTTGCAATCAATGCCGGGTCTCCAGCAGGAGGCTAAAAAGACACAGCAATTTACACAGCAGACACACGCGGCTCGTCTGTGAAAACAAACAGCTGAATATCATCTAAAAAACGGGAATCTCTCGGCTCCGAGCAAATCTGAGCGCTCATCTGCCCCTCTGCTGTACCACCTTAACCTATTCCTGGAGGTGAGAAGAAGAATTAACACCGCACATGCTGTTTTAATTACACTATGCAGATGCAGTGAAAACATGTCATTTAAGAAGCTAATAAACAGACCCCCTTTCCTTTGCAGGTTCTCCAAATTCTGCCTCATTGAAAACCCTCTGTTTCCGAGCTGATATGTAATTAAAATTATTTCAGAAATCCTCCTTGACAGTCCGGGACTTAGCCAAAATGTAAATGACATTAAAGGAGACAATGAATTGAATTTTGTTTAATGTCCCTTTTTGCAGATCCTAATTTACATAGCATTTCCAACAAAAGCGCTGACCTTATAAATGCTGGCATTTGTACAGCTTCCTCTGAGTAGGGTTTAATCATGCTTTCACAAAGCCATGAGGGAAAACGCTTTAAGTTGTCTGGTTGTTTTATTTTATTTATTTTTTTACAGGGGAAGAAAAAAAAAACAAGCAATGGTCAAGTGTAGATCTTTTTTTCCCCTCTGATAACGACCTGACAGGACGACAGGTCTGAGATATTAGCCCGTGGCTGTTTATAACAGTCTGGTAATAATCATCCATAATCCTTTGGAAACTCACCTAATAAAAAATATAATGAACGTTAAGCAAAATCAGCATTCGGCACCAAATTGCACAATATTAATACTTGAACAGGTGCAGAGAGAGGCCCTTGAAAGGAACTAAATGAATAAAGTGTCCCAGAGCACAAATGTGTGTACTGACAAAAAAAGTCAATCACATGAATTATTCAGCAAGTGGGGCTGCCTGCAAAGGTCACTCTGTCTTGACCTTTGTGACAGGAAGTGAAAGGAAGCACCGTTGACTAGGAAAACCCCAATCAGTCTTCAGACACTTCACCATTATTAGTCCGAAGACATAAACTACAGCTGTAAATAAATCCAGAGCCTGGTGGTGCACTCAAGACACCCTGGATGTTTGTTAAGCCAGCTATATGATGTATGTTGTTAGGCCTACAACAAGTCTGTGTGTGTGTGTGTGTGTGTGTGTGTGTGTATATTCACTATATATTCACACATAATTTGAATCTTCATGAGGTCAGTTTTTAAATATTTAAAGACCCCATCCGGGTTGAAATTCTGTAACAGCTGTTAAATCTGACAAACTTTTTTTTTTTCATTCTTTTTTTCAACCAAAAAAAAAACCTAGAGCTGTAACAAACTCCAAGAGAAAATGGGATAAACAGATGTCTGGCTCGACTACAGGAAAATAGGACACATTTGGAATGATAAGTCTCCTAAACTCCGTTGAAAATGCCAGATCCTTGAGGATGCCAGTTACTGTCCAACAAGATGCCAGCTAGCAGCGAGGCTGCCCCCCGTACCATCTGGGGAAATGTTGCTGAGAATGCTATCGATAACGGGCCCGAAAGCCGCGCCTCACGTGCGCTGCTCCCAGTGTCCTCCGGCGTCCCCGGGCCCCGTAGTTTTAATGTTTTGATTGTAACGTAACTGGACCTCCCTTGTCCACTCTCAACAATCGGTCTTTTCAGTTTCGGAAAACAGTCGAGCACTTTGTCCGTGTATTTGGAAGGGGACGTCCTCAAAGGGGACACAGCTAACCTAGGCATTTCCGCAACATTGTCGTTAAAAGAAAGAAAAAACATGGAAAATAATCTCTGAGTGTCACCAAGCTGATTTTTCACATGTAGCGTATTTGTGCGTGGGTGCTAATAGTATGTGTAAAAAGGGAGAGAAGTGGGGGAGAGAGGGAAAGCAAGGAAGAGCATTTTTGCATTCTGCGTTGATCTTTCACATTGGGAGCACGCATAACGTGCGTTTACAACCATAGTCACCGTAAAAAGAGGCAGCGCTGCGGTGCTTAATGGCCGCTGGAATGTTCTGGGTGTGATGGGATAAAACGATCTGCTCATAGTTGTGATATGCAGACAATGGGAGCTCCTAATGAGGAACATCTGCTTTTGTGATTTCACAGAACAGATCTCTCCGCTATGAAAACGATACTCCAGACCCATTCAGCCACAGCACAATGAAAATGTGAGCTTTTTTATCCACTGTTTGAACTTACTACAATATCCCTCTGCTGTTTCTTTTTTTCTCCCTGGGCTTCGATTCTTGGGCCCACTGTACTTCCCTTCCTATTTTACTTATGTTTCACGCATTGTCCTGCAGATTGGAGCACAATGCTGTGAGATATCATATAGTTTAAAGTCTGTTTAGTGACAACACAAAGCAAGGCAATTTATAAGAAGCACAAATGTGTTCAATATCAGTGACACTTAATGTCTTAAAGTGGTCACCTAAGATCACTTTGAAGGTAAATATATCACTGGCTATTCAACTAAGGGTAAAAAAAGACTGTGGGGAAAGCTTCATGTGTCAGAGGCTTCCCACAGGAAGTGGGACAGGCCTGTTTTGCCATTTAAATTCAAACTTTACATCTTTTGAATTACAGAGGGTTTTCTCAGCAACAAGAGGGACAAATGTGATCCCAGATCTCAGCTGCATGATTGAATCATTGGTCCACATCCTGCAGAAATGTTGGTGGCCTAAATGACTGAGAAAGCTGAAGCATGTTGCAAGGCTTCTCTGGCATTCCTCTCCATGCCAACGATTCTGGTCTTACACTGTATCACACTATAACGACACTGCTTGAGCTTCAGCCAATAAAATAGTTTAGCATGCAGTAAAAACTGAAATACATGAATGCACGAAATTCAGAAAAAACATATATGAACACAAACTGTTGGTCGCAGCCACTGCAAATGCATCTCTACAAAACAAATAACTTCAGCTATAAAAATCTTAATGCAGAGGCATATATATTTCATTTCTTTCTCATAAACATCACTGCATCAATCCTATATCACACTGACATATGCATACAGCAAAGCATATGTGTATACCAAGCACTGTGCAATGCAACGGAGTGCATTGACTTTGAAGAGCATTCTGTTTCTTCACTCTGGCACCAAGGTATCAAGATTCAGACCCTTTCTTTCAAACAACAACAACAACAACAAAAAGATTTATGTTGTCTTGGATTTTGAAGTGCAAGAGGTGGATTACAGATTCTCTCAAAACTGGCAACATACAGCAGATTGTATTTCACTGATTAACTCCTTTTAAGCACTTGCGCTTGGAACTAATGGAACCACCATTTTCCAAACGCAGTTTAATGCAAATAGTATATTGGCAAAATGTGTTGTGATCTTTTTATCTTGTTTCCTTTTGTATGGCTACATAAGAGACTTTCAAAACACTGTAAAAATGCCTGCATTAAAATGATTTACAATCTGTTCTTACCCTTCAGACAGTGTAATTGTTTCATAAAACTCTTGTAATAATTTATAATTTCCTTGTCTTATTTTCTCAAGACAAATATAAGTAATACCAAAATTATATTTACACTGTACTAAATTGTAAGTATATCTACATATATATGGATATACTTACAATTTTCTAAAAAATATATATATATTGTAAGTATATAAATAATATTGTACGTTTGGTATACATTACTTTTACATTGCTAATTTATAATTTATAATTGTTGATTTCTATTTAGATTTCTTTATTCTTCTGTTTTAATATACATTCACAATACAATGACCATAAATGTATAATATAGACACCCCACCACCCCCCAAAGACATCTCAACAGTGTTTATTTCCATAGACCCACTACCCCAGAGTGTGTCCTACTTCCTGACAGTTGACACACACACTCTCAGAGTGAAGGCAACAACTGGTCAGCCCTATTTGATTACTAATAAGAGAGATGTTCCCTCTGTCACATACCAAACAGTCTCCACTAAGCAAACAGCTATTCCAGCTAGTCAAACATTAGCATTGCTATCCACTGGTGGTGCATATTTCGACCTGGCTTAACTCATCGTCTTTTCCTGGTTTAGTTTCTCAGTTGACAGACAGCAAAGTTCACCATCAGAAGATAACCCTGTCGTAACCAGGAAAAAGCTGCGAAGATCCTGCCCACTCCACAAACCAGCCAGTAGAACCCCTGCATCCACCCTGTCTGTCATACGCGCTGCAGTTGTGGCCACATCACAGTGCGGCGGGTTCTCTCAACTTATGGATCAAGGTGAACTTGTTCTAACCCTCTAGCCGCAAACAGGACCATCCATGAGCAGCTCTGAACTGTCACATCCTGTGTCTCCTTTGCAAATTCCTTCAGCATTTGTACATATTCACCATTTATGGACAAAGTAACAGGAACGCACATCTAAACCACTAAGGGCCCTCTTGAACCACTTAAAAGAACAACAAACCCTGACCAACATCCTCCACTGCAGCCCTGCCATTTTACCACCTCTGACGATCTCAAAATGCGATTAACCACAACTCTGCAATGAGAAATCCACACAGGCTTCAGAAACATAAAAAAACACACAACAACAAACAAACTGTATGTAATGTAAAATTCCCCTCTTGCAAAAGAAACTGCCCTTCAGACCTTTACTGGCAGCCACAAAAAAACCTAACCAAAGGGAAGCAAACAGCAAGCCTGAGTGCTAACTACAACAACAACAGCAAAAATGAACGACAAGGACTAAACAGAATAAAACGCTTGTTAGCAAATTAGGAAGAGGCATTCGGCGATACATCTCTGCATTTAAAGCCAAAAACTCTCTGGGCATAAACTGCTCCTCACAGCGAGAGGAGAAGGAGACGAGGCTGCTTCCCCTGACAACTCGCAGGCAATTACCGAGTCCCCACAGAGTTGGCCAGGTTTCCAAGTCAACCCACCTGTGCATGATAACACAGGAGAACAACAAATGGTACAATGCACTAAATGAACTTAACACGGGGGGCAAGAGGGACACACCGGCGCCCCTCACAAAAGCGTGGGGAGAAAGGGAAAGAAAAGAGGTGCCTACCTGTCAATGATCACTGGGTCCGAGGGAGTCTCGTTCCTGTTGCCACAGCTTTTTTTGTCACAGCACCGACTGGAGGAAAGACAGACCGTGTGATTAAAGCTGTCTGGGTGTACGTTGTGCAACTGTACGTGTTGCTGCCTTTTTTTTTTTTCAAAACTCTCACAAAGTGATCTCTGTGTCTGTCAGTGTTTTTTTTTTTCTCTCTCTCCCTCTCCCTCTTCACTTGTTTTCTTTTTCTTTCTTCCTTTCTTTCTTTTTTTTTTGTTTAATCGTGAAAAATGGTTGATCATCACTGCGTGTCTCATTGTTGTTGATAAGTATGGTACTCAATGAATCGCGCCGGGTAAACATCTAGCACTGCACTGCTGCTAAAAGATGGAAAAACAACATGTTGTGGTGTTTGTCTTAGCAGTGAACTGAGAAGAGGCGATGCCAGGAGGCTGGGGAATACAGTTTCACAGCTTCAGCTTTTGTTTACCTCTAATTGTCAAGCTGTTATTTCTGGAGAGGATGCAAGATGCCACCTTCAACCAATATTTCTGTGGGGCATTATTAATTACGAGCTCAAAAGCCTGCATCCATCCATCTCTCACCAAGTGGAATCATTTCTCTTTCGTGAGCCTACCTATGGTCCATAATTGAAACTTTAATTAAAGCAGAAATTAAACCAAAAAATTGCTATGCCTCTTGCATTTAAAAAAGCACAATTGTATGTTGGTTACATGTCTAAATTAGCTAAATTAACACCATATGGTATGGAAAGTGTATAAAGCTCTTTAAAGCTGACAGCTAAAGAGATTAAAGAAAGTCTACAGTCTTCCATATATAGCTTAAAATCACATCTGTGCACTTCACATGTTAATTGCAGTACATGTCGATGAGGAAAACACAAAAACCGTCTTCATGGGTAATAATGCATGTATATCTACCAATATGAGGAAAAATATTTTCCAATATTTAAAAAAACGCGGGTATTAGTTCCATCACTATCTCTGCGGAAATGCAATTAAAAATGTATACACTGTCATCCTATGGAATAGTATGCCCCTTAGAGTACAGTGCATGTTACTGTAGTCCGCGATGCTGCCGTGCGCTTCCTGATCAACGCTGCAATTCTAAAAAAAAGGGAACTGTGTTTCAGACGGCTTTTAAAAAGTCTATCTCAAAAAGTGCACACCGTCAGTTAGTTACAGAATACAGGTGGGGCGAACGTTCCCAAAGACATCGAGTTCATTTTCTACACACAATAAAGACAGGGCGTAAGAGGTTAACTGTCAGAAAGAGCAAAGCGATAAATACACAGGAGTTTCTCTTTAATACCAAGAGCAGACAGTTGTATATCAATGAACGTGAGCGCTTTAGTACTACTGAGGAGTAAAATGATTCCTGACATCCGATAGCATCAATGACCTGTTTTCGGTTTTTAAATATACTGCAGTCACACAAGCATACATTAATCTGCCCCACTGTATATCACATTGTATTTGTACTCAGCATTTATTGGCTGGAGCGATAACACAGCGCTCTCTGGATGATGGCAGTAGTTAATGACTGATAACAGCATTTGAACCATATAAGGAAAGAGTCCTTTAATATCGATTTTATATTAGTTATCTCAAACAGGTGTATCAAAATATAAACGACGATCAAGGGCATTTCTCGTCAAGCGTTTGCACAAGTTTATACGATTAGCATTCCGTTCTTGTGTCGGGCCTTGGCCTACGCACCGAAAGAAGCCAAAAATACAATACACCCAATCTGATTAATGAAGGTAATTGTAAGCACTATTCATGCGTTTTTTACCAGTAAACGATGATTTGTCTGAGCCGGGCGATATCAAAAGGCTTAAAAATAATAATCAATAACCCTTGATATTCAAACCTAAGAATGACGCGCATCTCGTCGGGACGGAAAACAATGCTTGTTAATAATGTAAATCGCGAAAAAGCAACACTGCAGAATATTCCAAAATAAAATGCAATTCAGAGAGAGGTCCACAATAAACAATAAACAAGTGCCACATCAATTTGCCTTACCTGCACATAATTTCGTGCGTGAGGAGGACTCGGCACATCTCTGGGTTTTTGTCTTGGCCTTCATAAATAATAGCCTTAAAATCAAAGCAAAATTAAATTCATCAGAAGCATAAAACAAGCAGATGAGCCACACAAATGACATAATATAGATATTGGTGTAGGCTGTATTTTAGTGCAGGCTTAAGAAAACTGCAGCAGGCCAAAATGCACAACTAAACACTTGAATTATTTTTGTATAAATTAATTAATAGGCACAACGTATTTTAATAATTTAATCGTGATGTTTTGTTTTTTTTCCAACTTTTAAATAAAATTTGGAAACACTTCATTATCTAAAACCTTTATCAACTACCACGCACGTGTTTACTTTGGAAGTGGGAAACACTTTAGTTCATATGTAATTGATATGCAATACATAAATGTAGTAAATGACAATGAGGCGCATGCATTTTAATACCATCCTGTCTGTAATGAAATAAATAACCCCCTCTAAATTTTACTGACGTTCGCATCAAGAGCAAAGTATTTCAACATGGAGCTTTTGAGACAACTATGTACGTATTTGCCATTTGTTAAATAAATGATAGATTAATAAATAAATTCAATAGAGGAGGTTTTCAGACGCAGAAGGGCGCTGCAAATAATAGCCATAACCGTATACATCAACATGGTTATAATCTGGAGATATTTGGGGGGAAAGTGCTAATGGGCAATCTGTTGTTTATTTTGAGCCGCTAACAATGATTTTTCTTTGGATAAAAAGCTGTGTCTGGGGGTACGGTTGAGTAATTTTTGAGCAGTGTCTTAAACAGATGGTGTAGAGCTGTAGGTGCGCTCGCCCTCAGTTCTTTCGCTCTGTCTCTCTCTCCCCCTCCCCTCTGTCTGTGAAGTAGGACAGCAACACGCCGCCGTGCTTTCCTGTGAGCAGGGTTACCCGAGCGCCGTGCTCTACAACTCAGTGGAACCCCAACACCAAGCCCCGATACTCCATTGGAGATTCCAGCCTATAATTACCAAGCCTAATAAAATCCGCACGACAGCGCAGCGTCTGCGGAGAGTAACAAGGGAACAGAAGCAGCGAAGAAAAACCGGCTTAAATGCATTTAAAAATAGTAAAATGCGCAAAATCTCCAAGCAGACTGCGTCAGATTTCATACAAGTATTTGGGAAGAGGGAAGAAAAAAGTTAATGGTTTTATTTATGGTATGTATTATTTAATTATTATTGCGACTAATTTTCACTGTAAAGTTGAGCCCCAATGAAGTTTCGAACCAATATTGATGAAAGTGCGCTGCGTACGTACCCTACCTTGTTTTTAGCACTGATTAAAAACAATTCATTTACAAATGTATAATAAAAATCGTGACAGCGTTTACGAAACACATCCTTTTTTCCACAATTCTACATATTTTGGGACGAGTTTCAAACATTTTTTTAGCTTTTTTCTTTCAACCGATCATGTATATTGGTGTGATTTATTTGTCTAGTTTTAGCTGCAGATACAGAAATCCATAAACTGACTGTTCAGCGCCATTGACTCTTTGACCATTTACAGGGCTATTTTACTTCAATGAAGTGGCAGATTAAAGGTCCCTATTTTCACCAGTATTCGAGCTGCTACAACAGTGAGTAAACGAATGGTAATAATAACCGTATTTAAACCTCACCACTTAAGCCTTCTATTCCGTGAAAGTGGAGTGTGCAGTTATCAATATACCTCCCTTAATTAGCCGCCAGTGATTTCCGAAAACATTTAGCCTCTGTATACACAAAGGAAGCAGACCACATTGTCAACTCAAGAGCTCCTCTCAGCCTATAAGGGTCGTTCCTACTTTGAAATCTTTACCTTTGCCAGAAAGATTTTTAGCGTACATGTCAAAGTGCCTTGTCTTTACAACGAAATAGACTGACCGTTGAAGCAATCGACGAATATTCACTATTATCTTAATTCAATGATTTACGTATTGTCCGCGGACTAGCTGCTGACAGTCAATGAGGGTAAACAAAACCAAACACAGCAAAAAAAAAACTTTTTAAGAGACTCGCTTTTTACACATGCCAAACAAAATACAAATAAACCGAAAGTGACCATTGCAATCATGCATACTGTTGGCAGTTGCATGGAACTGCAAAACAGGCTAGCATAAAAAAACGCATGTTAGACCCTCAGTTTAAGCAAGTATGTTATGTTAAAAGAGATTCGCCAACCACATAATTATGGTACAAGCAGAGGGTGACGTGAAAGAAATAGCGGCCGATTTGGGGGAAATGAACGGATTGTGGAGACCCCTGGAGCTTACAACTTGAATTATAGCGATACGTGTCCGGGGGTTATGTTAGAAATTGTACATACATGCTGTCATGAAGGTCTGCTATACGTTCAGTGTTTTTAAAAGTGAATGTAATTCACCACTCCCCAGAATTAATTCACATCAGGAATATTTACTGGAGCCCATGTGAAAATAAATATTAAAATCGCATTATCAAAACAAACACATTTCAAGCGCGTCGATGAAACATTGCGTGAATCTAACTAGTATTTCTACTGCAATGAAAACCCGTTTCATTTCCGTTACTACATCAATTTTAATATTGTCTGAAAAAGACTTTTTTAAATATCCACAATAAAGAAAATGGTGTTAAACAAAACAGACTGCGTATCAAAACATTGCGAGCAATTACGAAAATAAGAGAAATGTATATCTTACCTGTTTTGTCATGGAATCGATTAGTCGTACGTAAAGATCCTGTTCTGTTCTGACACCTGGAGAAATTATTTTATTTATTGAAACAATGCGTAATATAAAAAGCAAGAGAGTAACTTCATGTTGTTAACTGACATTAATGTTATCGTTAACATTCAGAAAAAAAAAGCACAAAAGAAAACAGAATTTTCTTCCTAACTCAAAAGTCATTAATTGTATAGTCCTCCACACACCATTACCGTGAGTGGAAAAGATGTTGATAAATTGGAATTAAAATGCAGTTGAGTATACATGTAATGATACACCGTTAAAACTATATAATGGTATCAAGTGCAAATGATACAAAAGGAAATTCAGTATTTTGAATTACAAAAGCACAATATCAGTTAATGTAACGAGAAGCACTTTCATAAACACATTTAAATTTCACCCCCATGCATTGCTGAATTTATGCTCCATGTAAATATTAATCATTTAATGTTTTCTTATTTATCTTTGCTAACCTACCAACATCAACGGTGAAGGGACGATTACATCAATCAACGTAATTACTCTCAAAATTGACACCCAGATATCTGGATAGTTAGATTTTTACTTACCATTGCTGTACAATAACTGTAGTTTGTAATGAATCCCATTGTTAGTTTTTTCACTGTTTGGTTCCTGTAAATAATCAGCATTGTTTTGAATCAGAGTGGCATACCTTGAAGGTTTCTTTTGGTGAATGCAGCTTCCTAAAATGTTTGCATAAAGTTGCAGTCATATGGCTATGAGTGTAAGTAGAAAAGTTCACATCTATCCATCTATCTATCTATCTATCTATCTATCTATCTATCTATCTATCTATCTATCTATCTGTTTGTTTTTCTGTCTATTTGTTTAACACAGCGCCACGTCTAATTTGAAAGCAAGTTGCCTGTATTTATTTATCAGATTTTTCAGCAATGTAATGATAAATATACAAAATACGTGTTTTTAAGTACTAAATTCTATCCTCCCTGTCCTCTACGAATGTTATTGAGACTCAAAACTGCACGTGGCTTCACGACCTCCAGAGCACCGTAGTGACATTTTAGTATTGAACGTAAAGTGAAAATCACATATGATGCAAAATTGTTTTTGGACGATATTCCGAAGTAGCGCTTACTTTCTCCTTCTCCACAAAGTCCACATAAGCTGTCCTTTCGATCTCCACGGGTTGCCCCTGTCTGTCATACAGAGCCAGGACGAAGTGGAAAAAATTGGATTTTCTGAGGTTGGATGGCGGTTGCTTTTCATAATGTGCCCGAGCCAAACCTACACCGCTGCGGGGAGAAAACGAAGAGACCGTCTCGGTTAAATGTGAGATACACCAGAGATAAGCAAGAGCTGATGAAAACATTGGAGATGGGCAAGCGCGTTTTGGAGACAGGAGATTTCTTGATTTGTCACTTTAACAGTAATATGATGTAATGAAAGGGAAAGAGGCTGAAGAGGGGCATAGGGAGATTGTAATTGATACTGGGTATTGAGGGGATTTAGGGTCGATCTGAGAAATACATTAAAAATCGGATGATTTGGCATACGTACCTCTGGGCGGCTGTGTTAGCATCCACTACCCCAGCTGTGTGCATCCACGATCGGACCGGATTCATCCCACTGCCCAGCGGTTCCTCTTTCATTGTCGTCCCTCCTCTCGGAATATTTTCCTGAATCCCAAACATTAAAACAGTTTTTGTGCAAAACCAGCTCCGACCAAATTTGTGAAATATTTTTTCCTCGGTTATCGGAAAGGTAAGTCTGAGTTTGCTCTTGAGTGATCTGTTGAGAGAAAACCCAGTTCACAAGTCTTGTTTCCTTCTTCAGTCCGTCCTGTGTTGGCACGACATAAACAATTTACACAGAGAGGGCTACTGTACTTCAGCAGCTAGTTGGAACGTTATCCTTCCGTTGGAGAAGTCGCTCAACTAGAGATGTGCTTTGTTGTAGTTGTTTGTTTTTGTTTTTAATAATAATATTAAAAAGAAGTATTTTTGTAACTTGTGTTTTGGTGATGCTCTCAGTGTGGTGTCATCCTCCTGCAACAGCATCAAAAAACCTTCAGGACACTGCTGAATCGACCACTTCTGGCACGGCGCTCCTGCTCCAAAAGACAAATAAACGAAAAAATGATTACCATGGAGGTGTTCCCGGACACAGGAGAGGTTGATGAGGGGCCTTTAGCGTCTTGCAGAATGGATGGAAGCATACAAAACTCAGCCCTCTATCCCCTAGGAATGGAACCTTTCCCGGGAGCCAAAACTCTAAACCCACGGGATCCGCGCTGTCAGAATATGACGCGCTATGGGCGTGGCTTTGACCAAATATGGGAGACTGACAATTTCTGTCTGCTCGGCGCCGCTCGGCGCTGCTAGTACAGACTATTATAACCGCAACCTGAGAACACCAGCTCCACTTTTTCCTTACAATGTAGTGAGATTTCTTCCCAAATGAACATCCGCTGAAGATATTATTCATAAACAACAACAAAAAACCTTAAGGATAAAAGCCAACCAATACGAATGTCCGGTGGCAAAAAAAGTTTTTTTGGGAGCTGAAATGTCATTGCAAATGCTTAACGCTGCTCTGTAGTGAACTAAATAATCAATTGGTAATTAATGTGTTTAAAATTAGCATCAGAAAGACAGAAGAGGCGGCTCTCAAAGAGAACAGGACTGACAGTCTAACCATGTGAACAAGATATGATTAACGTGCACTCTATTATAAAATCCATTTCTATAAACATTACACGTTGCAAAACTGTTCAAGTATTACTCAACAGAACATGTAAATTACAATATTCTCTGTATTAAAAAAATAGATTATACGTTAAAGTTTTATGTCGTGCAATGTATATATTATTGCACATGTAACCAGTTCTGTTTCTTTAAAACTTTGTGAAATATGCATTGTTATAGCCATTACCGTTCAGAATTATATTTAAGAATATGTCATTATGTACAATCATAAATTATTAGAATTTTGCACGTGTCTGTACAAATCAATACAAAATAGACTAGAGGCTGATAGAGGCTGTGGTGATCTTCAGTGCAGTCTTTTGACGTGATTTTTCCCATTTTGATTCCTCGCGCCGTGTATCTGCATATCTGATGCACGTTGTCTTCCACATGCTAAACGCGAGGGTTTAATTTATTTTAATTTAGGGTGCATTTCATGTTACCTAGGAAGGGGACCCCGGGGATACACAAAGTGTCCTACCTCTTTTCCTGTGGAGAGAAGCCCGGGTTGTCTTTGATAATAATAATAAAAAGGGAATGACTTGAAGACAACCATAAGCGTTGAGTGATGGTTCTTTTCTGCCATTGTAAGTTAAGGCTTCCGTTTTTTGTCGATTGGCAGGGTATGTATGTTAATATTTTAATTAATCGGTGAAAATCGATGTCCGATTTGTGCTATCTGGGGACCCCCCAGCCCTCTGCACTAAAGGGGGTGGGTGGGGGGATACGTAGAAAGGAAGAGAGATGTGTTTTTGAGAGCAATCTATTTTGCTGGTGTTGGGGGTTAATGACTATTGCCAAAGATAAGTGAATTATCAAAGCTGTTGCTCTTGCCTCGTCTCAAAATCCATTACATTGCCTGGTCGTCTAATTAAATACGTAAGTATAATAAAATTATATTTTATGACGATTTGAGGGTAATAAGATTAGTCTTTTGAAGTGCACGTCACATCCAAATGCCTCCAAAGTGTTAGCTGATATTCTTATAGAATAATATGTTCGTGCGAGCAATGATATTTAGTGCAAACGCTGTGTAAATAAAATGTTGTCTGCCTTTAATCCGCCATCGAGACGTTAACGTTAAATTGCGTTGTTTATATAGACTATACTAAAACAAGTAAAATGCAGGCATAACCTCAAAAGTAATATCACTTTGGTGTATTGTTATATCCGAATATATGTATCTAATATCAACATTTCAAGTGACATATATTTATGAACTCAGATGGTATCCCATATCGGTTCCTTTCTGTCTAACGCCGTCGTAGAAATTGCATATTGCTTTAAGTCATTTACTGTATCTTTAATACAGATTACACGCCAAGGCGATTTCAATCTGATTACCAAATTAGGGGGTTTTAAGACAAATCCTTTTAAAGCTGATACTGTTGACTGGAGAGGGAAAAGAAAACTTCGACAAACACATCACGTAGGTAACGATCCTGTCCTAAAAAGGGGGTTTTAAACCTTATTTGACAACAAATGCAGCTGCCCCACTATTTTGGAAGATATTAGGCGAAAATGAATGCAAATCTGTGTTCAGAAGCCATCTGGCCAGAAATGGGGGAATCAGCTGCTCTTCACAACAGGCGCCGAGCCTGAATCTATTTCAGCTCATTTTCTAGGATCATCTGGTCCTGGATCCAAAGCGTGGAAAATGCGCTCTTTAATTCACCAACTTTTACTTTGACTCCACCAAACTGCTTCATGGAAAGCTAAATTTATCAACGCGCCACACAAAAATCATAAAAAGGACACCGGATCATTACCTTCACGTAAATACAGAGTGCTTGTTTGTTTTGTTTCTAAATTAATGGAAAAATGGGGGAAAAAATCCAAATCTTTGAACGGAGGTAGTGTTCGCGAACATCAGTATCGTTATTATGTTGTCAGTTTTTCGCGCTCTGAGAGAAAATCAGCATGAAATAGATAATAACATCTTTCTATATTTCAAGAATACTGTAATTCCTGGAGGTAACTCCAAAATGTAAGAAAATGCATGTGACATACTTAGGGCGTGTTTGGTTGCCTTGTGTCATAGCGGCATACGTCTTCAATCACAGATAACTGATTTCATGTGGATCTACTAATCATCTTCAGTAGTAGCCTCTTACTGCTGCTACTAGACTCCTGTCTATTAAGTCGACGGAATAACAAATGTTAATAATAATAATAATAATAATAATAATAATAATAATAATAATAATAATAATAAAATAAACAGAATATTCAGCAAGCATTTATGCCCTTTTCCAGTACTTCTATACTACACAAATCACGGTGGCGAAACGTGGATTTAGTTGTTATGTCGGCGGTGTTAGATCTCATTTTGAAAAGTGAGCTAATAGTGGATGTCGGACAAAGGAAAAGTTAGTCATGCAGAAGGTGTGTGGGTTTGAATAAGATTTGCCTGGTGATGCCAAGACCTCCCGAAGAAACGAGCCTCCTCCTTATTGTGTGTGAAGTGTTCCTTTTGTGTGAATTTACGGGGTGAGGCTTCAATGATCCCCCACAAATTTGCATTTAAATAGCGACATCAACCGATTCGCGTGCCACACACCAGTGGGTTTCCCAGATGTCAAGGCAAAGTCAGTCAGATGGCCATTGCCCAGCTGTCCTCCGAACATCATACCAGAGCAGGGGAGAGAGAGCTTAAAGATACACGGATTTCCTATTTTCGCCTCCGATCACTTTAGCCAGATCCAGCGCTTGATCGCAGCTAATGATGTAATGGTAGGGAAAGGAGGAAAACAACACCGAAAGAAACAGCACTTATTGATGGAAATGGCTCCGGTGACATCAACTACAAATAGGAATACTAACTAATACGATCGTATCATTCTGTACAGCACGTCACTTTTTAGGCTACACTTTCTGTGTAAACTCCTATAATGTGGAGTGCCAAAGGGAGGCGTTGATACAATGCAAACGCGGGAAAGGTTGACCTACTCATAATATTGTAATAGCAAAAATATCAAATATTACCACGTTTCTGTCAACTTTGGGAAAAATAATAATAACTTGGAAAAATAGAAAAACGGCAGTAAAATACAATTGAAATTATGCTGACGCTTGACAGTAGTACTGATCACAGTTCTTTAAACAATAGCACGCAAAGATGGTGTACTATTTCATGATATAATAATGCCATCCAGATGACAAAACCCACCACTTCGGATGCTAATGAACTTGAACTAGAGCGCATCACTTTTTTTTCATTTTTTCTTTACACACTTATTTAGTTGCCCAATGGCCTCCGGAACTCACGGCAGCCTATGTAGGCAACAATAGACCGAGAATATAATGTCATATATAACCCTTAAAATATGAACTGCAGAATGTAGCCTATGTCTGACCATATAAATTAGACAAATGGCAAAAGTCACACTATGACACGTTTTAATTGTATACAAAACTATAGGAAAGCATGGCGTAGTGTCTGCTAAAACTCGTAAATTAAGTATAACCCAAACATCTTTAAAATATCGGAAAGGTAACATTGTACATTTCCCACTATTGCTCAGATCACAACTGTATAAAAAGAGACTGACAAAGCGTGTGAGTTGCAGTTAACCGCACGTGTGCGCCACAAATGTCCTCTGAAACCAGAAATTGAAACCAAAAATATCCCAATCGTAGATTTATGGCAATGTGAACTACTGTACTTCACAAACGGACCTGAGAATCTAAAAATAATTTGCATAGGTAATTATAGTGAATTATATCAAACCGACATATGTCTCATATCACTTGATCTCCTGTTAGAAGTTGTTTATATTTTCATTGACTCGTGACGGGCGGGAACAAGCAGGAAAATGTGTTCAGCAGCATATTGGATATTCGCATCAAGTAAAATGGTAAGCTTAATCTACATCGCAGGCCTACGTGGGTGTACGTATACTCAGATCATTTAAAATTAATTCACTATACAAATATAAAAAAACACTGATTTCAACACGCGGTATGAATGAGGTTGTTTTAATAACAGTCTGTTAAAATTCACTTGTGAATTATCTTATATTAATTCTATATTGAAGGTCTGTGGATATTGTACTATTTCATTTGACTCTCATGATTTTAAGTTCCACTATTCACATTTGCATGAAAACAAAAGAGATGTATTTACATTTAATATGTTGATGTCTTTCAATGTACTGATTAAAAAAGACCTGTAAGTCGCAATATTCATAATAAATCTCTTTCATCATACGTTCTGTGCAGCATGGCCGTCGAATTAACTAGATTACTTCTGAAATACCCAAGAACGACGGAAACGAAATGTGAAAAAGTAGGTACATTGATTTTATAGCGACTGAACCGCACACATTGCTCTCCTGAAACACATACCTCGAGATGTTAGTTTTTGCTTTAAAGTTGATGAACAGCGCCTCCCTCGGGCACTTGAAGAGAACGTTACCCTGGACTGTAGCAGAACGCAAGAGAACATTTCCGACCACCTCGATTGTCAGTATATTGACCTTACGTGACTAATATGTTTACTTTTCTAAAAGCATGCCAACCCCAGCACTGCTCTGTTTTATCGCTTTTTAATTTCTAGTGAATTATATGCTCTGATTCATTCTTTATAAGGCAAATAAATGACATGTAGCTTAGAGGCAAACACATGCAAGTGCTGTTGCGTGCATTAAGCATCAGACAAATAAAAATGTTTTAATGTTTTCAAGATGGAATTCATCATTTATGCTTATCGCCTGACAAACTGAAGAGCACTGCTACATGCCCTTGTCAAATTTAATGGAAATACACGCACGATCACAACGTATTCGTTGTTCATGACGCTCAAACAACAAAAATTACGAAATAGGCTACATCCTAAAAAACGTTCGGGCTTTTTTTTTTTTTTTTTTTTTTTTTTAAAAGAAACAAACAAAACGCCACACAGCACCACAGTAAATACCCACAAACGGTTTTTAAATAAAACTGAGCGGTACCTATAATTCTGCAGGAAAGAGAACCTATTTGATAAGTCAAATATTCATTCGTAATTTCCAAACGTACATGTCTAAGCAATAAAGGAAAAGCAAAAACGATCGAGGGCACCTTCATATTAAAACAAGGATCGATCAGGTAATTTTAGATATTGTAATTGGCTTTAATTAAACATGCATCGTTCTAATTAACTCTGAAATTTTAGCAGCCGCTGGGACGCTGGTGTCAGCTTTGATACTGTCAGTCCAGATGTCCTAATACAATTCAATCTTCAATTAAAAGTTTAAATATTCATTGGGAACAAGTTGAAACTTACATCCTCGCAATGAATTCCCAATGATTAGGAAACCGGAATAATAAGCATTAAAGGATGAGTAACATATTTCATTTAGAATCCATATTCCTCTGAACTGCACACTGTCTGAATGCCCTACGTCGTGCTGGTTAGCGATAACAGCTAATAGGTAACAACTGATGGGTCCTTATTAGATCTCAACCAAAGATGAAGTGATATCTCAACACATAACAGTTACCAGCTGCAAACGAAGGGTACAAAACAGCACCCGTCACTTCTGATATTTTTCAAATATCATGTCGTACATACGCTTTTGTTTTCTTGTTTTTTTTTTTTTTTTTTTTTTTTCCTCAGACGAATCTTTCAAAACATTTTTAAACAATAATTTTGTATAAAGGTCATACTTGTATAATTACAGTCATCGTTATGTCAGTGTTACAATGCATGCCATTTAAAAGAAAAAAATAACATAACATCAGGGATATTTCTTGAATTATTTCTACGTGAAATCTGCAGAATACATGAATTGGTGAGTTATGCCAAGGGCCCCGGTCGCTCTATAATTTGCATTTTCATTCTGGGTACTAAAATGAAGAGAGAGATGCTGTGCGGTTTGGGTGCCCAAAGCGTAGCCCCGGGCGATACCGATATAAAGAAGGAGGGAAAAAATGAATAAAGAAACCGAGACCCCTTCTAGACAATTAACATGTAAAATATCCAGTGGAAATCGAGACCGAAAAGGAGCGGGGTTGGGTCAGCTCCTCCTCATTTCAAAATTCCACATAAGTAATAATGCTGGGTTCATTGTTTACAAAGTTTGCCCCAGTAATTGAAGGCCTGCACCTGCACGTACGGCCTAGTGTTCAGCTATACGAGCGGGACAAATACGGTAAACGCCTGTGTAGCCAAAGGGGTAATTCTGCATGCGCTCAGTGTGTTCAGTTTTATCTCACACTCGGTATTAATCAATCAAATTCTTTATATTTTAGCTCTGGGTATCATCTGCTTATCTGTTTTGTATTGCTGTTTCCACCAGCAACAGCAACAGTATCAAGTGCAAGTGTTCGAATCGAATGTATTTGGTAATCAAAGAAAAAAAGAAAACTGTCTTTCCTTTCCACGGACCCTTTGAGCACCGCGTACTCTCTCTCTCGCCCATCACTGACTGTGGGGAGGACAAACGGAGGACTTATTTTCCTCTCTTGGTGAGCTTTTCACGGTGACAGTGCCCCACCTACAGGAATGTGAAAGACCCTCAACCAAAGACCAGCCGAGAGCAACCCCAACACGTTTTTTTTTTTAACCAAAACCCAAACAGTTACATGTTTACCATTTAATGTCATATTAACCATTTAAAAAAAAACAGCTGTTATTGTCAAGTTGTTAACCACAAAAAAGCAACAATACTGCCACTAGTTATTATTATTATTATTATTATTATTATTATTATTATTATTATTATTATTATTAATAATAATAATAATAATAATAATAATAATAATAATAATAATAATAATAATAATAATAATAATAGAAGACTGAAGACCCACCTCTTCAGACTGCATCTCGGTTCTACCTCAATCCCGAAACGTTGTTTCATTTTCCTACCAGCTACATCATTACAACCATAATTTGAATAATGATGTTATCATAAAACTTATTGGTACTAGTGATAGAATAACAGTCACATCAATAGTTGGCATAATAGTGATATACAGTTTCATTGTTCCGTTGTGACGTAAAAAACAGTTCCTGTGATTTTCTTTTTAAAACAGCAAATCGCTCTGCCTTTTTTTTTTTTTTTTGCCAAATAGAGCTTTTTAAAAACATCGTGAGTACCCTTTGCAAAACCTAAGACAAAACGTTCAACTACTGTAAGTCGTAACTGTACTACTGTAAGTCGTAACCTGTAACCCTTATTATGTATTGTAATAAAATAAATATTTAGCTAATCAATCATATTTCTGACAGGGAGATCAACTGCAAGCTGGAAGTGGGAAATCTTATTAAGATTATGTGCATCTTCTTGCATAACCCTCCCTCAAGCCCCTGGGTTTATTTACGCTTTATGGTTAAATCTAATTGTACTTACACTGGTCACTCTCATTGGGTTACAATCATAATACAACTAACCCAAAATTAAGTGAAATAAAATCGATGCGTCTTATGACGAAAATGAGCATACTAGGACTGTTGTTTGTTTGTTTGCTTTGTTTTATTTGTTTTATTTGTAAGTTTGCATTTTGAATCTTTTTGTCCATGTAGTTTTCAGCCGTCACATATATGCACATTTAATGCAAATACACATTAATCTACGAGTCAAAACTATGGTCCTCCGCCGAGAAATATTTAATTGGTTGTTTACTTTGCCACACCGTAAGGACAGCTCGGCGTGTAAATTGCACAAGCGGTGCCATAGCGAAAGTGCTGTTACTCCGTGGGCTAAAGGAAAGTGAAGCTACGTTTCAAGTGTTTCTTAGAATAGAGAAGACCCGACACCATCTGTGAGGATACTTCAGGAATTCATGTGATTAGCCTAGCAGAGGTGTTAAACGGCACCTCTTTACTGTTGGCGCACCATGCCAAGCTCTGAACATTCCACGACCACAAGTGTTATTTACGCAATGAAAAGTATGCAGTGTTGTTACTGTATCATTAATGTACACACGTTTGTGAAGCGAGTATGCATTTCCGTTATTTTGTTTACAGATACAGTGCTTTTCCCGCGGTCTGGCCCACCAGTTTTTTGCTTGCTGTTTGTTTTTGGTCTGAGACGGAAAGGGACACTTCGTGCCACGGCTGAATGGCTGTATTTGTGCTTTATTTGTATGCCAGACAGGGAAGAGATGACAAATATCCAACTGGAAACCACACCCTTGGCATGCCATCAGATGGAAAAACTGCTTTGATTGAAACTACGACTATTGTTCTAAATCTCCTACTCTAATGACAGGTATACGACCATAATTGTATTAGTCCACCCTGTATAGTCACGTACCAAGCGTACTTCCTTGCAATGCATTAATCCATTTTTTCTTTATTTGTGAAACAGAATGAGGCACCGTCATTGAAAAGGCTCTGTGCACAAAATGTGGTGAAATCTAGAAACTGAAAAGTCTAGAATATATAATACATGTTAAATGTTTTCTGAAACTGTGACCTAAGTGATCGGCTCAGCTTATATGTGTAAGAAAGCTGAGGTCAGAGGTCACTTGTCATGTGCCCAACCCATGTAAAAATATGTTTGTTTGCTCTTTTGAGCGGCATACCTGAAGATATCTTATAATTAAATTAACATTAATCTCTGTGTGCATGCATGTCGTCATGCATGTAAATGCACATTCTTTGTTAATATAATATTGGCAGCATTGGAGGAGTGTTATATCTACAACCTTACTGTAAAGCGTATCCAAGTCATATCCCCAAACCTAATTAAAATGTATTTTTCCTACTAATAATGATGCCATGTAATTATTCTGGCAGAAAATCAATATTTTTTACTGTATGCTCTGCCAGGATTCTGCACGAATTGCCGTACCACAGCACATCTATTCTTGTGCGCTTTTTTTTTTTTTGAGGGAATTCAACCGGATTTGCGATCTGTCTGTGCACTGAAAGGGGAAAAGACTTGATTTGTTGAAGAACGTGTCTGTCTCTTACACATCTCGCTGCACCCTTTTGTTCAGAACTGTGATGTTGCTAAAGAATGCTCTGCAGTTCAGTACTGGGTGACACAGGGGTATAGGGCTGTGCTTGGGCTGGAGTCAAAGATGTCTGTGAAGCTCTAAGGAGAGTTTTGAGGTCCCTCGAAGTGAACCAAAGGTCTGTCCGTGGATCGCTGAGAGCCACATCATCACAGCCTCACCTGAGAGAATGTGGAGAGCTGGCCAGGTGACTCTATGGTTAGCTTCCACCTGTGGCAAGGGGTTAAGATGTTTGAAACCAAAGCTGCTAATTGTGATGATTGGCAGTGACACAAAACCTTACCACTGGCCCCCCTTTCAACATGAAGAAGATGATGGAAATAAGGGAAGGCATAGGTCTAGTGATGAAAATGTCTGTCTGAATAAAAAAGTCATCAAGAGGAGGTTGAGAGTCAAGCATGACAAAACAGGGATGAATAATATTTCAATAAAAGCACACTAATGCATCCGGCTGTCAGTGTTCTCCCATAAGAATTTACCAACTGTATGGTGGACACCAAACATGTTCACCCTCTTGCACAACTTCCCTATTTGACCTGTTTCTCTGTAAAACCCAGGCCCCCCGTGCTTCCACATTTAAAATGATCTGACACAATGCTAATACATTGATAAGTATTCACAAATTGGGATACTGCAAGGCATATGTCAGTAGCTGAATTGCTTTGCAGAGATTAAATAGCAACATCCAAGAATGGTAACTTGGCACCACCAAAGCCTCTGTCCCTCCCAATACATTTACACCATGAGACTATTTAAACGAGTGGTTAGCAACACATATGGACTAAAGGGAGAGAAAAGGGGAAAAAAAGAAAACACATTTATTACTGCCTTTTCCCCATTTAAATTGTTAGAGGAGACTAAAAGCCCAAAGAGCAGAGTGCTTCAGCAGTGGAAACTAATTCAGACGTGTGAAGACCCTTTTATTAACACCAAGAATGAAGAGAACATTGCTGTGAAAACAACAAAGCGAACGCTAAAAATAATCAGAACTATTCTTCCTCTGAATAATGGTGGGAGGCTGGGGACCTTTTGTGGCAACAAAGTGGTAAAAAAAGGGGGAGACACATTAAATTAAACAGCAGGCAGAAACTCGACGTCAGAGTGTAGCAGGTTTGCCCTTATTTGTGGCCTTGAGATAGACAGCCTGGCTATTGGTTTGTGTGCGTTTGTGTGTGTGCGTGTGTGTGTGTGTGTGTGCATGCACATATCAGACTGTTGATTAGTGTGGTGGTGCATGAATGGCCGTTCAAACCTCAGAAAAACAAGCTGAGAACATAATTATCATAAACGAAACACCCTGGTGGTGACTTGCCCTACTTTCTGCAGCAACACCAGGGGGTGGGAGGAGGGAGAAAAATGTTGTGAACATCATGTGATCATTCCCGCGCTGGCGTATCAACAGCACAAGCACCGCTGTGGCGATTAATAGATTAATTGGATCGATTCATCAACCAAAGCTTTGATTGGAGATCTATTTTTAATTTTTTTCACATTTTGATTTTTTGAAATAGGTTACATAAGCATTATGAAACTGACATTTAATTAAGAAAAACAGTAATTTTGCTGAATATGGTGGCTGGAGGTTAACCTTAAAACTGTGTCACAAGTGTGTATACCTATGACAAAATAATGACAACTATAAAGATTTGAATAGGATAATTTTCTAGCATATTGGACCATTTAAGACATGGTGATCATTTGTAATGTGTGTATCAAAGTATATTACACAATGTAATTAGCTCAGATACACTAAGATCCTTTGTTGTGACATGTCAAAGCCTTTAATATACTGAAAGTTTCATTCTGTGTAATGGTGAGATAGGTCAAATGATTTTTTTTGCAGTTATTTGATGTGTGTGGTTGCAGTGTGATGTAGGATTTGAGTTGATAGCAGCTGATACAAGATACCAGGCAGATATTGAGGATGGTTGATAGGTGGTTTTCTTACTCTTTCCTTGTGAACAGGGAGTGGCCATGTTCACACATTTGACAGTAATGTGTATACAAAAAACATACATATTACAGACTGGAGTAACAGATATTATGTAAAGACCAGATATTCAGCTCGTGCGTGTCTTCTACCCTCCATCTTAGAGATTCCAGTTGGTAACAGGAGGTCCTGTTGCTGTGTCTCTGTTCCTGTGCTAACTATGAATGCTCTCTTTTAGACCACACCCCTTCGAGAATGTTGATAATAAGCCAACAAATAAGAACACTTACAGCTTCAACAATGGCAGAGATGGAACTTTCAATGTGAGAGGCACCAGGTTGACTATCTGGTCAATACATAGAAAATCTGTGCTGTAGTTCCAGGTAATCTGGACATAGATTGCTATGTTGCTATGCACATGAGCTACATGAGATTTCAGATTTTTGAAGCTAATTCCAATTTCTTCCACTGATCCAGGACTAAATGAAATCTGTTCTCATCCCAGCTCTTGTTGCTCTCCTTTCTGCTACTCTGGACGAGAAAACAAGGAATTATCTTTTATTTTCACTATGAATTTAACAATTCTGGAGTTGAGTTCAAATGTTAGAATTCATTTTTCCAATTTCTGGTTTATATCCACAGCTTACTAATTTTGCATCAATATTTTGAAAAGTTCAAATTTGTCAAACCCAGACGTAGATTCAGAAATTTGGAAATACATATTATCCTCTTCATGGTTTGCACAACTCAGCATTATTCTCTTTTAAATTGAACTGATATCTGATATAACAAATCTGAAATAATTGATGTTGCCAATAGATATGTTTTTGAGAATAGTGGTTTGACTCAAATAGCAATATTGAGATGATTTTCTAAAAACTGAACACCAGTAATTAATTCTGGGTTATTTCTGTAGGTATGTGTCTAAAAAATTTGAAGGTATACCCTTAAAAACAACAAAAAGAAGAAAATATATTTATTTTTTTGCACTTCATCTTTCATTTCAGAACTATATTAAATATTCTGTATTACACATTCATTAAAGGAGGCACATTCCACTCATTAGCAGAATATTTGTGGTACTTTGTTGCTGTGATTCCTCAAGGATAATGTTTTGTAATGTAAACAATTTTACCGGTACACAATTAGCACAGAGAATGATATGATTGCATTCATAATCATTTTTTTTTTCTGAGAAATCATAACGTTTCTCTAATTTCCTGGCACTACCAGAGGGCAACAGTTTGCTATGTTCTTAATTGTATTTATGCATTTTTTTTACTTTCACTAATTACCAAAAGGGCCATTGCAGTTGAATAGTTGTGGATGCTTGAGGTAAATAAATAAATACAAAAAAAAAGAGAATCAGAGCGCCTGAAGAATTAGTATGATTGATTGTCATAACATTGTGAGGTGCAACTCATTTACGGCATCTTTCAAAACAAAGCCATCTGTGATATTATGTGGGATGAGGCGCACAGCGGCAAGAAGCAGCATGTGTCTTAATTCCCCTCACCTTTAACCCCCCGGAGAGACGACGGGGTTCTCCCCGTCTCTAAAACGGATTTGATTTAACCCTTAAGCTAGACAGCCCAACCGCTCCGTAAACATTTCAAACCGAATTTACAACCGAGGGTGGCTCGGGATGCAACAAGCGCACTGAAGTCAACACTGTAAGCATTTATAATTCATGATAAAGTCATTATTCTTTACTGTGGCCTGGGGACAGAGTAAAAAGCAGGCATTAACGGGTTTCTCCCTCACCGTGCCTGACATGAAGGTATCTTCGGGGCCCTCGGCTTTCATGTGTACGGCAACACCTCCCGCGCCTCCCGCCATTAGCATCGCAGGGTCGGGTTGAGTGACAGATCAACGCGGCGATGGCACTCCGTGTGATGCCAGGGGTCTGTGGGGATCCCTTTGAGCAACCAGAGAGCCGGGGAGTACTGTCAAGACACGGCAGAGCTGAAAAGGTGATTTCAGTTAAGTAAATAACCTTAAAAAATATCAGCATCCATCTTGCCCCCATTTTTTTTTCCAGTGAAAGAAGGTCTTGCTGGTGTTTCCATTCCCTTGGGTGGAAACAATAGCAGCTGTAGAGGTTATGGTCTTGGAGTTTGTATGCAACAACGTGGAGAATGAGAAAATACAATGCAGATTTACCATTCAGAGTGACAGTGAAAAGAAATAGGAAGTAGAATTTCAATAGACTAACAACCTCTGCCTTTTGTTAATAAAAATTGTACTGAAGTTAAAAGTCCAATAAAGTTTCCCTCTAAATTGTTGACATGTATTTCTTTTCATTTCTCTTTTTTATGTATGTAGGAGAAAATCATAACATCTAAAGTATTTAGCTTACATTACCTATTTTCACCATAATATGATAAGGTTATTATAAATTATTGATTTGTGCTTGTGAGTCAAAGCATTCACAATACCTACTTACAACAACACACATGGTCTCCACCTACAATATAATTGTCTTCTGAAAACATATGTGTCAGCTGTTCTCTATCACATGCTCAGCAGAAGCCAGAAAACTGTATTTCCTGTTATATAAATATTACAGCTGTCCTGCGACCCCTCTAACTTTTCTATCTCTGTACAAATGTAGTTTAAATCATGACATTCTCACATTTACACAGCATAAGCAGATGCTGAAATACTATGAAAAAAATCATTGTTCTCTTACAAGAAAAATATTGAAAAATCTTTCTAGAAGCAGACTGTTACCCAATGGCCTTGGCACTGTGAAATCAAGACTGTGTTTGCTCTCTAACAATTATGGTCTGTTGAAATCAGATAATGTCGTTGTTCAGGATGTACTTTGACATAGGATGATATAGCTTTAAGAACACCTGACTTTATCAAGTATGCAAACAGGTTATGGTGAAACCGAATGGCCCAAACAATTTTTTTTGTGAAAATCTGAGGCATGTAAGCAGTTTTATATGACATGTAAATGTACAGATTCATAAATCATTACATTTATTGCTAATTCAGTAACAGTGCATTTAATGATTTTTTCTGAAGTGCTCAAATACTAAAATCAGCCATGCTAAATCTCTCATTTCACTCTTTCCCATTTCACATTTCACTAATGCATTTTAATGTTCTAGTTCTAGATCATGAGTTGATTAAATCAAAGAGCCGAGTGATCAGTTAAAATCAATAACAATTTAGTAGGGGCCTATTCCTTTTTCATAACTTATGCACTCATTTTATTTTTTGCAACGGAATAAAGCACTAACAGTGTGTTAACATGACAAACTATAATCTGCTTTAAATTAGGTATTGATTTTAACTTTTCGCGGTAACTTTAATGCTTCTTTAAATCGACCTCCAGTTGCAAAATCCATTTTGCTAAACCCAAACTGTGTACTTTTAATGTATTTATTTCAGCAGCCAAACGCTCCTTTATCGACCATGTAGTACAATCTAGTGACGTGTGCACCTGAACAGTGTACAGGTTTGTGCCCTGGTTTCCTTTCCAGAATGATCCAACGTGACAATGCTCAAAGTACACAATACCTAACAACGACCCTTCCATGACACTGCACTTTGTTACCTTCACAGATACTGTCCACCTGTCCATACACTAATTAGTGCAATATGTCCTCATACACTAATATATATCCCTACTCATGTGTCCTTACTCAGTGACTGCTTAAATTAAATACCATTTCTTGACAAGAACTTGTTAGGGAAGAGTACATAGTGTTGTGGAAGGGAAAAAAGAGCTGAAAGACCTCAGTGATACATCACACCTCCATCTGCTTCAAAACAGTGAGGAACTTGCAGTTTATTTTTAAGTAATGCCCTCCTTAAAATTTATGAAGGAAAACATTTAATAGAAAATATTGATTATGGTCAAAGTTACACACATCTCCTGCATTTAGGGAGCACACTGCATTGTCTGAACCTGGTCAGTTGAAATACCAAAATACTGATTGCTTAGGCATCTCTCACAAACAACTGTGTATTTAAATTATTACTCTTCAATTCTCTAAAATAAAACACTTTGTTCAAAACTGGTAACATTTTAGGGGGGGAGCAAAATTGGGACCATTAAAGGGGACCATAAAGTCGCGTCTTTGTGCGTGATCTTTTGTTCTGTACCTTTGGAGAATTCTGTTACTGAAGGGGGGACTACTTCTGCGGAGGAAATATAAAAAGACTCCACGGGTATAAAGTTCCCATTGGGAACAATGATGAGAGTTTCACCTTGCGGTACATGGGTGTAACTTTAACTGGAATATTGTGGATCAAAGACTCATAAACAAAGTGGGGGGAAATGCTGTAAGAGTATATGCAATCCAGTAAAGGACACATTCATAATAGAGAAAGGCCACAGTTTAGGAAGTGAAGGAGACCACAGTCAGTTACCATGCTCAGTGTTTATCTAATCCTGAACTGATAAAGAAGAAAAAAATTACTGCAAGAACAACAATGATAAAAATTGATAGCACATACATAAAATATTTAATAAGTACATCATACCCCAATTAAATACATCAGCTACAATATTTATTTCAAAGGAAAATATAATTTTTGATCCTGTAATGATAAATACTATATAGTAATGAGTGTACTTGCACATCAACTACAAGCTCAACATTGCTACCATTAGTTCAAGGAATTTAAGCTGAGGCTCAAATGAGATTTGAGCATAGTCCACCTGCACATTATACTGCAAAATAAATAACAAAAGCATAAAAAGTTCTTATGTAGTCCTTGACCTTGTGCTCCCCCTTAATAACACCATAATAGTCCCCCCTTTTTCCTCTCAGGAGAACAATAGTAAGTTGTGGCACTTATGAAAATGTCAGAGGGTACAGGTATCAAAGGGACACAGAAAGATAAAAATATATATTGGGGGAAGGGGGGGACATCAAAATAAGCAGATGTACACTTGTCATAAAAAACCCTGAGGAAATAAAAAAAATACACATCAATATCCAGAGCATCAAATGGCAGTTGTCAGGGCTGGTCAATGTGGAAGCTCTGCACCTCTGCAGCAACTGTCCTCCTCATTAATGTCTTTATGAGGTGTCCTTCTGAAGGGCCTCTTAATCTTCAAATATGTTTGAAGACTTTTTTCCCCTCCCTTTATTAGTTGCTGAGCTCCTCATACTTGTAGCATATTGCAGCAGGTTACGGGACTAAGCTTTATTGTCTTACATTATTGAAAATCTAGACCCTCGGAGCCATTTCCCCAAGGCCGGGCTTTGTCTGAGAGTGCGCTCTCATTTCTATGTGTGTACCGCGCCGCTCTGAGGGCGGACAGCAGAGGCTTGTGTCGGTAATGCTCCTTAAACCCATCGTAGTTGACTTACTACAAACTTCAGTCTTTCCCAATTGCTTCTCTTGCTCTGCAGCCATTCCTCGATAAGTAAAAAAGAAGAAGAAAAAAAAGAAGGTATGACATCTATGATTAAAGGCAATACCAGAGGTATTCCAAAGCTGTCATGTCACATGGCTGGTTTATGAGGTAGGCTGAAATCCTTGGTATTGTAACAGGGACATCATCTTTAAGAGGAAGGGAAAAAAAAGAAAAAGAAAACACAAAAAACAGGAAAATCTGAGTTTAAAAATAGGGGTTTTTAATCAGGAAATTTTTTCAGTCCCCAGACTTAATCTATTGATGAGTCACCAACACAAATGAAATTAGCAAACCATGTTGCAAAAGTACTGAACAAAACAATGGATGCCATGGGCCATGAGCCATGGGCTCTTTTCCATCTAAGTTACATGACTGGAGCTAGGTTAATAAAGATGTTTTATTTATCTTTACTTACATGCTTGTTTTATTTCTGTTTGAAAAATAAAGCCAAATAGGTTATAACATAAAGCAGCTATCCCAATTTTAAGCTGTGATGTACACTTCCAGACTCTCCAGCAAATTTACCATTGAATCAGCTTTAAAATATGTCCATGTGTATAGGCCATCTACAATGCAACTGTATCTTCACTGTTCTCTTGATCATATGTGTAATAATAAGAGTGCATTGGTTCCACCTTGTTTCAACACAAGACAAGCTTTTCAGAGCCACTTCTCTAGAAACAGATATGCTACACAGAATATTTAATCAAAGTCAATCAAAATTCACAAATAATTAAGATGTAAATTAGCTTTGGGTTCAGAATTTGAGAAAGTAGAAATATTTTAGGTGCAATATAGGGTGCTTCACACCAACAAATATAGACGAACATGCAGTAGAAATGGGAGGGTGTGATTAAACACTATGCCTCTAAGCCCTGATCCAGGATCAGCATAAACCTTTTTCCAGATAATGTCTGGGAACAGGATTAGAGGTGAGCAAACTGATCTTGTTCATGTCATCAGGTACAGAATGCATTCAGTCTGACTGCAATTGTGAGCCCATACTGAACGACACAGCGCCACCTTGTGCACAGACAGTGAAGGGGGAAAAATATGACTGAAAAATTCTTGGAAACAATGTGGCAACCTTTGTTATTTCAATATACCCTTGAGGACTGTCTTCAATATCAGAAAAAGTAGTCACAAAACACAATGCAAAGTTCCACTATTATTCAAATGATTTTTGAAGTTATAAATGACATTACATCAAAAAGTTCATTCATGTGTTGAGTCAGCATCTACAGTTAAACAGTGTCACTTCCTGTACTCTGCTGCATGAACAATGACAAGGTCATCTAGAAAAGAAATCACTCACCAGGTATTTATCAACATATGCCTATACATTTCAAATGTTTCCCTACAATTCAGATTGGAAATAATCCCCCTCAACATTATACTATTTGGAGCTTATAGGACAGAAGGCTTAATCAATGGCAAATAAACATAGACCAAAATTAACCTTGGGTTAATTTAATACAAGGCTTAGATATACATGTACCACTTCAGACTGCAGACACGAGTCAGACATATATCTAATAGGCAGTATTTTAATTAAATGATAATTTGGCCATTTATTAAAAAGGTGGAAATGTACTGGATCAGAGCAAGTACAAAAGTATAAAGAGTTATTTTGGCCTTTTCCAGAATGTTTTGAACATCACTGTAAAACTGATTGCTGAGCATACCATAATAAAAGTGAAACTTATCTTCTAGTTCCCTACATTACACTTCCATACCCTGTATGTATATCACGGATAAAAAAATATCTAATAATTCTCTGAAAAGTATTAATTTTTGTCTTTTTACATGTAATTAATTGCAAATTAAAGATTAAAATCACTTGTGTGATTAAAATGATAAATGTACAAGGACAGAACAGTACTTTCAGAAAGGGAAGGTAATAGATGAATGAAGAGAAACATCTAAAATCAGTGATCTTTACTACAGCACTACTGTCTTGAATGTTTTTGTATTAAAACTACAGCATGGTGACATTTATAAGGTCACCTTTCCCTTAAAAGGCAGAGTATTTTTTTAGCTATCATTTTACATTAGTAGCCCTTTTAACATACAAGTGTTCTTATGTAAACCTTGAGGAAAAAATCTGGAGCGATACAGTACTTTGTAAAAATATGCAAGGCACGCAAAGACATGCACTACAGGTGAAGTGCAGTCAATGTTACTCTCTGTCCTTCATTACGCCTGGTTTGTTTCTTCAGAAACCGCAGGTTGAAATGATCAGCATCCCATTATATGCTTAATGTGGCCCTGAGAGAATGAGGGAGAGAGATAAAATATGTCACTAATCACCTTGAAACAACAGCGAATTGAATTTGCATCTAACCTTCACTGCGCTCTACACTCTGAAATGCATAGGTACAGCAGGTCTTTAGTCATGTAAGTGACTAAGTGTTCAGCAGTGCAGAGCAGGCAGAGTTACAACAGTGGTCAAGTTGTGTACCAATGTCAAAAATTTTCATTAAATCTTTTCATTGAAACCTTTACTGGTTCCTTGAAAAGTAGTTTCATCTGCAAATGAACTGGACACACCCCTCTTTGAAAAGTAACATACAGCTGAAGTCCTATGACTCACTCTGGCACATGAAATTATCTGGTTAATAATAATAATAATTATTATTATAATCATCATCATCATCATCATCATCATCATCATTTAGTGCTTACATCTCAGCACTGTTTTTCAGGTTGATGTTTTAGTATCACTGATGTGTTCCTTGGCTTTCTATGCCATGTGCCCTTTAACAGAGCTCCTATGGCAGGTACTGTATGCATCTTGCCATGGCAGCCCCGAATGTCATTCTACATAGGAGTGGCTCACAAACTAATGATGATGAGAGAGAGAAAAAAAATGCTCGAATTCAGTAAAGTACGTTGTCAAATGTGACATGAAAACTAAGACATTTGTGAGAAACATAGAAGCATATATATTTACCGATTCTCCTGCCATGCATCGAGGACAGAACTGTGATGTCACACCTTGTGGTGTGTACACCTGTTAAAAATCAAAAATACATCAACATGACTACCTAACATACCACAGACTAAGCATCATTACAAAACCAGAACATCTCACAAAAAGTCTTTCAAAATTAATGTAAAATGGACAAAATTATACAAAGTAGAAGACAAATGAATATGTATATGTGATTTGGGGTGGAGACAGGTATGCCTTGTTTATTAGTGCTTATGTTCAGTAATTTGTGAGTGGCTTTCCCTAACAAGAATGAAAACATAATTTTAAAAATGTCTGACAGTGAATAAACTTCCAAACACGTGTCATGATCTAGCTAGGCACAATGTTTCCTCATCCCACCATAAAAGTTTATCTAGAGCATCTTCAGTGCCCTCATTAAACATTAACAAGGGCATTGTAAACCGAATTAACCGAATGATGTGTGTGTGTGTGTGTGTGTGTGTGTGTGTGTGTGTGTGTGTGTGTGTGTGTGTGTGTGTGTGTGTGTGTGTGTGTGTGTGTGTGTGTGTGTGTGTGTGTGTGTGTGTGTGTGTGTGTGTGTGTGTGTGTGTGTGTGTGTGTTGGGGGGATGCAATGGCAGGAAGCTTATTGCAACCCACGTACCAGATTTGTCTCGTGGTGGCTTGCGACTGCGTTGCTCTTTTGGAGGCCCTGCTGTTGAATCTCCCATGTATCCATAGGGCTCTCCCCCACCGCGCCACATTCAACCTGACTACAGCTTGCCAAACCGTTGCACAATCGTTTCTAAAAGAGATATCGAGAGAGACACACACACAGGTACAGCAATAACGTTAGCATCGTACGATAATAAGGGTAATGCAGTAACGGAAATTCGCTGTTCTCTTGCAGGCAATATCAAACCTTGCGTTACATTGTTTATCGCCAATTTCTCGCATTTGTCTAACTTTAATGAGTTCCGCAAGCGGTTTTACCTCCACAATGTATCAGCTATGAACTCTACCTGTTCTCCAGTTAATATACTGAAATAAGCATTATTTACGGTTGTTATATTTGCATGCAGTCGACAGACCCTTCAGATACGTAGCTACTGCCTTTGCCAAAATCTATTCTGGTCGCTTGCCTGCCTAACCTAACTGCTGTGTCCATACTAAAAATAGTGCATGGCTTATAGTTTGCTAGCCCGTTATCGTGTACAATGTGTGATCAGCAAAGCGAATAACACACCTTAAAAGCAACACACAAGCTAGTTACCAGGATAGCAAACTCTTAGTCGCAGTTTCATTAATGTTCATTGATACTATTAATCCTGTTAGCTAATAAGCTAACCAGCAAATCTTGTCCTTACGTTTTGATGAAAATGTGCCAGGTTCTCAAGGTCTTCGAGTCGTCTCTTGTTCTGAACGGAAATCATGTAATCCATCATGAAGCGAATTTATCAAGATCAAAGCTATATTCGCGGTGGTTCGTGTATCAGCCAGCTGGCTGCTGTGTTCCAGTCAACACAGAGACTCCAAACAAGACAGCAATGTCAGTAACATGCATGTGGGGTCACGTCTCTTTATCACGAGGTGCAATTTCTTTGAAATGAGATAGCTAGCTAATTGCATAGATAGCTAGCACTGTGTATTGCCAATACTCAGCTGCCAAACAGTTTCAGCTATCAAGCAAGGTCCTTGAAAGAAAGAAGAAAAAACCTCGCACAAGACCTCCTTGACTCTTAGTTATCCTTCACTTTTCTTATTTTGATAAGTTACGGGAAACAAAAGGGGCCAATCAGATCGGACACCACGCTAAGACGACCCGGATGCATGAGGCTGCCATCTTGGTAAGGGGTTGGCGCGCTGGAGAAAACTAGGCTTTATTAATACCAGCAAGATAACTGCATTGGCAGAACCAACTTGACTCTGCACGATGCACGCTGCCTTGTATCTCTTAAAATGCGAGCATTATTTAAATGTCAAAACAAAGTTGTGCAAAGGCATCCGGTAACATCAGAGCCTTCTAAACAACAGAACCTAGTTCGAAAGTGCATGTATATGCAGTTACCAGGTGTCTTACTGTTTATCTGTCGGTCAGATTATTGAAGCTAATGTTTCGGTTTACGAATATCACTGACATTTTAATACATTTAATGAGAAATAGTTTGACATTTTTAATTCATATTTTTCTAGTGATAAGACTACATAAATGTGTGTTAAGTAAACCGTTTTAAGTTTCATATAGGGTACGGAAGACCCCCAATCCGCATTATAGCTGTAAAATAAACGTCAGATGAAGTCTCTGGTGCAGATACTCATGTCTTGCGTTTGCGCAGAATCCATTACTCATGTCTACAAGCATGGCGAATTTTGTGGAGGTTACATCTTCGCAGCAATTTGAGGACTTGTTAAAAAAGACCGGCAAGTATGTTCTTGACAATTATTTACTTTTAATGTGTATTTTACAACGTTAGTTTTCTAAGCACAGAAAGTGAGCTGTGTTGTACGAATGCGTGGCTAAAGCAAGTCTGTTAAGGTGGACTAGCCATCGTTGATGATCATACAGTAGCCAGCTAGCTGCTCATAAATCTGAATGAGAGCCATCTAGCCAAATAACCTAAGAGATACAATTGATTTCGGTTTGCATATCTACAGATAAATTATTATTTGTTTCAGTGCGCAAAACGCTTCGTCGTATTTGATATTCATCAGCATGTTCACTGTTTCTGATGCTGCAGTTTGCTCGCTAGCTAGTTCCGTTGTTGCAAAGATTGCTAACAGTAGCTGCTTATAGGCCTTTAGTTTCAATATCTAAAACTGATGGGAGAGGAAAGTTTTGTTTGTGTGCCCCACATCACAACTGTCACATGAGCGGACTGATTCGTGATCATCAGTAGCCCAAGAACTGTATCTTCCATTATTCTTTGTACACTCAAGTGCGCTAGCTAGCTAACTTGCACATCGGCCATCTTAAAGGATGCTTCCAAGTGGCCTCAGATGGGAAGGGTACAGTCGACATTCACTTTCTAGAAGATTCTCGCATCACATCGCCCAAATATATCAACGAAGCTAGAAAAGACGTATAATTTAGAGAGCAAATTAGCTACCTGCTAATTAGCGATCCAGCATACAGCACGCGTTACGTAATACCTTATTGTCATAAATCATAAACGCCTGTCTGTGTTAGATACTCTGAACTTGGGTAGGTGTCAGTAAATAAGTTATGTCTCACTTTCGCTTTACTTGTATATATAAAATTCTACTAAGGCTTATTATGAATGTGTCTTATTAAAGTGTATCTGCGATTGATTAGCTATAAGAATCTTTCAATTCAAGAAGTGGAATTGTGCTTATCTTTTTAAATAAGACAATTAGCTAAACGTGCTCGAGTTAGTAAGAAAGCCCACACAAGCCCAGTGACTGTCAACTTTTTGAAAAATGTTGCAACTAAATGTATTTTGTTGCATGACATATTAGGCTAAATATAAAAAATAATTCTGCTGCAGAAAGCGTTGATGTTAATGAAGTTGGTTGGACATATTGGTTTTCATGTTTTTTTTTGATATCATACTTAGATCAAGTTTGTAGCAGACTTGTACTTGTAAATGTGCGTGTATCGACTTATGATTTTTGCATGTAAGTGATTTTGTATACATGCACGCTGACAGGGTTTTTGCTTTAGGCAAGGACTACCGTATTCTTCAATAGGAAAAGTGATGAAACACAAGCCAAGCAAATTTAGCATAGTAGACGTAATTTTAAAGTAGCTCAATTTATGCTTCTTCAGTTGGTTCTGTTAAGTTTGCGAGTTCAGAGGACCTGAAATGGATACAGTGATCAGATTCGGCTACTGCCTGAATAGAGTGAACTTTGGTTACCCAAAGTGAACTGAGTGATTGTGAATGGCATTGTGCATTTCAGTACTACATTCCTAAACAACAAGACACCATTGATGGTTTTGTAACCATGACAATGCAGCTTTTGTTAATGATAGACTGGATTTATTTAAAAACTCCTAGACAATTCAGAGGAACTAGTTTCCCCCATTGTCCTGGTTCAAGGCAAAGCTTTCTAAGGGGATATTTTTTATCATAACTCTCATATTCCATGCTATGAATATTTCTATGCTCACACTGGTCAGGGAATGTTGTTAGCCTGGTCTGACACTGTTGCTCGTTTAAATTGAATGAATACACTTATGCTCTATTGTAATGGAAGTCACTCTGGACTAGGGATGCAACGGTACACGGTATGTTGTCGAACCGTTCGGTACGCCCCCTACGGTTCAATACGCACATGTGAATCGAGGTAATACGATATGCCTGTCATTTTCCTATAATTTCCAAAACTTGCTTATTGCGCTGCAGACTACATGCACATTCAGATCCACAGAACATCTCTGGAGCCAGTCAGAATTTCCCTGGAGCCTATCAGCGCTCTGTATGCAAATAGGAGCTGGAGAAGGGAGGGGAACCTAAAAACAAACATTCTCGCATATGGTCACACTGGTGTGATTAGCTGTTCAGCGCAGATGCTAAAACCGGTGCGCTTTAGGGATGAACCGGTTTCACGGTAAACCACGGTAAAATTCCCGACGGTTAGTATTACCGTATCAAATTTTAATGATCATTAAAACCGTGGTTGATTACCGCGTTTTGAAAAAACATACCGTTACCGTGGCCCAAAAACAGCGATACATACCGAACCGTGGGCCCACTGTACCATTGCATCCCTACTCTGGATCAATGCATGTAATGTAATGTCATGTAATATTCTCAGTGACTGTTACTATAATTAATATTATATATGTTTTGCAATAGTCTGTAGCGAACAGTAATTCTAGACTAGAGATGAAACGGTATGAAAATTTAATATCACGATTATAGTGACCAAAATGATCACGGTTATCAGTATTATCATGGTATTGTTAAAATGTGCTGAAAATGTTCAAAAAGTAGCCTTCTGTTACACAAACTGAAACTATTTCACCAAGTTTTATATTGAAAACCACAAATAAAATGGTGTCACAGTATTTAACGTGAGTTTTTCAAAGTGCGGTAAGCAACCACGGTTTTAATTTGAAAGGGTAATACTAACCGTCGGGAATTTTACCGCGGTTTGCCGTGAAACCGGTAACCGTTTCATCCCTATCCCATTCCCATAAATCATCACGAGTCTGACCCTTTTTTGGGGTGTTTCCCCAGAACTAACTACACTGAACCTTAAGTCTGACTCCTTACCAACATTTACTTCTGTACCACAGTAACCTCATTTAGACAGACAGAACACACAATAAATGGCAATACCTGAACAATTCAGTATTTTCCTCCACATCACTTTCTCCATCATAACTATCTTGCCACATTACATCATTGCAAAACCTCTGTATAATACTACAATAATAATACTTCTCATTGTTCTTTCTAGATCCCCTATGTCATGATAGTCTATAATAGGGATGAAACGGTTAGGCTACTGGTTTCACGGTAAACCGCGGTAAAATTCCCCACGTTTAGTATTACCGTTTCAAATTTTAATTAACATTAAAACCGCGGTTGATTACCGGGCTTTGAAAAACTCACGTTAAATACTGTGACTGGATGAAACGGCTACCGGTTTCACGGTAAACCGCAATGGTTAGTATTACCGTTTCAAATTTTATATATCATTAGAACCGTGGTCGATTACCGCGCTTTGAAAAACTCACGTTAAATACTGTTCAGCATCAACCAAAGTTAGCAAGTCTCCCAGGGGCAGACGCGCAGGCGCAGCATGCAAAGTGGATTTGTTTTGTGTCAGTGAAAACATGGCGGAAGGCAGTGACAGCGCTCCGGAGATTTTTCAGCCTTCTAAGAGAAATAATTTGCCATTAAGAATGAATTCCATGTACGTTTCTATTTGCATATTCTTGAAACAGAACACTGTTTAGACCAGTTTATTTCCTCCTTCTGGATGAATTTTCCAGCGTAACTGCCATGTGACAGCATTATATGTATTAGTCTGAAGTTCAGTAAATAGTTGAACTCTCGCGAAGTTTTGACTCAGTTAGCCTACTTTGCTGTCAGGGGGAACTGAACATTGGAAAACACTTCTATTTAATTTGCCCTCTTCAGCATTATCATGATATTCTGAAATGACCTACAAATTAGCCTATATTGTACCAAACCTTTAGAAAACAACATGCACAAGCAGACTCGACTCTTCCCTTTGCGCTTGATTTGCGAATAACGCATCCTTAGCGTCCTCACTCAGAAATTCACGTCTTCCTTACAAGCTCATTGAAGCAACTGGAGCCGTGCATGGGAATGTTGGACCAGGTAGCTTAAGATTTGCGTTTAAAAACATGTATCTACACTTCATTTTAGAGTGTTTTTGTAGCCTGAGAAAGTAATGTCATTATAAAAGACATAGTAGACTACTGTACAATTCATTCAATTCATGTTATTATTTTAATGTTTATGCAAATAAAAACTGCATAGTGCTGCTAATTTTATTTGTGGTTTTCAATATAAAACTTGGTGAAATGATTTCAGTTTGTGTATCAGTACTTTTTGAACATTTTCAGCACATTTTAACATTACCGCGATAATACTGATAACCGTGATAATTTTGGTCACTATAATCGTGATATTAAATTTTCATACCGTTTCATCTCTAGTATGGGGTATCCCTCACCTACCCACAACTTGACAGATGGTGGTGGATTAGTTTTTGTTAGGTAGCAACATCAAAAATTGTTTATTTGTGAATGCAGACTTTTGCATTGAATATGTGGCTTTGGCAGCAGTGCTCACAATTCATTGAATTTGCGCTGTCATCATGCCCTTTGAGTTTACAGTGATGTTTTTTACAGCACTGACAGACCAGTGAGTGTGAGCATAACATTCAAGACTAGGGATGCACGATGATATCGGCACGACATTGGTATCGGCCGATAAAAACTTATGAAGTTAATTATCGGCATCGGCAGATATGAAAATTTCTGCCGATGTGCCTGGCCGATAAGGTGAGGTGTTAACTATGCGCACGCGATGACGCTGAATGTTTATTATGAGCGCCAGCAACAAGCTTCAACATGTCAGCTGTATGGAAGTATTTCAAATTATCTGAAACAGATAACAAAATTGCTATTTGCAATGCTTGTAAAGCACCAGTGATGCGAGGAGGGGTAAAATATATAGCTAAGTTTCTCACTCTGGGAGGATCCTAGCTGCGTGCTGCTAAGCTTTTCTCTGCTTCTGGAGGGGCGTGAGACCATTTTTAAATAACACAGCTCCGTAAGGAGAGAATGTGATTTGAAATGAAACAAGACTGCCCGCGATTGTGAGCTCATGCTTTGGGGCTCGAACAGAGTTCCTAATGGTTTCGATCGACCCCTAGCTAAGTTTCTGACCCTGGCAGCTAAGTTTCTGATCCTAGCTGTGTGCTGATAAGCTTTTCTCTGCTTCTGGAGGGGGCGTGAGAAAATTTTTAAATAACGTGGCTCCAGAAGCAGCGACAGCAATGGAAAATAAGACAACCCGCAATCGCCTAGTTCCTGCTTTGGGACTCGAACAGAAACACATTTTTGTGCTTGTACACTTACACAATGACACTGAACAGCGAATAAAGTCTGTAACTTTATTGTGTCTCTCATTCAAAATAAATATCGCGGCTCCATAAGGAGAGAATGCGATGGGAAATAAGACAGCAATCATAATAAGACTGATAAGCTTCTCTCTGCTTCCGGAGGGGAGTGAGACCATTTTTAAATTACGCGGCATATATATATGTACACACACACACACACACACACACACACACACACACACACATCAGTATCGCAATCGGACAAAATGAGTTTGAAAATATTGGCTCATCGGATATCAGCAAAAAACCAATATCGTGCATCCCTATTCGAGACCTACCACAAGTTAACTTGTGCAATCTGACTAGGTATCAGAAGCCAAGTACACTACAATACATCAATCAGAACACAGAATCCAAAATACATCACAAAAACGCCTGTAAAATAAACATCAAATCCTAGAGGTAGCAAGTGTTAGGGGGCGGGATTGAGGTAGAACCGAGATACAGTCTGAAGAGGTGGGTCTTCAGTCTTCAATTATTATTATTATTATTATTATTATTGTTGTTGTTGTTGTTGTTGTTGCTGTTGCTATTGTTGTTGTTGTTGCTGCTGCTGTTGTCTGTGTTTGAGTGTATTGTCTGTGGTCTGAAAAGTAAATATAAATTTATTGAAAAATTTGGTGTGCTGTTGAAATGTAATGCTGAATTTGTTCTTGTCTCCTTGTTCTCAGGTCACTCACAGTGGTTCATTTCTCTGCGTCATGGGCCCCACAGTGTACCCAAATGAACGATGTGATGGCCGAGCTGGCAAAGGACCAACCCCAGGTGACGTTTATCAAGGTATGGACTCTCCCATGCATCTCCACTTTCTGGGCATCAAGTTTTAAAGATGTTCTCAGCCCTCAGCTTTTGACAGCATATGGTTCTTGTTGAATGAGTTGTGCTTTGTGTATCACTCAATTGCGATGTTGAAAACTCAGTGTTTAACTTTAAAGAGGAACACCGAAGATGTAGTATTTGGAGAGAGGGGGGTGGGGGTGGGGGGTTGGGGTGTGTAGCAGTGACACGGCAAAGCACGAGGTTGAAGCTGGCCTTCAGCGGTCTGAGTTTTTTTATTTTTTTGTCATTTGAAAGGAACACAGGTCACCAATTGATTGATCTGTAGTTTTGTTTCTGCAAGGTCTGCTGGAACCCTGCATTGCAATTTTTCATTTTAATAGATTCTCTCACACCCCCTCACTCTCCCCCTCCCTCGTCTACCCTTGAATTCTCTCAGCTGTGGGTGAAACTCATAAAAGGGCCTCCTTCCTTTGGCCCCTAGAGGACCCTGGCAATACTGGGCCACAAGCTCTCGCCGACCTTTCCCACTTCATCCTTGTGTCTCCTACTGAGCACTTAGGACACAGACACAGAAGGACTAGTGGCTCCCTAGCAGCGAGCTTGACCCTTATGTTTATGTTGATAAGACTGGCACTCCCACTGATTTGTGGGACCAACCTCTTGGCTAACTATAAATGCAGAAATACCTCTTACAGCAGGGGTAGTTTAAGCATACCTAAGTTCTCAGCGTTACTGCTACCTTAGCAAATTAATATTCATATTTAAGAAGACTTGCGGGATGAAACAGAGATACATTAGTTAGCATGCTGATCTTGACCAGCAAGAGCAAACTTATGAATACAGTTTGATTAGTTGGCTTATTATGGAGTGCAGATGCATGCTAGTGCAGTGCTACCTTACATTGCATGCACAGAATCAGAAAAAAAAAGATTTAATGTTCCATATGATTTGGAATACTGGGGCAACAGTGTTATGCATTGTGTGTCCTGAAGAAGTGTATGGCTTTTGTGGCAATAAAGTGAGCTTTTGACAGAAGGCAGAGAATTTGGATGTCACTCCACGTCTCTTTCTGTGTAACACAGTGGTGGAGGCGCGTAGAAGGACCCGTCAGTTTCCATGCACCAGGCAATGGATCTTGTCAGAAGCACGAAAACAGCGAGATTTGCTTGAGGCAGAAAATAAGTGCTGTTATCACGACATAACTGGGGTCAGTGATTTATGGATTTCAATATCCGGTAGCTAAATATGATTGAAAATTTACTGGGTCAGTAGTGCATCAAAATTTTTTTCCTGCGCTGCGCCCGGGGGCATTTCTTTAAAGTTGTAGTAAAATAAAAACCTGTGAACCTGCTTTGACATTGCTCTCTGTGTGTGCTAGGGCAAATGCTGAGGCAAAAATGTAAAATTACCTATCATAATACTGCTTATCATAGCTGTTTATATTTTTAAGGAATTGATACATACGTGTGTGTGTGTGTGTGTGTTCGGCGCATGCTTGCATGTGTAAGTATATACATATAGATATACTCATGCGTACGTACGTGCACAGTACAGACTTATATACATGCATCCACACATACATAGTAAAAATAATGCTATTGTGTTAAGACATTGCAAAACTGAACTAGGTTAAGTCATATCAGGTAAGAATGCATTTGTTTAATTGCAGATTCACATGAGGTTGTGAAGCTGTGAAGGTGGGTAGCTTCAAGACTTCTCCTGTTAAATTGCCATAACTGGCCAAACCGGTTTAAAAGGATAAAAGTGTCCACACTGTATCTGCAACTACCTGGGTCAGTCTGTGATGCATTTACATTTACATTTATTCATTTGGCAGACGCTTTTGTCCAAAGCGACGTACAAAAGTGCAAATAGTGGGCAAACAACAGGCACAAGAGCAAGATGTGCACAGGTCATACAATGCAAATAGTGCTGAAGCTGAGCGCAAGGTCAGTGTCGCGAGCCAACTAATCTGAACTAGGATTGCATATCAAATACAATTACAGGAACAATAAAGTACCGCTATACTACCTAGGTAAGTGAGCAACAAGTACAAGACAGGAGTCAGATTTACAATGTCAAAGTTACAAGGTCAAAGTGGCAGAGGTATTAGTCCAGGTAGAGTCTGAAGAGGTGTGTCTTCAGCGCACGTCTGAAGGGTTGGGGTAAAGGAGTTGTTTTCAGGGGGGTGGGGAGTTCATTCCACCACTGGGGGGCGATGATGGAAAAGCGTCGTTGTGAGGAGCGTGGGCCTTTCTTTCTGTTGGTGGGTGGAGCGAGGCGTCCGGATGTAGCAGAGCGAAGTTGACGAGCGGGTGCATAGGGTAGGATGAGGTCCTGGAGGTAGGTCGGGGCAGTCTTTCTTGCAGCAGAAAAGGTGAGAGTCAAGGTCTTGAAGCGGATCCTGGCTGCGATTGGGAGCCAGTGGAGGGATCTCAGTAAGGGGGTGACATGGGAGAACTTGGGGAGATTGTAGATCAGCCTAGCAGCTGCGTTTTGGATGAGCTGCAGCGGCTGAATGGTGCAGGCTGGGAGGCCTGCGAGGAGGGCGTTACAGTAGTCCAAGCGGGAGAGCACGGTGGCCTGGACGAGCAGCTGGGTGGAGTAGGTGGTCAAAAAAGGGCGAGGCGAAATCCTCCTGATGTTGTAGAGGAGGAATCGACAGGAGCGTGCCGTCTGGGAGATGTAGTCGGTGAAGTCCAGCCTGTTGTCGAGGGTGACGCCCAGGCTCTTCACGAGCCCAAGATGCCCATGGGCTGGCTGTATGATGGAGTCTGAGTCAGGGATAACCCTAACTCAGGTACCACACAGACATCTGTCTTCAAAATCACTTAAATCAGTTAAATAGACTATATAGATAAATAGACTATATAGACTATAAATGTTTGTCCTTAGTCTTGAAATTCATCTCCCATTTTAGTTTAGTAATTATTTTAGTTTAGTAATTATTTTAGTAATTATGAAAACTGGTGAATACAAAAGCACTTCAGGTCAAGTGCAAGTTTTGTTTTGGTTCTTGAACTGTTTGGGGTAGTTTTAGTTGTAGTTGGGCTCCAGGTTAGTTTTAGGTAATTTCCACCAAACATGCCCAGTTGTTCCTCACTATCTAATTATGTTAATGGCGAAGCTTAACAAATGAACTAATAACCTTTTTGCTCATTCATCTAGGATAATACCTTTTACCTGCCGCAAAGCCTGAGTGTCCTACAAGACCCATAAATTATTCATGCAATGAAAAGTAGTTTCAGTTGAAATCAACAAATACATCAATGTGGCGTACAGCTCAATACTTCTGTTAGAGGGAAAGCCATATTTTTAGAACTAATGTGACTTCTTTTGCATAATTACCACATTTTGGTACCAGGTCTCTTGTGAAAATTATGACATATTTGCGTTTTGTCATTCTGCCACAACATCGATATCCTGTCAGTGCAGTGTGCACGCGAGCAAAGTGCGGTATCGTAATTGTGCGGAGGGAATGTCATTTTGAGCACCATCGGACCGAGACAGTCTGGGAACCCCCCATCTGCCCCGCCCTGTTTCAAAAGACATTGTTGTTCCCATTTTATTAATTTCCTCAGTCATGTGTCACACTTCAGACCGGATTTCTAAACAGACTCTTGGAAACTTTTGGAAGGTGCGTGGTGCTCCTGCACTTTGTGAAAGGTGCATCAAAGTCCCCCTAATTCGATCCCGGAGGAGGGGAGCGGCGGAGAACAGAGGAGCTGTCCATCACAGCCCGGGTGGATGAGAGACGCCTCGCTCTCTGGTTTGTCTTGCGCTGCTTTGAAAAAAAAAGAAAAAAAAACATTCTAACAAGCGTCTCTTCTTTCACTTTCCCCCTGAAGTGTATACCTTGTGGCAAAATAAATACAGTGAAGAGGAAACGTGGTGTTGTTTCACGTGTGGATGTTGCAACTGTTTAATGGCTCTGAAGCAGAACAAAGGAAAACTAACACTATTTGGGTTCTCCCCCAACCCCCCCCCCAACAGCTGGAGGCTGAAGCTGTGCCCGAAGTGTCAGAGAAATATGAAATCAGTTCTGTCCCTACCTTCCTCTTCTTCAAGGTAAGCCTCAGAATGCCACAGTCCAAGCAGAATCCGGCTATGGTTGATAGATAGCCAGTATCACAGTAGACATGGTGTTCTTGACATTGATGTGGTCCATGGTAAAAACTCACAGCGGTCAACTTTCACCAAAATGGGTTTGGATGCCTTAGTCACAATACATTACATTATTCTCATTTAGCAGGCACTCTTATCCAGAGTTTTATCCATTTATACAGCTGGATATTAACTGAGGCAATTGTGGGTTAAGTACCTTGCGCAAGGGTACAGCAGCAATGCCCCAGCGAGGAATTGAACCAGCAACATTTTGGTTACGAGCCCTGTTCGTTACCACTATGCTACACTGCCGCTCCTTTGTCTAAGATAACGGGAGGTGTTCGCATTAATTGAGACCTGATCAGCTAGTCACCCCCTGACAATTACCTTCCTGTCACATGTTAATTAACATTTGACTTCTTAAAGTACATCACAGAGTCTGAATTAGCATGTACACAGCTACACACTACAGACCAAAATGACTGGGGAAAGCTAAAAAAATATGTTGATCGATGTGGGATTGTATTTATTTGGCTTATGCTCCTACACTTCGACTTTTTATTATTACCAAAAAAAACAAGAAACTAAAAGAACAAAAACCACAAACAATTTTGATATAAAAATTAAAGCTTATACCTTGTCTTCCTTTTTTAATATCATTAAGCTTTGCATGTAATTTGTTTACCTCTTAACAATGTAAAAATACAATAAACTCCTCTGATTGTTAAGTCAGTAGTTAGCTGTAATACTTGTTTCAGACAGCTGATACAGGGTCATTCTAATCATCCCAAGATTAACGTAGCCAACAAATCCTCTTTTTTTGCATTGTCAATAGCTAGCGATAGCTAGGCCCTTATATCAAAAAGCAGCATAAATGATACATCACCACCCTCTCCTGGATATTACCTGCTATTTCAAATACTTTCTTGCAAGGAGAAAAGTGAAATATGTGTTATATTCCTTAGTGTCTGCCAAAGGAATTTCATGTTGTACAACCTGTTCAAGTGCATGGAAAACTGTTGCAACAAGCTAGTTAACTTCACATAACTAACTGTGCTATACATAACTAACTGTATAGTCAGATACGAAAGAAATGCATCATCTTTTAAAATGCCAATTCTTTTCATCAGTTGTAATATTGGGAAGATTGTATATGTTTGCATAGGCAAACTTTTTTTCCACATGGAGTGTAGATCTGAGTTTTAAGTCAACAGTGCTCATGTATTCATGTCATAAATACAGGATTATTGGTCATTTGATTAAAAAAATTAAATATCTGTCAAGCCTTGAAGTGGAATGATTTTGAATTTGGATAAATTTCAGACTTCATAGGGAAGTATAAATGTAGTGATTTCCAGTTCCAGTTTTCTGGTGCAGCCAAGGTATTTGTGCAAATTACACCTCTATTTCCCTGAACCAGACAGTCAAAATGCAGACGACGAGACCTCCATTGCTGTCAGCAAGCTATGCTTGCAAAATATGCTCCCATCTTGCTGTTTCCTGTGAAACACTTACAGCACGGTTTCTAGCTGTATTTTGTACAGTTAAGGAGAAAAGTGCTTTGCTCAAGCATAAAACAGCACCACTATAACTAGGCTCTGAACTCATGACCATCTGAGCCAGTACAGTTGTTGTTTGGGTCAAATAAGATTCATGTTCATTAAATTAGATCCATCCAGAAAACTGTTCTCTCATCATCAACGCTTTATATTTCATCCCTGAGAATGAATTGCAGTGCCTGTGTTCTCAATAAAATGATATGTTTTTAAGAAAGACTGTTTCACCATTAAAACCAATTCAGTGTTAAAGCTGAATGGGCATTTAAATGAGACCAGATTTTGACTGGATTCCCTCTGTTGGGGTAGCGGTAAGTCTGTGTCAGTAAGGGAAGTCCATTGGGATTGGCCGCTTTGGGACTTCGAGGTCAGCAGCCTTAGGGGCTGGCGTGAAGGTGTGTCTGGCAGCATGATAAGAAGGGAGCGATGTTGGGGTTAACACTGCGCCGTGCCATGCAGCTGTTAAGCATGCCGGACAGCCCGCAGAAGCCTCCGGTCTCAGGCTTTTGCTCCCAGTCCTCATCTCACATGAAAGAAAAAGCCTACAAACACAAACAAAGAGCAGGACAGTGAGAACACCGAATAATTGATTGTGTTTTCTCCCCCGGCCCCACCTCCCCCAGAGCTGCGAGAAGATTGACAGGCTGGACGGAGCACACGCCCCCGAGCTGACCAAGAAGGTCCAGAGGCTGGCGTCCAGCGCGGCCGTCCCAGCTGGGGGGGCGGAACCCCCGAAAGAGGACCTTAACGAGCGGCTGAAGAAGCTGATCAATGCCGCGCCCTGCATGCTTTTCATGAAGGGGTCCCCACAGGAGCCCCGCTGCGGTAAAAAACGCTCGGGGGGGGCAGTAGGGAGGCTAATGGGGGATGGGGAGGGGTCCAAGGAGTGTGAGGTGGGGGTGGGTCGATAGGGGATCATGGGGTTTTTCGGTGTTTGTGTGGGGTAAGCTTGGGAGTATGGGGGCGTGGCAGTTGGCTTATGGTTAGCAGGGTTTATAGGTGGGGGTTGGTGGGGGTATATGGGGGTGTGGGCAGGCATATCAGTGGGAGAGGGGTTGCTTGGGCGTATTGGGGAAGTGGGGGTCCAGGCCCAGCCCCTGTTTCCAGCTCAGCACAGCGGGGAACTAATCTCACTGACAGAACACAAGCGAACCCCTGCGCCGAGGTCCCTCTAAGTGCAGTGGGGGTAAATACTCAATAATAACGCCCCTACGCTCATCTGACAGCTCTGATTATGAGCTGGAGGAGGGAGGGATTTGTTAGATTACTTTATCAATGAAAACGCTCAGTTGAATCCCAAAACACAAGTTCTCGCCGACGGGAGATATAATTATTGTTAAATATGGGTGGGCTGGGCTCCTGTGAATTGGTGTCCAGCTCGTTTTAATAAGGATCAAAGGTGCCAGTCCTGTTTCCGATGTCCCAATCGGAGACGACTCAATGCAGTTGGAGATATGGGTAGCTGGTCTGGCTATCAGGATCTGGTTGTGAGAGGAGCACATATAAAGGCATTAATATTGCAGCAGTGCTCTGTACAAATAAAACATAATTGTCTGCTTGTCTGTGGAAGGGTCATAGTGCCCATTCACAGAGCATTGGCTGATGCTACCATGTCTGCCAAGCACTAATTCACTCTTTTTTTGTTTATGTGCCTTATATTCCTTTTGGCTATAACAGGGAGTCTTCACACTGCCTGGCAACCACATTACTTTGAGGGATTCAGAGCCCCCTATGGTTTTGTTAAGAGTAGTTTACAATGGCCTAGTTTATTTGAGAGTACATTGAGGCAATATTCCCATGTAACTGGGAAATCAGGGCTCCTTTTGTTAAGGGAGCCTAATTGCATAATATTTTTTCAGTATAATTTACACTCTGCGCAGTGCACCCTCATTACTGTACTTAATTGCCAATATATTCCTTTTATATGCCAGAGTCGTGCGTGCGCACTATGATTTAACATAGTCGTTAGTTTTTCCCACCGATTTCAAACCCGTGCCATCCGATCTGCTGGGGATTAGATTCTCTGAACAGATCCACTTCTGTGGAGTAATAACACATCGACTGATGTGGAGACTTTTTCCTAATGAAGGTCTGAGCTGGCTTCGGCGAGAGGCTTGTTGATTCTTAAATAAAAAAAAAAGATTGGAAACAGAGAGCGCAATCAAACAGAGTGCGCCCGCAACTTGCATTTGGGATGCCTGCATTGATGAGGCACCTTCCCTTGAAAAAATAAGTAAAGACTTTAATGTTGCTTATCCTCAAGATGGGCATCCACAGAGCACATTCCCAACCAAAAAAAAAAAAAAAAAAAAAAAAAAAACACTCCAATCAATCTCTCTTGTCTGGTAGATGTTGCCTAGAGCTAGAGAAAGCAGCTGGACCGCATGTTTTGCCTGGTGTAATAGAAACAAGTTAATATATCGCCAACTGAATAACCATTAGTGAGAAGCCTCTAGCTGTTTTATAATGAATTCCCAGATGAATGGGGGAAAATATCAGAATGAGTATTTCACTGCAGGCTCTACATGAAGTTAGCACTTCACCTTACTGTACGGAGGCAAGCGAGAGTGCACACACACAAGTCTTAGAGCCGCATGCTGCAAGTATAAATAAAACACATAGTTTTTCCATCATATATGAGGACACTGGTGCGTGCGGTCTCATTTAAACATTAAATCATTAAGTGATGTGGGTTTTAGCCGCAGCATGCAGCTTGGGGTCAATTGACAGGGGGGTGATGAGGTGCGTTCTTAGTCTTGGCTATTGAAAGTAAACTTGCAAGGTGTCTGCCTGCAAGCATTAGCTTATTAGAGTACATCAGACTCCCTAAAACCACCTTAAAGGGGGTCAACGTTACCATGGTGGGAAAAAGTGAATGACGTGTAGTATAAGGATAAGTGTGAGGGAAAACTAATAGTCTTCTTATTGCTGCGGGCCCAGGTTTTATGGATGTTCCTGACGCTGAAGAAAATGCCCATTGTCTCTCTGTTGACTGGCAGAAAGTGCACCGTGTTGTGTGTAATTCAACACCCCTGACCTGTAATCGATTGCGCTGTCAGATGAGTTATTAATTGCGCCAATATGATCAATTTGCAAGTTGTTGAAATTATAATTTGCTGGGAGGCAGCAATAATGGTTACTTGTGATGTAATGAGCGCTTTGTTCAACTAAATAATCTGTCACTGGGTGATATTTCGTGGTGGTTGTGTAATTAGAATCCTTACTTATTACCCTAGGTACTATTATGTAGGTGTTGTGGGAACTGCAGTTAAATGAGGTATGCAGCATTAACCTCTCTGACTGCTCTACTGCACTCCTGGTTCAGCAGTGAAACACTTACACAGGCCTGGGTTCTTAGAATCCTAAGTGCTTAACATTGATGCAGTGGAACTGGCGATCTGAAAATGATCACAAAGACAGGTCTTGGTGTATCACTAATGGTGAAGTTTTTAGTCTCCCAGATCATGACCTAACACTGACAGAGTGCGGCTCTAATTTATTGCCCAGATAGAAATTGCTGGCTTCGAAGACCCCAGACACAGCAAGTCCAGCCCCCATGTCACTGATGGCACAACGGCATTCTTTTGGGCTCATTGCTATTGGAGATTTCCTGCAGTGGGGTGTTTAGCTTGCTGGCTGAATCCCCTTTGCTTTGCCGTTGCAGGTTTCAGCCGGCAGATCGTGCAGATCCTGAAGGACCACAACATCCAGTACAGCAGCTTCGACATCCTCTCCGATGAGGAGGTGCGGCAGGGGCTCAAGACCTACTCCAACTGGCCCACGTACCCCCAGGTGTATGTCAACGGCGAGCTGGTGGGGGGCCTGGACATTGTCAAGGTCCGTACCCGAAGGAAACAGGGCGGGGGGAAAGTTTTGGAGGGAAGGGGATGCACGTTGTGAGCTCTGAGCGCTTGATTCGTTCTCATTGTGCTACTGTTCCTCTGTTGCCGTGCGTTCCCGGCAAGGCAGCTCGCACTTAAAAGACCGAAGACCGCCTGCTGGGGGAGGTGGGCTGGTTTAGCCAGCGGCGGCCCGGTGGCTAGTGCCCGCTAACGCGCGCTCCTCTCCTCCGTTTGATAATCACTCCCATGCACGGAGACGCTTTTGGGCTGCCCCTCCCTCATTAGGAAGATGGCCCACCTGTGTGGGGAAGAGGGAGGCCCCTGCTGAGCGCTGCTCAGATGGAAGGAGCACCCCCCTCTCCCCCCCACTGCCGTTGCTTCCCTGTGTGTGTGCATGTGTGCGTGTGCGTGCGTGCGTGTGCGTGCGTGCGTGTGCGCGTGTGTGTGTGCGCGTGTGTGTGCATGTGTGTGTTTGCGTGCACACTTGCAAGAGCATGCCGCATTTCTGCACATGTGCCTGTGGAAGCACTACTGCCAGAGACCTCACTCTCAAGTGAATGTTATCTCTGTTGCAGGAGCTGGCTGAGTCTGGAGAGCTGGAGAACACCTGCCCGAAGGCGGTAACGCTAGAGCACAGGTGAGAGAAGGCCCCCTCATCTGCACGCCCGTCAGACCCTGCAGATCGAAAAGCATCAAACGCAGGGCTCACCCCCTTCTTTCCCCCCCCTTTTCTCTCCACAGGCTGAAATCCATTATCAACAGAAGTCCCGTCATGCTCTTTATGAAAGGCAACAAGGAGGTAAGCACCATGGCTAACGCTAGCGGCCACTGTCAGGAACACGAGGGTCGGGGCGACACACCTTTCCTGTGGAAGCTCACCGCGGGCCTGGGTGGGCTAGGGGGAGGATGCATCTGCATACGCTTAAAAGGCTATGCACAATTGACGCTAATCTGAAATCAATACGGCCTACTGCATGAGACTGAGGGAGTGGAACAGAAGGACTCTTCACCCCCCTACTCTATCTCTATTGATTTCTAACTGCGTGAGGATGAAAGACATTCTTAGTAGTGGTTTAGAGCTGGTCTCGTGTGAATCCCAACCCCCCAATATAGGTCTCTATTCACGTTCGCCAGCCATCGCCCCAAAGACTGTTTGTAAAAGTGATTTCTTTGATGGCAGTGGGAAATGTAAACTGCTAAATGAAAGCACAGGTCTGCTCAGGCCTGCTTCTGAACGCTTGCCTTTTGTTATCCTGAGTGGTGCTCAGATACGGCGCGGCGTATACTTGTCATTTTCAAGTAGCTCGGCCTCGATTCCGAGGACAGGAAAGCCTCGCTCGCTACGATTTTGTGCTAATGCTGTTCTGTGCGGTTCTCTTTCTCGTCGCTTGGAGAGGTGTGTGCGCCTGTGTTGATCTGCGAGGATATCTTTGTGACCCTTTTAGGTGGCCAAATGCGGATTCAGCCGTCAGATAATTGAGGTGATGAACAGCACAGGGTAAGGGGAGTTGTCATGCTTGATTTGAGTGTTGAATTTCTTTGCAAAACTGTAGCACGTGTATGTGCATAATTGTGGTCGAGTGAGAACACAGGGATAAGAAAGTGTAATTCAGCAAAACTCCACACTAGCCTAGCACTTAACTTTGTATCTTACTGACCTTTTGTAATACCTTACGATGTCTACTCTTAGCATAGTGATGTACTTATTTGTAAGTCGCTCTGGGTAAGAGCGTCTGCTAAATGATGTAATGTAATGTAATTAAGCAAAGCCACATATTGTCTGGAAGCAAAAAAAAAAAAAATCAGTTTTCATTGTAACATCCATACTAATGTCTTGGTGAGTTTTATTAGATACTTTAGTTCTTCCATTTGAGTGCCAGAAACCTGATCATAGGTATAGGGATGTGTGTGGGGAGAGGGAGGGTTCTTGGCAGAAGTTCCTCAATCTCTGAAGCCTCCATGTACACAACTATTGTGATCAGTCCACATATCCTGTCCCACAGGATCAACACAGGTGAAGACTTCTGTAAGACCACTGAAGTCACCTCGCTCCTTGCTTGAGGTGTTGACATTACTGTTATCACTGTGGTTGTTGTTTGATTAGCAGACAGGCTGGAAAACTACAGTAAGGCAATCACAGTATTTGTGTTGGACTATGCTGCTGGTTCGCTACTCTTCTCTTTAGTCAGAACACCTTACACCGAAAGGTACATAAGAATTTAGAACAGTATTGTCAATGTAAGAGAGTGTTACAGCCACCACAGTACTGTTCTAATGAGACTTATTATGTGCTACACTGTCAAAAAACCTCAGTAGATTAAGACCTGACAGTACCAGTCAAAACTTTGGACACTCCTTTCTTCTGTTATTTTTTACTGTTTTCCACATTTTAGAATAATAAAAGAGACATCAAAACTATGAAATTACAAAAATGGAATTATACAGGGACCAAAAAAGTATCAAAACTATCCTATATTTTAAAGGCTTATGAACAGTACTATGAGTGACATTTGGCGATTTACTGAAACCATGGCCCTATCTGCCGGTTTAATTTAAATTGGTTAGCCAGCTAGGTGTAACATTTAGTGTGAATCAGAATGTCAATAGCCATGTCGGCCAATTTGAGGAGACCTGCAGAGAGGCTGTCGAATTTTGGAAAGAGGTTGGATTAGGATTAATTGGGAGCCAGAAAGAGGGTTTATCTGAGAACTTTTGCCAGGAACTCGCTCAGTCCCCAGAGACAATCAGTTATCACAGTCTCGACTTTGGCACCCTATATGGAAGTGGAGAAACGAAATATCTGCACTGAAAAAGAGCCCATCACAGAAAAAAATCCTTCCAATATTAACTGCATTCAAGATAAGAAATGTGTCAGTGAAGTGTCTCAGTAATACCTTTGCTGTCATCGACGGTCATCTCACTTGCTTAAATGCCCCCTTGTACTTTTTGCAGGGTGGATTATGACACATTTGATATACTTCAAGATGAAGAGGTAGGTCATGACCTGGAGAAGTGCTCTCGACAGGTTCTGTTGACAAGAAGAATGATAATGTATTGATATAATGATATTCATATATGCCTGCGACATCCCTATGCCACAACACCTTATGAATAAGAGAAACCATTAGTGCTAGTACTGAAACAAGTCGTGGCATAACCTGACCTGTGGCATTCCAAAAACATTAGGGGATAATGATGATTATAAGGAGGAATCTGAAAGGAGGTGACTCAGAGTTGGTACTGCAAATGCTTATTGAGTCTGGGTTTCTATGAGTTTGAAGTGCACACCCCCTCTGACAGACACAGAACACCACTACTGACAGCTGAAAATATATATAACCATTTACAGCAATACACAGTGAGTGACTCAAGTCTGTGGGTTAGTCTTCTGGCTTAAAACATATTTCTGAAAGAAGTGTCCTGAAATAAAAACCTAGTAAATCCTACAGACCTGAACTCAATCAAGGCTCAGGATAAATTCAGGGGCATTGTCACTTTTACAGAGGTTGCCAGAAATTGCAACATAGGTCCTATAGCATGGCAAATATCCATGGGTCTCAGTAAAATGAGGGAATTTTAGCCTTCTGATGCGAATGTTTTAATGTTGTTGAAAAGTTCTGCCGATGTGACATTACATTACATTGATGTTTAAGCTTGTCTGTCCTTGTTCCTCATTTTCTTTATTACTGAAAGTGCAATAAAAAAAAAAAATATTCGAAACAAAATTTTATATTGTAAAACTGACTGTTTCAAGGTGTCGTGTTTCTGTGAATAGAACACTTAAAAGCTTATAAATATAAATTGCTAGGTGTCACCCTTAAGGGAAGTTCAAATGCGGTGGTCTGTTTTGGGAAAAGAAATACTCAATTACAGTAATGATGTCAACATTTTTGTTTGCCTTCAAAATGACAGTGCATACAATTTTGTGTGACTACCAGTTTCAGGGAATTTGTGCTGTCATGTTGTAATGCAGGACTCTATGCTTATGAGTGCACTAAACTTTACAAATAAAAAATTAATACATGCTATACCCTCTTGGTGGGACAAATACATTTTTGAAGAAATGTTTGTTTTTCTTATTTGATTGCCACTGACAATATAGGTTCGACAAGGGCTGAAAACATATTCCAACTGGCCGACATACCCTCAGCTGTACGTGAAAGGGGAGCTCATTGGTGGACTGGACATAGTGAAGGTGAGAATAATTACTTTACATTATATTATTGTCAGATTATTGTCATCTAGCAGATGCTCTTACCCAGGGTAACATACATTTACATTTTATTCATTTGGCAGACGCTTTTATCCAAAGCGACTTACATAGGTTACCGTTCCTTACAATGTTATCCATTTATACAGCTGGATATTTACTTATTTAACCAACATACTTATATGTAGGTTACAACTTTATCCACTGAGACAGCTGTAGGTTAAGTACCTTGCCCAAATGTCCAACAGCAGTGCCCTAACGAGGAATTCAACCAGCAAACTTTCAGTTATGAGGCCCACTCCTTACCCCTATGCTACACTGCTGCCCTATACTTTGTAATTTTACTGATGGCCCTTCCCACTGATCCTACTTGAACCAGAATAGTGCACATTACTTCTGACTAATTCAACTTCAATAAAAAAGCTGAAAACATTAAATCAGAGTAACAGAGAGGATGTAGCTGCATTATATAAAGACAATTAATTTAAGTGTTACAGCATTTGTGTTTTTTAGGGGTTTTTTTCAATGTAACAGACATGGAGGTGAAAACAATGTAGCAGTGGTACTATGATAAGCAGAGAATGATGTCATGACCTAGCATTGCACAGTTTGCACTGCAATGGATGCCAGTGTGCACTACTTTTGATTTTCCACCAGATGGCAGAAAAACTCCATCTGCAGATATCTGTGCCATAGACCAGGCATTTTATGTAACCTTAATGTAAATGGTGAAGAAGGGAGTTGTACATTTTCTCTAGATCACCTCAGTGCAAATGAATTGATATATCTTATTGATATATTGGCCATATTGATTATTTTATTTTAGATTACTTACAAACAAAGTGAACATTTCTTAAAGAAACTGTCCTCCAGGACACCTTCTTATCAGTGAAGGACACAGGCCAAAGGTAGTTTGCGAACAATCAGTCACTGTAAGTACACAGACAAATACACATTGCACAGTGCATTGGCACGGCTTTAGGGAAGCCGTGATTGGCTAACTACAAATGCATCATTTACCAACCATTGATCTTTTATTAAACGGAAATTCTTGGGGCAAATGTTGTGTAGATATTTCTGTTGTAGCTAATATGAAAGTAGTGTGGCTTAGGGATTCGGTTTTACAGTGTCTCAGGGCGTTGCTGTGCAGTGGACAAATGTGTAGAAGCACAACAATAAAGCTGCTCTTTAATATTTTTGCCTATTGCTGCACAGCCATTGAACTACACATCTTTGTAGTCTCTTTTAATGAGTTACAGGTATTTCCTTTGTAAACCAAATAGAAAAATGTGTGTCTGTATAAGAGCACCTACTAAATTAATATTTAGTGTGAAATATTGAAATGGCAACAGATTCGTAATATAATTCTGTGCTTTTGGGAGAGTGTCCTCCCTTATTTTACAGTTTAACATAGCAGCTGTACTTGTAATTCACTTTGGCAGTGTGTTAGTCATTAGCCAGTGACTCAAAATGGATTTGGGTGTGACAGATTTCTTCAGAAATGAATTGAGTTGTAAGTCTTTATTGTCTTTTGTGTGGGTTTTTATTCCTTCGCAGGAGCTGAAAGAGAGTGGAGAACTCCAGTCTGTCTTGAAGGGTGAAAGCTAGTAGCCAGCAGCGACGCTGAAGGGACTGGGAACAATTCGCACTGCAGAAATGACGAGAATCTCTCTCTCCGCTTGAACCATTAGGGTCTGAAAAGAAGAGTCAGGATCAGTTAAAACTTAAAACTGGCCATTTCTTTTTTTTGGACATACAAGCAGGCTGTGTGACTGTCCGCACAGGGGTATGTTCAGAGTCCAAACTGATGGCGCACCTCATGCTCCAATCAAAATAAAAATTGTCCATGTGATATTATCAAGGTGTGGTGTTTCTTGACACGCATTGTTGCACGTACATTATAATTCAGCATTTTCTCTCATGGCCTCATACCAGAAATTGTGATTACCTGCAATTTCACAAAATTAGGGTACTTAATTTAGCCTAAAATGTCAGTAAGGTTGACGAGTGCCAAACGCCGGGGATGTCTCTCGCTCCAGACGACAGCGCAGATGCACGTCGGAGCGTTTTGCGCGAGAATGCCCCGGCGACGCATAAATTGGTTCCTAAAAAGTAAATGGCGCATAAATATTCATCTTTGGCGTTCGCCCTCACCTGGCCGCATGCCAGCGGATGCAGTTTGTGCCATTAGTCGTTAACAAACTCCTCTTCACGCCACGGCGGGCTCACCTGTGGCTCCTCACACAATTACTGCTCCGGAATGAACACCCACCCCCAGGCCCCACACCTCTTAAACCCAAAAATCCCACTGCTAATGCTCACCTGCCCCTGCCCCCCACCCCTCACCACATTACAGGGCTCTCGAAAACCTTGGGGAAAATCAGCCGCGATCGGCCGAAGCGTGAATCCGTGTGCGAATTTGTCCTTCGTTTGCGTCTGTTCCGGGTGTGTGCGCTTCAAGGAACGCTTTCGCAGTTTCCAGAGATTCCTAAGTTTTATTTTTGGAAAATCTCAGTCAAGTCAAAGGTAGTAAGTGTTGAAAAGTGACAAAATTAATTTGTGAGGACACGGTGAGGAATACCACATATTCTCATGGTGAGATGGTGTTTGAATGCTGCTGACCTCCATCACACCCTCCAGTTGGAGCCGTGTGTATAAAATCTAATGTGTTATGTTTGTAAATGCATCTTGGCAAACATTTACTGTACATATCATCAGTCCGTGTTGATAAAGTTCATTGATTGAGGTAATCACCTTATAAGTGTATGGATCTTTAGCAGATGAATGCCACTAATACGTTATCACCCGACCAGCAATAAGGATCCTTCAGTTCCACTTCTAGTCTGAGCAGGTCCTTGGCAAACAACATTCAATAATCTGTTGCCCCTGCTGGGGAATCTGTTATTACATAGTACCTATTAAGTGTCATGTGACAAAAGGAAAAAGGATAAAATGAACTTCCATTGGCATAGGGGGTGGTAATAAGTGATTATTTAAAAATTAATAGTGTAGCGATATAACATGAATATGATGCCTAGAAGCTGTTCTTTGGTGGTTGTTAAATGTTTTAGCTGGTTAGTATTTTTTCATGTACATTAGGGACGAAGGTTTGCTGTATGACTTAACAGGATTAATAGCTTTATGAATACATCACAAAGATTAAACATGGCTATTATGCACTGTATCAGGGGCTTCCCTAGGAGATATGCCAAAACCCCACAGGGACACTCAAACCCCAGTTTAGAAACCGTTGAGAGTGTACACATATCCATGCAAGGCCCAAAATGAACTGAGAACCTGGGAATTATGGAGGGGCACTAAAATGAGTGCCACTGAATCCCTCTGCATACCATGAAGGACTTTTTTTCATCCTGAAACAAGACTAGAGACTGTTGACTGTAGTAAAGTGCACTGAGTTTATTTCATAAAGAATACAGAAGTAGTTCCTTACTCTAGGAGATTACATGACCTATGAATAAAGAGTTATAAGTTTACTGAATGGAATAACGTTTAAAGTCATCCTTTCTTGCCTTTGAATTCTGTTATTTTTCCCCCAAATAGATGTGTCTGATATCGGGGATTACGGTTGGCATCCACTTGGCCTCCGGTTCTCAGATGTTGATGGGCCCATAACTGCGCAAATTTATTCACATTCCCTGAGGCATTTTATTTTAAACCATAAAAGACTTTAGATCAACGAAACATTTTTCAACCACTCGACTCAATCCCCCGAGTTTAGTAAGATGCATTGCAAATGTTTCGTGTTTTGAACCTTTTCCCTGCATTCCTGTGCGGAAGTATTATACGGCTCGCGACACGGGTCCCACGCAAAAGTCTGTCTGGGAGCAGAGCGGGAAAAGCAGCGCTCGGTAACCTTGCCATGCCTTTGCTCAAAGCGTGTTTTGTGGGCTTCATTATAACCCATTTCCAGGATGAAGTGTGATTTCGTATTCTTCTGTCTGAGAGGCAATAAAAAGGCTACAGCGGTGGGGGGGGGGGGGTGGGAGGGAGGTCTGGCGAGTAACGCAAGATGAACGGCCTTCTCTTCCGCCGTGCTTTCCTCCGCCTTCATCTTCCGGGGCTGTTTAACCTTGGAGAGGGCCTGGGCTGTCTGTGCGCTCGCGGAGCAGATCGTCATGGCTATTGATGCTGAAACACGGGGGCAGAGAAAAAAATTCATGCGCATTTCGGCGGATCAATAGTTTCATCTTCCATCTCCGAAGAGGAAAATAAAAAGGATCCGTAATCTTGTTACTCCGCGCTGTCATCTCCTCTTGTTGCAGCAAATCGAGAAATAAAACACGCTTGCGACTGAATATTGGGAGCGTTAATTGGATCATTCTGGGGTGAAAGATCTGAGGTCATAAAGTGTGTATTGTGCTGTCCACTAATACAGCCAGATCCCAAAGCCCCAGATTTTGTTTCCTGTCCTAGCCTTAAAGGTCAAATTGGTATGCTTTTTTTTCCTTTCCATGTGTTCATCAATAAAAAAAAGGAGTGCATGTTAAACTATCAATTCCAGTGAGGTACAGGCTGGACTGTACCACATGGTACAAAATACAGGTGTTTTCTTCAGTTCACTTCTCACACCTGTTTCAGGTACCTTGCAGGAACTGGCCATTCACAGAATGCTAAAACTCAAATAAGAAAAATTAGACTGGCACACTGGGTTCTCCAAGATTCATTTGAAAAGGTTGGTCATTGCCACATTCACAGCTGTAATTGCCTGCATGTATTATAAAATACTTTGATATATAGAAGTGGTAGTAATTTACTTACTTTGTAATAGGTGCGGTATAAATTCATATGTATTAAAAACATGTATTCCTTATATGTATGGTAATGTACTGGACTTTTTTCATAAGGGGATACATTGCCGTGTATAATGAGGACATGATTAGGTCTGCCTTAGTTCTTATCTTCAAAGGAAGTCGAGAGGAACGAGATGGGCTATTTCAAGTGGAATTGTTCTGCGCTAATAGCACCTGGCACCTTCCAGTTCGTTTCATGTCCTCATTGTGAAACAAAGTAACAGCCCAAGATGGCAGCGAAACAGCATTCTAATTGCAGAGCTAAAAAAAAAAAAAAAAAAAAAGTTTTGTTCATTAATTTGTTCCATTATTCAGTGAGGGAGAACAACCAGGATGCTATGAGACAGGGGAGTGAGGGGAAAAGGGTCTACAGAGGTGTGTTCACACATTTCTCTGAGAAGAGCAGTAAGGCGAATTAAGTACTAGTAATATATTCATGTCAACATAATATCCTTATATCTCATACAAATCAAGTCAATTCCACTTTGCTGCTATAACACCTTACATATACTTGAATATATACATACTTATTTATTTGTGTTGGTCAAAATCAGTCTAAGATGTGAATCTGCCTCTTTGGTATGATGTGTATTATGTATACTACTTTTGTGTAAAAACTTGCATCATTGCACAACACAATGCATGTCGTATGTCAGGGCCTTTCTTATTTATGAACTCCTTTGATAGTCTACAGAAAAAAAGCCTATAATCCCAATGAATTTCACACTCTGCAGGTCAAACTCATTTTCAAAGGGAGCTTTTTTTTTCTCCTGATGAAGCCTGCAAGATGTCTCTCTGTACCATGAAAGGTAGCTACATCATTTGCATCAGTCCATGTACTCACACCCAGTACAACTTGCACTAGTGTTATAGTTTTACAGCTTAAACTACAACCTCATTGCCACCAGACATCCTGACAGACACATTTTTACATTATATATTTGACATGTAGGCATACTGTATATAAGGGACTTTATACTGCAGTTAAAATCACTGAAAAACATGAAAGGTTAATGTATATTATGAAATCAATCTCCAGACAGATATATTAAAAATGAATGCCTCTTGATTGATGTCTGTTAGTATTGTTCAAATGCACCAGAAACTCCATCCACAGACCCTGAAAGACCCCCTCACTCCCCCCACAATCCCCCTTAAAACAATTCTCTGTCCACCACAAAGCTCCTGGAGGTTCAACAAGGACACCCACGCACATCTGATTACAGCAGTTTGGACCAGCTTTTTTTCTCTGCATCACTCTATAACTGACAACAAATAAAATGTGGTTCAGATTCAAAGTGCGGTGGGAAAAAAAGAGGAAAACTCTTACCACCAGGGGGTGCCAAAGACTACTGTAATTGTCATTGCACTGCCTCATTTGAACACATGGGGGCAGGATTCAAAAAGAGATTGTTTGGTAGAAGTCTACGTCACAATGCAGCTGAAATGTTATGTAAAAAAATCAGCGCCTGTAATGAGGTGCAAAACATCTAAAAGTAGTGAAATAAATGTTTAATGCCCACTATTAAAAAATACCTCAGATGATAAAATGTCAGGGTAGTTCTGTCACAATGTTGACTTCATACTTGTACAACTTGCAACATCAACAAAAAAGGAAAGAAATTATTTTGGGGTCTCTTATTTTACAATTTTGCTGTGGATGGAGCAGACTCAACTTGCTTTCAGACTTGAACATATTTATTTATCATTTGCAGTCTGTTTAGGATATAACTGCGAAGGCAGTGAGTATTACCGCTGGGCAAAAGACACCACAATCAGTATATGGCAATGTTGCTGTGGTCAACCTTAGATTGACACTCACATGTGTAGAGAACTGAAGCAGAACTGAAAGAATGTGTGCCTTTTTCAAACGTCATTTTCAGTTTTCACAGTGTACAACAAACTGAGTGCATGACCCAAGAACTTCCCAGGTAACTTTTCTATTATTTAGGTAAAAGGAAAATAATGTAGCTTCCTTAAGAGACTGGCCCTTTTTTAAATATACCGCTTTGCTATTTTACAGCCTGTCAAAAGTGATCATTTGTTCATGGTTAAATGTAATCTCTAAATAGCATACATAATACAGTGCACTCTGTTTATAAGAATCACATCAGTCCATGATGATTTGGTTCTTGTTTAAATGGCTGATTCAGAAGGAATAAATAAATGGATTATTAATACATGGAACATGGAGCAAAATGTATTTGTTAACTTGTAGGGCTTGAATGGTGCTATGCTTACACTCACTGGTCTGTGAGTGTTGTTGGCCTGGTCTGTTGCTCATTTAAATTGGATGGATACTCTTATGTTCTATTGCGCTGGATGTTGCTCTGGATAAAAGTGTCTCCTAAATGCATGTAATGTAATTTAATGTAAAGGTAATATTTGAATATACAATATTTTTTGTGATCTTTGTCTTTATAAGACTGTCTTTACTTATGAGTGTGGCTGTGTGGATTGCTTGCACTATATAGGATTCAATACAGTAGCGCAAGCCTCTTTAATTCTTTAATTCTTTTGAGCAAAACAATGATTTGACACATGTTGATCATTTTTTAGTGTGTCAGTCGAAAATTGGCACTGTGTCATCTGCAATGCTGTAGCTTAGTCGCTGTTTGATCCCAAACACCGCCTTTGTCGTTGGCACATTTCGGGTTTGCATCATTGTTTGTCTCATTCGGTCTTCACTCTTTCCCTCTGCTTGAGGGAGATCTGTCTCTTTTCTGTAATGGTGACTGGCATCCAAGATCTTAGCTAAACATTGCAACTTTTCTCAAGTTAATTTTTGTGCTTGGAGCTGCGATTCATATTCAGATTTTAAAACTTGGGTATATTTTAGTGCTACGTTGCACTGTCATGTAACATATGAATGAACCCAATATTATTCTTGTAAGCAGATCATCTGACTATTACAATGTAAACATCATCAGAATAGGAATGATTCCCACCCATTTCCTTTTCTTTTTCCACTACATGAGGTCTTATTTCAGAAATTCTTATACACTGGGTCCACTTTAATTTAATATGGAGCCACCTGAGAGCTTGATTCCTGGGGCTTTTTACTGTAGATACTAGATTGTACCAAGATGTGTTTTCCTTCTGCCTTACTTTAAAATAGCACAGAGAAGTGTTCAGTAATTACATTAGTTCAGCTCATGCTCACTTAACAGGTAGATAAGGAAATGAATCCATTCTCACAGTCTTCCTTTTAGCACTTACTGTTAAATAATTAGTGAAAGCAGTCTTGCTCAGTCCTGTATAACAATGCATATTTATTAACTTTACTGCAAAAACCTACTGCAAATAGCTTAAAGCTTGTCAATAAAAGTAGTTCACATATGACATACCCTCAGAAATGTGAATGTCAGAAAAAGTGTTTCAAACTAACATTTTGTGATCATCACCAAAGCTAAATGATAAAAACACAAACGTTTCCTGTTTTGTACATGAAGACATTATTTTATGAAAACTGTTTGGTTGCAGGTTGTCTTCAGAAGACAAATGTATTCCATTTTGCAGATTGCCTGTTCCAAAAAAATAAAGTGTAAGATATTTGCCACGTACAGTTTTGCACCTCACATTGAGAACTAATTTTTGAGCAGCCATCTTTTTATAATGACAGACAATGTTTGGCCTAAAAATACTAATGTTTTGACAATGTTTTTTGAGATTCCTCTGAGGCAGTATGCAATGTCATTTGGGGATATAAGCTGGATGTTTTGCTAAGAATTTGATGCCACTTCTTCCATGAAGGATATGAAAATGGTGATGTGACTCTATGTAACTACACAGGAGTGGAGTTAGACAGATGATTGTAAGGCATATCCAAGGTTTTTAACATTATTTCTTACCTCTCCAACACAACTCCCAATTTTTTTGTCATCTCCCAAACCCTCATTTTGACTCCACCACATCATCCACTTACGAAACTGTTAACATCAATCCCATTCCTCTGGAGTGGAGTGAGCAAGTGTTAATGTTCTTCCTCTTTGAGGGACTTTTTAATGTACATGACAGGAAACATCCTGTTAAATAACCACCTTTACTGAGGCGGCCCTCCGCCTGGCACTGCACCACGCATGAATGAGCTGACACTGATATGCACATAGAGCAAGCCTTAGAAGGGTTATGGGTTATCTGTAGCATTTTAGTCAATAATATAGTTAGAAGCGCCCCAGGCAAGCTCTTCTTCAGCCTAAGGGTAAGTCTGTTTCTTGGTTTCATTAAATATCAATATGAATTTGAAAACAGCTTCTGCAGTGTAACATCACCCACCGTTCTCCTGGTTTAGGTAAATACAAGGAATTGTGGTTGAGGGTTTTGGGAGAAGGAGGCGCAAATCCTCCAACAGAAAAAGTCCCTGCCTCGCCGAAAGCTCTACAGTCTATTTTACATTTAGAGGTCAAACACTACACTGTTCAATGCATGAAGGACTCTCCTCCACTGTGCCCTGTTTATGGCTCATTGCTCTGCATTGTCCGTGTGAAAAGTCATCCACAGCACTGGGCGCTCCCATGGCAACTGGCGACCAGAGGGTTGCGAGTTCAAATCCCAGACGGGAAGAGGGGGGGAGGGCAGTGCTTGTGCCATACTGTGCCTCAGTAAAATATCTAGCTATGCAAATCTGTCAAAAAAACGAAAGCTGTTGGATCTCCAAAAAACAAATAATGTGAAAATAACTGGAATAATATTAATGACACGTCGGGGGATAACTGGTCAACCTCGGCCTCCGCATGCGGAAAGGATTCCAGCTATGCGTCTCACGCCGAGAGGAGAAAAAAGTAAAGGCGTGCAGCAACTGCCAAAGAGCCTGGTCAAACCCTGCCACCCCGCTGTCTCAGCTCCCGTTCAGCACCTCCACTGCCAGGGAAGGGAAAAAAAAGAACAAAAACAAAAGCAGGGGAAATTAGAAAGCAGCAGTTCCTGAACCGTCAGATGTGAAGGTGTTGATGAGTCAGACACATTAGCGGCCGTGTCAGATGTGCACCAATCACGAGGACGCGGGGGGCTTCATCAGGCACTGACCCCGCTCTCCGAGACTGAGAGGCTTCCTGTTCGGGACATGACCTCTCTGTAAAACCCTGAATTATCTTTATGAAGATCATCTTAAAACTAAACTGGTTAGTTCAGCCATTGTCATGGAACCTGCCTGACAATTAAGGGATGGTATGGATAAAATAACTGGGGGGGGGTTTGTCAGGCACTGACCCCTGCTCTGGAAGATCAAGAGGCTTCCTGTTCAGGACGAGACCTCTCCTCTCTGTAAAGCCCTGAATTATCTTTATCAAGATCATCCTAAACTGAGCTGGTTAATTCAGTCATTGTCATGGAACCTGCCTGATGATTATTATATCACTGGCATTTAGCAGATGCTCTTATCCAGAGCATTTACGTTGGTTACAATTTTTACAATGTTATCCATTGATACAGCTGGAGATTTACTGAGGCAATTCTGGGTTCAGTGCCTTGCCCAAGGGTGCAGCAGCAGTGCTCCAGCAGGGAATCAAACCGGCAACCTTTCTTACTCCTTACCACTTTGCTATACTGCCGCCACTATCAAGGGATCAAGGGACTTTATGGATGAACGTGTGGCTTTGTATGCAGACACACAACATCAGTGAGGACTGATGACATTCTCTTCTAAACAGTGATGTCACAGACTGCGCAGTATGACGATGGACACTTTATAGCAGCAGATAACCCAATTGCAACGGGCCAATCACCATTCTGAGCTAAACTAGGCATTCCTTGTAGAAAAACAGGCATGTATGCAGAGCCCACACTGGCTGGTATTGTTCATAGCTTTCCCTCTCCAAAAATGTGGTAGAAAGCAATAGCTTTCAGAGGTGTGCAGACCGCCTAGGTGAATGGCGGTAGGCCATTGAGAGAGACTGATGTGGTCGGACATCATCCGCTCTGTCAGTCAGTTCTCTCTTATTGATTTCAGACATGAAAGCGCGAAAGCAAGAAGGCAAGGGATAGCAGCGCGGTCTTACGAGACCTCGTCTGTGCTTCCAACTGAATTCATGCGGCAGGAATTTTCACTGCCATGCTGGACAAGCTCAGAGCACTGATCCTCGTGTATATACCCTGTTCTGTTTGTGTTTTCTGTGGGGGTGCTGCGGTGCTTTACCAGTGCTTTACTCGCAGCTTTTCAGACCTTTGTGGCATTCCCTTCGCGGCCAGGTAGGCTTACTGCCATTCCCCTTGTTGTGAACATTTTTTTCCCCCATTTCCGTCTCAGAGAATCGTGCCAGCCAGTGGAGAGGGATGTAGGGCATAGTAGTCAGGAGCAGGTCTTGTGACCCAAAGGTTACAAGTTCATTTCCTGGGTGGTTTGCTTCTGGCTCAATCCTTGACCCAGGTGTTTAACCCAATAGCTTTGTAAGTGATTGGGTGGGGCTATAATGTATTATTATTCTTTTAGAAATGACCAATTGTTTGGTGATTCTTTTTCCCTTTGACTGGTTCAGTTCTTTTTAATTGGTCATTTAATGGCCGGTATGACTATGTGTAATTGCATGAATTTAGCGGCCTATAAATTTTATATACTTGTTTATTTTTATTTCTCTCGTTGTTCAAGAGAGTCACAGAGTCTGAATTCCCACTGGCATGAGCAGTGTGGCGATACTGCATCAAACCCATTCATGTTGATTGGCATCAGAAAATGCAAATCTTCTCCTTTGATGCTCTTTAAACTGAAACGATAAGTCTTGACTCTCAATTTGTTTCACCCTGAAGGTTGAGACGATGCAGGACCATCCACTTTGACTGTCATCTGTCCTCTCGTTGCCTCTTATCTCAGAACCAATGCCTGATATGATGGCACGAGGTTTACCTACAGGAGGAGAATGGACACCGTTCATATTTCAAAGTCATATTTTTAAACTGATATTTACTACTTACTTATTACTCATGTGCTGTTTAAATCATGTAATTTTTGCATTTTTGTAACTTTATCATCTGGTTTTTATTCAATTAAGAAAAAAACACTGGTCAAGGTGGTCAGTCAGTGTGTATGCCTTCTATACATTTCACTGTCTCTACATTTTCTCTTTAGCTTAAACCATTTGGTGTGTGTGTGTGTGTGTTTGAGTGTGTGTGTGTGTACGTACATGCATATATGTGAGTGCACGTGAAATATCTCAGCCTTTGGAGAACAAGTGTTATATAAGATAATTGACTGTGTAGGAACCTGTATTACTTGATTATGCTTAATTATGTGTTTTTCATACATTCCATCAATTAAGATGATTTTTTTTTATGTTATTGTATCCTCATTTGACTGTTGTATCTGCTGCATCTGATATCACCATGATCATGCTTTGCCTTCCTATAAAACACTTTGTGAAGTGTAATGTATATATTTATGTATATATTCATTTGGCAGATGATCTAACCTAGAATGACTCAAAAAACTGTTTTGGCTCTGTGTGTTTTAGCTCTGAAACCAAGCTGCTCTGGAGTGATAGATCCCTACAGTAATGAAAAAAGAATATACATTCCCTGACTCCGCAGGATGGATTTACAAGATTGATGAACTGACCATGTTATGCTTTGTCAGAATAATTATCTGAACTCCTTCAACAGTTGGAGAATAATGTTGATCTGAGGACCTGCACGCTTAATGACTGCGTGTGTATGGCAAAAGTATTATTCTTTAAAACAAATTACATAGTAATGAGCTTCGATCAATGAGGAAAAATGACAAACTTTTTTTTCCCTCTGCTTGAGTCATTCCACCGTCACATTTACACAGATGTTTTCTTAATAGCCCTCTGTAATCATGTAAAGCATTACCACAGAGGCACACCACCAAACATGACCCCTAAACTCACTGCAGTGTTTTCACATACAGAGCATCTCTTGTAAAATCATTTCAATCTGCCTGTCTCTGATACTGTATTCTGAATATTCTAATCCATATAGGAAATCATTCAGCTTATGAGTTGCTCGCATGCTGAAAAGAGCAAGAGATAATTCAGTTTGTTCCAATGCCTCTCTGTTTCATTATAACACTTGTGCTCTGCCAGTGATTGTGAGGTTCAGAAGCCCTGGGGGGGCGATGTGATGTAGCAAGCCTGTGATCTTGAAGGCTTCAGGTTCGACTTCTTGGTGAGACACTGCTGATGCACTCTTCACTGAGGAAAAACTCCACCACAGTTAAGTATCCATGCATATAAATGTTCAATCTGTACAGGGGTCAACCATGTCACTCACCCCCATTTCCAAACATAAAGAAACACAGTTCGTACAGCAAAATTAATTCTCACTGTTTAGTTGTGATTAGAGACCTAGTTTTGATGCAGAGAGAATTTTTTCACCTGCAACCAGAACTTTGTTTCATGTGATTTTCACAATGTGGCGCCAAAGAAACCCAAATGAATGTAAAAAAAAATTCCTCCCGCATCATTTGTTATTAGATGTTTCAACATCACTGATTCTGAACGCTCAGAACGAAATGAACGCCATTAAAATTATCACATTTTCCAAGAGAGGATCCCACTCTGCCCACGAGAAAGAGGAAAGAGGAATGGCAGGCAAAGAGAGGGGATGTCATGCTTTAATTGGAGTGTGCACAAAATGATGGATTTCTGCATTCATAACTCTCTCATTACAAAAGCAGATCAATCAAGCCCTGGCTGTGTGTGTGTGTCTGTGTGTGGGGGGGGAGCTTCTGTTTGGCCCCCTTCTGTTTGGACAGTGATCGGCCATTGCCCGCGCATCATTTGAATGGCTTATTCATTACACTGACAGAGCAATCACTCCTGCCTGAAATATCAGAAGAACATTGGAAGGGAAAAAAAAACTGTAAAAACATCATCTTATAAAATACACGTTCATTAGTGCATGGAGGCTGGCAGTGGAAGACTTTATGACCGTGTGTGGGAGGGGGATGTGTTAGTGTTTAGCTGATGACCTTGTCCAGGGTGACTTCCATAGGTTGCCACCACGGTTTACTTACATTTTGCTTGTGCATTTGGATAATTGATGGCATGCCAAGATGCCACCTTACCTCTGCCATCCAGGTAAGTCTCCATCTGCATAACGGCACACCAAAATCTTTAAGCTGTGCTGGACAAACGAGGCAGCTGTAGTGATGGTAACAAATGACAGCGTCAGTACAGTTAAAGAGTTCGAGTCAATAGTGATACGCTGTGTGTGACAAGTGCCGGTGCCCTCTCCCGTGATACCTCTTACCAAGAACACCAGGATGCTATGTCATGTCTGGAGGTGAATAAAACTATTACACGCCTGGGTTAACCTACCAACAGAATAACTCCCACCAGATGGAATCACAGCAAAGGGCATCAAGCAGTTAATTAGTTCATTTGTTTATCTTTGGGCGAGTAGCTTTGTGGATAAGAGAAGGGGGAGAAACAACTCCTTCACGATGCCACTTCTGAAGGAAATTTGGCTTGACTGATTGATTGAGACATATGGCAGTCTGTCCCAAACTACAGAGCTTGCCTTTGTGCTTGAGACCTCCTGCAGTGATTTTTTTCCTTGTTTTTGTTTTTTGTTTTTTTTTTTTTCACCTGAAAATTTCAAAGATTTCTCTGAAGGTTCTTCTTTCTTGCAGATCAGCTGCTGGAGTAGGGAATATCAAAATATCAAGAGGGATGATTGCAGTTAAATATGCAAAGGTTGTACCACAAGTCAAATATAAACAATTCCAGACACAGTTACACTAATTGCATTTGCTCCCAAAACTGTTTAAACATAAATTGATTTGGTGTCAGTGCTAGTATTCAGCTGAGAAATGAGCTTAAGTAGGAAACATATACAATATTACTTTTTCATCAATTTCTCCCTAAATATTCCTCGACAAATTCTAGCAGATAAATGAGGGCTCAAATGTATTTGAAGAATCTGATTCTCATTGCAGTCTAACTGTCTCATACTCAGTTGCTTTATAATCTGAGAAGGTTTTGTTATTGAGGAGTTCAACAAAACTGAACACCAGTGGTCCTGTTTCATGCTATTACACCACTTACAACAACACACAAACAAGAATTTTGTTCAGTAACTGGAACCACCTTGCTACAATAAGATTCATCCTGTGCTTTAAAGTGCATCTCGGGTTCTTGGCTGATTACTTAAAATAATTAAATTGCATATCAGAAGCAGCTTGAAATAGTGTTTTAAATTGCCTGGAACAATTTGAAAAGTATCAAAAAATAATGAATGTGCCAGACAGACACAAAGTCAATGGCCCTCACTGGAATGATGCACAAATATGTGGTACGGGCAACTGAATGATACCCCTGGGTTTGTGTTTGTTTGTTTATTTGGTATGCCTTTATTTTAAGACAGATATCCTTGCTCTGTCAAGCAATGTGTTTATGACAGAATGACATAGCTTGCTAAGACTGAAATAAGTCCAGAAAGTCTTATATGTCAAACTAGACTTATCAGCATAGCCATGTTAAGATATTTTGTAGTGGGACATTTCTTACATAACTGGACAACAAAACAACTTGCAAAGTGTTCAGTGCCTTGGTAAGTCAGCCAACATGTCCAGCAAATACCAATAATTTGTCTGTTTGCCCACCACAATGACTTAAGTCTGGAGATATCTTAAAATGTTCACCATAATGTCATATTTGCCAAAATCGCAGATGAGTAAAAGCCAAAGAAACTGAAGTTAAAGGACTGTGAAGTGCTTACAGCCTGAATATTTGCACATAAGACCGTAAACATGCCTTTGAAAGGCAGATCTTATTTTTATCTGTAGGATGAAGGACCGTGAGCAGTGAAAAGGAAGAGAAGGTAAACACTCAGCAGAGATGCAGTGGATCCTGACAGACATTGTGAGAGCTGGCGGACGTAGTTTTTGACACTCTGCCAGTTAGAAGTTCATTATGTTTTCATGCATAATGAAGCTCCTGGCATTTCATTGCACGACTCATATTTGCTATGTGTGGTGAGGAAGTATATATGTTGGGCTTTCTTTCTCTCTCTCTCTCTCTCTCTCTCTCTCTCTCTCTCTCTCTCTCTCTCTCTCTCTCTCTGTACAAGGAGAATTGTTAAAATGTTGTACAACAAATATATTTTGATTGACTCATTGATCAACTGATGGATTGAAACAATGAATTTTTGGAAGATGGCAGTCTGTTCTCTTCAATAGAACTGATAGAAGGCCTTTGTGAGGTTCTTGCTAGTGCTGCTGATGACCATGGTAGCTGATAATTCTAAACTGAATGGTGATGAAACATCTCTCACCTGCACCAACAGCAGTGTCCTCATAATGACCATCTCTCTCTGAAACAGCTTTTTGATCGAGGTAAAACCTATCAAACCTCAAAGGAACCGTTTGAGGGGAAGGGCTGACGGGGGGTTGGGTATTTCACAGCCACAGTAAAAAAAAAAAAAAAAAAAAAAGGAGTTGTTGGAATGTGGCCAGGAATGCAGGGAGGCCAGGAATGCAGTGAGGAGTGCTGCATCCAAGTCCACCGTCCTAAATTGTCCTCCAGACACAACAGCCTTCGGAGCCGCTCGCAGCCCCCCCCCCCAGTGTGGGCCCTCACCTTCAGGCCTCCCATTTTAATGGGATCAATCTCGCGACCTTGCACACCCCCGGGCCTGGCTGCATCTCCTAATAATCTCTGTACACACGGACCCTGTCGCAAGCGTTCCCACGGCGCGGTCTGTCACGCGGGGTCAGCTCCATCCATCTCTCTCTCCCGAGGACTCCCTGGGAGATAGAGAGAGGCTAATTATGATGCTCGGGGAAAGAGTGTGAAAATCTGCACCGCTTAGACGTCTCACAAAGCCGCTCCCTGCTCCCGGAGGGGGAGGCCCGGAGCAGATACTCAAAGCTCCTCAACTTCTGATTCTAGGTCAGCTGTGATACACACCATTTCTGCGTAAATGGTGGGCACTGGCGGATGTAACACAGTACCTGAGTGTTCGTTACCTTGCATACTGTTTGACTCAGTCATTACATTACATTGAATTTATTTAGCAGATGCTCTTATCCAGAGCAACTTCCAGCACAATAGGACATAAGTGTGTCCATTCAAGCTGAATGAGCAACAGTGTCAGACCAGGCTAACAACACTTCCAGACCAGTGAGTGTGGACACTGTTGCACAGCCTTGTTTTATTTGCTGCCTGTTTACTTCATGGTCAAGCTTCTTTGTAAACCCAAGTAACACACAGAGTCCCACTGAGGGACTGCTGCCTTTCAGCGGCAGAGTACAAATTTAGATGTATATTTTAACGTATATTCAAACTCCATTGTTGCTGTTTATTCATTAGCGTTGCTACATCTGGCTTGTTGAATAGAGGGCTGTGAGAGAATGTTCATAAATTAATGAAAGGCAAAGGCGGACCAGCCGTTAATTAAACAAGGAACCTGGCGGGCTCTGACAGACGACTGCAGTGGTAAATATCCCCTCGGAAGGCTTTGATGTTGCCTTTGTGGGAATCGCAGGGAGACACACCGGCCTGCTCCGCGATGCACCAAGGATCAGCAGGTTTTTCTTTTTCCCTGTGAAAGGTGGCAGTCAGACTCCGCTGGTGGAAACAAGCTCAATATTTCATCAGCAGGGGCAGAGCGGGAACAGGGATATGGATGACTTAGTCCATAATCACGGGGGGGACTGAGGTGATCATTGCACCTTTAATGGCCTCTGCAGTGAGTATTAGACTATGTGCAGAGGGCAAAGAGCGGAGGACAAAAGGCAGGAAGGCCTTCACGTTGGTTGTCGTCCTTGGAGCCTTTGTATCCTCTGTGTCCTGTAATGGTGATGGATGTCCTTTTCGGGTAAGGCGGGGGTGGGGATGAGGGTGCTGTGTCTTGTCCACAGAGCAAAAGGGCAAAAGAAACAAGGGGAAATAAATGGAAAAGGTGATGAAAAATGTGTCTGTCATACACCAAAAAAAATGCTTGAGGAAAACACAAGTGGAACAAGAGACCATGTTGTGTGAGTAAAGTTGAGATTGGCAACTGAACATTGGAAAAAGAGGACACCCTACTCTCTCTCACACTCCAAACTGGACGTAGTGCTATGTTACATCAACTCATAGTGGTTGAGAAAAGTCATACGGATTGATATTGTCTAAAATTCAATCTGCAACTTTCAGAATCTATGAGTGCTTAGAGTTTCACTAACATTAATAACATCTATCTTCCCAAAGCCAGTGATGCTCTGTTATTACAACCAAACTGGTCATCTTATGGTAAGTAGGAAAAACGAATAAAATTGCATTGTAGTACAGAAGCCAGCACTGTGTAGCAGAAGCATTTATAGTGTAACTAGTATGCAAGCAGACACTACTGTAATACTCTTGAGGTTGGAGATTTGTAATCCTGTAATGAGACATGCATACATAGTAGTCATGAAGGATTCACAATGCAACCAAAAAGATAAATTGGCCACTTAAGAGCTAAAAGATACCATCACATATTTTTCCTAATAACGGTAGCGTGGTAAGTTTTCATAAAGAGACACAGAAAAAAAGTGAAGATGAATCCCCCTTCTGTCGTTATGCACATTTAAAATTCAATACAGCTGAAAAAGTGAAAGATTGCATGTCGCACAAAGCAAACGATCATAAAAGGAGACAACCCCGAATGGCAGAAACACTGAAATGGCACTGAGCACCTTTTACCTCTGTTACATTATGTTGGGGTTTTAAGGCTCAAGACACGCATTCATTTGTGAACACTGAGCAGCACAACCCATTAAGCCAGCATAAGCTGCCAAGAGGCACCGATTTGATAACTTTCACTGCCTTGGTATAACGCACCATCTTCAGTCAAAAGTGGGTCTATAATGGAGCAGAATATAAATGACTGAGGGGCAACAATTTTACTGCTCGGTTTCACAAAATGGATTTCAAGGAGATGAGTGTGGTTTTCAAAGAGGAGTAAGCCTGAGCTGGGCATGTGTGTGTGTGTATAAATATACAGTGTATGTATATATATATATATATATATATATATATATATATATATATATAGAGAGAGAGAGAGAGAGAGAGAGAGAGGCCATTGTGGCTAATGAAACATTCTACATGTTGATCTGAGAGTATCTTTGACAGTGACAGTGAGTGGCAAGGTATCTCCACTAACATTATATTATCAGGGATTCAAAGAATTATAGTCCAGTGCACCCCGTAAAGTCTGGACACAATGCATGCAAATCTGGTGAATAAAAAATAAATACAAAACTTGTAATATAAATCATGAGGCCCAGTATGGTGGAGAACTGCATGCCACAGTTGCGAGTTACAGAAGTGATTTTTTTTCAGTTCAGATCTGAGCTTTGAAAGGAGTCTGAGCTGTCTGCCCCTGTTGGTTCCTCACCTCATTTAGAAATGTGGGGGGAAGTTTGCAGACTCTGCTTGCTGTGTCAACTTTGCTTTTAAGTCGGCGCTGTAATATTCTGCAGTAGTCGGGGAAGGAACACAGTCAAAGTACTCAGCTCAATTTGTGGTGGAGAGTGTGAGATGCATTTGAAGCCTGGGAAGACTGCGGCTCTGTTGTTTCTTAGCCGACTTCCTCCGGCTTTAAATATATATCCTCGTTCACGGAGGAAAATGACTCACCCCTTTTACGAAGCTACGCCTCAGGATTCAGTTCCTCTTCCATTTGGAACATGTTACTGGGATAATTGAGCTTGAATGGCTTCTGCTAAATCAACTTAAGCACAGGGGATCTTATGAAACAGTGCTACCATAACGGCCATATGCATATCACTGATAAAAAAATGTGGCATAAATATGTAAATACAGGTAAAAGACAGGATCTAGCTGCTTATTAAAATAATAAAAATAACTCATACATGCCTGGATATATTCATGTTTATGAATCAATTTTTCCAACTGCATTAGTTGTTGCAGTAGTAATTATGTAACAGGTATTACAGTCATTTCAGATAAACTGTCATAACTTGACAAATAAAAATTAAATATAGTTATGTTATAAGATTATTGTATACTATTAAATAAAGCTATATTATTATACTTCATATACCTATATTTCATATTTGCATACAGATTGCAGCACCTCCCATACTGAACTCCCTGGGTGTGGGATCTTTGCCTCTGAGGGTCTTTGTGAACTGGGGTCTCAATCACCAGACAGAGCACTGCAAAGCCCAAAGAGAAAGGGCTCCACCCACTATCAACGGCCACAAACCGAATTTCCTTTGATGAAGTCAAATCAAGACCAACAACACATTCCTTTCACTAAAGTTAAAGGAGGTGTGCATAAATGATGCCCCAATCAATTTCTCAGCCATTACAAAAGGTCATGAGCATTAATCAAACTCGGCACCGCAGTCTGAATTACTTGAGAGGCATCTGCAGTGACAGCACTGTAAAAAAAGATGGATACAGCTACTGATGTGTTTGTCAGGATCTCCATAAACTATACTAATCTAATGGCACTTAATGACTCCACTTGACATCTTTGTTATGATTTAAAATTTATGGCCATAAAAAACACATTTGGTCCTTATATTTCTCCCCTTCGTATGTCATTTGCTGCTGAGCCCCAACACCTTCTGCCTTTAAGAACATCTGGAGTGTAAAATGTATGTTTGTATAGCTAGGGGCTGCCAATAATGGTGTGACTAAGCAATATTAATTTGAGAGCATATTAATGAATAATAATTAATTAAGAGGACAACTTTTTTGTACGAGAAGTTCATTTATTTGTCTTTTCTTCTTCTGTACAAGTTCTCCCTTTAGAATTCTGTGATTACATATTGTATTGTAGAATCTGATTTCTCTTAGAAAATGTGGTAAAAGCAAAACAAAACTAAAAAAAAAAACCTTGCAGGAGAGAGAGAGGGACTGGACATAATTATTGCATGATGCTTGACTTGATTCCAAATAATAAACTGGCTCCCTGCACCCTGAACTTATATGAAGGTTGACGGTATTGATCGTCGTACAACCCATCAGGAAGTATGGATATTAACAGGCGGCATGCCAGATAACTCCCTCACGCCTTATTACTTCTGAAAGAACATATTTGAGAAAGGAATCAGAGTCCCAAGCTCAACTGCTTCAAACACATGCACTGCCTTCAGTGTTTGTTCATACTACTGATTAAATAGGAAAAAAACATAACTGAAAAGCTGTATATATTGGACTCCTCTCTCTGCTTAAAATAAATGTGTTATTCTTTAATCCTGATGGCATTGCTGAAAGCTAATTCGCATTGTTCACAAATCATACAATTTATTCCAGAGAGTACAAAGCTCAAATTTATTTACACCTTCAAGTAATCTTTTAAATGAGACTCAGCAGCAACAACAAAAATCTACATGAGCACTCTGTTTTTGAAAGTTCAGCGGAAGCTTCTGAAAATATACAGAGTCATCCAAAGGCTCCCTGTTTCTCTGGGGTATTGAAGCAGGTAAAACACAGAAGGAATTCATTAGTAGCTTGTGTTATCATTATTAAGTTCAGAGAAGTTGTCGGCAAAGGGTCACTGACCTCCACATGTTGGGAGATCAGTAAGAAGATGGAGTCTACTATTCACCATAGTGTCATCATTTGTGATGATCATGTGGTTCTTTTAGATGCACACATTACATTATTGGCATTTAGCAGACACTGTCATCCAGCACAACTTATATCAGTTACAGTTTTTTGCAATGTTGTCCATTTATACAGCTGGATATTTACAGAGGCAATTGTGAGTTAAGTACCCTGCCCAAGGGATCAGCAGCAGTGCCCCAACAGGGAATCAAACTGACAACCTTTTGTTTATGAGTCCTTCTCCTTAACCACTATGCTGCATTGCCGCCCAAGCAATCCCACAACATTGATATCGGAGTCACAGAGCGCGCGAGTGGCTCAGCTGGCCAGGATGCTACTTTCACCCAAGTTCACTGAGTCTGAGTGGTACCATTCACTGACAATGAAAGGTCCGTTGAGCCACAACTGGCTTTGCTCCATAGGGGCAGAGGGGGTTGAATCAACCACAGTCTGCTTGCCTTGCCGCTGTGTTACCCACGAGGCAACTGCAGGTCAGTTGGATTCCTTTCCTCAACTGGACTGTTTAGGAGTGATCCTGCTACACGCCACCTGTAAATCCCAGAAGACCCTGGCATTTTCTATGATCTCCACACTGACAAAGAGCAAAAAAAGAGTCATGCAAAAATAGACAATCAGTTGTAGGGTGAGAGACAGGTTCACACTCCGGGAGGCAACTCAACGCCGCAACTCCTGATTTATTCATCCCAACATATTTCTAACTGTACCGCCCAGTTAAAAATTCATAGCAGCGGCAAGAGCTCCTCACTCTGATAGGAACAACAGGGATCAAAGCGTCTCCATGAGGAACAGCCAATGATTAAAGGATGGAATGTCTCGCCATGGGAGAGGCGTACAAAGGTGCTTCATGATACACCTGGCGATACCTGTCTAACAGTGTGCACGGACACTGAACCCCCCGAACTCGGGTAATCTGGGACCAAACGTCCTCTTTAATCATTTGATTCCACCTGGGTTTTCTGTAATCAGAATTCCTGTGATCGCATCACGAAACACAAAAGATCAATTTTATACTTCACCTGCTCACGGAGAGGGCCTGCTCCACCTGCCATTCACACATCCGGCTTAGAGGGCGACGCTAACCCCGGCATCATCCACCTGTCCAATTTGATACTTTTATGCCCTTTTCAGTTTTAGTGGAGAGATGAGTCTGACCTACACAGATGAATGCACAAACCTGTATGTTATAAAAGCCTAACAGTACAGTATAAAAAAAACAGAGCGGAAAGCTCTGGCCTGTTATGATCCACTAGACTGGAACAAGGTGCAATCCTCCCCCAAACTCATTTTAAAAGTTCTGCTTTTTATTTCCACAAGCACTCTCGGTGCGCCAAATCTGTAAAGTATAATGTTGTAGAACAAGTGTTATACGACTATGTGCAGTACTATGTCGGGCCTACGACCTCCCAAATCACATTGTTTTTACTAACTTGTAAGTGAGGGTAAAGGAGGGTAAGGGAGGGAGTTAAAAAAAAGAAAGAAAAGCATTCCAAGGTTGCTCATTCAGGTACCGTACGTGAAAAGTTTTTTTTTTCCACAATGTATTTTCTCTCACCAGACTTCTTTCTCTTTAATAGGAGGAAACAATATGGGCAGCCGTGAACAGACACAACAGAAGCTTTTAAAATGATTTATCTGTATGGATTGAGTGTCAAGGGAGATAAATGGAAGTTTAAATTCTGCAGAACCACCACATGAAGCTGAGCATGTTGCAGGGCTGCACTAAAGTCAGGTTATTCGGGAGTTTATGTTGCCTTCTCCTGGCAATAAATTACCCATCATGGCCCTCGTTCCTGCAGTAAATACTCTGGATGGCTTATAAATATTAATCATTCTTAAAAGTGTTACAGCGAGGAATGACACGTGTACAAATTTTAAACACGGATAAGAAAGTGCACCCAATAAGTCAGGTACATCTTCAGACTTGAGGTCTGTCACTTAATGCCCTTTTTGTTTGTGATTATTGAGGTTTTTGACATCCCAGTATGCATTCTCCAAATAGTGGTTCAATCATGTATTAGTTGTTCAGTGACATATTCCAACATTTTATTGGAATACTGTTTGAATGACATCCATATATCTTGTATAATAAGACACAGGCATTGCCATGCTGTTGTTGCATTTGCCATACTAATATTGCTATATAGCCTGATATTTAGCTTTTAGAGTGGATGTTAAGCTGTGACCAGATACTGCACACTTACACAGTTCTTGTCACAGAACATTAAGTACGTTTGGAAGCCTCACCTGCTCAAATGAGCCATGGTACATAATGGGCAGTCTGATAAACCTTCTTGTCAGCACGATGGATGTGCCTCACAGTAATAGGAGTGCAACTACCTCTGGCCTTCAGAAAATGCACCAAAATCACAGCAGAGCTCCTTTTTGAGCTGTTGAAAGGAAATGGCCCTTAAAGCATTAGCGGGTGCTTTTTTTTCCTATTTTTTCAAGCAAGTTTTATTTGTTTGGATCTAAGAAAATTCTAAATCCACCCTCTGCATTGTTTAAATGAAACTGGCAGTGCATTTCCAAAAGTCAAAAAGAATGGGAACGTAAAGACTATGCGGCTTAAACAGTGGGTGTTTTTTAATAGACGTCTGCCGACTTGAAAGCCATGGCTCTCGAAATGAGAACTCTCACGGATCGCAGTGAAGAACGCACTGCAGCGGAGCGGGGGGAAGCAAGAAGCAGCCGCAGGTTTATTGATATGGCTTATGATATTTGACGGAATCTGTAATTTACTATTTAATTCAAAGTAACAGCCACCTCCGTGGCACTAAACAGTCATCCAAACTGTGATGTTGGTGGACAGTGATGAGATCTCTCACAAGTATTCTGGACTGTGATGTTCTCCTGCTGCTCTGTCAAGGTTCAGTCTGTCCCCACGGCGAGTGCATCTCACAGAGATCTGGTTTTGTGGGATGTGTGCAAGAAGAGAAGCCCATGCACAGGCTCCTCAAAAGGCTTACCCCAAACCCTGTGACAAGATGCTAAATCATTCACTCTGCAATTACTGCATTTTCTGTGTTTATCTAGAGAGCCATCACATTTGGAAACTAAGAGAGCTTGGAAACTGATATAGTTACCAATCAAACTGTGTGATTTTTTATTCCTTTGACTACTCCTACCTCTACTACTACTACTATTACTACTATTATTCTTTTCTGCTGCCATTATTACTACTATTGCTGTAGCTATAGCCCCTGCTACTCCTACTATGACTCTTATTGTTACTCCTATTATTACCACTCCTGCTATGCTATCACCGTCAGTATTGCAATTGTTATTTCTACTACCAATAGTCCACTGTATGATCACAGTTCCATTCTTCTTGTTCTTGTTCATATGCTTATCATTTCCTTAACATTACCACTATCTTACAATACTATTATTGCAAATACTACTACACAAACTATAACATACTGCTTTTCCATCTGCTACTACAAACCCTATTATAACTACTTCTAAATGAAATGACAAAATTCTAAATGACTTCTAATAACATAGTATCAAGGCACAAGCTATTACTAACTATTAACTAAATTAACAAGTTTTGTGCTGAAAACTGTTTTTTTATAATAGCAGTGTGCAGGACAAGTCTTGACAAAAGATGGGGAAGTGGTGTTCCTATGCTTTCAGAGATGATGCTCCTTTGAACACAGGCCTTTGAGTGTGCTCTTTTTTTATCAAGCACAGTTTGACAGCAAATAATATTTGAGAATGTTCTGGGTCTGCTCTGTGCCTGAACCAATATCACGGACAAAAAATGTGTTTGACAATAATAGATACACTTCAGCCCAAAATTAAACATTCCTATTCATAGCCAGCAAAATGGCTTGGCAAGTACGGCCCCATCACAGATTTTTATGTATCCACTCTTTGTGACAGTTTTTATCTATCATTCCCTCTCCCCTTCCTTCGGCAAACTTAAAACCTGTTATCATGTAATTATTTCCCTTCACAGAGCAAATTGAGGTGACTGCCGCTAATGTTTCAATGGCCGGGTTGATTAGGTCTGCGACCGCCGCACGCTCATGTCATCAAGTTGTGAAATTAAACGAGTGACATTAGCCGATAATTCCATTTTATTTCAAAGCCGAACTACCAACCGCATTTGCCTAGTTAATCAAATTGCCAGCTTAAAAAATCAAGCATTATGCACTGAATTTAAAATTTGGCATGTTTAACTCCGGTTAGCTGTTGTAAATATCAATGACAGGGCATTCTGAGTAGTGATAACGGTTATGTTCAGGTGCACAACAAAACAATTGAATGGGCATTCATGGATTCCTAGCAAAAACTGGGTAGATTGTTGACTGAATGTAGAGGTCTAACTTAGAACAGATTTTGAGCAGGCAGGAGAAAAACAATGAAAATTTCACTAACAGATGTACGTTTACATTTACGTGTTTTACCTGCAATTGTTGTGCTTGTATGTAGAACCCAATGTTCCCAATATCTGAATTTTAACATATTATATCTTGCCTATGGGTAAAGTGCTGCATCCTTAGAGGATTATCCTCAGAGTTCTGGTTCAGCCAACACCCACCAATCTGCTTGTCAGATGTGTGTGTTCTCTGGCTACCTTACGAAGGAAAAAAATCCTGTTGCCTGTGTCTTTGAAAATTCTATTCAATAGAAGCTACAACAAAATGATTGCAGCAAATGATGCTGATTACAGTGTGCTAATTTTCTAAATAACTTTCAGTGACACATAGTGAACACAGTATTACATGTATATATGTGCAAGCATTATTGAATACAGTTTTTATCTGTAGAATTTTACAGTGCAAATAAATCTGCTTCCTCTAGATTCACTTGGGCTTATGGCAAACCTTCCATTTTAACTGGGGTTGACCGGCATACTGTGAGCCTAGTATAATTTGTTGTACAAACGCCTCTAGCTTGCCTCAGGTAAAGCTGACCTGTAGCTAAAGCAGGTCTGCAAAAACCTGGCTTATGTGTATTGTCACTGCCATGGTCTCATTCATAGATGAGAAAATTAATGTTCCTTTTACCCACAGAGACATCTACATCTACTGTAGGTTTAAGCTCTGTGTGAATGTTGTTGCACTAGACTGAATATACAATGCTACCAACACAAGAGAATACTTCAACTATAAATGTGGCAAAGGAAATGTTATTCATTGCATATATGACTCTGGGATGAAATCATATTGTTTCCACCTTTCCCCTGTTGCATCATGTAAAACTATTTTAAAAAATCAAAAGTCGTTTTTATTGCTGTGCTGCTTATTTATAGGAGGTCTACACATATGTTGAATAATGAATCGTCATCTTTTCAAAGTCTGAATAAACATCTTTGCTCAGCCCTCTTTATCTATGGCTTATTTCAGGCTGGTCTGATTTATACTTGCAGGCAGTGTAAACGTGGTGTAAAAACTTCACCTCTGTTCAGGGATAGCTGAATGTCAGCTAGAGTAAACTGTGTAATACTGCAGTGCTATCCTGCTTCACTCACCATAAAGCTGGGAGAGAGAAGTGGAGGAGGGAAGAGAAATCAAGTGACTCGAGCAAGGTCACCCCAGCTCTGACTCCGAGCCGAGGCTCTAATTAAGACTCTTCATACAGCGAGCCCCGGACTTGTTTTATCCGGTAGACCGGGCAAAGCTGCTCGATCACCCAGAGCGCGTGGAAAATGGAAAGGTCAACACTGATCATAAAGAAACCGCGGGTTTATGAAGGCTGGAAGCCACTTTAATGCAGTGCCTGTGTAAATAGGTTTCCCATGCTCTTTTGTAACTGAAAATAATAATCCAGATAAAGGAAAGGTATTGCGAGGCGATGGACAACATAGAGGACATGTTTCGGCAAGAATCGTGAAAATGAACCCCAGGGTAAATGTGTAACAGGACAGACTAAGTCAACGTCTTTTATGAAGCTATTTCATAAAGGTTTGCTGTATCATCCACCCAAGCACTTTCCAAGGGTTTTATTTTCATTGTGTTTTCCCATAGATTGGCCCAGCATGGCTTTTAATGCTGAAGTACTGTGAACAACAAAAGAGGTGAATACTACATCTTCCTAGCTGTGTCCCTTAGCAGGGCATGGCAAGCAAAGATAACAACCACCAACAGGCCTCGTTTTAAAGGAGTAACTGGGAGGGCTCTTCTGAGAGAAATCTGCACCCTCACTGCGTGGACCAATGTGTTGCGCGAATTCAATGCAGCTGTTGGCAAGGACGGCTCAGCCACATCTTTTATTTTCATGGAAACACAACCCTGTATCTCAGCAGGTGATGAAAAAGAGGATAAAGCACAAAAAAAGATGAAAGCCCGCGGAGCTTGCTTTGTCAGTGATCTACATGTGTATGTAAACATAAGCAATGTTTGCTCCTTGGCAGTCAGGCTTGGGTCTATAGGGGAGGATCAGGCCTGCTGAGCACAAAGCTCAATCAAGGAATTCAGGATGGAATCTTGGGGATTAGACATCAGGGGAAAAAGAATACTGTACTTATTCAAATTTGAGATGACATCCATCATGCTTCCCCCTATCTGCTAACACACAAATGCCCAAGCCATAAATAAATAAATAAAAATGGAGGAATTAACCATTGTCAGTTGCGCATGTCCCATAATAATTCCCTCCATTCACTGGGGATCATATGTGCATACGGTACTGTGTTAAGATTAAAAACAGCATTCCACGTACATCAAAGGCAAAGTGCTTTCATCTCAAATCATTATGAAATCCATATAACCTTGAAAAAAAAAACAAAACCTGACACTCTGGAAATATGTACTGTAACTGTACGGAACGAGCGCCATGACAACAATGCATTCTTAACAAATCGATACCTAAGACACCCCCGAGCACACCCTTAAATGAAGTGCATTACTAAAAGTGTGTTCGGTGTAACCCATCCTGTAACCCATCCTTCTTTTGGCTTTGAAGTTAGATAAACACGTGTGCCTCCGCGGCTTTTGTGAAGATTCTCTCCCCGTGGAGCACATGGCTGAGGCCCATTCCGTTGTGGCTTTGATCACTGAGGTGGCATGAAAAGTCCTCCGAGCTGCAGCTGATGCAAATTGCCATCAGCCAAAGAATGGATGATTAGTCCAGAATCCATTTTCCAGAGGAAAATTCAAATTGAAAAGTTCTTTGTAAAAAAAAAAAAAAAAAGTAATGAGAACAAGTGTGCTTCCGTAATAACAGAGTGTTCCTGGAATCAGAATACACTACAGAAAGCTTATTAAAGTACTTGAATGGTGCTGTGTTTAACTCATTTACATGGATAAGACCCTAGTAGAGCTCCTTGTACTTGAAACTTAAATATTTTTTGGACTACTTTATTGATTGTCTTATGCATTACCCCTGTGAAAGGTGACTATATATACTGTAAAACTTCTATTATACACTCTCTATCAAGCACCATCACTAAACAAGGAAAAAATGGCCTCCTTTGCTAATGTTGTTATACATGTAATTACAATGAAACCAATGTATAGCTAAAGTTATGTTAGTTTATGCTTAATGAATAACCCTTGCCTTATCCACTCACCCCTGACTAATCCAATTTACTTTCATGGTAAAACAAAATTTAAAATTTAAGGCCAACAGTAATCCCAGCTCTCAAGATTCTAAACTCAAAAGCAACAGTATCCTTTTATGTAATTGCACAAGTTGTTGGACTATTTTATGTGTGTGTGTATATATATATATATATACACACACAGGGTTGGGGGGTAACGGAATACATGTAATGGCATTACGTATTTAAAATACAAAATATGTGTAACTGTATTCCGTTACAGTTACCATTTAAATTCATGGTAATCAAATTACAGTTACATTTTAAAAATATTTAGATTACTGAAGGGATTACATTGGATTTTTTTTTCATTTAATTTCTTTTCTTTTTTTTTCATTTAATGTTTCTTCAGTTGGAAAATCTATCCAATGATAGGCAACTCCGGGACGTATCTCCCATTTGCCCCTCACAAAAAAAAAAAAAAAGAAAAAAGCGCTCAGCCTGCCTGACTCACAAGACAGTAGCTCTGTTCGAAATGTACACTCACTCACTATATAGTGCACTATATAGTGTGTCAGCCATTTTGTAGTGCTGTTCGAAACCTCAACTGAAAATTTACGACACTATATAGTGCGCTACAAAATCGTCGCGAGGAACGGCAAAATGTAGTGTACATATGCTGTACCCTACATCGAGCGACTTAGACCATCATGAATTGCGGACTGCTGTCTCGTGAAAAACTGTCAGAAAGTTACACAGGCCAGATACAGGACAGCCAAAGTATGTCGTAAATTAAGTTACGTTTACACAGATTCGTGTTGTAAAGTTTTATTTCAACGTTGTTAAGAGATAGGCCTATGTCAATAACAACGTATACTTATCTTAAAAAATTAGCAATGTTGGTGCCCATGGCTTCACATGTGTGGTGAAGATGTTCTGGCGTTTGTTTATGCGACAGAGATAATAATTACGAATATCCGGCGCATAATTATGTTGCGGCGTAACGTCCATGTAGTGTCCGAAATGTACCAACGACTGTCAACCCTTATCCCCTAGTGAGTGTTCCATGTAGCAAACACTATATAGTGAGTGAGTGAACAAGTGAGCATTTCGAACACAGGGAGTGAATGGAGAGTGAGACAGAAAGCAATCAGCGCAACGCATTTATGTCATGGAAATACCGGGACCATATTACTTTCAAAGGTCAGAACATAACAGTACAATGCAAGCTGTGTTTGCCAGCAACCAAACTGCTATCCGCTTCAAAAGAGTCGACCTCTAACCTGAAGAAGCATCTTGAAGTAAGTTCTCTTTTTCATTATTTAAGCTAATATTGTTTAATATCTTACATAGTTTGGCTGCACTGAATTAGCTATTCAGCTAGCTAGTAGGCTAGTAGGTATAGTATTAAAGCTAACTAGCTAACGAGTAGATACAGTGACAAAACAAGTGAAATTTCACACGTTCAAAACTGCGATTACTCCAACAATTTTATACTATGCATATTATACATTAAATTGTTAAGCTACTGCTTTCTCACTCACAACGTATTTAGGGTGGCTCGTGCCTTTTCTAACTCCACATTTTCGTGTAATGTACAGTTTTTGAATTAACATTTACAATTCCGAAGAACCTGCGATGAAATGCCCATAGACTTAACACGGGGGTGCCAAAATGTTAGCCACAACAATGCTGAGTGAGGCCGTGTTCACACGTAGCGTCTTTTTTGAACCTGTCAGCGTCTGTCAACATAATAATCCTATGAAGTAGACCGTGCTTTCAAAAACGTCCTGAGCATTTTTTAACACCGCCGCCAGCGTTTTTTTCTGCAGCTCACAGCGTTTTTTTCAGTTGAAAAAAGTTCAACTTCTCAGAAAAAAATGCCTTATGTCAAGCACTTTTTTGACAGCTGACTAATCACAAGCGGAGTAGTGACACCTGTCGTTTCCCATAACAACCACCAAAAATGAAGAAGGTAGCGGTGAAGTTAATTGTGCTAGTTACTGAGCACAGTGAACTGTACAACATGACAGTTAAACTGTGTCATAACATTCATCATAAAGATGCCGTTTGGAGTCAAATTGGACAGATCCTAGGAGTTTCTGGAAAGTTGTGTTTACTGCTTGTCGATAGCAAAACTAGCTTGTTAGCTAACAGTAGCTCTGCAACAATGTATAGCCAGCTAGATGGCTAACAATGTAAATGCTACTGTTGTTATGGCAACAAAAGACGCTCTCAACTGCTTTTTGGAACAAACGCTGCTAGCGTTTTTTTTTTTTTACTTGAAAAAATGCTCTGGCCAGCGTTTTTCATCAAAAAAGACGCTATGTGTGAACACAGCCTCAACATTCTAAAAATAACAGTTCAGAACCTTAGTCGGATGAACATTCTTTTAAAAAAAGTAATCCAAAGTATTTAGATTACGTTTGAGTAGATTACCTTGAGTAATCTAACGAAATATGTTACAAATTACATTTTAGGGCAATTATTCTGTAATCTGTAGTGTAATACATATTAAAAGTAACCCTCCCAACCCTGTATGTATATATACATACCCTGTATGTATATATGTGTGAGAGAGAGAGAGAGTTGGGATATGTAAATTCTTAGACTTAAGAAAGGATACTTTTATCACGGGGACAGAACTGTATGTGTACTATTACATTCTTCTACTACAGATTGCAACTTGTAAATTTTGTCATGTACTGAGCACTTCTTGAACATAAAGACTCTATTCACTTGTGCTTATCTCATAGAAATATCTCAGCATCATACTCTCGCTAAAGATATCATTTTAGATTACCACACAGAATATTTTATGCTTGTAAAATGCAATGTTTACACCTTAAATTTTTTTTTTTTTATAATTCAGGTTTCAATTCAAGTTACAGGGAGTGTGAAACCTCACAAGCCTCAAAATGGTAAGAAAAATTACTCACCGATTTGAAACCAATCACAGTGTTTTGATATGGACAGGTTTTTTTTTACCGGTTCTTACCAGTCAGTTCTTGAACTGGTAACTCCACTTCTTACAGGGTTCATGAAGCCTCACTCTCATCACAAGATTAAAGGTTAGTTGCACCATGACCCTGTCTGTGATGTTTTTTAATGGATCTCACTTCCACAAGGAGCGCACAGGGTAGGATCCGCGATTGATGTCAGAGCCGCCCGGTCTCTTATCATATATTCTTTACGGGCAGGTTTATTGATTTGTGCTTATTTGTACTTAACAGCGAGGCAGCAGGTTCAGTCCTAGAGCGGGCCATAATCAGCCTGCGATTCAGGGGCTGGGGAAGCTTCAATTATAACAAAAGGGCTAGAGACTCAAATCCCCAGGTGTGATGCTGCCCTGGTGTTTAATTCCAAGCATTTATAACTGAAGAAAAGAACACTTGTCAGTGTAATATTTTTCTGTTGTTAATTTCCAGTATTATTACTGGAATGGAATCACCTACCAAATGCACAGTGAAAGTACTCTAATCTGTTCTAGACACGTAAATGTAAATGTATGTTCTAGACAGAATGATGCAGCCTTATTAATGATGCAGCCTTGTGATTAGGCAGAATTAAGAATCTAATCGTGATGAATGGCCTGTTTTAAACTTCCATAAACTATAACTATATATATAATAATATATATACTATTTATATCTATAAAACGATTTATTATTATTATTATTATTATTATTATTATTATTATTATGATGATTAATAATAATAATAATAATAATAATAATAATAATAATAATAATCTTTCTTGCATCTTGAAATACATCTGGTCCTTGGGTGCTATAGGATAGATTGTCTTTAATGTAATGGAGAGAACCCTCCGCAAAATGTGTGCTGTTCATAGGAGGGTTATCTTCTGTACCTCTTGGATGTTGATGTTGCTTGGAATCTTATTGGTAAAATTTTCCAAGCCTTTTTTACAAGTCCTAGAGCTCCTATAACCTGTGGACATTTACCACATCCTTTTAATCTCAATCTCAAAATGGTACAGCTACATCAATCAATGTACACTTTCTCTCACTGTTCATTTTGATAACAATGTCTGGTCTGTTTGCAGTTATCTCTTGGTCAGTGTGGATTGGCATATCCCATAAAAATGTAACTCCATTAGATTCAGTCACAGTATTGGGTTGGTGTTGGTACTACTTGACTGTTGTTTCAATATTATATTCCTTGCAGATCTTACAGTCCAGATATGTTGCTATTTCATTGTGTCTGGAAACATATTCTGTTTTTCCACTTCCGGACAGCCTGAGATAATGTGGTTGATGTAATAATAATAATAATAATAATAACACATTTGTCATGACTGATAATGATAGCTTCAGAGTCCCTTACTGGTTACCATTTTAGCAGAATGTCATGAGAACACTTCCTCAGAATCTGTGTTCCCAGCGGTAAGCTACAAGCTTCTGGAAGGGGTTGTGAAACTCTGACCCGAAAGGGCAGGACTCCTCTTCCACTCCGCACAGCTTTAGGATGCTCCACTCCGAGGGTGGACGTGACTTAAGGTCCAATATCCTGCAGACCTTCTACTGGATGAGGCAACTTAACATTCTGCTTCCATTATTGCGAGTGCCAATCCAGTGCTCTCCTGCCAAATCTCCACTAAAAAGGCCAGTCGCAGATATTGATGTACCTCTTAACAAGGCTGAGGTGAAAGCAAGCTTACGTGCGAGGATTACAAAATGATGGGAGACTCACTGGGAAAAGGCAGTCCTTTGTGGTCTTCAGAAACTTACTTCTATAACTGCCTTTGTGGGGAGAGGAAGCAGGCATGACCCACTCATGACCCAGTAGCATCTAGGTCATTGTGAGTCTAGTGAGCCCGATACAGACAGATATCCTGACCACGGTGCTCCAGAAACCGCTGCGCATGTTCATATTCATTCAATTGTTTAGCGCATCAGCTCTTTGAATTGAACAGGGCTGACATGAATTGCTTTTCAGATTCAGAACTTCTCAGATGTTTATCAAGGCTCACTGCCATTTCCACAAAGTAACCAGCCACTGTAATAAGATAATGGTATTTTTCAGGACACCAAAAACAATGATCGGTGAGGACAAAGAAGAGGAAAGAGTTGCAAAGGAGGCCAAAAAGTGAGATCCTAAATACCCCAGAGAGGGGAAGGCAGTAGCTGGTACCTTGGCAACCACTCCCAGACTTCATGCAGAGTCAAACGTGGGCATAATCTGGGCAACCCCAATTTGGGTAACACAGGCGCACCCTGCTGGAGAGGGAGTCATGCTGAGCACTAGCTGCTGGTCTAAAGAGGAGACTCTGAGAATCTGGACCTAGGCAGAACATGAGGAGAGGAGACTCAGCTGGGACAGCAGAGATATTTTCACAATCTATTTTCAGGGGTTCCTGTATAAAGACAGTGCACTTTTAATTTATCTTCTTCATCTCTGTATGTGACGTGTTCAGTGCCCTGGGCACTGCTCCATTTTTTTTTTTGTCCTCCGTCTTCAAAAATGGTGCATGTTATTGGGCATTGCTGACAGTGTACTCTGAGGCCCTGGGCGTATGGTGTGAGACACAGCTATGAATATGTTAAGATGGTGTAGTGTAGCATTTACAAGGTGTAGTAAAGGATAGTGAAAACGTTTATTATATCTCTGATAGATTTTGCACTAATTGTTTTAGGCATGAGCATCTGTTGCACATATATTTATTTCCGTGTAGTTTACCACAATGGATTGGATGCACACCTCTATGCACTTGGATGCATAATACTGTGTAACTAATGTATGACTAAAATTATGTTAGTCTATTCTTAATGAATAACCCTTGCCTTATCCACCCACCTCTAACTAATCCAGTTTACTTTCACAGTAAAACAAAATGTAAGGGCAATAGTAATACCAACTCCCAAGATTCTAAACTCAAAAGCAACCGTATCCTGTCGTGTAATTGCACAAGTTCCATAAGTATATTAACTGTATTGTCTGATATCATATGTTGTATCAGGAACCTTTTATAAAGATGCTCTTCATTATGACGTTGCCATAGTTTCTCTGCTTTGCAGTGATCATATGCTATAATTATGTATTATTTATTTTGTATATCGTGTCATTGTCTTTTTTTGATGTGATGATCCCTTCCCAAGCTAATGTACTCATATGAAAACATGGAAAATTTGAATAAAAAGATGTTAACAAAAAGTTCCATAACTATGTGAATCTATAAAATGGTAATATTCATTGTTGGCAGTGAGTTATACAAGTTATACTGTTCTACAATTCGTGAAGATAAGTTTTGAGGCTGAATTGTGTGAGTAATTAACAAAAACCCCATTTGATATTTATTCAAGTGTTAAACAAAACACAAATCTCACACTGTAGATTCTTCAAAATAGGCAAAAGAACATCCTGAAAGCCAAAAAATAGTTTTTAAAATTAAATTTTTTTTGGAAAGGAATTTTTGCTTGTGTTGTATTCTACCTCACTTGTAAGTCATTTTGGATAAAAGTGTCTGCCAAATGAATAAATGTAAATGTAAACGTATCATCATCAATGTAGGCATCAACGTCACAATTTATGTTTGTCTGAGAAAAGAAATTAAATGCTTAAAAAAACCATAAGTCTTTAGATCAAAATGTTTTTGAATGCATGTTTCTCATCATCTTAATCATGTGTGTCCAAACTTTTGACTGGTACTGTACCTTTGGATTATTGCCTCATATTCATGAGCTGTGAACGTTAACTGAACACTAAAGTATTCATCCTTAACAAACTGCAGGTATTGCAGCTTGTGGCAAATGAATTAACTATTCCTGGCTGCTTTTGTGACAAGTAGATGAAATGTATTGCTGTGTGAGCACAAAAAAGCATCAAAATAAAGAAAAGAAAAACAGGCTGTGCTGTTGCTGCCATCAGTGTTGAGCTCCCCATGCGGTGTGTGGACATGTTTGATGATAATCACGCGTGGCTGACCGCTCGGCCAGTGGAATCAATAGGCCTGACACATGACTGACATCCAGGAACAACACAAGCGCTCCCCTACCGCGTCTCTCTCTGTTTGAAATCATAGGGCTCGGGGAGGCTGGAGACATTGAAAAACGCTGTGAAATCCATTTCGTTTCAAACATTTTCCTGTGCTCTGTAGATGGACCCGCTCCCACTAAAATGGGCCTCCACTATTGTAATAAAAATGAACTTGCAAAATCATGGATGTGGTAGAACGCTTGCTTTTGTTGGTATATTGTACATTAGAGAAGAAATGCGTGATGAAGCTAATTTAGGTAAATTGTCCTATTAAATGCATTTTTTAACCTCCTTCAAGAATGCATAACCAGACACATTAAGTGTCAGGCACTCAGCGTGAGACTAACAGCCCGGGACAGTGCCTCACAATCAACCCTGGTTTATGTTTATCTCTGTGCTGAAGTATCTTTTATGTGCAACTGGTCCCTTTTTTTAATGCAGTGTACGTGATCTGAACTCTTCAGGGAATTTCAATCGATTACAACAGGCAACAGTTCAATACTGAAGTTTTATTTCTTCAGGCTCACCATCCTCCCTCCCGGTGCTCAGTGCTGAATCTCCACCCCCACTTCCCACCCAAGGGACCCCAAATCTCCACATCCACCTCACCCAAGGGGCACTGAAATCTCACACATTACACTTTGCTGACCTTCAGAATGCTGCGTAACTCTCCAGACAGTTCATCATTTCACACTACCGCCCCCCCCAATTTGGCAAAATGACATTTCAGATGGTACTGCTAATGATACAAGGATTATGAATATCAGGCAGTGACATTGTAATCAGTTTACTTGTTATTTCAACAGAGCTGGATGCTTGGCTTTTTCAGTTGCATTTGCCAGCCAAACAAATCATGAATCTTAATATAGTCCAGTTTAATTCTTACATTTTTTCTTTTAAATTGTTGCCACTGCTCTTCTTCTGAGATCTTTGCAGTATTATTGTTTTAACACTTCATTCTTTCTCAATCACGGCATTTTTCCAATGTCTTTATCGATCAGGTGAGCCCACATGCAGACTTGCTCTGGACTTGCTTTCTGGATACTACACCACTTAAGTTAGCTTTGACAATGCAAGATTTCTGCTGAAGAGTTTCACTTAGGCACACAAAATAGGTATTTCCCATCAACAAGAGATAACTTTAATTATTTTAAGGATTTATTTTGCATTTTTTTAAACATTTTTTGAAACAAGTTGGCCTTTAAGATTTACCTGAAAAAAATTAATCAGTGGAATACTATCTATTGTGAGTCATATAAATATGTTTTCTTAGGTGATAAACTTGCTATTGTTTTCACACATGGCAGGCGCTTAGGCCTGATTGACACTGTAGATGTCCAAAACCAGCACACTCTACCCAGAGGGAATGACTACACTTTTACACACATAGACAGTGTCATGTTTCTGACCAATCAGAAAAGCTTGTTCCATACATTGAATGACCCATGAAAGAAAATAGTGCAATGCTTTAAAAGGTATTAGGAGGAAATACATGGTACAATATAACAGCATTGCGGATGACAGAAATGGTGAATGACTGCAAGTTTCCTTGACCATACATTGAATCGTGACCTTATTTCGGTGGAGGACATTTGAGTGGCGTGTTGATGACACTAGCCTTGAATGATGCCCAGGGAAAGAGGCACCAAGAAGAGGATACCTTAAGGTGAGGGCAGCCCATGTGAAGACCTGAAGGGTTTGAGAGATGATGTCTGACACATGATCGTGCAACTACAGTTACAAAATTGACGATGAATGGAAGCTAAGCTTGTACCTTGTCTGCCAAATGAATAAATGTAAATGTAAATATAAATGTAAATGTGCTCCCCTTTTTTGATTCAACAGATCTTTTTTAGGGAAAATTCAAAGCTGAGGTGGTTGTGAGGTTTCATTTTAGTTCACCATAAAAACTAAACAATGACGGTGGCAACAAGGGGGTGCAGGTTTCACGTTCAAAGATGTTCATGTTTTACTTTTTTCCCCTTTTTTATACCATACAATCATTTAGTACATATGCATGTGTGTATACACTCTGCAGTATTGCAACATATTCATAAAGCTGTTTTGGTTGCAAAGATCCATAAGCTATATTTTCTCCTTAAACTTTTTTTCTGTGGGTAGAGCAGACAGTCATAAAAGCACTAAAAATGATTAATGCTGCTTCGCAGACTAAATGATCATGCCATAAAATAATGGTTTATCATTTTAACTTCACTCCACCAGAGATTTGTCCTTCAAAATTATGATAAAATTCAGCTGACAATGCCCATGACATAACTGTGAGATTGGCTCACAGAATAATTCATTAAAATAACTGCTCCTGTGACAGTTTCATCATGAAATTAACACCATAACACAACACTGTCTCAATAACTATTATCACCAGTATATCACCAGTGTCCTGTCTGTCTAATTAACCAGCTTTTGGTTTGCTCTGTTTTTTACACAGTTTGGGCTGGTTTAATCAAACATTACATTACAGTACATTATTTTCATTTAGCAGATGCACTTACATTTTCATTCATTTGTTTGGCAGATGCTTTTATCCAAAGCGACTTGCAAGTGATGTAGAGTACAACATAACCAAAAAAAACCATAAGGAGTCAACAATATTAGAAGCACTGCATGACCAGGTTGGCCAGGCAATGTATAAGCTAGGTGGTAGAGATAACGAGTGTGTTAAACCATTAGATTACTTTTTTACAGTTTAGTAGGAAACAGGTTTGAGACATGAGAAATTCCTTTTAGAGGGTAGTGTTTCAGGTGCTCAGGTGAGAACCGAAGAGCTGTGTCTTCAGTTGTTTCTTGAAGACACGAGAGGGACTTGGCAGATTGATGAAGTGTTGAAGTTGTGATTTTGCATCACAACAGGACCACCAGACGCTGTTCAGTAGCAGAGCGTGGAGGTTGAGAGGTCAGGAGGAACAGAGGCTTACAGTAGTGAGTTCAGGTAAGTTGGTCCAGTTTTGTTGGTCGTCCTGTACACAAGAATCGATGCAGGTACCTACAGCGCGAGACCAAGAGAAGCTTTTATCCACAGCAACTTAAAGATTTTACAATTTTTACATGTTATGCATTTAGCTGAATTTAAGCACCTTGCCCAAGGGTACAGCAGTAATGCCCCAGCAGTGAATTGGACAAGCAACCTTTTGGTTACAAGCCCTACACCTTACCACAATGCTACACTGCCAATCGAAACCAGAATATATATTGCAGGTTTTCATAGATCAACCATTGCAACCAATGCAGGTCCGTAAGTGGAGGGGAATTGTTTAAACCCAATTGTTTAATTTTAGATGTGTGAAAATATGCCTGAATGCACAGTAACACTTCTGAGTCACATGCAATGAAATTAAAGAAGTTAACAGCTATGGTAACAGTAATAGAATTACTGTGCCTAAGGCTCCTTCTCTCTCTGTAGAAGGCTGAGACGTTCTAATACTGCTCAGATATACCATCTTAGCCACAAGCCTGCAGCCACTTTTTTATTTTCCCACTGATAATGTAAGGAAGACAAAATATGAGTGTTTCTAACAATACATTGATGATAACGAATAGCAGTTGTATTTTTTTCCCTCAAGTTGGGGAATATGAAATAGAATATTGCAGAATCATAAGAGAATCATGACAGCTGATCTGAACTGAAACAACAGTTATGTCCATAGCCACATTGAGAGAGCAATATTTATGAATTAGACTACACCTTCAGCGTAATTTACTCATTTCATCCAAGGGATGAACTCACCTCATCCGCTCACCATGTGGTGACTCTCATTTGCAGTTGAATATGTGCATGGAAAAATATTCACAGACCCAGCAGTCTACCTCTCTGAAAGTGCCAGGTCAGCCTGTGTTCTTTTCATCCTCCACCTGGACGCCTTTGTTGGTGTCTCTCTGGGACAGCCTTACCTTCTCCTCCCATCTGGACTCTGTTGTAGGGGTTTCCTGGATCATCTCATCCCACCAGACTGGCACAGAAATAGCCCACTTGTTGTTGCTGAGTTATTTTAATGGTGTTTGGTGTGAAGAACCTTGATCAGCAGGGCCTCACTGAGTTTTTCATAGCAGTGCATTCACACATGCACATCCACAGGCACCATTTTTTTTGCACTTTTGAAAGCTGCCAGGTTTTGAAAAACAATTCAGGACGTTGGACGACCCAGTGTGGTATTCCTCCACCTTTCACCCAGACCCTCTGGTGGGAAGTGGCTTATGTGCTTATGTAACTTGGCTGTGGTGTTGGCTTCTGTCCAGTCTTTGAGATCACTGTCTCCAATCTGCATTAGAGGTTGGGGGTGCTGTTCTGAAAATATTTTGTGGAGAAATGTGTCTGACTTACCAGGAAAGACACTGGTTGGATAAAACTAATACTGCCTGGGGCTTGGAGCCAATGAGTCATATACATAACCATTTCTGTCACTGAACCAGATTTTCCTGGAATTTTCAATAATGTGTTGTTGTGTGTTGCTGACACCATGTTACCTCTGTCACAGGCCCACACATTTTTTCCTTATATATAAAAGTATATGTGTGACATTTTTTTCTGAACTTCTTTTAATGTCGGTACTTTGATCTTCAGGATAATTGCTTGGCATGTGTACTCTAAAACAGTTACTGCTGTATGCTTATATTTAAGCTGCGTTTTTTCAACATGCTCAATTCCTGTGGTGCTGACTGTTCTATACTCCTGTGGTAAGATATTGCCATCTATATAATATGTATCATGTTATGATTGCCTTGATCTGGGTGAGCATAATTAAAATTATATAAATGAGTATATAAACTGATTAATGTTTATGTGTCCATTTCATTAAATACTGGTAATCATACTGCTTTATGAATGGACTAACTTATGGTGAACATGTGAACAATGATACCTTATCTCTAGACTTATTGCAATTAAACCAAGGAAAAGTAAAAAAAAAGTGACACTGCTGATAAACAAAGACAAAACAAGGAAGAAGTAAAGGAGAGGAAGGAGACAGGCGTACCTTCCACATGTTTTACCGTCCAAAGCTTTTATTTAGCCGTTTCCTTCAGGATCTGTCTGGTACCGGCCGAATAATAGCTTAATGCCATTTTGGAAGATGACAAGAAGCAGCTATATATGTATAAAAAACAATGGCTGGTATTTATAGCCTCCACTGCTCCATCGTCCTGATTAATGTCTGAGTTAATCATGTTGGAGGACCTCCAGTCAGGCTGCACTTGTGGCAGTGAGTCCATTGCTCAGTGTGTTACATCTGAAGAGGGTAAGCGTGTCCCCTCCGGGGCCAGCTCCCTCATTACTCAGCCAGCTGGTGACAAGCCGAGAGTCCCGCCGTGTGATCTGCAGTGTATATCACCATGACTTTAAACTGATCTCCTTCGACTTTGGCCGCGAGATCAGCAATTATGAATGGAACAAGAGGGAGAGTGACCCCGGCAGAGTGCAAATAGAATTAATGAGCTGCCCTCTGACCTTGAACCCTCTGTCATCGTTGAGGTTTTTCTTTTTTAAATAAAAAGTGAACTCATGAACCACCCACACTTCATCTGCACATGGAAAAGTGATGTGTCTGGCAGACAATGGCCACATGACACGTGCCGTGTGAGAGATGAAGCTGGTGTAAACTGGATCCCTGAATAGCAGCAGCAGTTTTGAGGGTGATGGGAAGTGGCAGAATAGAATTAAGTTGAATAAGCTGTGAAAGCTCGACCAGCTATATATCATGGTATGCCCAAAGTTTGCCTTTAATGGGAGTGCAAAAATTAATTGGCACTAATGGACATGCAGATGTACATTAAATAGAACTGTTTGATAATCATGTGCATGTCAGCCAAATTGATTGTGATATCAATATTCCAGTCGATATGCACATATTTGTATTGGGTATCTGTCAAACTAATGTTTGACATGGGCATATTTAAATCGATATTAAGATATTTGTACGTGACTACAACTGTATTTATAACATTTAAAAGCTGCTATATAAATCTACAATAAATATCTATCAACACAAAAATGCTTTCAAACTTTGAAGGCATCATGACTGATAAATAATTTTGTTATAAATGATAAATAATATTACTATAAATGATATCAACACTTTCTGCATACATGAACACTAGATTACTCACAGATATTAAGTATTTATTCTCTGTAAGTAGAACCACTTGCAAAAGGTTTTGCCATTAATATCGATTGTTATTATTATTATTATTGATCAAAAGCTAAATACACTAAACAGTCTTTGCCACATTATCTCACAGAAAGTGAACAAGAGATATTCCATATCAAGCTTACCCAATGCTTGTTAAATCCTTTTGTGTTACCTGGTCCTGTGTTTTTTCATCTGAAGTGAACATGGTCTTCACATGTCATATCCACATCACAAATGCCAAGAAGATCAGGGCTCAAGACATCTTGGAAATTTAGGAAACATTCACTAGGTTTGCATTGAAATACTGTTCCATTTGTTCAGTTTGTGGTGATGTGTTCATCTGAGGTAATGTGGCATAGACTGTTTAGCGTAACTTGGCTTAATTTTGATGTAAATCATTGTAATGGTATACATATTTTTGCAGCAGTTTCCAACAGTTGTTGCTACCAACAGCAAATAAGTACCTTATGCCTTAAGTACCTTATGCTATCTACGCTGTTGCAAACCCCAGCCCAAACTGGACTTGACACTCAAAATCAGCGCCCATCTTGTACAGTTAGCTCCTCCATAACAGGACTCTTCCATTCCTTTAATAATCAATTCTCTACATAAAAACACATAATACACTATAACTAGAAAAGTGCATTTCCTGAAGAAAATGCAGAGTGTGATTGAAACCCGTCGGCGAAAATGTGCTAATGTATATAAAACGATTGCTAGAATGTGGCTAAGTGGTTGCTATGTGGTTGCTAGGGTGTTGCCAGGGCATTACTGGGTGGTTGCTAGGCTGTTGCTAGGTGGTTGCTAAGGTATATAAGGTGGTTCCTAGGGTGTTGCTAGGTGGTTACTAGGGCGTTACTAGATGGTTACTAAGGTATATGAAGTGGTTGCTAAGGCGTTGCTGGGTGGTTGCCAGGGTGTTGCTAAGTGATTGCTAGGTGGTTGCTAGGGTGTTGCTAGGGTAAACAATATAGTCACTGGGCATTGCTAGGACGTTGCTGGGTGAATTCCAGGGTGTTGCTAAGCGCTTGTTAGGGCAAACAATATGGTAGCTGGGCGGTGCTAGAGCGATGCTAGGCGGTTGCTAGGGTGTTGCTAGGCGGTTGCTAGGGTAAACAATATGGTTGCTATGGACACACCCACCTTTGGTGAGTGTTGGGTCACATGACACAAAGCAGCATATCAGGTCCTGTGGCTATTGGTCACATGGTGACCAAGTGGTAAGACTTTGAAAAATGAACTGAAGTGAATGGGAGGATGGAGGGATGAGTGAACATCAAAAAGACAAGTATGGGTCAGTATGGATTTCAATGAATGTTGGGTGGCATGACCTGAGCCAGCATATGAGGTACGATGACCGTAGGCTGAAAGGTGACCAAGCGGTAAGACTTTGAAAACTGAATTGAAGTCCATGGGAGGATGGAGGGATGAATAAACGAGTAAAAGACGAGTGCAGGGTCAGTATGGCTTTCAATGAGCGTTGGGTGGCATGACCTGAACCAGCATATGAGGGACCGTGACCGTAACCTGAAAGGAGACCACACGGTAAGACTTTGAAAAATGAATTGAAGTCAATGGGAGGATGGAGGGATGAATTAACGAGTAAAAGATGAGTGAGGGTCAGTATGGCTTTCAATGAGTGTTGGATGGCATGACCTGAGCCGGCATATGAGCATATTGGTTTGCGGTCAATATCTCGAAAAACTGTGGGAGGAGAAGTGCGGCATTGCAATCACACTAATTACATTCCACTATACAAAGCAAACACCACATTGGTTATGGCTAGAATGAATGAATGCATGTTACTGCTAAACCGCAAACAAGCTGCAAACAAACATATTTGTACAAACAGAAAGAAACAAATGCTCCACACACAGTTGCTAGCCTAGATGCTAACTAACTGACTGTGGCTAACTACAACCAGCCTATGAGCAGTTTGTGTAGGTGTGCTGCAAATAGCTAGCGTGTGCCTGAGAGTGCTTATAGAGAATGAATGGTGTCAGTCATGGACCGCGGAACCGAGCCGGTAGGGCCCGGGCCCTACCTACTTTTGAACATCAAACATGTAAAAAAAAAAAATCGAATCCATCAGTAGCCACATATCGTCGCTATCGGAGGCGGAAAAATCGAGATTCTATATTTCGCTCTTTTTTCATAAATCAATGCTATTGGTCACCCTTTACGTCTGTCTGTGGGATTTACAAATATTTAACCAATGAAAAGTAGTAAAAAGAGCTTGTGATTGTGATTAAATATCGTAACTCCATTCAAGCTGTCGGCAAAATCTCATAGCTCCACCCCGCTTCCATCTTGAATGAAGTGCAGCACACACAGGAGAGCGGAAGGTAAACAGTGACGAGGCGATTTCGTTTGACTTCGTCTGAGGCAAATAGCTCAATAAAATGTTTTCAAATTAGCCCGAGGTTGCACACTTAGTTAAAACTATGCAGTGTACCTGTCTATCAAATATAGCTCTGATGTTAACATTGTTATTATAAATGGAAGTGTTTGCTGAGGAGACTAGCATAGCTAGCTAGCGGTGTGACAAGAAATGATCAGATTATTCATAGCCTTTCTCTCGCTAGCTAGCTCAATCCCTACTTCATTGAAAGTAATACTTATTAGAAAACTCAGTTAAAACTCTGTTCACTATTGAAACGGCGATGATAAATGAAGTATAGTAGCTAGCTATACTGTAAAAGAATACACAGCAGTAGTAGGCAGTTGTTTGGAGACAGGCTCTGGTTGTTTGCGATGCAAGAGCTGCAATGCATGGCTAAATAAAGAACTGGTTGTTTGAATAAGTACGGCGTTTTCATTACTCAAGAAACACTAAGTCTATAAAGGTTTTATGTATTTGAGGCCTGAGACGTGGGAGCGGAGAAGAGTGCAGGGAAACCACGGTAGGTTGGAGTGCAGTTTAGTCTAGCATTTGCCGTCTAGTCATAGCCAATACTGTCTTGTAGCCTGTTCATAGCACTTAATCTTTTATAACAAGAGATTTTGGCCAAATGTATTCAACGACAGGAAAAACAGAGCACACAAATATCTACAATAAACTTAATAACCTGTAAGTTGATGATAATGTAATACGATGCACAGATGCGGCCATTCTAATCAATGACGGACAAAACACCTCGTATTTCTTGTCCCTCCGTCGTTTAAAAACATATCTGAGGTCAACGATGACCCAAAAAAGACTAAATCGTTTGATGTGCACCCACATTTTTTGGCAACAGTGGATGTTTTGGGGATTGCCAGGGACTTCACCCAGCACAACGACAGACGGAGACACTTCTTCGCCAATATTTAAAAAGCAGTGGCGAGTTTTACGTTTCTTTTTAAATTCTATACGATAGGACCTTTTCTTTAGTCTACTAATAATGTGTTAGCTGTAATATCGTAACGATCGTAAAAGTGGCTCCGGAAGTCGGTTCAAAGTTGGGGAGCGAGGGGGTGGTGGCGTTGTGTGTGTGTGTGTGTGTGTGGGGGTGGGGGGGGACTCCATGCTGTTAGTCACATTGTCAAATGCAAATGAATTTAAAATGCTTGCTCAGCCAATGAGCTGGGTTGGGGAGTAATACATGTAACAGTATTACGTATTTAAAATACAAAATATGAGTAACTGTATTCCGTTACAGTTACCACTTAAATTGATGGTAATCAAATTACAACAATTACATCTAAAAATATTTAGATTACTGAAGGGATTACATTGGATTTTTTTTTTCATTTAATTTCTTTTTTTTTCATTAAATGTTTATGCAGTTGGAAAATGTGGCGGATATCCTGCTGGTCTGGGCCAGACGAACCGAGGGTCTTCCTCCACACTTTGATGCTTTTCCAGGAAATAATAAGTCCACAGAGTCTGATGTAACTATGGTTGTTTGTTTATTGCATATGGTGATCAGTCACATACAATAAACTGGGTTGGTCCACAGAGCAACAGGTGTACATGTATTCCAAGCACTTCCCCTCTCACTCTGACCTCCCCCTAGCCTGCATCCTGCTTTTATGCTGTTTTCCCAACTCCTCCTAGACTGGAGCCTAATTTCCAACTCCTCCCAGGCTCCTCCTTCAATATCACACCATCCCCAGTTGATCCACCATTATCTTTCGAGCTGCTACATTTCCTGAACCTGGAAAGTCCCATAAACCCCATAGTCATTTATTGTACATTATTTTTTAACATAATAGTTCTGGAATTTCCCATTATTTCCAAGTCTGCCCTTGAATCATTTTTTTAAAAATATAAAAGAATGCAGTAATCATTGTATCTATCTCTAAAATATGCCTGTCTGGAAAGTATCATTATTTCCAGGCCTAGGCCTGTATGATTTTTTTAAAAAGGGTTAAATAACACAATGTGCTAGTTTGGCAGTGTTCCTCCTTCAAGGTTGCACACTATCCTGCTCTGGCCTCTCAAAAATGTCTCAGATTAACCCCTTGCTTAGAATCACAGAGAATCACATTATATTAAGTAAATATTTCAGTAGTAGTGCTTAAACATACAGTATTTCTCCACCACAAAAATCTATCCAATGATAGGCAACTCCGGGGCGTATCTCCCATATGCCCCTCACGAAAAAAAAGAAAGAAAAAAGCACACAGCCTGCCTGACTCACAAGACAGTAGAATGGAGAGTGAAACAGAAAGCAATCAGCGCAACGCATTTATGTCATGGAAATACCGGGACCATTTTACTTTCAAATTTGGCAAAGGTCACAACATAACAGTACAATGCAAGCTGTGTTTGCCAGCAACCAAACTGCTATCCGCTTCAAAAGACTCGACCTCTAACCTGAAGAAGCATCTTGAAGTAAGTTCTTTTTCCTTATTTAAGCTAATATTGATCACTAGCTTGCTATCTTACATAGTTTGGCTGCACTGGATTAGCTATTCAGCTAGCTAGTAGGCTAGTAGGTATAGTATTAAAGCTAACTAGCAAACGAGTAGATACAGTGACAAAACGAGTGAAATTTCACATGTTCAAAACTGCGATTACTCCAACAATTTTATACTATGTGTAACAGGGTTTAGAATGTTTCCCTGAATTTCTCTGTGTATTCGTGTTTTTCTTCACCTCTGTGGATCTGGGGTACAGTGATGGGCGTGGGTGAGGCATTGGTTGTTCTGGCGAGGCCAATATTGGCGCGAGGGTCCGTTAAGTTTTGGCGCTACCCCCTCCTCTGCCTCATTAAACGCTGTCCCGCGGCAGAGGTATGTACGGCCAACTAAAAAAACGTTTGTTTCTTGTTTTCTTTTTCAATATTTGTATTCCATACATTTTTAATATTGCTTTCTTGCATCTTGTAATTATTGAGTAATGGATATTATGCAAAACTTTGTCAATTCGTTGTATTTCGTTCAAGATTGAATGCAGACTGGTGCTTTCCCGCGCTACATGCTCAAGTTGTAGCAGGTATAGTTGGAGGCTAACTAGCTAGCATCTGAGGATGCAGCCTATACTTGCAATGCTTAAACTAATTTAAAGCAATTAGCCTCATTATCGCGTGCATGGCAGATATTTTATTTTCCGTGGTTTTAAATGTGGTTTGCCTGGTTTATTTGGCAGGAGCTGTGATGCGCCTGGCTCATCCGTGCCTGATTTCTGTCCTTTCTTTTTCTCTATCAGAGAAAAATAAAAATAAGAGCACAGCAGACCCAGTCCAGTTGTGGCGTTACGTCTTTGCCACTCACACCACACAACGCAGAGAGAGAGAGCGAAGGAGAAAGCACTCCCGTTACATATGCATATTATACATTAAATTGTTAAGCTACCCTTTCTCACTCACAATGTATTTAGGGTGGCTCAGTACAGTTTTTGAATTAACATTTACAATTCTGAAGAACCTGCGATGAAATGCCCATTGACAACACGGGGGTGCCAAAATGTTAGCCACAACAATGCTGAGTGAGGCCGTGTTCACACGTAGCGTCTTTTTGAACCTGTCAGCATCTGTTTTACATAATAATCCCATGAAGTAGACCGTGCTTTCAAAAACATCCTGAGCGTTTTTTTTTTAACGCGGTCGCCAGTGTTTTTTTTCTGCAGCTCACAGCGTTTTTTCAGTTGAAAAAAGTTCAACTTCTCAGAAAAAAATGCCTTATGTCAAGCGCTTTTTTGACAGCTGACCAATCACAAGCGGAGTAGTGACACCTGTCGTTTCCCATAACAACCACCAAAAATGAAGAAGGTAGCGGTGAAGTTAATTGTGCTAGTTACTGAGCACAGTGAACTGTACAACATGACAGTTAAACTGTGTCATAACATTCATCATAAAGATGCCGTTTTGAGTCAAATTGGACAGATCCTAGGAGTTACTGGAAAGTTGTGTTTACTGCTTGTCGTTAGCAAAACTAGCCTGTTAGCTAACGTTAGCTCTGCAACAATGTATAGCCAGCTAGATTGCTAACAATGTACATGCTACTGTTGTTATGGCAACAAAAGACGCTCTCAACTGCTTTTTGGAACAAACGCTTTCAGCGTTTTTTTTTACTTGAAAAAATGCTCTGGCCAGCGTTTTTCATCAAAAAAAGATATACGTGTGAACACAGTGTGAACATTCTAAAAATAACAGTTCAGAACCGTAGTTGGACGAACATTCTTTAAAAAAAAGTATTCCAAAGTATTTAGATTACGTTACTTACCTTGAGTAATCTAACGGAATATGTTACAAATTACATTTTAGGGCAAGTATTCTGTAATCTGTAGTGGAATACATATTAAAAGTAACCCTCCCAACCCTGCCAATGAGTTATTTTAGTGAGTGAACTGGCTGAAAACAGTATTAGCTAACTAGCTGGTAATGTGTCAATCTTCAAGTTGGCTTGATAATGATTAAAATTAGGCACCCAGTGCTGTAGCAAGCTGCTGCAGATAACAAGATAGCTACCTAGTCAATTAATTAGCTAGCATACTAGCTGGCCAAAAATAGAATTAGGTTTCTAACTAGCTAGCAATCTAGGTGACCCCCTAGTTTGCTGACTGGTTTATTACTATTTTTAATATGAAGATGGTAGGTTGCAGCTTGCCAACCTTGCCAAAACATCAAATTTCTTGGTACATTAAGGCTTACCTTTTAACCCTGCTACCTGTTGTGAATTAGCATAAAAACCTATGTTCTTGAATCGGAAATGAGAGCCGGAAGTGACTTGTAATTGTCTACAATGAACATATGCGGCAGTTGGTTGATTATCCATGGTGAATAATGATGAGAAATAAATTGGGGTACTGTAACATATTTGATTTTGTAATACAGCAGAGAAATTAAATTAGAGAAGTAGAAGAAGGATATAAGGAAGAACATGACAATCAAGTTCAAGTCTGGGTGGTACTGTGTGTCTGAGATTGGACCCAAATTCTTTGTGCTTAAATAAGTTTACACAGCACAGAAGTAAATGTTTGTAAAGAGTCAGACCTCAGGGTCATTGTGATTATTTCTGTTGGAAATCCCAAGAAGGGTCTAACTTTTGCTGCTACATAGAAGTGGGGTATGCTTTGCTGTCCCGTAACTTTGGGGATATTCAGGATTATAAGGCTAGGGGAGCCATTGTTTGATTTTTTTTTTTAGGTATGACACATTTATCCAGCACCCGGCCCTCCTGCAGGAAATTCAATCTGGGTTTTTCGGGGGCGAGGCCCAGGATCAATGTGAGGGACAGATAGCCGGGGGAGAAATTTGGCCTTGGAGACACAGACGGTGGCGTGGCAGAGAGAGGTCACTGAGCCATGGGCCAGCAGCCCTGCCCTTTGTCTGCTTAATCTTAAGCAGCGGGATCTTGAAGTTAATCCTGGTGGTGACAGCCAGCCAGCAAGGTGTCCGAACAGCAGCGGTGTGCGGGGGTGAGGAAAACCCGCGCTCTCCAACCAGGGGGACGTCCAGAGATCAGTCCGTTTACTCTGCAACCCCCAAGCCCTGCCGTGTAGTCACGCCTGGCCAAAAAAGAAGAAGAAGAAGAAGAAAGATGGATAAGATGGTGAGAAAAGGGTATACAGTCTAACTTATTACGCGCTTGACTTCCTTGTAATTGCACCTCTTCTTTTTTTCTGAAAAATGAGACGATTATGTTTTTTTTATGTGTTCATTTGACACAAAGCTATTTAAAAAAAACGAAACACCAGAAAAAAAGATACATTTCAGCGGTACCACTGTGGTGTTTGTCTGAATAACAACAACCCTCTGTAATAATTTTCCATCATTAAATCCTGGTTATCAAAGGGATTGGAGGCATTCTAGAATGAGAACCTCTGCTAAATGGCATCATTACAGTTTGAAACAATTACTCTTCAGAAAATTCCCCACATTGCTGCACCTGATGCACAGTGCTAAGGAAAAAAAATCATGCACACTGAAGCTTATTATAGGATGTGAAATGTGTAGAGGGAATAAGTAGAAATTCATGTTATTTTAACAAGTATGTCAACATGAGCAACCACTTTCACTTAACTTATATCTCTCACGCTTCAGGTGTGAGCATTTGATCTGAGAGTCAGCTAAGGCAGTTCACGGAAGTAAGCCCAACAAACAAGACAATGTCTACATCTATAAATGCCTGAAAGTATTCATCAGCTACCATTCATCAGAGGAATGCTAGTGATTAACTGCATTAAGGTTTGACAGACTAGCAATTGTTGCCTGTTTGAAGTCAAGCCTTTCCTTTTCAGACAAGTCTAAATCAGGACACATTAAGGAAATAGAAAAAAATAAATAAACCATCTGCATCAAAACCTCTATGACTGAAATGTAGCGTAATGTTGATGACAGTGTTGCTTGTAGTTGGTTAGTTAGATAACATAATAGGATAACTAGGATAAATAGGATAACTCAGGTCACTATAAGTACTTTTGCCTCAGCACAAACTAGCTCTTTTCTTGCATTGTACAGCACTTCAAAGCAATTGGAGAAGGAAGGCCACAGAATAAACAACGTTAAGCAATAAGAAATACCAGGGAGAAGAAAATTATGCAGACATTACAAGCTCTCAATCAGGGGCAAGCTTATACAGCTCGTACATTCTTCAGGCGATGTTATGGTTACCACCTTAGCTTTGTTACTTAAGTGTGTGCTGGCTTCCACTGTGCAGCCTTTATTTAATCAACTGTTGATTAAGCCTCTCAGGAACCCCCTCAACTGCAAACCAGGCAATAAGGCCCGGCCCTGAGACTGAAGCACTCTCACCACACAATTGCCTACAAAGGCCAGGTGGCAGGCGGACAACGAGTGTTACAGCTAATCAAAACATACGCCACCCAGCTCTCAGGTGGGCTGGGTAAGCAATCCGTGGAGGCATACTCAGGTCTCTTTTTCATTTGGTGATATTTCGCTTAATTATGTTACTCTAGCACCACTTAAGCTGTGTATATATTGCCTTTCTTTCAATCCAGGCAACATTATGTTTGATTTATGTTTGAGCAGTCAATCAAAAACTTTTACAAAATGCAATCAAAAAATCAAAAGAGGAAGCAGATGTGGAGTAACGTAGAGACGTGTAAACAGGAAGAGGAGACCTACTGTACATGTCACTTCTGTATAGGTTTGGAGGATTTCAGTGGATATCCTGCCCTCCTTACCTGTCTGTTATTCTCCAGTTAACACAGGTGATTGTAAATGTTTCCTAATTTGTCTGCAAACAGATGGTCATGAATCATATCTGTTTTATTTTTATGTGTGTCCTTAAAATGGCAAGCTGTGCATACATTGAAGTTTTGATTTTGAACATTACAAACGTTACAAAATCTGGATAAAAATTCATTGGCCACACAGGTGCCTTAGCTTGTACCCATTTTACGCTCTCTTCCTTCTCTTAATTTCCTGGCTCTGTTTCTTTTTGTGTAATGTATGCAAATGAAGAATTATTTGTCACTAAATTGTCACTAAATTGTTTGAGCAAGAGCATGCATCTCTGTGAGGGCACATCTTACTGGCTTCATCTAAAAAGATCAATTTAAAATGGGCTGACATATATAAAGGTAAGGACATATATTTATTTATTTTATGTTATTTGATTTTTTCAATAAATGTTGAAGTGCTCCAAGTCTAATTACATACTTTAAATCTGTCTGCTATTTACTTATATTATACTGACACCTTTAAATTATTCTGACACTAATGAAACATAACAGTAATTAGCCGCATCAGTGATAAAGTGCACTGCCACCATAGCCTAAGGCCAGCTTCCACTGACCTGCTTCAGCTGTTAGCTCTAATACGAATCAGCATGCTGGATTTTTTTGCATGCTAACTGATGGAATTTCACCATCTACTTAAGTGTTGCTGATGCCAGAACCTCTGTAGAGAGCATTTATGGTACTGTACCACCTACACCAATCTTCATCACGTTTGCTTGTAAATAAATAAGGGAGGTTAGTCACTTACAGTACCAGTCAAAAGCTTGGAGACACCTACTAATACAAGGGTTTTTTCTTTATTTTTACTATTTTACACATTTTAGAATAATAGTCATCAAACTATGAAATTACACAAACGGATTGATGTAGTGAAACAAAAATGTGAAACAAATTAAAACTATCTTATATTTCAGATTCAAAGTAGCCAAAAATATTTTTAAAAATTTTGAAAGAAGTTCATACATAGGTATCAACTTCACTATTTGTATTTGTCTGAGAAACAAATTTAAAGCATTTAAGCATAAGTCTTTAGATCAAAATGTCTTTGAATACATGTTTCCCATAATCTTAATGAGGTATATCCAAACATTTGACTGGTACTGTATGTGCAGTTACAACCTAATGTGAGATGGAAGAATTCATCCTGATGATTTTGATTTTGTTGTTATTGTTTTGGCATCAAAGGCATTACATCAAATGCTGCTAATTATTTGTGGATGTGTCATACAGCACAGAAGGCAAAATGTTTATTTTCTAGCGTGAACTATCAATGACATGCGGACAAGATGGTGCTGCTTAGCCAGCATCATTCGAGATTTTGTACCTGTGACATTCCAGCAATAATAATGGACTTGTGCATCCGTTTGGCCAGCATGCTGTCAGGCTGGATCAGTTTTCTCCGCAAGCCCACATTCGGCTCACCCCAGGTGTTGATGACCTACAGCGGATCCTAAACTCAGAGATGGCACTTCAACCTCACGCCGTGCTGAAGTGAAATTCCATTGCAAGGATAGTCCAACAGAGATGCTTGATGAAGCCATTAGATTCACATTGGTGCACTATGGCATTCTGAGCACTGTCACAAATTAAATAAAAGAAAAATAAAACAACAACTAAGACAAATGCCCTGGAAGGATTATTTAATGAGTTCCCTCAGGATGTCCTCTGATTGCACTCTCCCACCACTGTACTTAATGAGAGATTGGTGTGGCTCTGGAGCTGCATATCACCTGGGCATTCACATTAATTTTATAGGCCCTCAATTAACTACAAATCAATTACTACACTCTCATGGCTCCTGGTGTGTATGTGTAGTATCTCCCATATCCCAAATGTACTCAGCCTTTCTGTTAGAATGTCAACATGTTTTCAGGAAACTATACCTACATGGAGTGGCAGTTGATAAGCTTCTTAGAATGAACAATAAACATGTATAAATGTACTGTATAGCACAATGCATACATGATTGACTTAAAAAAAAAAAATCTCTTGTATGCTTCATGAACTCTCTCTAATCAATCTTAGTATGTATACTCATTAAAAGTAAGAACACACTAAGCTTTCCAAAAATAGATAAACAATATCAGCAAGGTGTATACTACACCACTGTGATGCATCTGGAGCTACACCATGAGATACCTGGCTAATGCCCTAGAACAGTGTTTCTCAATCCTACTCCTGGAGGCCCACTGTCCTGCATATCTTTTATCTATCCTTGCTCCAAACACACCTGATTAGTGTGATTAACATGCTCTTGATTAAATCAGGTGTGCTCAGCTAATCAAAAGTGCCACTGATGAGTTCAGTCAGGCAGGTAGAGCAGGGAAAGACATGTAGGAAACATGCAGGACAGTGGGCCTCCAGGAGTAGGATTGAGAAACACTGCCCTAAAAGATATATGACCAGGCTGGTCTATAGTCTACCAGATATCTCCTTTCTTCTCAGCTGCCTCTTCAGCTGAGTTGATATCTTACAGTGGCTTTGGAAAATATTCAGACCCCTTCAGGTTTTGCACACTTTGTTGTGTTATAGACTTAACTCAAAATGGATTAAATGTATTTTGGCCATCAATTTACACAGAATAATCCATAATGACAGAAAAAAATTCTTAGAAACTTTTCAGACCTTTTGCTATGGCATGGCTACGCTATGGCTCCAAATTTAGTTCAGGTGTCTCCTGTTTGCTGTGGTTATCCTTGACATGTCTCTAGAACTTGATTGGAGTCAGCCACAATGTCACACTCTAGCCAGCCAATCAGCCACTGAGGAAGGAGGAGTAGCTAGGGCCAGTAAGCAACTTTGACATAAACCAAACGTTGTGTAACGATGTGCCGGAGCACATTCTGACATTATTGATTAATTTTACTGTAGCCTGCTCGATTCCATGATAATCAATCAGCTTCTAATAAAACTGGCATTCAGCCAATCCTCTGTGAGGATGGGACAGCCAAACTGCACAATGCCTCCTCCTGTCAGGTTTCTGATATCAGGGGAGCGGTGTTGGCCAAACCCATTAATTCAACACTGGCAAGTCTGGATTATGGAAGTAGAGATTCAGCAACCCTTGTGCATGCAAGTATGTATGTCTGTAAAATTAACAGTCAGTAATTCAGTGACTGTTTTACTAGCTCAACCCTGCCATTTCTGGCACCTATCTACATTGGCAGAGTAATGTTTGTGCAGAATTCATAACTGGGTTTTTTATTTAGCTCTACACAATCACAAAGTTAAATCTCTGTCTGAAAAGAAGTGCAAATCATGGTTGCAAAATCAAGCTGGAAGGACAACCTGTTAAAAATAATGAGTAATTAGAGAGTATAATTAGTCAAAAGGCATTACATGTCATTTTAATATAAATAAAATTGTGCTTGACAGATTAATTTAAATATGAAATAGCACTTCCTTTCAGTCATGTGTATGATGGGGCAAATTTTATGCCATATATACAAAATTCATTACATGTTTATTATGTAATGCAACTATGAACAAGCTCATAATAATAAAAAAACCTGTATGTTCTTCATAGCCTGCTCACTTTATGTAACTTTAATTTATAAGTTTTAATTTTGATCCTGCCGTGCAGCAGGTCCCCATAATCTGAAAGTATAAAAATGAAAATATTGTCTTTCAAGAGAGCCTAAAATAATACAGCTCTTTTTGTAGTAAATGTTATGCACCCATTAAAGTCAACAATCATAACACTAGAATAATTACCCCCACAGGGCAATGTTTCAGTTCCAGGGAACAGTTGAACTATTAAGCATAATAAGTAATATGATATCACTACACTTTATTCAAGGATAAATATTTCACTTATGCAGTTTTGGGGGTACTAAAATACTTGTCATGTTCTCAGGGGTTCCCATTGCCATCTTATATAATCCTGCGTACCCCTATTAATGTCCGCACAACCTCTTTACGTGTAACAAATGTTGGTCCTCGGAAATAAAAGTAAAGAGTGTGACACTGCACCACTAAATTGTCTTTAGACTCTAAAGCGCGAGTCTGACTCTGAAAAAGGAAAAAAAAAGGGGAAATGGTGCTTCAGTGCATTAATCATGAACGGTGAAAGGGGCTGAAAAACAATCAATCACAAAATGAGGGAATACGGAATAAAACATGAGCCCGGTGCCACCGAGACCCTGGCGCTCTCCTTCGGCCGACTTGAATGAAATTGATTACTGCAGGATTCACACCAGAGCACGAGTGAGAGGCGTGATTTGGGGGGGGGGGTATTTAAAAAAATGCATGCATGCAATGCCTTTAATCACTAAATAATTCAGCACGTTGAGGAAGGGCTCTCTGTAGTTTAACCTCTGTAGAAACAGGACAGTAATGTGTGCTGTGATGGATACATTGTGATGCAGGGCACTGTATGAAGAGCTCTGGAAGTATAGTGAATTAATATAGATCAGCGGAGGATGCAGGATCTGCCATTCTCAAAGCTGACTCCCAACACTGCGGTGAGGACCGAAGCAAGAATCATCTGTGCTCTGCAACTCGGAGGCTGCTGCACAGAGTGCTGTGAGCCCTGCAGAGTGAAATCAAATCTCTGGAGGGGGTAGCGTTAGGATGGCAGCGCAGCTATAGAATATTTTCAGAAAAAACCTTCCTGAATGAATCTGCTGGAGGGTAAGCATAATGATAGTTCCTCAGCGCCATATATTTTTTATTATAGATATATTATTTTCACTTGCCGTTACATACTGTACTTATGCTATCCATTTGCGTAAGGCCAGGGCTCATAAATGTATTAGAGCACTTTCTAGGTGATCTAAGGGTTCTGCTTCTAGGAATTATGTGGTTCGTATGTGCCATTCACGCTGTGGTGCTCTGAGCAATGCCTATCCCCAATCCAAGCCTCATCCAGTACTGCTGTGAGAAATGTTGCAAAAATCATATTTTGTATTAGACATATTCTTTTAGCCATGAACTAAGAAGTATGACAGTTTCCCCATATGTCCAGTCCATGACTGGTCAATGTGCCTTACATCAGATGGTTAAGGTAATGCCATAAAAAGTTAACAAAACAAGGCATTCGACCATATTGGATGTGGTATTGGTGTCCAGGACACAGAAAATAGTTAAGGCACATTTGCAATGAGGATGGTGAATATGGCTGGAAAATAGGAGTGAACTCAAGTTATGCTTTCAGATGCGTGGAAGGAAAAAGTAAAAAATGATATTAATTTAAAAAAAAAACAGAGGCTTTCAGCCATCTCTGGCTTGAAAGCTCAAACTGACAATGTCTTTAATAGATGGCCTGCATTGTGCAAATAAAAACAAGCTTTAGCAATGTATACTATTTCTTCATGTGAGCCATTCGTGGGTAGTGATGCCAAATGATCTTCATAGAGAAAAAAAAATGTTTCTGCTCCACCTGTCTGCATGTGCTACTGATGCCAGTTGCTGGGAGCCATTGCATTCATCACGCTTAATGGCTTCAGTAAAATTTGATTTGTTATTCGTAAGTGGCAAGGATTTTCCATTAACTCCAATGAGCCTCATTATAATACCAATTTAGCCGTGTTTTGTTTGGTGTGATGGAAATTAATATGCTGACCACCACAGCTTAGCTTGAATTCAAACAAGACAGGCATTTGTAGTTAACAGCCCCGTACACATACGATGCGGGAAGCAGCATGACCCTTGGATAAACAACAAAAAATCGACCAGGATGGTGATTATGTCAGGAACTATATAAATTGAATTATGTGTGGCTGGGAAAAATGCTAATTTGAGCATTTTTTTCTGAACCAATGTCTACTGTATACAAAGAAACGTATGTCATGTTCTCTCCATTGCGAGAAAATAAATCAATGAACACATTTGGAGAAAATCAGGAAAGGCAAGAGTTTTTAAATCTTACACATTCTCTGCGTTCTGTGTACCAAGGGTATAGTTAAACTTTATGCCATGTAGTTTCATAAGCAATTTCCCAGGATTAAGGGATTTGTGCTATTCACTGAATTAAAAGGATAAAGTACCCAAACTGACAGTGTATTAGGCTTTTAATAGGATCAAATGTGTTTTAATTTTGCATTTGGGCTGAAAAGAGGCTTTATCAAAATTCACAAGGACTAACATGTATATAAGTTGAAAATCTGACTGTTTTTTCTGTCACGCCTTGATTGGTACATGAAATAAAAACAAACAACTGGAACATATACAACTGAAACAATTTTGGGGTATTGGGAAATGAGCGAAATAACAAGTAATGACAATGCACTTGTCTTTCTTGAATGCCCCTTATTTAAACGTTACATTACATCCAGAGCAACTTACATACAGTAGGTTACAATTTTATCTATTGTACAGCTGGATATTAACTGAGGCAATTGTGGGTTGAGTGCCTTGCCCAAGGCTACAACAGCAGTGGGGACTTGAACCGGCAACTTTTTTGGTTACAAGCCCTGCTCCTTACCACTGCGCTGCACTGCTATCCCATGGTCTTAAACATATCAATGTCCTGCATACCCTCTTATCATGTCTGAGTCTGTAGAAATATGGCTACAACCCTCTGTAAAATGAAGGTGGTAAAATTCAAGGCCTTTTGTGTAACGTTGAATGCAAAATTTTGTGTATTTTCAGTTTAGTTTATTTCTGCATGAATGCATTGGAGCACCCTTAAATTTGTACACCGCTGCAGTTCAAGATACTTTGAAATTAGTGAAAAATATTGTAATACACGACTATTCATCTAAATGTGGACAGAGTGCCTAAGTGCATGGTTGCTAAATTTATCAGAACTAAAAAAAAATTGTGTTCGATTTTCTTTGTGGCATTGCAGAAGACTTTAGATGTTGTTAATATATGCAGAAAAAAATGTGACTCAGCACAATATTGAACATTGCCAGGTGAAGCCATTTCTGGTTACAGATGGCATGTTTCACAGAATAAAATCACAGTATTTTCTATTGAACTGATTGAAATTTTATTTGATTTTGAATTAACTTTATAAGAGTAATGACAGGGCGCTGTGGCACATTTAAGCTTCAAGGGAAGATGGCTATTCATTTTTGAATGAGATAGGGCAACAAATCACACACATTGTGGGGAATTTCCATCCACTCTTACACTGCTTTACAGTGTTATGATCTCTTGAGCTTTAGGATTTTCCAGTTAATTTGATTAGTGGGTAATGTAAACAATCACACAATGCACCAAATATTTCTATGGTTACCTGAGAAAATAATACTTGGGTCATAAAGGGCTTTGTGTAAAAACTGCTGCATGTGTTGTGTTGTGCAGGATATATTGAGCATTAAAAATCTTCACCAACCCACTGTGAAATAAGCATGTATGCTTCACAAACACCTGTCTTCTCTGTTGAAATGTTTTTGAAAAGCCTCTTCGCCTGCTTAATTTTGTATGAATATATGTATGTATGTTGCAGGGTTTCCAGAAAGAATTTATTTTACCGGACAAATTTGAAACGTACCGGTCAGGCTTCAATAACAGTCTATGTTACAAATGCAAATATAATGTACACCTAGGTTGATGAAAGAATGACAACGACCTCAAATCAGTTTGACTATTTAATACAGTAACGATTAAGCAAAACGAACAGTAACGATTGAGCAAAACCTCAACATTAGCCGCTAAAATGTAGGCTATTACAAAACATCTGTAACCTGTAACATCTGTAGCCTGTTTAAAAAAAGGCTAGGCCTACATGGCATCAAATGTAGCCTATAGGCTACCAAGTAACATTTTATTCTCTCCTTTTTTTCATTGCGGCAAAGTCCTCTGCTGCCGACTTGAAATCAAACGTGTCTAATGTGTCTTTGCAGCTTGCAATGCTCATAATGCCGCGTCACTCTCTCCTCCAGACGACTTTGCAGCGCCGTCTTAATTCGATTCTGCAGAGAGAAGTAGGCCTAGTAGCAAGTATTGCGCAATAAAAGAGCACACCCTTTTGGGGGAAAAAAATACTATAGGCTGTTAATAGGATGTTTCGCTGTCAAAACACAAATGTCCTGTTTAGGGATAGCCTTTGTTATAGCTACGTTTTGTATGAGCATTATTACCGGACATTTCGACCGGCAAGTTTTTAATTTAGCGGTTTTTTATAAATTTTACCAGGCAAAAACCGGTAATTAGCGGATAACGGAAACCCTGGTATATAAGTGTGTATGTTTTCCTTTATAATTCTTTTTTATGGTTTGATGCACTTGTATCTCTACCAGCTAGCTTGTACCTTATCTGGCAATCTACAAACTTGGTCATACAACACTTGTATTATTGTTGACTCCTTATATTGCTTTTCACTTGCGTTGTACTCTGCCTCGCTTGTGAATCGCTTTGGATAAAAGTGTTTGCCAAATGAAAAAATGTAAATATGAATGTCTGTATGTATGTATGTATGTACGTATATTAGGGATGGGACAATAAATCAAAATTCAGTAAATCGTGATCCAAAAATATTATGATCCATTTTGTAAGTCAGAAAATGATATCGTGATATTTGCTACTTTGTATTGTACCCTGGTATTTAATAGGGTTGGGTCATAATTTTCGAATTTTCAAATATAAAAAAATGAATAGTAGAATAGTATACGACTATCGTTTTGTCTTAAAAAATATATTTTCCATTGTTTTTACAGATGCATGATAGTAAGTAACGCGCTACTACTGCCAGAAGGTGGCTGTAATGCACGTAAAAGCTGTTTGCCAACTGCCATTAAACAACAAAAGAAGAAGAAGAACGCTTTACTACTAGGTGCAGTGTGTTTTATAGGGTTTTTGGGTTTAACAGTATAACCTTTTTGTGCGCACAGTCACACCGGTGTGATTTGCCGTTTAGTGCGTATGCTAAAACCGGTGCGATTAGAACACTAGATTGGAAAAATTCTAGCTAATTTTAGCTTTGAGGAAACAGCGATTTAACATTAAAAATATAGCAAATGCTATCCACTGGATCCACTGGATCAGCCTAAATGTAGATAACTATTATTGAATGTTTATTTTACTTGTAATTTTTGATGTATTTATTCATTTATTTGTTGTATTTATGACACTTTTGTTGTATTTCTGATCTTTATGAGAATTTCTGTTGATACTTTGATCTCTTCATGTGTTGTCTAGTGGAGAACTTTATTCAAATGAGAATTTAATTTGTATTTTGCATGGCTAAAAATTAAATATCAATTCTGAATATTCATACTTTGTCACTAAACTGTTATTAGGCTCTATCGAATCGTGGTGATATTGAATTGTGAACCATATATCGTATATCGAACCGAATTGTGAGATAACTATATTGTCCTATCCCTAATGTATATATGTATGTAATATAAGTATATATCTAGTTCTATCTGAAATAAAGCAGAACAGACAGGTTCACTAGAATCATGCAGGCTTCAAACGGGATGTCTGACAGGCTGTTTCCTGAAGACAATGTAAAACACTCATAATTCATTATGATCCCTGCTGTTCAGATCCCTTTTCAACTATCAGAACTATCTTGTAAAATAACGCCTGACATGAAAAAGCTCTTGGTCGCAGTCTATTCTTTATGACCCATAAAATATTTCACAGCACATTTGTTGTTGGAACCTTGCTGGCAATTGAGGACTTTATTGGAAATTCTATCAACGTTAAATAATTTGTGTTGATTGTTCTTGTTAATGTGACTTTTAGTGGCGGTTCCGCCAAGTATATGTCTGGGTCATTAAATGTCGTAGTCTCTGACCCAAAGCGTTGTTCTGCTGATTCCCCCATCCTCCTCAGAGCCGCCACTGTCCAGCCCAGGAGATGTGGCATGTCCTAACCCTGCTCTCCTACCAATGGGCAGACCTGTGACATTTCTCTTCAAGAGCTACCTGCGAAGGTGGGGTGCAGTCCTGGTCCTCTCAATTTCTCTCATGACATCACTTCCAACAAAATCATACAGTCTTTGAAGTCTGATTGGTTGAATTATTATTATTACTGCACGTATTATATTATTATAACAACTGCTAGATGACTGGCTTCATATGAGATGAACTACAAAGATACAAGATACAAAGATGTGCAACTCAATCACTTATAAAAATCATCCAGATTAATCACAGGACAGTCAGTGAGCGCAGGAGTGCATTATTTAATGGAGACGAATGTTACAGTGTCTCCCATATTCCTTGCTTTAAGAGACAAGCAGACACATTGATTCACGATCAGCATGAACCAATGACGGGATCAGAGGGCTTCTCAACACTTTCTCCTGTGACGACTTCTCCAACTTACCACAGGGCCTGCCGGGTGTCAACATTTGCTTCTGTGTCATTGGTTCACCTAAATGCAGCTCCCGACATGTTTGATTATCTAATTTTTCACCACCTCCCAGAGGTTTCAATTGATTTTCCTGTCGTGGCTGTGCTGTATGAATCGTATCTATCTACAGGGAGGGATTTGCTCAAGTTAAAAATTTCTTCAATGACACACCTTTTTTCTTCCACTCTCCTTATAGGTCACATTTTCAGCAGTAGGGTTATGCAGGACTGAGGAGATAATGTTGATGATTAATTTCAACTATCTGAAATATGATGATGTAACTCCGTGGAACATGTTTGTGTAATATATGGGGCTATTAGTTAACGTAACCAGCTTGATGAGAACGAAGATAAATGGAAACACAATCTATAGCAAACTCCCACCAGCAGGTGGCCCCCATTCGAACAAGGGAAAGCGTCCCAATGAGATTCTTTTGGCTGAAAGACCTGACTAGGCAACAGAAGCCAAGCATACTACGATACATCACTCAATAGAACACAGAATACAAAGTACATCACAATACTAAAGTAACATAAAGTAAAGTAAAGTAAACATCAAATACTAGAGGTAGCAGGTATTAGGGGGTGGGGATTGAGGTGGAACTGAGATGCAGTCTGAAGAGGTGGATCTTCAGTCTGAGAATTAAATGAAGATTGAAATGGCCTGATTGTGATTCTTCATACTGCCATGATTTTGCTACCATGTGCAGCATTTCTTAAAATAAACCTTTAGCATGTCAACTATGGAGACCTCACTAGACGAAGTCATCATTGCATCATTATTCTATAGTAGGAACTTTCACATTTGCACTGCACAGCCCAGAATTACCACAGAAAAAAGTCGGAAGCTCAGGAACACTCGCAGGCAGAAACCAACGGCGGGGACGAAACAGGTAAGATACACTGTAACAAACTAGTGACGAGACAGGAACAAGCAGGGCAGTATATAGGGCAGAGCTGATGAGATAAAGGGCAACAGGTGAGCCAGCTGGCAGGTGGAGGTGATAGGGTGATGAGGCAGGTGGGGACTGGGCGGGGATCGGGGCAGGGCTGAAACGAAAGGAAACAAACAGCACATGGCAGACAGGGAGAACATAAAAACAACAGCTAGGGGGCCGGAGTACTGACAATAATACTTTGTGGGCCATTGTCTTGAACGTGTCTAGGGTCAGGAGCGTGAACAAAAAGGGGTGAGATGGCATTGCGGGCAAAAACAACGGCGAGACAAGGCTCGGTATATTTTAAAGTATTTACTGTACAACGAAAACAACTAAGGCTCGCAAGCTACAAAGTTCACCACCAATGCCGGCTGTAAGCAGGTCAGTGAAGAACATGCAAGCCTCGCTTCTCAGGCTGTCAATTCAGACTCTCCTTCTGAGTATGGCGAACGCGGCAGTGACGACAACGGCAGCAAGGCGTGGCTCCAATGCGGTGTGGCTCCAATGCGGTCCGACAACACGGAACTACGCCCTTTTTATAGAGCAGAGCTCCCAATCGCACGTGCGTGGGAGGAGCATCAATTTGGCGCCATTCGCCCACGGGACGTCCTGAAACATATGGGAAACACAACAGAACAGAACAAGGCAAAGCACAGGCAAAACACACGCGGGGACGTAACAGCCATATTAATGATTTAGCTCAAGGTCAGATAATATCAAATGTATCAAACATCTCATAGTGGCACCTGCTGTTTCATGCTGCAATTGAGAAAAATGAACAAATAAATAAACAAGCTCTTTCCATGCATAAATCCATGCCAGGCATCCCAATGCTCAACTCAATGATATTTATGCGTCCTTGATTCCAGAGGCTTCTATATGACTGCAGGTAGATATCAGCTCTGGCAGCTACTGCTCTGACATTTTTTGCCATTATGTTTTTAGACACACATGAGAGACACCTCCAGATGGAATACATGAATATGACAATGAGAGCACAGAAGCATACATTATTGTATTTTGAAAGAAAATGAAAATACAAGGAAGAAAGGGAAGTTTACAACAGTCAAATCCTGCACAAAAAACCTGCCCACTGTTTCTACTATTATTTTATATTCTACTTTCAAGATTTCTGTTTTGTGGACAATATGCTTATGCAATTAATGTATAAAAATGTATAATTACATTTTTTTTCATTTTCTCCCCAGTTTGGAATGGCCAATTCCCCGAATTCTGGAATGTCCAATTTGTCATCGATGTTTGGTCCCATTGCACAACCCCCACTGTCAATCCGGGAGAGTGTGGACAAGCTCCTCCGAGACACGTGATGTAAGCTGCTGCTTCTTTTCACACTGCAGTCCACAAGCTAAGCTTGCACAGAGATGAGTCGGAGGAAGACATTTTGTATGCAGTTTTGGCATGTGGACCACAGGCGTCCGCTCAACCAGCAGGGGTTGCTGTTGCTAATGGGACTGCCCTGCCAACGTACCCACCCCTATCCCTGACAGAACGAAGCCAATGTGTTCAGCCTGTGAGCTCCCGGTCAATACTGGCTTGTGATACAGTCAGGTTTGAACCCGGGCTGTAGCGTTCAGTCTACACTCAAAACGAGTGCTTTTACTGATTGAGCCACTTGGGAGCCCCCCGTATAATTACATTTATGTTAAGTGTAACTGCCATTGCTGTGTATTTGTTTAATTATGTGTTATCCTGAATACACAGGCCAAAGGCATCCATCCAAATGCGGCGTATAATCTTAAGATCAATCGATCAATGAATGAGTAATAACTATTTTACAGTGATGCACGTTATTTTATTTGGGCTAAAGGTTTTCAGATTATTTGTTAATATAAAAGTATCCCAATCTTTTGAACCTGCAGTCTTACATTTTACAAGGAATGACATCCAAGCGCTCACTTCTATCTAACATAAAACTAGGTTATGTATTCATACCCATTCAACTCTACTGGGGAATAAGGTGAATTTGCATGAAAAGTACTCTTACAGTCTTTTTAAAAAAAACTGTGTTGAGAGTCTAAGGAAAGAAAGTTCTCCCTCACCGAGCAGTACACCCCCGAGGCCACGCCTTGACGACGGATGATATCCAACAGTAACCCAGAGATAATCTGTGAATCTCCTGGTAGAAAAGTACAGCACTTTCGGCACATCCAGAGACTCACCTTTTGTCCTTGGAATGTTCTCTGCCTGTTCACTGTTACACATTTATGCCTGAGAACCTCCCAACATCAAAAAAGAGATGACTTTCTGATTTAGCTCCGAAAAAAATGGTATCTTAGTGTTAACTGGAAATAGAAATGTATCCTCTTCCTTCTAAAGAACTATTTTGCAAAATGCAAATTTAGAAATATACTGGAAAGACTGCTCACACACTTCAGCTGTGAAGATATATCATACTAATTCAATTAATTTAATGACTAATTTAGAAGTTGGAAACATGCTAATGCATGCTTGATTGAGGATTAACAGCAAAATTAATTTCACAGGATTTAGATACATCTCAAAAGTACTGCACTTATAATTAAACATAACTTTTAATTTCGTTATTATTTAATAAGTTGTTGGTATCGTTTGATTTTAGGAAGTTGTTTGGTTGTGTCTATATTATTCTGGGTCATGTTAGCATTTGCTCTAAATGAAACGTAAAGTATGTTACACAAGAGAAATGATTATGCAAAATCTGTCAGAAACATAAATTTGATGATTATGAGAGGCAAAAGAATTTCCTCAATTATAGCTGTCTTAGATTTGAGAGACAGATTTCATTTTAAGCCCTGTTTACAGTGACATTATATGGCTCTGAATAGCTTTTAATTAGCTATATGGCACATTACCTGTCTGCGTTATTATGTCAATAATCAGATGAAGAGCAGTCAGGCACAAAGAAATTGATATGATGGCAGGCTTTTCAGGAGGCAGTGACTGAAAGTGAATCATATAGGGTGAGTGCAGCAGGTAAAAGCATTATTTTTTTGCTGTGAATTCAGCAGAGGATAATTTATGAATGGTGTCAGACAACTTGTCAATAAAACGTATTGTGGTTCTAACCATATGGAATGTTGCTCTGTGCTCTGGTTAATGAGCAAGGGAGAGATTTTTGAGAGTTCCATCCATTCTATTTTGATATTTGCCCTGCCATCTTTTGGATAAACCCTTCTGGTCAAAGAAATAAATTAATTAAAATTAAAAACCTGTGCCAATGAGGGCAGGAACCAAAGAGACTTCTTTCTTTTTTTGGTTTGCCGGCATTTGGCAATTTTAGACAGAGAGATGGTATTCTTCATGAAGTGATCATGCCAGAGGATCGCTGCACAGTGTTCTGTGCCTTTGGTTAATCCCCCATGCACACATTGTGCATGACTGCACCCCTCTCTGTTCCTCCTTGTCCTTCCCCTTTTGATTGGAGACTTTGGACTTATAGAGGGCTTAAGGGACAGTATCACCCCCATGCCGCAAGAGTCATTCAGTGCCATTGTACTGATCCATCCAAACAGCCTGCCTTGGCCAGGAATTTTGGCGTTCATTTGGAACCGGTTCTTCCAGTTTTATTTGCCCTGATTGGTACAGCTTAACATAGTTTTCAAACTGTCAGTCTTCCGAGTTCTGACTGCATGATGAACTTTTAATTTACCCCTGTCACAATTAGGGGAACGACAGGCTCGTGTTCTTAGTAATGTCTCAAATCTTTGATTATGATATTCCAGCGATCTTCCCCTAGAGTTGATTATCTAATTACTTTTTCCTGAAGAGGAAGACAGACAGATGAAATTGAACAGATGCTTGCCTTAATGCCGGGAGTCAACAGCATACAGTCCTGTAATCACAATGATTAGTTATATTTGCGGAGCGGCCCTATATACGATGCTCCTGGGCTCACAGCGGTTCATCCGCGGCGATCTGAAATCAAATCACAGATGCAAATCTGGACACGTTTTGTTTGTGTCTTGTTTCGCAGCCAGAGACTCTAACCGCTCACCATCAAGAGGACCTCAGTGTGGGGGGATGTCCATCATGGAGAAATGAGTTTATTAGACTCTGAATTGAGACATTCTACTTAGGGGCTCGTGGATATTGGCTCATTTACGTAGGCATCTGCACAAATCAGATTAAGCTAAATAAAATTTGCTTGCAGGGCCCCTTGTGCGAGTCCAGATATGCTAATAAGCGCGCAACAGCAAATAGTCCGTCTCTGAAAAAAATCAGAGATTAAATTAAAATGCAACCTGATGGATCGAACCTGAGTGCTTTAACACGGTCAGCGGTTTCTCTGCCCTGCTATCCTGGAGGAATACCGTTGGTACCATTCTGATATTGATAGTCTGACACAAAGCCGGGCTCCAAAGACAATCTATACGTGGACTTGGCAGATTGCAGTTTAAACTGGTAAACGTCATTAAATGTCAGATTTACGTAAAGCACATGAACAAAAAAATTGTGAATTTTATGTTCATCATAGTTTGTCTTGTATTTATGTCTACAAAATGGTAAAGCTATTGTTATACCTGTCATTATATTTTATTCTACATAATAATAATTATTGCACCAATTATTATTTATTATACAATTATTAATTATTATTTTTATTTTATTATTATAATTTTAACAATAGCAGAATATACAGATTAAAAGCAGTTTGGAACAATCACTAAATATATGTAATGAAACAGAAACCATATCAATAGAAAATTTACCTGGGATACAATCCAACAGTGTCATAGAAGGGTGTTTTGAGACCACCTTTAATAGTGAGTGGGTGAGATCATGGGCAAGATCAGGCGGCTTGCACTGCTTGACCTCAGGGTGCCAAGCAGGTTTTTGAGGTAGTGCCATACAAACTCCTTAAAAATCAGAAGCAGAATTCTAAAATCAATTTGATATCTCATTGGGGGCCCATGAAGAGGAGCCAGGTTAGGAGTGAAGTGTTTGGCTTTTCATCATTCTGGCAAATGCCGGGCAGCACTATTCTAAATGTAAAGCTATCGCTGACTGAATTAGGCAGGGGAGGACTGGCAAAAGAAAGTGAACAACAACGGTGAAGCAAAATGAAGTCAAGACATTAAAGTTTCTTTGCGTCAGGCGTGCTTAGGTTTGTTTTCAGTCTGGCTGCATTTTTTTAGGGGAAGGAGTGACACCTTGCGAATGCTATTTACGGGGGCTTTTACGGGGGTCAAACTGAATACCGAAGGTGGTGACTATGGACGAGAGTGGGGGATGGTGAATGCATCAAAGGTGACGTGGATATTGACAGCGTCGCTAATCTGATGTGGTGTTCCTATGAGCATGGCCTCTGTCTTGCTGCCATTTAGTCGCAGGAAGTCCCTCATCTACGCCCTTATCTCCTCCAGACAGGCATTTCAATGGAAAATGGCAATGCAAAATGTCAGATTGTGGATGCGTCTGTAAACTTGAGTGTCTCCAGCATAGTAATGAAAGCAGATACGGTGCCCATCTGAGTGTATGGGCCACAGGGGAGCATGTAAATTGCAAATAGGTCCTAATGCCGATCCCTGCGGGACACCGAGTGTGACACGGATGGTGCTAGATTCAGACATTAACAGGAATTGTCCCCTCTGTGAAGGATAGAAGGAAAACTATTTTGAGGTGGTTCCTGTGAGGCTAGTGAGGTCTGTGAGCTGCTGTATCAGTACAATCTTCTGCCTCTTTAGCGAAGAAGTCAGCCAGAGGTATACAGTACCAGTCAAAAGTTTGGACACACCTGATTAAGATAATGGGAAACATGCATTCAAAGACATTTTGATCTAAACACTTACACTTAAATGCTTAGTTTCCCGAACAAATATAAATAGTGAGGTTGATGCCGAATTTCTTTACAAAGTTTTTTTTTTTTTTTACAATTTTGGCTACTTTGAAGAATCTCTAATATGAGATAGTTCAACAGGATTTGTTTAACACTTTCATGGTCATTGCATAATCCTATTTGTGTTATTTCATAGTTTTGATGTCTTGACTATCATTCTAGTAAAAATAAAGAAATAACAGTGAATAAAGTAAAAACAAAGATAAAAAATAATACTAGTAAAATTTAAGAAAAGCCCTTCTAGGAGCAGGTGTGTCCAAACTTTTGACTGGTACTGTATGTGCTTAGGATGCTGGGGGAGACCTGTTGCAGCAGATTAAGACAGATGGTCCAAGCCCAATTTCTAAAGCCATGGTTTTGAGAATACCTTTTTCATCCTCTGTGTTCATTTGCTACAACTGAATTCAGAACAATACACAGATTGCTGTTTGTTCTGCCCTCCTATTAATTACAGGGAAATGTAGTTGGCAATTTGTATGTATGAGAATCTCTCTAAACCAAGTAGTATAATCTCATTGATTTTACCCAAATGAAAAAGAGAAGAAATACAGCAACTGCATCATCAGGTCCCTGTCACAGACACCTCACTCTCCAGTTTAGTCATTCTGGGATTTCAGTTAGTCATCTGGATTTCAGTTCAACCGTACAAAAATGTAATGCAATTTGTTTAAACTGTTAGATGTACATTGGTCTCATTGCATTGCTCGAATGGAATTATTTATCTTTATTGTGTGATTAAATTATATGCATAATCTTGATATAATGACATTTATTAACATGCACATTGTGAAGTATGGATTAATTTGCTCAATTTGTATAATGATGATAAGCAAATATTATATATTTACAGGGTTGGGAGGGTTACTTTTAATATGTATTCCACTACAGATTACAGAATACTTGCCCTAAAATGTAATTTGTAACATATTTCCTTAGATTACTCAAGATAAGTAACGTAATCAAAATACTTTGGATTACTTTTTTTTCAACAATGTTCATCCGACTAATTTTCTGAACTTTTATTTTTTTTTAGAATGTTCAGACTGTGTTCACACGTAATGTTTTTTTGATGAAAAACGCTGGCCAGAGCATTTTTTCAAGTAAAAAAAAACGCTGGCAGCGTTTGTTCCAAAAAGCAGTTGAGAGCGTCTTTTGTTGCCATAACAACAGTAGAATGTACATTGTTAGCGATCTAGCTGGCTATACATTGTTGCGGAGCTAACGTTAGCTAACAGGCTAGTTTTGCTAATGACAAGCAGTAAACACAACTTTCCAGTAACTCCTAGGATCTGTCCAATTTGACTCCAAACGGCATCTTTATGATGAATGTCATGACACAGTTTAACTGTCATGTTGTACAGTTAACTGTGCTCAGAAACTAGCACAATTAACTTCTCCACTGCTATCTTCTTCATTTTTGGTGGTTGTTATGGGAAATGACAGGTGTCACTACTCCGCTTGTGATTGGTCAGCTGTCAAAAAGTGCTTGACGTAGGGTGTTTTTTTCTGAGAAGTTGAACTTTTTTCAACTGAAAAAAATGCTGTGAGCTGCAGAAAAAAACGCTGGCGCCTCACGGCCGCAGGACGTTTTTGAAAGCACGGTCTACTTCATAGGATTATTATGTAAAACAGATGCCCTGACTGACAGGTTCAAAAGACGCTACCTCATCGTGCGTGGTCTGCTGTGGGTGAACACGGCCTCACTCAGCATTGTTGTGGCTAACATTTTGGCACCCCCGTGTTGTCAATGGGCATTTCATCGCAGGTTCTTCAGAATTGTAAATGTTAATTCAAAAACTGTACATTACACAAAAACAGAAAAGGCACAAGCCACCCTAAATACATTGTGAGTGAGAAAGGAGTAGCTTAACAATTTAATGTATAATATGCATAGTGTAAAATTGTTGGAGTAATTGCAGTTTTGAACATGTGAAATTTCACTTGTTTTGTCACTGTATCTACTAGTTAGCTAGTTAGCTTTAATACTATGCCTACTAGCTAGCTGAATAGCTAATCCAGTGCAGCCTTAACTATGTAAGATAGCTATCTAGTGATCAATATTAGCTTAAATAACGAAAAAGAAAACTTACTTCAAGATGCTTCTTCAGGTTAGAGGTCGACTCTTTTGAAGCGGATAGCAGTTTGGTTGCTGGCAAACACAGCTTGCATTGTACTGTTATGTTGTGACCTTTGCCAAATTTGAAAGTAAATGGTCCCGGTATTTCCATGACATAAACGCATTGCACTGATTGCTTTCTGTCTCACTCTACTTCTACTGTCTTGTGAGTCAGGCAGGCTGTGTGCTTTTTTTTTTTTTTTTTTTTTTTTCTTGAGGGGCATATGGGAGATACACCCCAGAGTTGCTTATCATTGGATAGATTTTCCAACTGAATAAACATTAAATGAACAAAAAATGAAATTAAATGAAAAAAATCCAATGTAATCCCTTTGGTAATCTAAATATTTTTAAAATGTAACTGTAATTTGATTACCATGAATTTAATTGGTAACTGTAATGGAATACAGTTATTCATATTTTGTATTTTAAATACGTAATGCTGTTACATGTGTTCCGTTACTCCCCAACCCTGTATATTTAGCAACAAACATTGCACATAATATAGTTTGCCCACATTTAAACCTGGGGGGTTGTACATTTCAGACATATATTGTGTCTGTAACTATTCTAGTTATTTTAGTATAATATTTCATTTTGAAGGTTTTGGAGGGAAAAGAGCAGAGTGGAATGCCTTAATTGAAATTCAGTAACCATGACCTATTTTGTTGCTGATTGTTCTTGGAAAGTTCTTAGCATTCTTCAGAATAACCAATTTCCTCAAAATTAACATTTGATGAAAAAAATTTCCACTTGAGAAATTTTCAGCATCTGTACCAACATCATATTAATCAGACTCTCCCCTCTAAATTGGAAAGAGGCTTAAATTAAAGCATACATTTTGAACAATGGCATGTTTGATTGTTAACTCACTCTAGTTCCACAGTTTGAGCGTTCCAGCCATAATTCTAACATTAAAATGCTTTCCTTTATACAGCACCTTCTATGTCCCACTGCCTTCCCATAGATCACCTCCCATGCTGATAAGGACAATAATCTTTATGGACATAGTTCATGTCTGAAATGACAGGAGTCTGATAAATATGTCATGAAGTTAACAGCTTAATCCTTTTTTTCTTTACACAGCCATCCTTCAGTCTTGCTAGTCTGGCCTTCCCCACACTGGAATACCTCTTCTTTAGGGTGGATTTACCTCTGATCATGAACTACATGCTTAGCACAGTCACGTTAGTGCTATTACCAGTGTACACAGGCTCCACCAAGCCTTTTCACTTGCACAGATTCTAAAAACCACAAATCACACAGCTTGCACCAAGGTCTCATTTTCACCATTATATCTGCCCTGGAGTGCCCCTAATATTCTCAGTGGAAAGAGTAAGACGTTAAAAGCATTACAGGAACATTCTCAAGTCTTTATCTCAAGTCTCTTGCAAAGGTAAATGGGTTTAAGAGGTGGGCATATGCTGCAGTGGTTATCATCCACACATGCACACACCACACTCACACACACACTCATATAAAAGGGAAGAAAGAAATCCATCCCTTCACTGTAGGGCCACGACACCTTGATGTGTCCTCCCCTTGGGATGCCACTAATTCTTAAGGTTCCAGACCATTCAAACACATTAATAACAGCATTCTACTCAAAAATGAATAACACCACAGTGCTTCATTAATAAAGGCATTCTACTCCAAAATGAATAACACCACAGTGCTTCATTAACAAAGGCATTCTACTCCAAAATGAATAACACCACAGTGCTTCAATGTTGCTTTTGATGAAATTGCTTGATTTCAGTGGTTGAAGTACAAATGTCCTCATTTTAAAATTCATTACATTACATTATTGTCATTTTTCATTATTGTCATTGTAATATAGCAGACAATCTTATCTAGAGCAAGCTTGACATTTGTCATTTCATTTTAATTGGATGTTTTTTGGTATGTTGTACGGTACACTAAAACTACAGAGTCTTCAACACACAAACACACACACACCCTATATCTTCATGTATAATTCACAATATTTACTTTGCCCCAAGGACTGGCACATTATCTGGGTTTTATCCTAAATTCAAACTTTAACATTAGTAATGAATACCCCTTGGAGCTTCCTGCCCTGAAACAGAATTTTCACTCTCCTAATTCAGTTAAAAAAAAGGTTTCAACTACCATATTGTAATTCCAAAATATATGCAAATATGATAATTAGTCTATTTTTTCATCCCTTGCTTTGTTCATGGATGCCCAGTCTCACAAAGGTTTACTTCAGAATTTCCCTGGAGGAGAAGTAGTCAGCAAATTTCTCACTCACTTTGAAGGTCACGCTGCGCTTGTTGGAAGGCTGGACTCATTTAGTCTCCCTTCACCCCCAGAGCCTCATTTCGGTGACTCAGCGTTATTTACGAGGAGGGCTCGCGTCCTGCTTTCAACCTCGGGAGAAAGGCGGTAACCGAACGTGCCTCACGAGCAATGCGGTGCCGTCCTCGCCAGGCAGTAATTAAGGAGGAAACACAAGACACGTGCGTCCACCACAGGAGTGACAGATTGTTGGTAACATGAAAAAAATAAAACTGAAAAAAAAAAAAAAAAAAAAGGGACTAGACCAGAGAGGGACTAGATGGGTGGATGTGTGCTGGCTCTCATAATCTAGGTTATGGTTTTGAGAAAAATGGCTGTGAGGATGCGGGGAATATAGGCCACCCTCTAGGAAGGCTGCTCTAATCAAGGTAGCTTGCATTCGATATTGGGAAGTTTTGAAGGAGATGCAGTAAGGAGAGGAGAGGGAAACCTTTGAGCAGTGTTCATGCAGAGAGGCCATTCGAAAAAAAGACTGCTAGATGTGGTGCAAAAATATGTATACATATTTTTATGTATACATATTTTTGCAGAAATATCGAAAGTGCAAACAAGGTGATATCCTTTCTCCTTGGTAACAAAATGGAACCGCTTTGCAACGTTCATGTTGTTGACTGTTAATGTATTTCATACCTCTCAATACTTCATGCATATTAGACTGTCTTTAGGCCTTCACGTCTCTATAGAGATTCTAATATTGAATTTAGTGCAATAATAAGCACTGCTAGCAACTTCAATCAAGGTCACACACATCATTTAATTTTGAGAGGAAGCTTTTGTATGAATTCATATTCAACCTGGCAAGGCCAAAAGAGGGTTTCATAAAGCTCACAATGTTTCCAGCTAATTGCCTCTTTAATGACTGACTGATTTGAATATCCTTCCATTCTGCCCATCACTAATTAACTTTATTGAACTGTGTGTTATATCCAAATAATACCCGCACATCCTTTTATATGGTTTCATAACGGTGCTGAAAACTAACCAATGTAAATTGTTTACTCACATTCTCTCATCAATCAGCCTGACCGTATGAGTCAATCTAGCCTTTAGCACATCCCTTGCCTGTGAAACTGACCCAGGAGCAGAGTACAGAAAATGTCCACAGGAACAGCTAATGCAGGGGAGTTTAAACCACCTCGAATGCACTTTCTCTGGCTGTGGGTGATTGAGAAAAAAAGCTTTGTTGTGTAAATCTGCTTTGATGCTGGCTCTCAAAACTGTCCACAGGCATACCACAATTCTTCACTCTACTACCACGGTTCCCTTTAACCATTCATTTCCTCAGTAAGTATTTTTTTATTGTTGAGACTGTGAAAAATGACAGAAAAGACAGTTTGTTGCTAACATAGTTTGGATATGTTAAAGATAACAAAATATTAATAATAATCTACAAACATACTAAGACACTAAATTGATTAATGCAGTGTTGCATGAATGTATCCCTGATTTAACAGATGCTCAGCCAAGCACCATTCCTGGGTTTGATTTTCTTTTTTTCCTTTTTAGATTTTCTATAGACTACTGTTAATGATAATGGCAGCGTGTAGCAGATGGATATGTCACTTCTCACCAAAGAAAGAAACAGAAAGCCCCAGATAAATGGCTACTGCTTCTCAGCATTTCCCGGATAACAGAGTGGTCTGAACAAACAATGAACAGAATATTAAGTAGCAGTGGGTTTCGGCTGGTCTCCGAGCTCCTCCTTTCCAGAGTGAAGCTGGTAAGGCAAAGTTGCTCAGATCCGAGAGGTTTTTCCAAAGTGTTTGAAATCTCTGCTCGACCGTGAGCGGTAAAAAAGGAACACGTGTTGTGTCCATGTTTCCCTCGTTAGGATTACATCTATACCCTGAGTGCGTGCAATACAATAGCTCACGTGGTGCCTGTTATTTTAGAAACATACAAAACACCCTCACCCTGTGGGCTCACTGCTGCCTTTTTTCACCTCACCTGTTGGAATGCTTTTTACTGGAGATTCTTTTACATCACATTATTGTCACTTAGCAGATGTTCTTATCCAGAGCAACTTACACAGGTTATAGTTTTCAACAAGTTACCTATTTATACGGCTGGATATTTACTGAGGCAAATCAGAGTTAAGTACCTTGCCCAAGGGTACAACAGTAGTGTCCCAGTGGGGAATTGAACTGGCAACCTTTCAGTTACAAGTTCTGCTTACCACTATGCGACACTGCCACCCCCAGAAAGTTCCAGATTCTGTAAATCTGCTGTTTATCTAGAGTAATGTGAAAAAGGTGTACCACCAAGACCAATTAATTAGCTTGTGAGGACCAAAACTGTCTGTTTCTGTCTGTTGTTGCCTAAGGAATTACTCCTAAGTCCACCAGTCCACGATGTCAGTGGTTTTCTGCAGACCTGGAGCAGCTGAGACCCTGAGGTCACTGTGGGCTGGACGCCTTTCATCCTTCGCTTTTGTCTCGGTAACGCTCCCAGACCACGTGGCACCACGAGTTCCACCAGAGCCTTGTCCTCAAAAAACGGGAAAAAAATTGGCCGATTTCAGGTCCGCTAGCTCCCGTTCCCGAACAGAAGGTCAACGGTGTGCATTTTCCCCGTTAATTATAAAACATTCTTGCTATTCACGATTGCCTCTTTTTTTCAGTTTTGTAATCAGCCAGGCTAGGCTGATTGCCATTAAACTGTGCCGAGGCCAGAGGCCTGTGCCAGAAATAGCTGAACCGCAGGCATTAATCAGGAATGGTGCAGTATCATCCGTTCTCAAGAGGGCTGTGTTGAAGCCCCTGACAAAAGAGCAACATTATTGAAAGCTGCCTCCTATCTTGCCCCGAAACCTAATTTAGCCAGCCACAAGACATATGCCTTTGAAATCTGTTAAAAGTCATCTTTTAATTAAAGGTACAATTTATATTCTTGACTTAAGGAAGGCAAATAATTAGGGTTTTTTAAGTCCAGATTAAATAATAATAATAATGATAATTATACCATATATAATCAAGAGAATTTAGGGCTGATTGCATTATGTTGATATATGATATTAATATTATATATAATACACATTACATAATATGATATTGTGTGTGTTTTGTTGCAACATTATTTTTTATGTTTAATTGCAAGAGCTATTTCCTTACATGTGTGAGTGTGTGGACCCTTTTGCAAAAATTCTAACAAAGACCAGATTTATCAATAATGTCATGATGCACTTTAAAGACATTCTCCTCTCTGTTAGTGATTTCTGGCACAGGGTGACGTCAGTCCTTTCCCCAGTCTGTTATGCCTGAGACCACAGAAACCTTTTCCACTGCAGATTCAGCTGAAACAGACCAACAGAGACAGGCAATATCTTTTAAGGGATGTTTGAACTGGTTTATATTTCTGGGTGTGGTAACGTGTTGCTGCACCTGTAGACATCAGTAAACACAATGCTTCATCTCTGTGTATCCAGAGACAAGGAATCTCTTAAATTCAATACTTAAACCAACACAGCCACTACAGTTAATTGATGATACTGAACCGGTGTGATTATCTAAATACTAACTGCGTGGGACCGAGGATTGAAAGCTTGCATTTTTTTGCACCCTTTATTCAAGCATAGAGAAAATACTTGTGTCCTTGATGGTGAGCATATAATAATGCATACATAACAATGTAATGCAAATTTCCAAGATCAGTTCAGGCTTGTTCATATAAATGTAACCATTTAAGGTCATGTTTCCCATTACCTTGTGCCCCATTGTGCCCCAAGAAGCTATTTTTGCAGCCCTTTCCAACCCCCACCCCTGTTCTTTAAATATGATGAATTGTATGAATTAAGTTCAAAAGTATGATTCACACATGGAATATAGACCCCCCCCCCTTGCCCCTCCACATACACACAGAAACACCCACAGCTGTTGGGAGGGGGTGCAGGGTGGGGGGTGGATTTCAGCATTGCTGGTTGCCTGGTTGTTTGATCTTGATTTTTGGACCATTTAGACCATTTTGGAGCTCTGCTTGGAAGCTTTCAGAGGTTATGGGGCATGATGGTATAGCTAGGAGCTGGCAGAACTGGAGAGCTTGTATAAGAGTTACAGGCAGGATGTGGGTGTGGCCTCAGCATGATAATGCCACACATGGGAACCTCTGACCTGGGCAGGTGCATTTACACCAACACTGGCAAATGATATGAAATTATGTCTGTGGCACTGGTTATTTCTCACACAGGATGCAACATCTTTGAAGTCTCACATAATCAAGGTACTGCAGAAAAACACTGATGGCCGACCCCCCTCACCGAACTGGGGTTTTGCATGGGAGTATACAGTATCAGTCAGAAGTTTAGACACACCTGATTAAGATAATGGGAAACAGGTATTCAATGACATTTTGATCTAAAGATGTATGTTACGACCATGGTCGTTTGTGTTTGTGTACTTTTTTTGTTTTTTTGTTTTCCGGATGTATTTTGTTTTCATCCCGGTTGTGTGCGTTCCGTCGTTTTACTTTTCCCCAGGTCCGTCTCATCCCCTCCCCCCCATGGGTGTGTCCTTCGTTTGATGTTTCCTCCCCTTGCCCATGATTGGAGCCTTCCCCATTTTCTGGTCAACCTTTCCCTTCAAAGAGGCTCATCCCTCGCGAGAGAGAAGACCATTGACGATATCTGGGCTTTCGTATTGTTGTTCGCTTCGGTATAGGTTCACTATCGGTTTTTGTATTTGTACTTCGTCCACTGTAAACTTAGGTCTTTGTTCGTGTGTATTTGTGAGTATTTTCTTTTCCTTTGGTTGGTTGTCCGTTTCACTGTTATTGGGTGTGGGAGTAGGGAGTCATTGCCGTTTTCTTTTCTATATCTTTTTCTCACTGTTTTTTTTGGTAGTAAGGGAGTAAGGGAAGTTTTGTTGTATTTTGTTTGATATTTATTTTTGTTAGGTCAATTAGTTCCCCCCCTTGTTAGTTAGAGTGTGTTTTGTTTATTATTTTGGCTTATCGACTCCTGAGTTTGTTCCCTGTCACCCCCTTGGTTTATGTTACGTTTATTTCTGTTATATAATAAATTGTTATACGTTCTGTATCATGACCCTGGTCTCCCCTTTGTCCCTGTTGCGGTCTGACCCTAGACCAGGCCGTAACATGTATGCCTAAGAATTCCTAAGAATAAGAAGTCCTTGAAATTTGTTTCTTAAGCAAATATAAATAATGATGTTGATGCCTATGTATGACTTTCTTTGAAAAAAAAAAATGTAAAAAAAAAAAATGTTTTGGCTACATTGAAGAATCTAAAATATAAGATAGTTTTGGTCTGTTTAACACTTTTTTGGTTACTGCATTATTCCATAATTCCATTTGTTTTCCATTTCATAGCTTTTATGTCTTTACTATTATTCTAAAATGTAAAAACTGGTACTCTAATTCTGAGTTCCAGATCTTTCCATTGTCCCTCTCGTACATCCTTTCATAAACACAATGGCCTCATACAGCCTATCTGCATCTGGGTCAATTGGGATGTGACTTAATAACAGAGAAGATATTTCTGTGGTTTCCCTTTTGAAAAGAAAGGATAAAAAGGAAAATTAATAGACACAGCAAAAACAGCAAAAATTGGCTTAAAATAAAGGCACCAAGGAGATTTTCATATGAACACATGCCAGCACTACAGTAAAAACAATGTAGCTACAATGTACTTATTAAGTTCTGTGCAATTCAGAGCAGGTACTCTATAAAATGCTCTTTAAAGTTGATATAACTTCCAAATACCTTACATAATTACATGAAGGGTCAAGGTTTGGTTTGTAGGTTTGTTTATGGTTGATTAGGCTTGATTAGCGTGATGGATTATGGGCTTGGATTTCTTTGCACATGCAAAGTGTATTTCTAACACATGCTACCTTACAGTTTTTCCCGATTGCTAAGACACATTTTCTGAAACCATTCACCATTTTCTCAAAACTACACACATTCTCAAAATGTCATTCTCATCTGTACAATGAGCTAACTTTCCGGTCAAAATCAAACTTTGCCCTCAGACAACACATACAAGCAATCAAAAGCACATACTACATGACTGCCTCTTTGACACTTGGGATTAATTCAAAACAGTCTTACCAAAATGTAATTTTTCTTCTGAAATCAGTATTTTGAGAATCTGCATTATTTTGAACTTTGTAACATCACTTTACTGACATACAGATTACCCGTACAAGAAGACACCATCAAGAGACATTCAAAACAATACAATTGTAATGAAACAGACTGGGATCCAGATACGGTTAAGGGCTTTAATCACAGAATCTAAAAACATGGTCAGGGACAAAATAAGTCAGCAACAGGAAGCTGTAGAACACCAATCCAAAATCTAAAAACACAAGCAAGGTCCAATGAACAGACAAGAGGTCAAAGCACAGGAATAGCACAGTCAGATGGCAGAGAGCAGGCTTGGTAATGTCACAGGGGAAACAATACCTCACAATGAGGCAACTTAACTGAGTCCTTAAATAGCCAGGGCTTGATTGAGGATGGGTTACAGGTGTGCTTGAGTGGGAGTGAGCCAGGCTGAGGGCGTGGCTGGTCTGGCCAGGCTGAACTGGGCGTGGCTGGTGTGACAACAATACAGCACCTTTGCAATGTAACACTGACAAATTACTTGATGAAGAGAGCAGAAATTTTCCAACCCTTTATTTCCAGAAAACCATATGGAAGGAACAGTGGTACATAGGGTAAGTAGAGTACAATTTTTTTAAAAAAAGAAAAACTGACAAAAAATATTTATATATACATAAGATAAACAAATGTAATTCCATACTGTAAATCTAATTACAACTACTCTGCATCATCATCTAATCTCTGGTCTGGATCCGGCCACAAAATTTCATCAACATCAAAAAGGATGTTTTCCCTGGCCAGGCAACGCGGAAATATGCCCTGGTATGTCTAATCCAACCTTGGATGGCTTCTATGGACATATCCCCACAGGCCTCCTCCATGGAAATCAAGAGGTTTTCTCTTGTGTAGGGGTTACTGTCATAAACTTCCACCACCATGCTGAGAAAAATTCCTCTATTGCATTGAGGAACGGGGAATGTGCAGGTAAAAAAAGATTTGTGAATGTGGGGTGGTTGTTGAACCAGGCGCAAACCAGAGCAGCCCAATGGAAACTAACATTATCGCAGATGATAACGTACTAGGACTGCTCTGGTTGCCCTGGTTCCCCTTCCTGTTGAAATTGCTGGTAAAGTTGACCTAGGATTTCAAGCAGATGTGTGGTGTTATATGGACCCAGAGTGGCATGGCGGTGGAGGACCCCTTGATTACTGATAGCAGCACATAGATTCACGTTGCCTCCTCTCTGGCCAGGAACCTCCACAATGGCACGGTGACCAATGATGTTCCATCCCCTTCTGCACCTTGTTGTGAGGTTAAACCCTGCCTCATCAACAAAGATGTACTCATGGGGCTGAGGCATCGCATCAAGTTCAAAGATTATCTACAAAAGTAAAACAAAAAATATATGTAAATACAGTGATGTAAATACACATAGGCCTACTACATTGAAATACTGCAATGAAAGGTATGCCATGCCTAATGTGAAGAACCACAATGTAGTTTACAGTAGCAAAGCACAGGTACTACACAGCACTACTGGTGGAGTCGAGAGTCATTGAATAGACCAGAATAAATTACCCAAAAAGCTGAACTGTATTTACCTGTACATACTGGAAACATTGGGCCTTCACTCTGTCTGAGTTTATGTCAGGCACACGGTACAACTGTTTTGTCCGTAGCCTGTTACGATGAAGGATACGATCAATAGTGGATATACTGATGCTATCAACACCCTGAAACACCACCTGGTCTTCAATTATGCACCTCTGAATTTCCCGCAACCTTATGGCATTATTAGCAATGACCATGTTGGCATCTGCAGTTTCTTGCACATCTGTCAGTAGTCGCTGCCTACCCCCAGCAGGTGGCTGCCTTTCAGTTCTGCAAAAAAAAAAAATAAATACTGATAGCCACTGGTCATCCATTACTGTGGAGCTGTAAAAACCACAGTGAGACCACAACTTCCAAGTATAGTTACAGTCTGTACATGCACTACAACATTACCATACATGTATACATGCATTACTGTAACACTAATGCAAAGTACCTGTTTTCTCACCTGAAAGTGCTGACAACAGATGCAATAGTGAAGCAACTCACGTTTGGATGCACCCTCTGTCCAGCTTCCCTCACGGTTGGTCCCATGGCTTCTGCTTTTTGATTGCCAAGACACTACCATCGAGGAAAGCCAGCAGTTGCATGGTGTTGTAACTGGCATGGCGGTGGGTCTGATGGCGGCACACATGGTCACATTCCTCCTCGCATGGGACTGCTGGCCCGGTGGCCAATTGTGTTCCTCCCCTTCTCCTCCTTTTAGAAAGATTAAATCTGCTTCATCAACAAAGATGAGTTCATGAGGAGTGTTTCTGGCATCAATATCAAAGATTCTCTACAAAAGAGATGAAACACAGTACCATAAATGACTACTCTGAAACACATTGTTATAGTACACAAAAGTAAGCCATCATATAGCCTGTACTACAGTATATACTGGGTAATACTAACTGTACACAAATACTTGATACAGTATGCAAAACCATACTTGCACATATTGCAAGCATTGGTCTTTGACTCTATCGGAGTTCCTTTCGAAAGGAACATGTGTAGCCAGTGGGAAGTGTTCCTCTATTGGCTGGCCTCCTAAAAGTGTTTTGAACAGGCAAAGATTAAATCCTGGGTCCTCACCTTGTTCAAAGATGAGAGTTTGTGAGGCATTGTTTCTGGCATCAATATCAAAAGATTCTCTACAAAAGAGATGAAACACAGTACCCATAAATGACTACTCTGAAACACATTGTATAGTCAAAGCACAAAAAACCGTAAGCCATCATATAGCCTGCGCTACTACAGTATATACTGCTGTAATACATCCCAACTGTCCCACACAAATGCTTGACCCATCTCTGGGGTCCTTCACACTGTGCACCCATCTCTGCCTTCAAGGGTCATTGGTCCCTTGACTCACATCGGGCAGTTCTCCGATGGCCTGGGAATCCCATCCTGACACCATTTGTAGCAAAGGGAAGTGCACCCCACCCGGAACCCGGTCTAGGGTCTCTATTGGCTGGCGAAAGAGCCAGGCTCGTAAAATGTGTTTTGAACAGGCAGGTATCAGGAATGCAATGGGATTGGGTTTCCTGGACCTTGTTCAGTTGTATATAGGTAAACAAAATTGTTCTAGGTTGTATGGTGGGGGGGTAAATGGAAGTGTTTGATTTCTAATTTGCTCCTTTCCTTACAAATTATTTCATGGTCACACACCAGCAGGAGGGTGTATTCCAGACCGAAGGCTCTTGGCTACAGTCTTTGGAACGGTAATGTAAATCTTGCGTATAATAATTTTTGGGTTTATTGTGCGGTGGCATGCAAATCATGTTTTTATTTTCTTTTCATAGGTTTTTAAGTGTGCATGACTAATTGCTGTTCTTCCTTAGTGAATTGTGTTAGTGTTTCTAGCTAGCCAGCAGCCGCGCTGAGCGTGTTTACTGTCTAGCTCGCTTTGCTTGTCTGTGTTCAGTTTGAGTATTAGCGGGCTGGTTAGCTAGATTGACTGCGCTTGTATGTGTGTCTGTCTACCATTTCCCACTAAGCCTTTGCTAGCTAACCCGCTCTGTATCTTGTGTGCATCTAGAAAAAAGGGGGCTTGTGTTTGCTGTGGCACGGTTTGCTTTGCCCGGTTTTGTTTTGCTTTGCTGTGCTTACGGCTGCATCTGCGTGGCCTGTACTAACAGCCTTAACCTGCTTAGGTGCAGCTAGTCGTAGTGTGCTAGCTAACTTTATGCACGTGTGATAAACGTCTCTCTCTCCTTTTTTTCCTAGTAGGGACACAAGAACAGAGGTATGAAATGTTGGGGGGTAGCCTAGTGCCAAGGCAGAGTGGGTAATTTTAAATCGATGTGTATTTTCTTTGTTTTTTTTTTTATTGCTCTCATCCTCTGACCCTGTAACAATAAAGTATTGCTTTTTTACATCAGCACAGACTTCTAGCTGTTTGATTACTCTGCGGAGTTCCCTTTACTCCTGGGCTTTGAAAGGGGTGGCGTAGTTCACTGTATGCCCTTGTGGGGAGGGGTGCTACACATGATAGGCCTGTTTCATCCTCAACCTATTCCATCGAAGAATGCGGTCAATTGTTGAGATGCTGACTGCATCAATGCCTTGGAATATTCCCTGATCCTCAATAAGTCTCCTTTGTATCTCATGCAAGTGAATGATATTTAATTTTTCACTCAATTTCAGTTTATTTTACTACAGTACATTGAGGAATTAAAAATTTTGAAAATTTATATGTGTTGTGTCTTTATATTGTGTTTATCATGTAAAGAGGTTGTTCTGGGGGAAAATCATAGGTGCCATTATTCATTGCAGTAACAGGTTTTTACACTAGTGTTTTGAATTGATCTCACCAGTGTGTAATGGCTGTTTTGTAGTGTATGTGTATTTTATGGCTTTTGTGTGATGTATGAAGGCAAAGTTTGGTTTAGATGTAAATTACATGGTTTTGAGTAGAGAGTTGGACATGGAAGTTTGAAGTTTGTCAAGATGAGTGTGCAGCTACGCATTTGTGTTTAGAGTTTTGGGAAATGGAGCATAATTTCAAGAAATGTGTCCTGGCAATCAAAAAAACTGTAATAGGGCCAGTTATAGTGTGTAAGCGATCAAGAAAAACCGTAGAACATTATGAACAATAGTTGCACGAATTGCATCAGAAACAAATTGTCTTTGTTGTCGACTTGGTCTTCCTAGTCCTCTTCCTCTTTCTCTTCCTCTGTGTGCTTGACCTTCACCACCTCTCTGATGTCTTTCGACCTCTGCATGGTTAGGATCCATTGTTCCAGAGCACATGCAAACAAATGGCCCTATTAATAGGGATCCTATGATTCTGATTGGTGTGTCACTAATTTAGTGGCTTTGTGTTTACACCTGGGGAAAGGTGCACTCTTTGAGTTCAGATGATAATGACTTGAGTGTATTGTATTGGTTGTGTGTCTTTGCTGAATGAACATATAGTGCAGTGAATGATTCATTTGGCCACTTTTGCATAAAGTTTTGCAAAAAGGGTTTTACACATAGAAACTTGTGTGAAAACGTGAATAGTGTTTACAGTTGTGAGAAAAGTGTGTATCTTTTGAGAAATGAGGCAAGGCTATAGGTTTTCTTGCTGAGGGAACCGGTTATATTGTGTTAGCAATTGGGAAAAATTGTAATATTTAAGTATGCTACAAGCATGCAGACGTATCATGAGATCATAAAAATAAACTGATAACAGAAAACCTAAGGCAAAACTGAAGTGGGTGGTGCTAGTTATACCTTTTCCATGATCATGTCTGTTGTTGCATATAAGTTTATTTCTTGCTAGCAATCACTGTGTATGTGGTTGTCAAACAATTAAGGACAAAATGTTGACATTTAAGACCAGACTACTGAAAAGAGGCTATCCTATACCATTAGAGCTGCATGAATCCTGTCTTTTCTTTACAATATAGAGCATATACCACAAAAGCTAACCTCGCACATAACCCCATCCCACAATCATGTTCAGTTGTATGTGGATGTGATGGTATAACTACATAAACTAACAATTCAGCATAGACAATAGAAAGGTAAATCATGTTTTCTGGCTCCTTGCCAACATAGAACTGCAGCTCATGTTCTTTATCACTGGTAATTATTTTAATGCATAATTTAATTACATCCATCTTGGGATGTAGTTCACATAAGTTCTTTCTGTGGATTACTGCAAACATATTCACAGAGAAAATTAAGTTTATACTATTTCAGATAACATTGTAGACGATAATTATTTTAAATGCAACTGAAATTAATTTAATTGAAGGGAATGGGCTAAATCAGTTTGTACTTGTAGTAACTACTGTTAAATGACAGCTTCAAAATCAAAAATTTAATCTTCTTCCTAAGCCTAGATTAGTTTAGGTGTATTTTTAAAATTGAGAAATCTCAATACTGTTTCTGCATTTTTTCACCACATGGCCTTCCCTTTCTATACTGCAGGTGTGATGAATGGGGACCTGATTTAGAACTCTCCAAATCATGTACAAGTAGTTGAAAAAGTTAGTCCTTCAATTTTATTGAAATGCTGATATTTAAAAATAATGTTCTGACTGCAAGTAAGCAGAATTTTAGTGTGCTGATTGGATCGTAATTCAGAGTCCACAGAGCAACACCCAAACCATATTAACATACTAAGACTACAGCCTGAAAGAAATTAATATTCTTCTGTAACTTTCACTCATAATTACATCCAATTGCTTTCTTATATTGTTTCCAATATCAACAAATTTTTTCATTAGTTTTGTTGATTGCTGGACTTTCAACATTATAAAGTAAAAAAGTGAACTGCACTCAATTTTTATTGTGAGCCAAATATAAAGAGAAAAGTTGATTGAATGTAGGCCACCATCTCCATCTTGTCTGAACATTCAAAGTCTGTATTTATGCATTTAAGTGATCAAGAACATTTATTTTTAGAAATGAGTAACAACAATGCAATTAGCAAGTGTAATTCGCAGCAGTCCCTAAAGAGATGGAGAGGTGGATCAATGGGCAATTTGTATGATGGTTAGATAGCCTGAAGTAGAGTGGGAAACCAGAAGGATTTTTCAGTTAGCTTGTGTTCTCACTCATTACAAAAGCTTTTTGATACAAATGCTAACTGTGGTGAAGGTTAGGAGCAGTATATTCCTTTTGAAATTCACGGTGAAATTATTGGAGCTGTGCTAAATAGCATTGGTAGTGCTGTGGCAAAGCTGTGTTGAATACCATTCCCGGCTTCTCATCTGCATCCAGGAGATAACTGGGGTTTAAATTCGATTTCTGCATTGTATGTAATTAATTAAGCGGTATGTTGTCCATCATTTCTTAGTATGTTGTTTTTCGGGGGTGGGGGGACGCAACAGAAATTAACAGGCTACCTTCATCTTTCTTGGAAAAGGAGTGCCCCCAATAATTAAGATCCTAGGACAAAAAGACTGTGTTTGAGAGTCCTTTAATGTGAGGAGTGAGCGGCGAGCCACAGACTCCACTGGTTAATGTTCACAGTAGATGTTATTTATTGACTGCATAATGGATTTCAAACATTTTCAGTTCACTGAAGGCTCTCAGCTGTTGAAATTACACTATACATTTTTGACAATTACAATTTATGCGATCCAGATCTAACATTTAATCACAGTGTATGTTGTCCTTGACTGTGAGTCATGATTTGATATAGATGATAGATGATAGGTCCGCGATCACTTCCTATCCTGTCTATGATCATATATGACAGAGAATGCAAGCGTGATCTTTGAGCTTCAACTTAGATTTTCGATCTCTCAAGAGAGCAGCAAGAAAGAAGTCGTAGTCATCTTTTCCAGGATGTGTCAGGTGAGCTGTGTAACACCAAACCACAAATTTGACCAGTTCGATATATTCCAGCATCAATCATTGTACCCCCCTCTTTAGGAAACCTCTCTGCCTGAAGAATGGGGGAGTGATACAACACTTGGCAGGTAATTGCATCTGGAGAGGGGGAAGATCGGCACTAAACCGAGCTAACTGGTTTGTTCAGCGTGAGCGGAAAGCCTCAGGCTCTGGGGGTTTGCCACCCTTATGTTGGCACCTAGAATCGCAATCGACAGCCAATGAATTAACAGTTAAAATTAGGAACACAGCAGCCCTTTTCAGTCCAGTTCTAATCAAATTTAGCATTCAGGCATTTGGAAACATTGAAAATTGCAAAGCATTATTGTGGCAGTAGAAAAACTAATAAACAAATGGAACAACAATGAATGAAATTTATACATGTCTTTTGGCAAGCGTTTTTTTGTGAAAAGCATATAATCCACTTGTTTATCACAGTTGCTGTGTTCAATAGGGCTGATGTAAAGGTCAGTGTTGCTCCTTCTAGTGGAAGGGCAGTTGACTCACACATCATGATGTCCAATGCAATCCCACAGTTATTTCAGCATTTCAGTCTGAGAAAAGCAGATGAGATGGTGATTTTTGCATATTGCAAGACATTAAGACAGCCATCTTTTGTCCCTTTCCTTAGTTCTAGAAGTTGTATCAACTATGCCTGGATGAGGCAACCTAATCTGATACAAAGTACAATGTACAATGTACAAAGTACAATGCTGAACAGTGAGCTTTGTTCCAGTGGTTATCCTGACTGCTGGCTTTCTGCTGCTCTCAGGAGAGACTGTCATCATTCCAACGTCCAAACTTTGCCCCCAAAACAGAGAAAGCCTTTCTCCTGCATTTTTAAAGTCTACATTCTCTCTACTTAGCCATGAAATCAAATGTATGATGCGTAATCATTGGCACATTATTCAAAGTGAGCTATAGGGTTTTTTTAAGGATCCCTCCCTGTACATTCAAGGAATAATAGTCTCAGATAGTCATGACAAATCGATCTAACTTCAGCCTGTTTCAAAAACCAGCACATTGGACAACATGCATGAACATTTTCCCTTTGTCTGTGCTCCATTATATAAACATGCAGATCCACATAAGTTGTCCGTAACCTTTACATTGGAAAAAACTTCCCATCCTCTATATACTACAAAAACTGAACACATGAGCAATATTTGCAGACAGGACCAAAGATCATTTGTCTTCTGTCACTTTAATTTGACCATCAATCTAATGTAAATTTACTTGGCGTGGAAAGAGTTATTCCTCATCAAAGAGGGCAGTAAAAAAAATCTCCAAAGGCCTAAAAAAGTCCTAAATTTACATTTACATTCGAGATTCACATTGAGCTTAAAAACAAATATTCTGTTCAGATTTAACATATTTTTCAGTTTTACTTGTTGTTAATAATTATTTGCACATCCAGAACTACTCATAGTGCCAATTATCTGTAGAACCCCTTCTACGTTTTATTTAGTCACGTTAATATCATTGGAGCATTAATGTTTTAAACATATTGTTGGGGTGAGTGCAGCATAACATTGAGGTGCTTGTGGTGGCTGGCCACAGTTGGCTAGATTCTGCTTTCTTCTGAATGTTTTTTTTTCTTTTGAATAGTCTTGTTTGTCATTTTTCATTTTTCTCTGTTGACCTATTTAGCACACTGCAGAGCTGAAGTGGAATTTGTATACTAACCAGTTGAGCATGATTGGATTTTGATTCTATGAGCATGTTCCAAAATAATGTTTTGCGACTTTACCTGTTTGCTTGTGCTCATTTGTTGCCATTGCCTTTACTACGGTCTCTAATAACTACTGAAGCCTGTGCACTTCCATATTTCCCCGCCTGGGGATCAATAAAGTGTTATCTTATCTTATCTTATCACTGTGACCTGTTAATAACTAGCTGATTAATTGCTTGACTCTGTTTATTATTGATTTGTGTTGCCAATTATCTCTCACTATTAGATATTTCAGTCCCCATTGTGTTGCTGGAGTAATGGCAGTGATGAAAGCATTTGTCTGAAACATATGCCTCTTTACTTTACACCTGACCCCATTTCACATGTATGTTAATATATAAAATTGCTTTGATAGACCTTTAATTCCAGTCATTTTTGCTGTGTGCTGGTTTCTTACACTTTAACAGATACTTGTCCCTTCACACCTCCTTGACTGAGATAAACAATTTTTATCCTACAACTTTTGAATATTGAGATCCAAGAAATTCTCTGAATAGCTATCTATGGGCTAGCCATGTGTAGATGTGGATCATAGCTATGCAGTGTGGGCATGGATCATAAGGTCAACCTTTTTGTTGATGATATGATTTTATTCTTACAAATATGCACTAATACTATATGCAGATCAGATGTGCTGTCAACTCCTGATTGATCAGACTAGTGGTGGGGAGATGGAGCATAGCACAGATAATCTATTACAATGATAATCTACACAATAGTATTGCTTAATTGTTTATTGACCTTTCACTTTGGCAGACAATTCAATGCAAACACACAAAGAAGGAGTGGCAGTGTAGCATAGTGTTAGGGAGCAGAACATGTAAACGATAGGTTGGTTGTTAAATTTCCCTCTGGAGCACTGCTGCTGTACCCCTGGGCAAGGTATTTAACCCAGAATTGCCTCTGTAACTATCCAGCTATATAAATGAGTAACATGTAGAAATTTTAAACTATGTAAGTTGCCTTGGATAAGACTCTGCTCAATGATAATAATGTAATGTAAGGTAAAGGAGAATTGCTAACAGTTTTGCTTTCTAGAAAGACACATTTAGAAAGATACATGACACAAGATAATGAGTGTGAATGAATAAATGTTGCCATATATATATTTACATATACATATACATACATATATATATTTAAGTTTCCATTTTAATGGTTGCAATTTGGTACCTTCCTCATTGATGTTGTGTCTGAAGAGTTGGTGCACATTAGAGATACCAACCCTTGTTATTAACACACGCGCTTATATTTTGTCCAATAATACAGATAATCTGGAAAATTGAATTACCAACAGCCCAAAAAGTTTCAATGACTTCAGGAGCTACTATTCACTGAAACAAATCCTCTTACTGTGAAAAGTTCTGAATTAGGCTTGACACATATGTGTTCAGTTCAATTCAGTTAATCATCAACTTAAGAGACTTTGTTTACAGGGAGAGGGTTATAAGTATTACTTGAATGACACAACTGCCGTTCATTTTGTAATTTTCTGCTGCATTGCACATTTCCACATCAGATAATCTGAGAAATGTGATGTCTCTGTAATGATTTGGATCTGCAATATAATGAGAACACAAATAAACACACACCTTATTTTTTACAGAATCTTACTTTTTTTGACTTTAGTGAAAAATATCATTGTAGTGCCCTGCACTGCAAACTCAGCATGCAACTGGACTCTTTTCTGTGGTAAGAGGTAGTGGTAGCATTATTAAGAAGAAAGATAAAAAGAAAAGCAGTGTAAACACACATTTGCAAATGCAAATTATAGTTGGGGGGAAAGGCGCATAACACAAAGGCCCTATTGCATGAACAAGCAAAACTTAATTGGGTGCAGACAACAAAGTCAGCATATCAAAGTGGAATGGGTAAAAAAATGCAACCCTGGATACTTTCTCAGGAAAATAATGATTACCTTGTGTGAAATCTATTAATATATTTCTCCTAGGTTCAATTGACATTCTGCTTTTTTAATTAGCTGTTTCTTTTTTCAGTCATGATTTACAATGAACAGTATACAAATCCAGCCTTTAGTGCTGGTGAGAATAAAAAAAAACCTTTAAGAGCCACTTTTCTGACATTTGAAATAAAAAAGAAGTTCCTCCTAGGCTGCATACATTTCCTGATGGTAATTGGTTGTCAAGCAGCTGAATAGTTCCTCATGCATTGTAGTACTGTGTATACCAAATTTCACGTGGAAAATTACAGCCAATTTTTATTACAAGGAGCTAAATTCTACAGAAAATGTCTCATGCACCACCTACCTACAGTATAACAGTCAGAAAATTGACCCACTCAGTACTGCAAGCAGCTATAAAAACATACAGGTGGTTAGTTTGCTTATAGCTGGCAACAGTTTGTAATGCATACATTAAATGCAAGGACAGGTTTGTATTTATCATAGTGGCCCACAGATAGAACAGCCTCAAATTTAATATGATCTTATTTTTACAGTTTTTTACAACTGCTTTCACACGTTTTCTGAAACCAGGTCTCATTTTTTCAAAACTCTACACACAAATCCAAAAATTGCACACACAAAATGCAAAATGCCTCATATCTCCTGTAAAATGAAACACTGCATTCAAAATACCATGAACACATCTCAAAATCAAGTATTTGCATCAAATGGTTAACACTTTTTTCACAATAGTACATTTTTGGATATACCATGTACACACTGTTGTTCTAAATCTAAAGCTCTTCTGTCTTTCATATGCTTATATTTACATTTGAAATGTACACAGTAAACACCAATGCAATGTTGAAACAGAAAATATTTATTTTTACAAAACATTACTGTAGTTACTGTAGTACAGTGTTGTATGGCATACGAGAAAACAAAACCATATACCATATATGGGAATTTGTACAGAAATCATAAACATATGTAAACCAAAAGTATAATTCTTAGAGGAAAGAAAATATCATTTTTTTTTTTTGGGGGCAAATCACCAGTGCCAGGCTGCTTCCCTCCTCCAAACAGCGAGGGAAGAATCTCCTAGAGAAAAATTCCTCAATAGGATTTAGAAAAGGTGAATATGGGGGGAGGTACACAACTGTGAACTGTGGATGGGTGGCAAACCAGTTCTGGACCAGAACAGACCAGTGAAAACTTACATTGTCCCATATTACCACAAATCTGGGCTGCCCTGGATCCAGATTTTGATCTGGAACAAGCATATTGTGAATTGCTTCCAGAAAAGTGAGCATATGGGCAGTGTTGTAAGGACCAAGTGTGGCATGGTGGTGGAGGACACCGTTCTGCATGATGGCAGCACACATGGTCACATTTCCCCCATGCTGTCACTGACATTGATAATGGCCCTCTGTCGTATTACATTTCTCCTGCTGCACCTGGTTTTGGTGAGGCTGAAGCCAACCTCATCCACGTAAATATATTCATGGAGAATGGCATGAGCATCCATCTTCAATATCCTCTGTAACAGACAAAAGAATATACAGATCAGTAGATATGGTACAGTCCAATACTCTAGCTCTGTAGCCAGATTGGTTAGTGATCAGTTAAGCAATTAGTGTGTGGTTGTGTTTGGAAAAGGCAAGCAAGTTACTTCCTGTTCGATTTTTGTGTCTTAGGTAGAGAATTGTGTGTAGTGTTTTGCAAAAAGTGTTTCATGAAATTGAAAACTGAGTGAAAGGCTGAGAATTAGCTTATAGTTTTGCAGACTTGGTGTGTGGTTTTGCTCTTTGAGTGACAGGTTTCAGAAATCATGTGACATGTAAAGATTTTGTGTGTAAGCAGTTTAAAAAAACTGTAAAAGAAGAGCTATGAAAGGTATCAGTAAAAATATACTTTTAGTGATAACTTCTTTTAGAAGCAGAAGACAGAGAGCAGAGATAGTCAACTGAAATGAATGTTACCTGCACCAGTTTTATACTCTCCTTTGTGTTTAGCTAAGCCTGCAGAGGTATATGGTAGAACCTCATTTAAAAGCTTATTTTAGATGCATCAGATGTTATGCAACATGTCTTGCATATCATTACGAATTTTGGAATGTAATGTATCTGAATAATGTGTCTGGGTGTGCATGCATAGGAGCTAATGCATGCAGGAACTGATGACACAGATGTCATTACTGATGGAAACAAGTGTTGTAACGGTATGCAAAAGTCACGGTTCGGTACGTACCTCGGTTTTGAAGTCATGGTTTGGTACGTTTTCGCTACAGTGGAAAAAAAGACATGCAAAACATGAAATTTCTTTTCATTTATTATGAATTTAACTTGTAAACATATAAACTTGTACAAACTGGTAAACAGTGGCAAATTTCCTGAACACATAAGTAATGCACATAAAGGCACATACCTTTCTTTCTTAAAAAAACATACCTACGTCTAGGTATTTTTAAAAAAAAAAGTCAGTTATGATTGCTGCAACCTACTAACAAAACTTAAAGTGCTTCTGAAGGTTATCAAATAAATAATAAAAAATATTATAATAATAACATGCTAATTCAGTTGCTAAGTTACGGATCCATTATGGAATAGGAGAGGAAACTGAAATGTAGAAGAGAGGGCTCACTGTCTTGTCAAGTATCACTTTATTCGCTAACATTTTGGTTGACTGACCATCAGAGCATAAAAAAACTTATGCACGTAACGTGCGTTGTTAAGGCTAGACTATATTCACTCAGATCACAACACACACCGAACCAAATGTCCTGTACCAAACGGTACAAATACATGTACCGTTACACCCCTAATTTACAAAATATACAGCTCAGTTTCAATTTCAATTTCAGAACTGTTACACTTCTAATGGAAACAATTGCTTTTAGCCAGGATTTAAACATCATACTGAAGTTATAGTAATGATGAAATTAATAGTTTCAAATTTCAACTTTCTGTGAACAGTTCAGTGCTTAAGGAGGCCAAAAATCTGCCACCTGCACAAAGAAGACACAAAATAAAACAAAAAATGGGTGGGTGAATTATTTAGAACACTTGCAGACTTCAATCTAAGCAATCAGCTCCAGTGCATATCGCTGCCTTGTTCAAAGAATCAACAGCATTCACCCTTCCACACCTCTCAGGGAGCGAAGATGAGAAGTTTGCTGCCTCAACTTGCTCTCTCTTTTTCTTGAAAAAAGGGAATGACTGGCTTTTTCTGCCAAATGCAGAAGACAAAGTGGACAGGATGTTCTCTTGATGGCTCTGGGTAAAAAAGATTGCCCGTACACACTCGGTCTGCTCTACATGGTTTTTTGTGCCTCGGCTTCTTCCTCCACTCTCTCAGCACTACAGCTATGAATCAATACCACTCCTGGGCAGGTGAGATTATAGCCATTGTTATGATATCATTTTCATGAGGGTGACAGATTGATTGATCAAGTCAATCAATCACAGAGGAAGCCTCAGGAGAAACGATAAGGTGATTGAGTGCAGTGCAATAACTGTGCCTTTTTGTGCGTCCAATGTACATGAAATATATTTCGTTGGGAAATGCTGACTCTCGGATATCAGCCCCATTGTATTGTTTCCTGTTTTATTTGATAGTTCCCAAAAACATAAGCAGAATTTGGAGTAGCAAGTCACTAGCACACCATCACTTCAGGCAAGTAAAAGGGGTTGATGCAGTTAGACATCTAATTTGCCAACAATTCGGTATTAAATATTGATGGGCAATAACAAATGCAACAATATATTTACAGTTCATGCAAAATGCTGTATTTTGTACAAGCTCTGCATTTTTTTCACATTTATGGTATTCCAACCATTCCAAAAGGGGTAGACACCTGACATCCTTCTGCAGATGCTGCATCTCAAGTTAATGAAGAAAGGTGGTCTATGTTGGCATGGTCTCCCGGGGCCTTTGACCTGCAGGTCAACGTGGCAAGTGAACACTCTGTCAGAGCCACTTGCAAAACAGCTGCCTCACTCAGCAGACACCTGTATTTAAACATGAATAATTGATCAGGTGTGGCTTTTTATCCAATAGCTGCCCTTTCTTAACCACCTTTAAACACATACAAACACATATACACACTTTCAAATAAAGATGATGGAATGTTATTGGCTGGTGGTTGAAGCTGTACATGAATATCCATCCAGCCATCACCTCACTCATTACTGTATGTAGGCTCATTTCTAGGGATAGTGTGAGGGAAGACCCTTCAACTGTGGGAAACTGCATCTACCCCTGACACTGACTTTTACAAATTTAAATGGTAATGGTTTTTTTGTGCTGTGACTGTGTAAATGTTTATTTAAGAGTGAGTGAGTGGGTGTCAGCGTGTGTGCATGTGCATTTGTGTGTGCATGTGCTAACTTCCATTTAACATTATCAATAACTAACCAGTTCCTTCAGTTTCATTTTAAATTGTTAAATCATCTGTGTAAGGAATATGCACCTGTGAGGCCAGTTGTCAGCAAACAAGCCTCACCTGTGTAATTAGCAGTGTATGAAATACAGGTGTAGCTGGAGAGCTGAGTTTAGTTTCATGTCCCTGCCAAGGCTGTTTGCTGTGTTTTGTTTTAGTTTTTTTTGTTGCTTGTTGAGCTTTTTTGTTCTTGCTCATTTTATGTGTAGTGCATTGGCCTGCACTGTTGCAGATAGGTAGCTTTTTCCAAAACATATGAAGGCTCCACCTTCACATCAGTCATGCTGGGTTAAATCTATGATAGACTGTTCACATCAGGTTCTCCATCTGTTCTGTCTGGCGTACTATCTTGACCCAGGCTTTTGCACACTGTGTCCAGTACTAGTATTTCATGGTCTAATACCACCACACCTTTTAATCATTTCTCAAAATATCCTGGTTCAGTCAACTCATATGTTTACCCGGGATGGGGTTTTGACTACTGCTATATATTGGGTTTCACTATTGTAATAGTGTGTGGTCTGGGGATCTGAAAAAAAAAGAATGTTCAAGTAATGATATCAAACAAGATTATCCACGGTATTACCTTGACTGTAAGTAGTTGAAATACTAGCAGAGGGCTGTAGAACCAGTGTGCTTCACTAAAAACCACATATATTGCACTGAAAGGCAATTTGAAAGGAACTTTGAAGCAACACAGACAAAGCTATATTTGACCAAAAATCCTCAAGAGACCCTCAGCTCCAAGAGGCTTAAAGCCCATAAAAAGACAAAAACACATTTGAAAGTGACACCAATGCTTCAAGTCTAAATGTTTCTCAAAAATTTGGAATTTAGGTTAATATTTAATTCAGTGTGTTTGAAAGGCCAATTTTAGCACCAACATGGATTCCCACTTAATTTGACAGTGTGCACACGCTATGGGGCTTTTGTTACAGAGAACCTTCAGAAGATCTGACAATCAGAGAGAGATACAGTATGAAAATGCAAAATGTCTTCCCGGAACCATTACTCACAGACCGAATCAAGATGAAGTGCCTAGATCAGGCGGCTTAAAACTCTGATATCACTGCCCTTGGAAGTGACAGCAGAGAATATCTTGAAGTCTGTTGGTCCCTTGGGCTCGAAGCTGATATCTCAATCTGTTGTCACAAATGAAATAACTGTGACCTGTTGAATGGAAATTGAACATCATTGAAAGTCAAGCTCTGTTAACCCTTAAGAATCCCAAGTGTTTTCAAGGGAAACCTATTTCATCAATGTTTTATGAAACTAAAAATAAAAGTAAAGCAAAATTTAGAATTTGCAAGTCTGTATATTTGCAACTTAAAAAAATACAGTGTGTGCTATAGGAAGCCAGCAATTTCAGTTGTGCACTACAGAGCAAGAGTGGCTTAATAGAGTTTACAAATGTGCAAAGGGTGTCCTTACTAATGCCTTAAGGTTACCCACACATATTCATTTATATGTCACAAACCACGAATCACTTGGATTGAATTGAGATCATAGTTGGCCACTCTTTTAAAGTTTTTATTTTTATTTAAAAGTTTGTTTTTGTTTTTTTTTTTTTTTTTTTTTTTGTTAAAGATGAAAATTGTCAGGAACAATGAAGAATACAGGTATGAATTGTGAGTTGAGGGAAATCAAAGATGTTCAAGTGAATGACAAAAAAATGGGGTCAGAAATTTATGTGTCTGATCACTGCTTTTGTGTATGTATGGGGGGCGGGGGCTTCCAAAGAAATTAAGAAAATTACACCTTTGCATGTCCACCAGTCCTATTCATCACCACTTCAGCTTAGCCAATAGCTAAGTCCTCCCAGGTACATTTCTATTTCATAAAGAGAGCTGTCTGTGCACCTGATAATGCAGCTCAATTGTGATTGTGCCCAGTAAAAACTTTGACAAAGTATTGTATTGAGTTTTTGTAAAAACTTGTGCATAGATGCCGTTGATGCTCCAGGAAAGGGAACTGCGTCTTAGGGAGTTTATCTCCTCCATGTGTCATTGAGTTTCACTTCAAAATGTTCTTTCTGTGTGATCTTAAGCTCAGAGATGCCACAGAGCTTTGTGACTACACTCTCACAGCACCTTTTCTAGATAGTTATAATGGTGCCTTGTTAGCTAGCTAGACACAAACTTTTCTGTAGACATTAGTTCACATTCAGTACTTTAGGCTCGGGAAGTACTTGTATGTGTGTGGTGTGTGTTATAATAACACACACCACACACATACATATACTTTGTTGATGCTTACCTAGCCCGTTTAGCTTTGGTTGTTGTTTTAGTTTCAGTCAATAACAATAAAGCATAACATGCTCCTGTGAATAACACAATCTACGATGCACATCTTCTGACTACACATGCCCAGATCTCTGACATACACATAATCACATTATTAATTCTGAATCCAGCCCATCCCAAGATAGAATGGCCAGTATGTATCACAACTCATTGTTTTTGAACATTTGTCTTTGATTGCCATATGCCACTCATTTTTTGTTTCAGTTAACAATGTCGTCGGATATTGATTGGCCTATATGATTAGGCTGATCAGATTTAAATACTTCAAAGAAGAAATTGACGGTTTTGTAGGGCAATTTGCAGGACCACATCTCCTGCAAACCCCCCAAAAGAGTGCAAGTATTTACCTTTGGGCTCGCAGGAGGCCAGGAGGGTGCAATCGATACCTGGATACCTCAGTTACCTTGCAACACCCATCAAACGTGACTATTAAGCAACTCAACCGGGGGGTAGCGGCAATCCAACCCATGTTGCTAATCTCTGGTCAGCAGGTCACGCTAAGGGCAGCTGCATCCTGGACTCTGGACTCTGTCTGCTGCCAGGCAACCTACAGCACAGCCATCCTCAGGACTCTGTTCATCTCTTGGCAAAAGTATAGAATATGGCCATTCTCATGTGCAACATAATCATGTTTGGTGTCATTTGAAAGCTAATTTCACATGCATGTCAATGATGTATGTAGCAGGGAGGTATGACGGGTTCATAATAAAGATTGTGATAGGTGGCACATAAGTGGACAGTGAGGAATGCACTTATCATCGCATTCCTCACCGCTGACACCCCTCCTACCCCCCTGGTTACAACGGTATTTGTAATTGCTGAATCGTGACTACACTGTTGTTTTCAGAACTTATCATATTTGGTCATGGCGCCAAAGTCCAATTACCACATTTAATGTTCAGGTATATAGGGGGGAAACTGGCATAGTTCGGGGAGACTCGTTAGCACGACCTCCTGCGCACTTTTGTGTATAGCCAATTCATTATTCTTTGCCTCTCCGTTGTACTCTGTTTTTCCATTGCATTGTCTACTGTTTATTATTTTGGATAACCATACATTGTAACAATAAATTCATTTATCGTAACTCGATGCTCATCGTCCGTCTTACTCGCTGCAGCTGATCACTGTATGGTAAGATAACTGCTAATTACGCGCTCATAGAATCATTATGCTGTTGGTATACTCCGTAGTCCCTCGCCTATACAACTAGTGCCACTTTAGGTCAAGCACAGGCCACAGGCATGTATGCATCTCCATGAGAGACTGCAACCCATATAGAGCAACACTACGCGAGACCAGAGGCTACAGTCCCTCGGTTGCATATATAAGCATTCTATCTTAGCGATTAGCAGAGAGGCATTTGAGTAGTCTGGTTACTAAATTAAAATACGTTAACAATAACAAAATTGGAGTCAGATGTATCAAAACAGTTATATTTAATGAATTCTGTTCCTGAACCACCAAAGGTAAGACGGCACGCCATCCTTCGCCACTCGCTCACTCCTGTCGTTGGTGTGTTCGAGTGAGAGCTCTACAGGCAGCTCTACAGTTTGACTCAACCGTCTGGTGACATGCATGGGAATATGCTGTGGTTAGACACCTGAATGTGTCTCAGTCCTTGATTCACAGTATCCCATTTTCAGACTACAGTAGCTGGAAATGCGGGAGCCCCTGGGTTTCTGCCAAACCAGTAAGAGTAATGTATTGTATTGATGGAATTATTTTATTTTTTTCATCATCTGCGGGGATGCTGTCTGAAACTGCAAATTTGTGTGCTACAAATGGGCCTAGACTATAATTTTGGAGCTGTAGTGCTCATATTCTACAACATCCAGCCTGAATTTTGTTTCACAGTAAACAGTCTGTTTTTTTTCTCTGTCAGAGCTCTTTAATGAGACTGTTTAGGCATGCTTCTTTCAGTCTATTTCCCCATAGACTACTTGTACAGAGGATTCAGCTGTCACACTGTATTGTGCTGTTATTTGCCAGCAACATCCTTTCCCTGTTCCTTGCCATCACGACAAAGTCTATTTTTAATTCTTACTGCCCTCAATACCAGCCGACAAGAAAGGAGCATTAATGTCTTAAGATTTTGCAGATTCATATTCGAGACTGTGTTCTCACAGAAAAACAAAGTGGAAAAAAAGAAAAAAAGTTCATTCAGATTTCAGTAGAACGAACGCCGGTGAATGTTGAGTCTTTTTATTCGTTTTGCTCGGGTGACTATTTGCAACTGCTGGTTGAGCCTCAATTGTATTTTGAATAGCCTGCAACAGTTGTGATTTGCACATTGGCAGATGAGATGCATGTTAACTAACATTATCATTTGTATGCAAATGAGGCATAGAGACATTGTCTTGTTTGATTGATATGTTGAGAGCAATTTGTGGCCAAAAGCCAAACAGCAGTTCTTACTATTTGGAACCAAATGCTATTTCTAACTACCAATTACTATTACATTCATAAGCAAGCAACTCAGGGCACTTACAACTTAAGCAATCAAAGAAATCAAACTGTCAACATTCAGAATAGGTCTGAATATCAAACCAGTGTACAGCATAATGTCTGTGGTGATATGCTGAAACAGGAGGAAATGGGCTAGCTTTTCCTCATGCAAAATAAATGAAGATGGTCAACATAATCAAAGCCAATTAATCTGTGCATAGCACTCACAACCAGAGCTTGTAATGGATTTATGTACAAATATAGATTTTTTTTTTTTTTTTTATTTTCTCTTGAACTGGAAATATAAGCGGTCAAGAAAATTTCTTACAGCATCTCATGCAAAAAACTGGTATAATGAAAGATAGGCACTTATGTCTGTAATGGGACTGAACAGGTGTAATCAGTCAGGGTGTTCAGCTTGCAAGAATATATGCGTGTTATATTAATTAATGTATTTTTGTTTTTATTTGTTTTGCTTAACAGTTGGATATGACGTATCCAAACCTCACAGACTTGCTGAGTGAGAAACACAAGCTTTCTCAATGACTCCCTCCTAACTCTGTAGTGTTGACTCTATACAGTATATCAAAAACATACTGTTGCTAATTTGAAAACAAAGACTTAACAGAAAGTAAAATATCTGATGTCATGGTTTCAAGGAAAATCACATGTAATATTACCCTTTATAATACAGAAAACTACATCAAAAGAAAAAACTGCATTATCTGAAAAAACAAACAAACAAACAAACAAAAAACTCCACTTTTTGAAGTAAAACAATCAATGTTCCCTGCTGGCTATAAATTAATTCTGTGATCAAAAATATCCTTTAATCTTCCATTTCTCATTTTTATTAATTTAGTTCAAAAGTATGTAATGGGATTTTAAAATCTTCATGCTGGATTTTCTAAAGGGAATGCAATGCTAAGCGTTGTCCTAAATTTTATTCAAGTGGTTCTCCTTAATGTGAAATTCTCAAGACGCCAATTTGATTGAATGCAAAATGAAGAGGGTGTCTGGTCCAGTAAAATCCCCCCAAAAATTAATTAAAAAATCCTGCACTCACTAAAGACAGAAATTTGGGTTGCTTGCAAGTATTTGAAGGGTCCCATTATGTATTCATCATTTATAATTAGGGCTTTAGGCATTAATAGTTTAATTGAGTAGATTAATTTTGACCACCGAAAAGAAGAACTTTTAAGAAACTGTGTGTGACACATTCTTCAACATCAAAAATGTCAAACTTCAATCTTAAGAATTCAATCTTTAACCTAAGTCAAAATTTCATTTCCTTTCAGATTTTGGTTGTTTTCAATGTGTTTGAGTTTGTGAAACTTTTATAGCAAACAGATGTTTATTTATGTATTAATAAGTACATTACCTTTGTACATGTGAGCTCAGCTAATGAACAGAGAATATGCTTAACATACAGTAGACAACAAAATAGCCTAATATAATGAACACAGCATCATGTTGAAGATGACTATCAGCACTGCCATCTAATGTGAAGCAATTTATCATGAGCAAACTGACTAACTAGTCCTGAGGGCTGTATTACGAAAGGAGTTTAACCTACTCAGATTTAACTCAGGGTTATCAAGGAAGGTCAGGGTTGACAAACTCTGATTGCCTAAGTTGGTGTTAAATGGTACTGTGACGGTGATTAAGCTGTCTGTTAGTTGTCTGGTGTTAACCTAATTGGAGTTTGTTTGCGTTTGCATAAAAGGGGCGTGTTCGGCAACGCAGGCAGAGTTTTTGCGTAATGGCTCGTGCTCTGTATTTTTCCCCGGAAGAATGCACATTGATAATGTCAGGATATGAGGAGTTTAAAGAAACATTAATGGCTTAATCTAACATCATGGCGGCCAACAAAGCCAGGGAGGCTTGTTGGCAGCGCATTGCGGACAGAGTAGATTCGTAAGAACAGTATTCTTGTCGTAGGATGTCTATTTTGTCTTCCAGACTCTTCTTTTGTTTTTAATATCATTGAGATGTAAGGACACGTAAAATAGTCTATCTAAATATGTGAAAACAATTAGGATAATTTAATTATAGCCTACACATGGGCTACATTTCTGAAATTGACCCATTACTTACTGTTAATGAATTAAGATCTACTCCCTAAAGCACCTAGGCTGTAGGGCTACCTGTATGATTGTAATGCTGTTGTGTTAAGATTAACTTCATTCTAACAATCATTTCAGCTGCAACCCCAGTGGAAAGCGCACCTGGCAACAAGTCAGGATGAAATATAAAAATATTCTATCAAGTGGTATGCAATAGTTCTCATCATTAATACTGAGTACAGATGTGGTGTGTTGCCTACACTTAGCACAATAGCCTATTCATGTGTTCACAGCAAACAGAAAAAAGGCAGAGATAGTGAAAACTGGAGGAGGGCCACCTCCTGCTACATCTTCACAGGTAGAGAAGTTGGCAATGGCGAACAACAGAGCAAGGCCCATAATGGAGGGGGTCGAGGGGTACTATTGATCTGCTCCAGCCACTAGCATGCCCCTCATCTGACTCTCAGGTAGAGGTAAGTGTGGAACTAACTGAGGAGTTCTGTGGATTTATCAATGCTGATATGTTGACACAACTTAACAGCTTTTCTCTTTAATTTTTTTTTTTTCAGGAGGACTTGGGTGAGGAGACCATGTCAGCCCTGTCTGACACACACATCCAGGTTGACCCATTTCATCACTTGTACTTTTATGTCTATTTAACGGTGACTAACATAGGCTAATACTAGGCTATGTATGGCAAATTGTCATGAGCTGATATTTCCTACATACATCTATTGAATGAGAATGAACCTTCAAGAGAACAAAGCTTTGGTCAATTGGCAATCGCATTATTGTCTTTCAGGAGGAGCTAAATCAACCACTCTCCCCACCCATGGCTACGTGCTCTCAGAGAAGTCAAAGGTAGCTTTTCCTTTGCTATTAAAATGATTATTTATACTGATAATCTGTAACACTAATGATGCCGAATCCTGCATGCCATGGTCGTTCTCTCAATGTGTTTTGATGTGCAGGCTGGATCTGACAATGTGCGGTCGCTCTATAAGCGTATGCTTGAGCTTAACTGCCAGAAAAAAAAAACATTACAAATAAAAAAACTTAAACTGGAAATAGAAAAACTGGAACATGACAAAAAGGTATTGCTATACATTGACCATCCTTTGATCAATGTAACTTTTTTCTTTTTTTTTTTTTAATTTTTAGGAAAGGGAGAATGCAAATAAATAAATACATAAATCAAAAGAGAATAATTTCGTGTGTCTTTTTTATTGGTCAAAGAATTGATTTGTGATGGCCTTTCTGACAGCTCTTCCTGCTGGGTGATCAAACATCACTGGGTCCACTACATCTGGTGGCATCGGCAGCTGGCATGGTGCTCTTTCTTTTCTAATAGTGGCAAAGTTATGGAGCTCTACACATGCTGCCACCACCTTACATGCCTGCTCCGGACGCACCTGCAAGCCTTACAGGCAAGCAAAGCGTGCTTTGATGACCCCAAATGTCATCTCTGTCCTGACCCTTGTGGTACTGTGAGGCACGTTATATTTTATTTGTTCCCTTGTTTGTGGGTCAGGATAGGGGGTCATCAAATTGCCATGACAGCATACCTCAGGTAAGACTTATCCACCTTTTGTAGTACGGGTTAATCGTGACGTTACACCTCACGTCACAAAGTTACCTCTGAAGTTACCTGGATAAGCCAGTTACCTTGCTTCGTAGTACAACCCTCAGGATACAAAAAAGAACAAATAAATAAATAATGGTGTCAACAAATAAAATCATGTTCTCATTTCATGTTATCATTCATATATTGACTGCAGACAAAAAGAGGACAGCATAAACACTTTGAGTAGACAATATCCACTTTACTAATGTTCATCTTTGCAAATGCATTTGAGCACTACATGGCTGCAAATTTTGGGAATATATTCACTAATCCCACATTTATGCAAACTTTTTAATTGTTGACATGTTGTTTGTTGATGTACGGATCAGCATGACTGAGAGTGTTGAGACTTACCAGAAATAGTATGCATAAACAGCAGGACTCTCTAGTGTCTGGGTGCGCATTGTTTTTATTTTAATTAGAACACAGTAAAGCTGTGAGAAACTTACACACTCATGAATATGAATATTATTTCATATGATCCGCAGGGACTGCAGACCTTTATCTGGTGATATTATGAATTTTTCTGTTGCTTTATCTTCAAGAGAACTTTTGATCATGCTGAGACATTAGAGGCTCATTGATCTTCTCATGTCAGCGAGAGAGCTTTTCAGCATTAACCAATTGGTTCTTGCAAACTGATACAGGGCTTCGGCCTTTGAGGGACCCAAGGAACATGCAAGGGCGTATATAATTAGAAGCACATACAGTACATAGCTGGGTGGTTGACTGCATGCAAATATTGCTGTGCATTATTAATATTTTCAGCAATGTATGACTTGAAGGAAACATAAAGCTCAAATGCAGGCCTGTTCATGGTCCAAATCTTCTGAAATGACATTGCTTCTTTTCCACCTTTTGGAGACTTAACATATTCTTTCTCAGTCTACCCTTTAGTATTCCTTTCATCAATAACATGACATATTCTGATGCATGTGCAGTCAGTTCACCAGAAATGCATACATGTTCAGCGGAACAGAACCAGCCCCACTGTCTGTCCTCTGCTGGTAGATATTTTTTCACACAATTATGGTTTTATACATTGCTTATGGTCTCATGTTGAAAGATATGAGATGGATTTTATAATTGCTGTCAACTATTCACTTTGACCCCTAATATTGAGAGTAAAAGATTTAAAACAGGAAGGAAAAAAAACATGAGGGAGGGTGGAGAAATGGAATTGGTGAAGGAGGGGAAGATGTCTCAACAAGGAATCTGATGTACAGAAAAGAGTGTGGTGAGCTTCCGAGGTGTTTCCTTTTCAAAGAAAATAATTACAGGCATAATGCCTGAGTAAGTGCCTTGGGGCTACTCTCTGCAGAAATGCCCATCTGCTTGTTTACACTGAAATGGAGAGATGGTCAAACGGAGAGAAGAGTACCAGGAGTCTGTGCGCATACATTATCTAGGGAAGGAATTCCCTGTGTTCTACCAGATATTTCTAAATTCCGCCACTAGCAGTTATCCACACTGAACATTCTTTTTATGCACTTTGATACTGTGTCTGTTTGTGCGTGTGCATGTACTGCGTTGCAATTAAAAAGGAGTCTACACATGCGTTTCGTATGCATGTCAATACTGATCACCAATGCTTCCGGTATTAAAGACAGTTTAAAATCAACACTAATATATGTGAGTGTCTAAAGGGACATGAGAGATCCAACGGATTTTGAAAGAGGTCAAATAGTTGGTGCCCGAATTGCAGGTGCCCGAATTGCAGGTAGACATATATGGAGAAACAACAAAATCTTTATTGTGGTATGCACCAATGCAGTCCTCTGATACAGTCAGCTAACGGCTATTTTCAACACTGGGAGCTACACAGCACATTACAGGAGGGATGCACACATTGGAAGATAGGCACTACTCTCCTGACATTTTCAAGCTATTTGCAGGTGCCTGACAAACCACAGGTCACCTGAGGTTTTTTTTTGTTTTGTTTTGTCTGCCTTTCATTCCAATGTCATTCTCAATACATATAAAGCTAGGTTAATGGCAGTATCAGCTATGAATAACAAAAACTTACCTTTAAGGTAATTCTAGCCTATACTAATAGACACACCCATATTGTAACTGTAATTGTTTCCATTCACATTACGGGATTGTGTTTGCAAAATGACTTGTTTTTTTTCTCAAATTCTATAAGCTTCTCAAGGTTACTGTCATGAGAATGTTTGACAGCACTCTGTTTCAATCATTCTGAAACATCTTTCAGCTAGCACAGGACACCAGTATCACAATTGTGACTGAAGCAGGTGATCTTTCTATGTGATTCTGACAGAGAATGATGCATGATCCATGATTTTGTTTTGTTTGTCCTAGCAGCATTCATATCATGTGATAAAACAAGTCTGCAAAAGAATAATATTTGCTCACTTTTATATATAGTTTATTCTTTATTGATGTTGATGATCGTGAAGAGGATCTATTAAATCATGTATTTTCATTATATAAGCTATAATAAATAAGCAAGGGACCTTGGGCTTAAGTGCAGGAAGCTAGCCATGTCTTTTGCTGGAGACCTGCAGTGTGTTGTTGCAAAGGTCACCGGTTAGGCGCTCCTTCGAACTGCACTGGCATAACATATTGTATTACTCAATATATGTCACACTCGTTTATGTGGAGGAACATAAAATATGAGTCCACCCGGCTGGACCACCTTGTATCATGGTGCAAAAGCAATTTCAGCAAATAACATTGCAGAAGGTAAAAAAGAACAAAGGGCATTGTCCGCAGAGCAAATGGCGGCAATAAAACATGTAAGAAATAGGACCGTGGCTACGGAGGTGCGCCTATAAACTGTTGCTTTTTATGGGGTCAGCCTTAATTCTGAGGTGTTCTCAGACATGCACCCCCAACCCCCTCCCCCCCCCCCCGCCCGCGTATCATTAATTCCCAGCCGTCTCTTAAAAAACAGGCCAAAGCAGGGAGAGCTCAGCCTTCCATTTTCTAGACCAGTAACTCGGTGCGCGAAAGCACCAGTTTCTACCCTGACTTTGTGTCGGAAGATAAGCGAGGCAGAGAGAGAGGTGCAGATCCTCTTTGGGATATCGCACGCCTGCAGCAAATTCAGAAATGTTCGCTGTTTCTGTAACATAATTCCAATCATGCCAAACGAATGTAACTGGACTGATTAAAATATTTTTAAAGCGCTCGGTGTCTCTCAGCTGCTTGAACATGAATATGAATTTTTCTGCATTTTCAGCTGCCTGTTGTGTAATCCTGTTGATGAGGACTTGACAACTACTTGCTTGTTAACAGAGAGCAATAGGATTTGTCCTTGTTGTTTGCCGTTGTCATGGCGACCTAATCTTTTAGTTTTACCTTAAAACCTGTCAGACTCAGCCTTTCACAGATAAAGCAACACCTTTTATTTATTTATTTGTTTGTTTGTTTGCTTCCACTCTCAAATGGTTGTATAAGAAAAGGACAACAGGCAATAATTCTTCAGAAAGAAATGGACACAAATTGTATTTTATGGCCCATCACAGGCAGGTAAGAGTCATGTAAATTCATATAAACACACACTCAAGTCTGGCACATATACACAGAGAATATTCATGTGATTATGATTAACTGTGACATGGCATGACCTACGTCATACATGCATTCCTTAGAATAGCAGACAGGCAGCAGGCCTTCATGAAAAAAAAAAAAAACTTCATTACCACAAACAAAGTCAATACAATTGGTTAGTTTTTATGTACAGTATTATTATGCATGATGTCTCCTCTTATGTTACAATGGTTGCTTCTGCTACGACTACTGCTACTAATCACAAAAATAAGAAGACATTTACATTATAAATCACTATTATTGAATACGCCTATATCACTTTGGTAGCTGTGGGACATATTTCCATTTGGATGCTACACCTCTCTGCTATGTGGCAGCCTTAAGGAACAGGGGGGCTAAATGCAGAATCTGACAGAGTGGCCCATCCCAAGGACATCAGTAATTTCGCTGGCGGATTATATTAGGAGGCGGCATTACCAGCAGTCCGATAGCAGCTGCCGGGTCCCGCTGGAGGAGCCAGGGGAACAAACGTCTGCCTAAGCCTCTTTGCACCTGATTTCGGATAGCACTCTGAAGAGGTTAACTCTGGGTAACGATGCAGCCAGACAGGAGCTGCCGCGCGGCAAGAAAATACTGTTGATTTGTCAGCGTTCCAATGCATGTAATTATGACTCAAAAACTCTTTTTCCTTTCTCTCTTTTTTCTAAATGGGGAAATGTCAAGAATAATAAAGTGGGAGGAAGTTACTGGTGGTTATGCATATTTATATTTTAAAAAAAAGAGGACACACATATGCAAAAGAAGTTCGTTCACACTGCTAAACTTCTAAGTTTTATAACTGAAATGAGACAGGGTGATTATGTTACAAAACCAGGGGTAGAAAAAACAGAGTGGAAATTTACTGGGTGTCAGGATTAAAAGTTGCAAACATTCAAAACAAGTTTTGCAACTGGTATATTTGGCAAAAAATAGATGTCCCATATAAGGGTGTGACAGTGCTTTAATGAAAATCGGGGGGAAAAATCAATTTTCTCCATCAAAAAAGAATAAGAATCAATAAACAATTAACAAAGTGATTACGTATATCTATTGAAAGATTGAGATCATCCTTTTTTTATTCTCCCGACTCCTTCGATGAATGCTGAGTTAAGCATATGCTAGTTCAACTGTGATGAAGTAACTCAAAAGAGCCACACCACAACACCTTGTATTGAAATACATGTGATTTTCCACTGGTTTGGCAGATCACTTCCAGGCTATGTTTTAACAAATAGCTAAGAAAGTACAGGTACAGATGCTGCTGTGACAGACAGACACAGATATGCATCCTCTCCCTACCCCTAGTGCTCACCGCATTGTCCTCCTCTGGGTTGTGCTTGCCAGTCATTGAAAACTTCCCATTGTATAGGCATGGGCGCTACTCCAACATCCTGACGACCCAACCTTCTTTGTCTTTTTTTCAGCTGTCCACTGATTTGTCACATGACATTCATTAGGAGGGCAGTCGTGACAAAGTGCAGTAAAATCATCGGCGCCTGTTCCTTACTAGCAGAGGAACTTTAAGTTAGCACAGTGGAATACAGCTGACAGCGTGTATGCTGTATGGCACGCTGCCCAATGTGACAAAAAATGTGACGCATTTGATAAAATCAGGCATGCTGTGGGCTTTAGACCACAAAAAGAGGTGGTTAAATTAGTCAACAACCTAATCAATGTCCTCTTGCAGGCAATTTCATCCAGCAATTCATCAGCTTCTCTTTAGCTATTGATATTTCCAGGACAAAATTCAACTGATTGTCTGCAAAAGGCTGTAAGCATAATTGCTAAGCACAGAGGCAGAGCTACCCATGTTTCATTCATGACACAAGAGCTGGTCTTTGTCTATCTGACAGTCTGTATTTTGTGTATTTTGAGGGCATATTCTAATGCCTCATGGAACACTATTCATAAATGGAATAAGGGAGTCTGTCAGAACAGCTTCAGATGGTGGCGTGTTCCCGTTACTGGAGGTATCTGACACTGTAAGGAGCAGCATGTAGCCACCTGCCATTTTTGTGCACGGAAGCGCTGGGTCAGTAATTGGAGAGCTCCGCTGCAAATGAGGGGAGGCCTGAGTTGTTTGATTAGCATGGGCACCGACACCGCCAGCCAGGTGGAATACCTGTGCATCCACCATACAACAACAGTGAAACAAAAAAATTCAGAAAACAGCAGCGTTATTGGAAGTAATTGTCGGACGCGGCGCTGCTGAGAAAATGCAATGCAGGCCGCTCGTGCACAGATCATTTTTTAAAACCTGCCTCCTTCCCACAGCCAGGCGATTCTCACTCTTGGCACCTAGGGAACGGCGATCTGAATTCCGTCTCATTTCCACGACGGTTATTCTCGGAAACCATTTCCATATTCATTCGGCAGGAGCCCCCGTGTCACAGCCCGTCAAGCGTTCACAGGAGTGGTCTTGCTGAGAAGGGCTTCATTATTTCGCTGATGTTCTCTCCAGGCCTCATGGCCGTGCCTCCACCCCCCCAAGTCCCCCCACCCTTCCGTTGTTTTCCAACCTGTTTTTTTTCCTTCTTGGTATTTTTCGGAAAGCTTTCAGCGGGGCCTCACTCCGCCATCCAACAACCCTCCGTCAGCATCGATTAAGTGCAGCATTCATCTCTGCTTCTTTTGTAAAAGTAAATGAGTTTGAGGAGAATCACGTTTCTTTTCGAGCATGCCATAATTTACATAATATAGCAATAACTGAGTTAAAGACATGACGTGCTACCTCTGATGTACCCCTGTGCCTTTTCATCTCATCAGTCACATGTTCTGAGTTAATTATGTTAACATCATACACCAAACATGTTATTATTATTATCTTGTGTCTGTTGTTTCCAATTATAATATTGACATCAGCCAAAGGCTATCCATCTCTGTCTGTTGTATCCTGCACATCAGATGGTAAAAATTCTTCTGGGTTTTTTTTTTTTTTTTTTTTTTTTTTTTTACAGTGCGTGCAATCTGGAAATCATTCTACTGCTTTGTGACACCAAGGAAGAAAATGCATTCTGCTTTTTGCTGCTGACATTAATGTAGGGCCATTTTTTCCTGTTATGAAAAATAACACAAGAGTTGTGTACGCCATCAATCTTCATGTGTCAGAGCTTGCCAAACTGACTAATGTAACCATTCTCCCCCAATTTTGCCACTCCGAACACAAGATTTCTGGAGGCTAAGTGCGGCAAATTAGCTTTAGTGGATTGCTGTCCAACAGTGTTGTGAATTTAAAGCATCACAGCTGCTCTGTTTTCATCTGTCAGGTTTTAACGATACCTCCAACACTTTTATTAAATGGACTGGTTGCTATTTTAAATTCATTAAATGAACAGAGAAAGAGTTCTCTGTTTTACATTAAAAGCCCCGTACCAACAGCTACTGCAGGAAAAAGTCAGGAATGATGGAGCAAATTAGCACAACCAGAATTAATCTTGCAATTATATTAGCATCTTTGCCCTCTGTAGTAAAACAATGGCTGTAACAGTATAATTACTGCAGTTGTTCGGTTTAATTCTAGTGTATGGTGCCCTCTTAGTGTAGCTTTTCCTTGGGTCTGTAACATACCTGGCACACCTGCATTAGGGTTTTGAGAGAGTGTAGGAAAAGTGAAAAGTATTCACACAAATAAGTAACTGTATAGCAAGACTGAAAAGAATTCATACAGATTCGGCACATGCCATCTACAAAGCATCACCGCTTGATCATGGGCATTTGAAATGTGTACTGACAGAGCAGCTCCGTGCTGTAAAAATAAGTATCTGGAATGTGTCAAGACTAAACTAACTGCCTTTTCTGGGTGGGGGGCTCACCAGAAACCCTGCTATTTTTCACATCCTAGTGGCATCACTCAGCACATGGTTGAAGAGGCCAGAGGCAGACAGGGGAAGAGGAGAGTAATGGAAGTGTGCAGAAGCAACACTGTGTAGTACTGGGCTGCTGCAGCTGTTTCCATACTGGACTTTGTAAACCTGACCGGACTGCTGTAGTATGGTCCTGTGTTGTCTTTCCCATGATATTTATTCTCAGAGATATCTAACTATGGCACCATGGGAAGTCATGGTTATGTTTTTCCTGTCATATGTTTTCATGAGTTTCATTTACAAATATACGCTTACGCAAATACTCACCCATATACTGACACATACAATCACACACAAACACACACACACAAATACATTGAACCACATACATCACTGCATGGTTATACAGTATACTTTAACACCAAAAACAACCACAGCAATTCCACTACTACTGCTACCATTACTATTGCTACTACTACTGCTACTAATAAAACAATAACTGATCCATTATTCGATCTACACACACACACACACACACACACACACACACAGGGTTGTGCTTAAATCTGTATACACATCCATATATTCAGAAGTATAGGCATGCATGCTCAAATGTATACCCATACAAAATTCATACAACTGTATGTGCACTAAATTGACACACATGTATACACCAGTAACACTGATTGTTATGTATGTATAGCATACAGCAGTAGAGATCAGCCATTAATATTGCAGTGTACAGATATGCAGTATACGCAATATATATAAGTAAGTACTACCTGAGGTCCCTTTGTGCAGAACACCAGGGACCTCATTTATCAAACATGAGTAGGAATACATCTATATAAATACTTAAGAGCAGAATTTTGTATGATTGTGTGCACATGAAAGTGTGATTCATTAGGCAATCGTGCAACCAACATAGAAATAATTATTGGTGAATGCCAACTGTTCCCCCAGAGCATGTGCACAGCCATGTCAATTAGCATTTTGAAACTCCCCTAACCAGTGACATATGGTAAAGCCATGCCTTTGAAGCTTTGCTGGACGTTCATTGTTATTAGCATGAAATAAAATGGCATACTACAAAAACAAAAGAAAGGAATTTCTCAGAAAAACAAAATTGAGCTGTTTGTGTCTGAAGAGGAAACATGACAAAAGGTATTATTTGGCTGTCTGCGTAACAGGTAGGAGCAAAGTTATCACTTAGCAACACATCAGTTGAACTGTAAATGCTTGCACATCCAAGAGCTGGACAGAGACCAAAATAAAAATGATTCGGTTTGATCAGAGGGTGACTGCAAAAAAAGCAGCCAGTCCTCTCACAAGGATGGCCTCACTACAGCCGGAGGTGGCCAGGGTGTCACAGACATTTCCCCTGGAGATAAAAGAGCTACAAAATTGGGAAAGCCACAATCAGTGGCATTATACCTGTCTCACCCATCTTACAAGCTGAGGACATCTCCTATCCCAGTTGATGGTAAGGAGCTTACGTTATTCAAACCGTCTGCATTGACTTTCTTTTAAGTAATCACACACGTGACATTGCAACATCTGTTCCGCACTGACCTGATCACCTGAAACACTAACACCTATAGCAATTTCTTATGTCTTAAACTCTGTTTTCCTTAAAAAAATAAAATCTAATGGTTTAATGCACTTTTATCTCTACCAGCTAGCTTGTACCTTGTCTGGCCAACTGTTGAAGCTTATGCAACGTGCAGCGTTTCTAATATTGTTGGCTTCTTATATGGTTGTTGCTTCTGTTGTACTCTGCCTCACTTGTAAGCCGTGTTGGATAAAAATGTAAACGTAATTGAATATATATATACACACACACACACACACACACACACACACACAGATGTTGCAGGAAGCCCTGACGTGTCCACAATGTACCTTTACATGACTGTGCCATTTAGCAGTCCTGAAGCCATACTCCAAGAGTCCTGATTCATTTCTTCCTTCAGAAACAAGATATCAGTACAGCTACATATTATTTCATTGTTTAAGTATTATCTCAAGCCCCCCTTATGTGGGCATGAGATTATTGGGTGCTGGCAAGGTGGTTCCTCAGGTCTAGGACCATTTGGGTCTCAGGTTTTTGGGTGTACAGGAATCCCATACTAATGGGCCTTGTTGTGGAGCAGGCAGTAAGACATGATGATGCAATCCTCTCAAGGTTGTACTGCAATGTGCCCCCCACAGGGAACAAGCACTGCAAAAACTACAACTGGCTGTGGGAGGAAGGTGAGTGTTAAAAATGATCTGTGCATGAGTAGCCAGCATCCCATTTTCTCAGTAATGCGTTTGACAATTACTTCCAATAACACTGCTGTTTTCTGCATTTTTGTTTTGCTTTTCTTGTATGGTGAATGCACAGGTATTCCACCTGGCTGGCGGTGTCGGTGCCCATGCTAATCAAACTACTCAGGCCTCCCCTCATTTGCAGTGGAGCTCTCCAATTACTGACCCAGCGCTTCCGTGCACAAAAATGGCAGGTGGCTACATGCTGCTCCTTACAGTGTCAGACACCTCCAGTAACGGGAACACGCCACCATGAGCCCAAGTTCTCTGCCCCATACTTGCAACAACCACCTTGGAAGAGTAGAAGTGGGCAGCACTGTGGTGTACTGATAAGGAGCCAGGCTAGTAACCAAAGGGTTGCTGTTTCAATTCCCCACTGGGGCTCTGCTTGGGCAACCTAACCCACAATTGCCTTTGTAAATATTCACCTGTATAAATGAACATCATGTAAAATGTAACCTATGTATGTCACTCTGAATAAGAGTGTCTGCTAACCGACAATAATGTAATGCCATATAATGTACGTACACTTACATACACTCTTACATATAAAAAATGAATGGCAGAAAAACAAATGCCCCACCATTCCAGCAGTGCAAGTGGAGAGGGTGCAGGAAGAGGAAGGCTAGGCAAATGTAGCGCTGTGGAAGGCGTTACCAGCAGAATTTCACCCTGGGTATGTAATGTCAACTGAGATAAATGCCCCTTCTGCTGTTAGTTTGTCTTGTTGTGGTCGCTATTACCCACTGGCCATGCCATCATTTGATCATGTTTGTCTGTTGTGCGCAGAGTTGTTGCCATTCTGGCATTGCTGGTGGTTTCTTTCCCCCGGACTGTATCAATACAAATCTGCCTTGCATTTGCAAGTAGGAGTCCAAGTTATTCTTTCCATCTCTTTGTCTTTGCTTAGGGTATGTCTGATTACCAAGATAATCAAACGTGGATTTATTTTCAGCGCCCGTGGCGTTGTTTGTTTGTACACTGATTCATAGAATGTTCTGAAGCTTCAATGTGATGTCCAGAAGGTTGTGGTTAGTATTTGATTGGTTTCAGCTCTTTGTTTCATTTTGTATATTGTATTCTAATATAATATAATATAATATAATATAATATAATATAATATAATATAATATAATATAATGTATTATATTATGAGGAGCTTTTGTGGCTTGAGAGTTTGTCTTGCCCTTCATTTACAATTGGTTGAATTTTTGAGGTTAGGCACATTTTATTGTAGTTAAAAACTATTCATTATAGTTATTATGAATAGTTATGAATAGTTGAATAGTGAATAGTTTGGCAATGAATAGTTTGGTGATATTGGCGGCGCCCATGTGCGAATCTTGTTCCTGTACTTACCTTGCACATTGAGCATTGGGCTCGGAGAAACGCAATTTCGTTCTGCTGTACACTACTTGTTGTATGGTTGGAATGACAATAAAGTACACTTTGACTTGAAGTTTTTGACTTTATTATTTTTTTTAAATCTGTATTATTCAAAGTAGGGACAGTGTGTGAGGAAGTAGGTTTAGGAGAACTGCAGCTTAATCCCATGGGAAGGGAAGAGTTAAATTGTGTGCTCACCTCTGTCATAAGAAAGAGGAGAGGCTTATAAAAATCAAGTGATAAGAAAAAGAGAATTTTGATTCACTTCTAATAACAGGAGCAGATTTTGTACTTGTACTGAAGCTACAAAGAAATGAAGTTTGCCCATCTTTCTTTTCATCTAAATCCTGAGGAATTCCAGTTCTCATTAAAAAGGACATAATCAAACATGAATTACTCTCTCAGTACTGTGATACTGAAGGTCGTTTCATAATCCACACCGTACAATGAGAAACTCTCAAATTCTATTCTACTCTCCCACAATATATGGTCCAACAATAGCTGATATTGTTTCTTTCAGAAGATGCAGGATAGACTAAACCAATTTCCACACTTGCCAGTGATAATAGGCAGAGATTTAAAGCAGATAACGGGCCCAGAGCTACACAGATTACGCAAAAAGGATACAATCACACTTAAGATTTACAATAAACAGACCCAGAGAGCACACTGAACCCAGAGACCAAAAAAAACAACAATTCTACTAACCTTCACATAAAGTCTGCTCATGACTGGATTACTGCTTAATCTCCAAAATCATTATCAATAAAATATTCAAGGTAGAAGTCAAAAAACATTGTAATATCAGATCACACACCATTAAGGCTGTGAACAATGGTGGATGCAGAACCTACTCAGGGGTAATTGGAGATGGAGCCTGACCTGGCACCGGTGAACAGCCCAGCATACTATACTTTCATCATTAAAAAACGCAGAGGAATTCATGGGAATTAATGATGAGACAGTAGACATTGTAGTCTGTTTGTGGGGTGTCATGAAAGTGTACTTCAGAGGGAGAATTTCTCCTCTTTCAACATGGAAATGAAAACAGAAAGGCAAAGAAAGGCGACACCATCCATGCTGCTTCAGACCCTCCTAATGAGAAATGCTATTTAAGCAAGTGGAAAATGGCTTCAACACTTATGCAACATCACAAGCTCTCCAGTCCTTAAAATGTACAAGATAGGATTGAGAAACTGTAAGACTTAAAAACATCTTTTGACTGGACGTTCTGGACAAAGTGTCATTGCTGATAATTTAAATTTGTCATTTTAATGTGAAATTGGATGAATCACATCTGTCATAAACATAGCCCGGCCAGGCTCCCCAGTGGCTCAGACAGAAAAACCACTTGTTCCAAATGCAGGCTCAGCCCTATGGCCTGAGTTCAAAACATGCTGTCTGACAATGACTGGGAGCCCCACATCAAGCAGAACAAACTGGCTTTGTTCTACCAGGGATGTGGGCAGGTTGGTTGGCCAGGGTCCCCTCCTCCCCTGCTCTCAGCACCCTGGGACTTGCTTTGGGCACTTGTGAGTCATTCAGACAATGTGTGGAGGATGATGTACCTGTTCTCCATTGGCATTTGCCTCCATGATGATACATTAAAAAAAGAAGTGGACAACAGTGTGGCATATTAGTAAGCCGTAACCAAAAGGCTGCTGGTTTGATTCCTCACTAGGACACTGCTGCTGTACCCTTGGGCAAGGTACTTAACCCAGGTACTTAACCCAGAATTGCTTCAGTAAATATCCATATATGGATAATATTGTAATGTAGTGTATGTAAGTTGATCTGGATAAGAGCGTCTACCAAATGATATAATGTTAGAATGACTAAATGCTATCCATCCACATTTAAAATATGTGGGTTTAATACACTATATGTGCTATATAGTAACACGTTACTTATACTATTCTGGTAGCACCCCTCTTGAGCCTCTGTGTTTGAATATTTGACAGACTCCATTTCTTACATAACATTTCATGCAGTAAGATTGCATTTCTTACTTAGCACTTTTGATGTGAGGCATTGGAAACATGAAGTCAGATCCAGGTTTCTGGTGATGTTCTCCCCCCTTTAGCAATGTGGGGCAGAAGGATTTGCATGTTGTCAAAATGTCCTGCCAACACAGCTTTGCAGCAACAATGATGTTTTTGTGCGGTATAGAGGATTCAGAGCCTGTAATATATTTTAATGTAGCCCCCACAGAATCCCCCCAGTGCCAGCATTAAAAACATATCCATTTATGATGTAATAACTAACAATGAGATGAAACATCTCCACATTTATAGACCGGTTTATGGAAATTAAATTGCAATATATAATTTAAACAATGAGTCCGTTTAAATTTGTTGTGAAAAATGAGTGGTGGATGAGTCAGTGATTGATCTAATAAGCTGTACATTATATTACATTTTGTAGGCTTAGCAGACGCTCTTGTCCAGAGCAACATATATAGCTTGCGATTTTATATGATACACAATACACAACTGGTTATCTAATTGGTGGCCATGCTATATTGAAGTGTAAAACATGGTCCCAATTTACACAAGGACTAAAAATATAATAAACGTCAAATTGTGCCAAATAAAAACAATAAGATACCATATATAATGTAAATAAATGAAAAGTATTACATTTGAGAGTGGAATTTTATTACCTTTTGACATGCTGAATTTTGGGGATTTTTACCCATGTGTCAAGGCTTACCTATAAGCTGAGCACAAGAAGATCTGGAAAGATCATGCATGATTTGCTCTATTAATAAACACATTACAGATGACAAAGTGATCTGTTGCAAACAGTTTTATTGAGCACACTCTGAATCTAGATAAATAATTGTGTAGCACACAATAATGAATCACAGGGCTTATTACTAAGTGTTAAGCCTTGTTGGCAGAGCTCTAATTGATAACAGCATTTTTTGAAGGTAAGTGAATCTAATAATGTTGAATATAAATATGGTTTATACAGTATATCACTAGAAACAAAGATTCACAAATGTATTGTTGTATTGTTTCATAATAGAAAGAGGGCATACAAACATGCGGTTCATTTACATTCATTGGTATACTAGTACAATAGAAATATGGTCTTGTATTTATTAATTTATCATTAATACCAAGGATTCAAGAACATATTGCTTATTGTTTCCTTGTAACATAACATGTAGACACACATATTAATTATGAGCTTCCTCATTGGGGTGGTTATTTGCTATTGAACAAATGGGAGACACCCTGAACAACAGTTCACCAAATCATTAGATCTTGTTTAGGCCATCATGTTAACTAGTATCAATCACATCTATGTAATATCATGTAAAGCACAGTTCCATTTCTTGATGTGGACAGTTATTTTTAAATGCATATAAAGTTCATAGATCTGGTCATAAGAACATAGAATTAATCATACCAAAAAAGTGGAACATGGAAGTAACATACAGTATGTGTAATGTGTAAATAATAATTATTGGTTATCAGGTTTTGCTGTTTGGAATGTCATTTTGATTAGAGGGTAGCATGGACAAAATACTTAGAAAGGCAAGCAAAGAGACAACAATGTCAAAAGAAGTAGTTATTGAAGTCTGTTAGATCAGATTTTCAAGGGGTTCATTGCAGGCCATTTGAAAGCAGAAGGAAAATCCTGAAATAGCTGATGTTTAGAAGACACTAAATAAGAGGTGAAAGATCAGAAGAAATGGTTTTGAAATAATAAGTAGGTACGACCTTGACTTCAGGTGGTAGTTTTGCAGCCCAGAGGTCCAACACAGAGGGAGTGGTACATATATATTGGTTAAGAAAGGGTACAGTTCTTACAGCTTCTTGAAAACCTTGAAAATGCTTGACTAATAAAGGAGGAAATTTCATTGGTTCAAGGTTGTGAAAGTGCCTGAATTTACAGAGTGTGCTTGCACGTGCTTGAGTATCTTGAATGGTTCATGCATTTTTTGAAACACTACTGTTAAGATAAAATGAGGATTTTTTAAATTTGTAATGAATGTAGCTATCTGAAATTTATAAAGGAGTTCGTAACCATCTTCAGAATGATAGCTGAGCTTAGGTCCTTGAAAACTTTGTAAATTGTCTTTGAGGTCCTTGAAACATCAGTGAATGTGGCATTAGGAGAAGTGTAGAGACCTTGAAGGTAGGAGTTAACAATGACAAGTCATACAATGATTCAGGAGTATTTCATTTCACCTGCTTGTATTGTGGCAGTTTGTGTGGGTGTGTGTGTGCGTGCAGTATATAATCATCTTGATAATAATTTATAGTCTTATGATACTTTTTTGATCTCTGCTTTTAAGTGGCAGTGTAGCATAGTGGTAAGGAGCAGGACTCATAACTGAAAGTTTCTTGGTTTGATTCCCACTAGGGCACTACTGCTATACCCTTGGGCAAGGTAATTAACCCAGCATTGCCTCAGTATGTTAGCTGTATTCAGCTGTATAAATGGATGACATGTAAAAAATTGTAATCAAGTCACTCTGGATAAGAGCATCTGCCAAATTCTCTGTAATGTAAGTGAGTGTTATTGTGGCACTACAGTTTTTTGTTTATTTTCATGTCAGGTTGTAGGAATCTCTGGTTCAGCCCACTGAAATTCCATTTTCCTGAAGAATTCAAGCATTCAACTGTCACCAGTTGTACACATGCCATGACACCCTCCACTTTTCAGTGTAAGGCATGTGCCTCTAAACATTTCTTTTCACCACATTGTGCAGTGAAACATCCACTCCATTTTCATCCAATCCTACATTACAACGGAAGGGTGAAAAGTCAACAGAAAATTAATTTCAATATCAAGTCAAGCAGTCAACGTTTTGAAAATGTTTTCAAAAAACAAATTATAAAATGTGCAAGTCACAACAGTGTACTTTCCTCTATTTTAGGCAATAAATTAGGAAAAATATAATCGTAATTCACATCTGCAGGTAATCATTCTCACCGTGCAGAAACCACCACACAGATGAGAAAACCAGGCATGAGAAAGAAGATTTTGAAAAGATAAAACATAAACATTTCAGATGTATGTTTTTATGTATTTAAAATGCATTTACTACTCTGGTGGTTGGGTAATAGCTGTAGTTCCAGAAACATGAAGTGTACTATCATGTTCTCAAAAAACTAACTCATCACTATACAGGAGTTAAGTATTTGTCACTGAGAGATCAGAATGCCTGAAGTACCCAAACTGGGTCCCAAAATTCCTCTTTGTACAGGATCACAGTAGAAGTCTGGCAAAGAATTACCCTAAATCCAGGTCATATGGTTGCATGACTGCAATGAGCCTTATTTCTGGCAGGGGTACATGTAAGTGGCGCTTGCTACGGCTGATAAATCCTGTTATCAGCCGTGACCTGTCGCAAGCCCTCGTGTTTATATTTTGTTGCCTTGCAGAGGCTCTTATCCAGAGTGACTTGCATAGCTTACAGATTTTGCATGTTATCTATTTATACAGCTACAAATTTACACGGTAGCTCAAGTTGGATACCTTGCTCAGCAGTACAACAGCAAAGGCCCACCTGAAAATTGAGGCAGCGACCTTTGGTTTACTAGCCCCGCTCCTTACCACCATGTGTGGGGAGTTTAAAATCAAGTGGTCACCTGTCCTGATGATTGTCATGGAGAATTCTTTCTTAAACAATCTAGAAGTGTAATACCCCTCATGCTGTTGGCTCCGGCTTCCCCCACACCTTCCCAATAAAAACGTTAGCCTACAACCATACCCTCTGTGCTGGGGGGTAGCATTCAATTATCATTTGACTGGGAATACAAACGGGATCAGATCAGAACATGCACCACCGAGGCAAACAACGCTCGGCACTTCACTTGACCCACTTCAGAGATGGAGAGACAAGGATAAAAGTCCCTTCTCCTTAGAAAACAGCCTTAAGCCTCACATTCATTTAAAAAGAGGAAGATGCCCTTACCATGGTAGCTGCATCCAGAAACCACGTACATAGCTTATTTGTATAGTTGTTTACATACTATTTGAATCTTGTCACCCTGAAAAGCTTGAGAATGTTTTGACACAATTCATCTTCCGATGCTAATAACAGTAAAGGGGCCACCCATTGAATATTTACACAATATAATCTTGTTCCCATGTCTTGGATAATGAATAAATGAGAACACAACAATGTTTTGTTTCGTAATAGAGCCCAAGAGACGTCCGTGCATGGTAATCACTTTCAGAGCTTTGTCCTTGCATGAATCACCTGTTAATGATTGATTAGTCCTCAGACCACTGTGAACTTTTTTTTTTAACACCCGCTCCCTCAAGACCGCAGATTAGTTCACTTTGGTATCTGTAAAAGAGCGAAAATTTGATTAAGTAGTCATTAAGGGCAGCGCTTCCCCCCTGAAAGGAGACTTGTCCTGCCACAAACAAGCCACTGAAAAAAAAAAAAAGGTGAAGCCGAGCCCTAATTAGGAATTTTTGTAATTTTTTAAAGAGGCAAGCAGCCGGCCGCCAATCGCCCCACGCCAGCCATTAAGGGTCATTGTTAATTTACAGACACAGCCTGGTGGGGGCCCACACACATGCAGCAGAGTATGAAAAGCTGTTTTACAACCGGCTGAGCCGGCGGAGCAGGAACGCTTATGGAAAACCTCGTACATAATGCATTTCATTGCTTCACCCCACAACATCTCATTAGAATCTATAACAAATTCACTCAGGCTTGCGATCAAATGCACTCTTTGGTAAATTTAACAAACGCACAGTGATCTGCCTCATTGTGTTTATTTGCCATTATACTACAATTACTGATGCTGTAGACGCAGTTTTAACTTCTTTTCTTTATTTACTTGTGCTGATGAGGAAAATGAGTAAGTGATGCCAGTGACACCTATATGAAAGGAATGAATAATTGGCAAAAGTTAATCTAAAGCAGGTGTTCTGAGCCTGTACTGCCATCCTTAGTGTGCCAGCCGTCAATAGATAAAAGTCTGAAACAGCAAGCACATCATAATCTATGAAGTACACAGTGTTATTTGAACTATCAAAACACCCTTGCAAACACAACCAAAATTATAGCACAGCTACAGAGTACATTGTTTTGTGAAATGCTTCATTGTATTATACTTGTGGGAATTTGATTTTCTTGACAGAAGCTGCTCTCAGCTTTTTATGCAATGATGAAGGTGAAAGACTGAACCGTTTTAGCATGCTGCTATCTTCAGTCTGAGGTGTCATTCTGTTGACAGTTTTTATATTTAATGCTAAATCATCACTGCAGTTAAATCAAGAGGGATTTCCAATCTGCACTTTATCATTCTTTTGAATTCTGCACTTATGGTTTTAAGCTCTTTGAATCCTGAATCTTTTGGACTCATCTTTATATAAAACTCTTTAAGGGTGGATCTTTTCTGAATCTAGATAGTGAATTTCTTTTGATCCACACACCTGGTTTAATGTATAGGTTTAAATAAGCTTCCAATCCATTTTACTGGAAAATTATTTTTGATTTGCTCTCAAGAGTGAGGAACTTTAGTCTTAACATCTGAAACCTTTATCCTCATCTTTATGCTAACCTAGCCTCATAGTCCAAGTGTCAATATCTGAGGCCTGACCAGGGTGAGTGATGCAAATAGACACTCAGGGATTTTTTTCATGGTAACATCAACATTAAATAAAAACACTTAGGAAATGGACTAAGTACTGCACCACTGAGGCACCGCATGGATGTAAGATGATGTTATTGTATGATATTCTACTAGATGATCAAAATACTATTGTGTGTGTGTAATATGCTACAGCATACTTACCTTCTTAGTGTAGTCTTAAAAATCCAGTTAAATATGTGCAATTGGCATGGTGGATCTGAGAATAGTGCTATTGCATCAAAGCACTTATATCACTGTAGACAGTACACTGAGCATTGAGCCATATTGCACTACTCAGCCTGGTCAAGCATCAGATAGGGGCGCTTGGGCCTCTAGACTAGGATTCTTACACCGTTTTTTGCAAATCATTCATGAATGCAGTTTCTGAAATTCTGTTTTATAAACTCACCACTGTTTTTATGTATGGTCTTAAATAAGAGCACAATCCATTTCTCTTGGACATTTTCATGAGACCACAAAGGGTCTGGCAGAATTTTCAACAATGTAGTGAACAGCTGTTTGCCTCAGATAGTATAATGCTCAAAATGAGCTGGAATAAATTGCAGTGCTTTGTGCAATGGCTATTCTCATGAGAATAGTTCTTGACTGAATGGAAACTTTTGTGCACCTCGTTTCAGGGTGTACCTATTTCTTGATGCAGTGCTGTTGAATGCAGGCATAGTGAGCTACATTTTTTTATTGAACGTATCTACGTTGTATTGGTTTCAACTGTCCAACAGTCTTCTGTGCATGTGGCTGGCATTGGCCGCCTATGTTTCCCTCAATTTTGATAAGGAAGATGCACCTGCACCTCATGAATGAAGCTTGACGCAGTGAGGGATTTTATTTGACTGTGGCAATGTGACATTATCTTTATCTCATAGGATCAAAGCCAAATTTGAGCAAATAGATATTATTTATACATACTGTAGCACGACAAGGGGAGCTGGCATGCAATACAGCAACATACTCTATTTTTTCCTATCAGAAACAGTTTAAACATCTGCCTCCTTGTGCAGTGTGAGACCTCTAGTATGGAAAACAGCCATGATAGGTTTTGCGGTTGCTATGGCATGATAATCCCAGTGTCCAATTGGCAGCTACCAGCAAAAAATGGATGGAAAAAGGAAAATGCATAAAAGAGAGATTAGTTTTTAGCTTATGGCCATAAGCCTTGTCATAAGCTTTTAATAAAAACCATATGACTAGCATATACTGACTCACATAAGGTTATGCAGCATGCAATGACAAACACGAGCAATCATGATATGACGCTAGGAAGAGATCTGTAGGATGTTCTGGCCTCTACGAGGTCCAGGCTTTTAGGAATGTGTGAATGTATGTTGCTACCATGTGGAGCAACACAGTTATGTTCCCAGTGCCAGCAAGTAAGCTCTTATTCCCACGAACACCACACTTACCACAGTAGTATGGCAGCTGAGACACAACGTCATATGCTTTGTGCTAACCAACTGTCATTGGGTGGTTAATCCATTTATGTATGCTTATGACAAGCATTATAATTTATTATGTCTTATGAGCATACTATGAACAGTACAGTAGGCCCTGCAAGGTTGTTTGTGCTATTGCTGTAAATATCAAAAAGTATATTTTTCACTGTTAAGTGTACAGCTAATCAGACAGTCTGTACATTGCCAGAAGGAGGCTGATATTAGTGGAGTAAGAAACTGTATACGATTCCCAGCCTTATATTAAAATGTAATATTAAGTATCAGGTTTCAGGGCTGAAATCATAGCTCAAACTGCAGGGATGCACTGTGTTTAACAGCCAACACCTGTGAATCACTCGGATAACTTAAAGCAGCCATGGTGGTAAACGAACAAGACTCCAGTTTAGGGAGACTTAGAGAAAATGACATGATGTCTTGCTCATCTACACTAATTCTACCTTAAAAATAGATTTTAGTTTACAATCATGACACTCCATGTAATTTATACTTTCTCGATGAATAAAAAGGTTCATTCTATAGGGCAATTTTTCAATTTCAGCCACGGTCTCTTTTGAAAGAGCTTGAGAGGTAAAGATGGAGAGGATAGATTTCTGGTGGTCATCTGTCAGGGCAATGACCTCTGCATTTGGTATAACGCTGGTTGCACATGACCTGGTAAATACATTACATAACTTAACCACGTCAGTCCCTATAGAGGTCCCCCTGGCCCACTTTGACATGCTTCATTACTGGGTTTTGTGACTATATCATTAGCTTATCAAAGATGTTGACTAAATATGGTAATGCAGCCATCTGGTTGTAGGGGTGGCAATGGCAGCATGGCATCGTTTTCCGACCGCTAATGACACAAAACAAAGAGACAATTTAAATCACCTCATTTATGTGTCTTCCAGCCTGTCCCTTCATGTCTCACAAAAGACGATGACTCCAAAGTGATAAACAAAGAGAGAGAGAAAATGGCCACAGTAGGAGTATGCATACACTGTGCATATATTCAACCCAGGGGAGGGTAACAGGTTTGTCCTCACTCCAAACCAGTTCAGGCTTGCTCTGGAAACTATGGCATAACCATTTATGCCAAGGCTTTGATTGGTACTCTAATGGGAATGTCACAATGTATGTGTGTAACTTCTAAATTAGCTGTTGTAGCTTCTCTGTTAAAATACAGGAAAAAAATACTAGCAACAAGAAAAGGTCTCTATCAGCTCTATGGAACAACTTCCAATATGTCATGACAGGTTTCTAATTTTTATTTAAAAAACTTTGATATTGAAAAACTGTATTAAAGGCAATAATGCACATGTCAATGGGGTTACCTTGCAAGCTAAATACTGCAATATGTTTGCAGCAAATAGTTGAATTGTTACTGTTGGCCTGAATGAAAATCATCTTTTTTAACCTGAGGGGTTATTGTCTTGGGAATACAGATATACAGACATTTTAGATATTAACATCCACATACCTGCATTGAAGAACCCTCAATACTCCTGTCATTTTCAAGGGAGAAATCCATGGCCATCCATGCATTTCACACCAATATGTACTGTTTAATAGACAGTGTCTATGAATAGATACTTACCAGAATTCCAATTAATTTACAGAAATCTCAATTGGTTAATGCAGGAAAGCTCAACATCCAGCACACAATAAAGCTGCAATATCTGCAAAGAGCAGTCACTGATTAATTACCTCCAGTAATTAAAATCATTTTAAAAATAGTCAATGGCTTCTTCTGTGACCAATTGCTGTTTTCTTTTTTCTCCTACTGGCCCCAGCAACCCTATGAAGATCATTGTATCTCATTATTTCTGAAAGTGAGCGAGACCACCTGTTGTTCAGCAACAAAGGAACAGAGGCACTAGGGATACATAAACTGGTGATAATTTGTCAGTTTCACTGTGCAGCCTCTTGTGTCTGGATTTACAATCTCTTGATGCTAAAACAAATTTCTTTGTTTAATCCCTCTGACCTCTTTTTGTGACCCTTTAATGACAAACATAAAAGCCATAATATACATAAAAATTAGATTCAGGAATATGACACAGTGCAGTTAATAACTCTTAATCACTTGGGTGTGATTCAGGGTGTTGATTAACATAATTTCTATCACTTCTTTTATTGAAAAAGGTGCTTAGATGGGTAATTGATTTGTTGTGGTCTCTTGATACAAATAGTTAGTGGGAGATAACTTATGTTTTGCCAAATGCCACCTCCTTGTAACCCTCAAGAAAAGTGTCGTTTTACTCATTGCTTTTTGTGTGTAAGAAAAGCAGAGTACCCTTTAAAAGGAAGTTTCAACGTAATTTCATTTCCTCCATTGACTCCATAATAGAGCCAGCATGCACTAGCATGCATGTTTTGCATAGGATAGTCATCTGATTAATTGAAAAACGCCTGTCTCAAGGCAAGAAAGCAATCGTTAAAAGGAAAACGGCTTCTGGTAAATGAGCGATGCACTGTCAGCTGGAATAATAAAGTTAGTCGGCTGTATGAAGCGTCTTCATTTTAAGGACCATTAAGCTCTGAGTCTTTCATTTATCTTTGTGAGATGAAACTTAACCGCAATGTTTTCCCTTCTTTCAAGACTTTTTTAGGAAGAAAAAAAAACTGTTTGGTGCTTACCAGCAACAGGAAATTATTCAAATTGTCATGCTGTCATTGAATAATTCCTTCTCATAAAGTGTTATAGTGCCACATTGAATTATATGTTTCACAAAATTTACAGCAAATGTAGGTTTCCAAACTAAACTTCATCCATGTCCAATATTAACATCCAAATACCTTGAAATCATAATCTAGCAAGTACATTATGCACACCTCGTGAATTTGAATTAATGGTGATAAGTGAATCTTGAATGTATCAATCCTCTTTGCAAAAATGAAGAGAATAACAAGTCTGTTTGCTTCAGGCAGCAAATTTGGTTAAGAATATTTCTAAATGTACTGTGCACTGTGTTTTCACAGTTATATGACTGTGTACACAAGCAGCCTGAACAGTTGTCCAAATTTTGTAAATGGCTACATTTTTTGTTATTGAGATCTTCTGGTATAATCTGGTGTCACATAATGGCAGTGGTTATACAGGTAATACAGGTGAATTCTGAAGCTGCTAAACCAAGGTAAATATACTGTAACAACTTTGTAACCACAAGCACAGTTAAATTCCACAAAAGATTATATTCTGTTGTTGAGTTCTGAGGTGAGCATCTCTTCACTGCATATTTTACTGTGCAATTATTACTTGCCGAAAGACCAACAATGCATTTATAACAATGCAGTTACAACATTATGCATTTATGTATAAAGCAAAACACTTTATTAACAACCATGCATACATAGTTATTACCTCCAAATGAATACAAAATGCCAAAATAAAGTGGACTTCTGTATGGTGAAGACTTATAAGTGGTTTAACTCTGAAGCAAAAAAAAAAAAACTCCCCCCACACACCAAAACAGTAAATCAGGAGAGCATATAAATGGTTTCCTAAATGAGTACTGCCAGACGGAACAATTAGCACATTATTTTAAGTGTAAGGCTGATTCAAGTGGTGTAATCGCCATGTATATGACAACAGGGCAGCAGAGTTCAAACCAAGGACATGTGTCCAGCTTAACAGGTGAAGCAGAAGAAGCCCAGGACACATTATTAGTTCTAATCATGCCCCACAGGCATTGAAAGCCATATGATTTGGGGTGCAGATAGACTATAATCTGCATTAATGCATCATTGTTGCACATGAGGTAGGTAGCTCAAAATTACCATCATTAATAAGTTCCATGAGCGAATGCCTCAGATATATTCTTTCCAGTTGTTCTGGAGCAAACTGAATTATTCAGCAGGGTAGCACTGTGGGATACATAAAAGGATGTGTATGTTTTTTGTAACCCTTTGTGCATGCGGTCCTGGAAATCTGTTGCAATTATGTATGGTTATGTTGCGGAAAAGGTGAAGCCTCCCCACGATTCGAATAATTTATATTTTTACAAACAGCACCTTGCATGTTGTATGTTAGGTCTCCATCAGTTCTGTTTGATGCAGACAGTGTTGATGTTGGTTGTCTGCATTAATAGTCGTAAAATGTAAAACAGGTATTTCGCTTATTGCCTACCCAAACAGGCTTTACAAACAAACAAACGGGAAGCTTATAGGAAGGCGATGCCACTTTGTAAAAAATATCAGAGTCAGTGGTGAGCTGAACTGAGAGGCAGTTGTATGAGTACATGAAGCACAATTGTGTGGAAGCAGTGTGGTGTAGTGGGGACAGACCATTTATCAGCCCTGTGGGGCACTGCCATTTTACCTTTGGGCAAGGTATTTAAATTACTTAATTTAGTATCCAGCTGCACCAATGGATAACTTTTAAAAAGCTATGTAAGCCAGTCTGGGTGAGTTGGCTAAGTGCTGGCTAAAGAACTGTAATGTAATGCTTGTGATGTAAAAAAGCGAGAAGTCAACTTGTAACAGAGTGGAAATCAATCACAATTCTCAATACTGCATGCAAGTGCAGTGTGTGTGACTATAAGTTGCCTTTTAACACTACAGGTGGAGAGGGCAACAAACGTATTGATTGGATGCAATCTGATTCCTTAGAATGTAGCAAATATGTAATTTTAATCAATTACATTGGTCCTTCAGCACAGGTTTTATGTGATTATCATAACTGCATTTCATAAATTACTCGGTCATAATTCACATCAATTCAGAGTTCAGTGCTACATGCTGTGTATTTGGGTCAGTTGTGCAGCTATACAGTGTTGAATGTGTTTTGTTCCACTAACTGGTGTCCAGTGGAGACCATGAACATGCTAAAGTGGCCTATTTTTCCACTGGCTGTTCAATGCTAAACGAATGTTTCAAGAAGACATTTCCTGCGATCAGTAGGGTTATTGATTTATTCCTCACAGCCTTTTGTTTGGGAGAACTCACATCATCTGGTTGTGATATGTACATGGTAGTTTACAGTAAAGAGTAAATGTTTAAGTGTGTCTGTAAGCGAGCCAGTCAAGTTTGTTAATTTATGACTCAATTCCTCTTTAACGTGACCCGCAGACTTTTGTGCAGTAACTCTCTTGCAAATGCAGGCAGCAGTGTGGTATTATGGTGAGGAGCAGGACTTGTAACTCAAAGGTTGCTTGTTTGATTCTAAAGTGGGTGACTGCTGTTGTACCCTCAGACATCTACACTGATAGAAGGTAGACTCTTCAGAGATGCGGGCCACACACATATGGATTATACTGAATTACTGAATGAACATAGTTAAATCTGCCACCAGCCTCGATTAAGATCTTCTTGTGCAGTCTAAAACCAGAATAGATACAGATTATATGCAATTATGAATGTGATACAGTACATGTTCTGGATCACGTTTCTAAGGTAATGAGTGTGAATTTGTGAGTGTGCGTGTGCCTAAGAGGATGTGTTGCTAAGATGGAAAGATATATATGTTCAACATCTTCTTATATATATATATTCTTATATATATATACAGACGGGTGACAAATTAAAGGAAAAACCTACATAAAGTGTCTTAGTAAGGTGCTGGGCTACCATGAGCCACCAGAACAGCTTCAATGCGCCTTGGCATAGATTCTACAAGTCTCTGGAACTCTACTGGAGGGATGGAACACCATTCTTCCAAAAGATATTCCCTCAGTTGGTGTTTTGATGATGGTGGTGGAGAGTGCCGTCTAACACGTCGGTCCAAAATCTCCCATAGGTGTTCAATTGGGTTGAGATCTGGTGACTGTGAAGGCCATAGCATATGATTCACATCATTTTCATACTCATCAAACCATTCAGTGACCCCTTGTGCCCTATGGATGGGGGCATTGTCATCCTGGAAGAGACCACTCCCATCAGGATAGAAATGTTTCATCATAGGATAAAGGTGATCACTCAGAACAACTTTGTATTGATTTGCAGTGACCCCTCCCTCTAAGGGGACAAGTGGACCCAAACCATGCCAGCAAAATGCCCCCCACAGCATAACAGAGCCACCAGACCCCCTCACTGTAGGGGTCAAGCATTCAGGCCTGTACCGTTCTCTTGGTGTACGCCACACATGCAGTCGCCCACTTGTCGAGAATATGGTGAAGGATGACTCATCTGACCATATCACTTTTTTCCACATCTCTGTAGACCGGTGCCAATGGTTTTTGCACCACTGAACTCTCAAATATGCATTCATCTTTGTAACGAGGGGTTTATGCACTGCAACCCTACTATAATATCCCTCTCTATGTAATTGTCGACGCACTGATCTTGCCGACACAGTATGATCACGTCCTGCATTGACATTCTCAGTCACCTGAGGAAGAGTTGTTCTTCTGTTTCTTCTTACATATCACACTAATGCACGAGTACCACGGTCATCGAATGTACGCTGTTGACCACAATTTCCGACCCTATTTACTGATGTCTTTCCCATAGATCTAAATGCAGATGTCACTTTAGTCACTGTTCCTTTTGAATCACTAGCCAGTTGAGCAGTCTTTGTGACTGAAGCTCCTGCCATCCGTGCCCCAACAATGAACCCTCTTTCAAAGTCACATAGATCTTTTCTCTTGCCATCTTGATCCAAAATCGAGATCAACTGGGCCTGCTCAGCATTTTTATACATGCCACAGAGCATGATTGGATGCTAATTGCTTAATTGTACCATGCAGTACACCTGTGTGGAAGCTACATTTGTTATGTTTCTCCACTCATTTATTCAGGGTTTTCCTTTAATTTGTCTGTATACAGTATATAGATTGCAGCCTCTCTACCTCCACTGCAGCAATTATCAGATAATTCATGCAGCCTTGTGCCATGATGGTTCATGGTCATGTCTTATCTTCACAAATGTAAAAGAAGAAAAGGACAGCTTTTGTCATCATATTCTTTATAATTCAATATGACAATATGAGGGTTTTGAATGAGGCATTGAGGAGAAGTCTAAATGTAGCCTGAAATCTACTTTGTAAGATGCCTTTAGCCACTGTGAACCAAAAGTGATTTTTCTCCCCTTCAAAATGTATCTGAGTATGAGTAACAGTATAGCCCAATACAAATATTCAAGGAAAATAAAATGATCTTACAGACACATTCATAAGCGTACACATGCACAATTTTTAAAAACCCTTTCTTATTAGTGGATATGGAATAGACAGACAATTTAATTGTTCCAAAACAAGGCACATATCCCATCCCCCAGGGTTTTTTTGGCACCAGAGAAACACTTTTGCATTACAGAGAATGACAGGCAAAAGTAAGGGTCAGTGCCTTTGTGATCTGTGTGAGCTTTATTGTTATGTGAGCCACAAGCCGCAAGATGAAGCTGATCACCTCACAGAAAAACAAATGGCCAAAACATCTTTACATTCATCACCAAGGAAGCCTTTGTGGGGCTTTTTCAGAAGTGATTTAACTCAGCCCCGTGACTTGCAATCAGTTGAATAGCCCTCCTTGGTTTTCTCAAGGTGATCCCTTGGAGAAATTCACAACAGCCAGAAAGTCCACGTCAGAAAGCAGTGAGGCACTTGTCAGCTGTTATATCTTCATTTTGGCCCACATTTGTGACTTGGGTGTTCATCAAAAACATCAGCGTTCAGGAAAAAAAAATATGGCTGGAGGAGAAGAGGGGGAGTTCTCTTTCTGATGAATTCACTGAGCCGCAATGGGCACACCATCCCAGAACAATCAATCTGTATGTGTGCTCAACTTATTTGGCACAGCATCGCTTTCTAACGTACAACCATGGCTGAAGAAGAGTAAGGGCGATCATATACACGAAAACTTAAGTGCTTTTTTTATTAATACCTCATTCCAGTCATTTCTGGGAAAAAATATATTTTTGCCCAGGGCCCAGCAACCATTTAATCCAGCCCTCCAATGAGCTTTTCACTAATACATTCTGCTGCTGGAATGCGATGCAGTCTATGCCTCACTGGTATGGTGTGTCCTGATTACATTCTGTTGCATTATTTATTTCCTGCACAGACATAGCTCGCATTTTTTAACATATTATAAATTTATAGAGCTCAACATTTCCAGAAGCAATAAAGGTTAAGTACCTCAACTGAAGGGTGCAAATGTGGTGCCCTTCCCAGGAATCAAACCCGCAGCCCCTCTGTTTTACAGATCCCCATTCCTCAATCGCCATGTCATACTGCTGACGAATGGGCAGCTTTGGAATAATTCAGTACACCTTAGTCACCCAGGTGCGCCGGCACCTGTACATCTTTTCCCGCAGCGACACACCGAGTTAAGTGTTTTGAGCTGATAAAATGTGACGGTGTGCTGATCTTTTTTCTCAGTTCCCTCTGGTCTAAACGAGCGGTGAAAGGAAAACCATTAAAAATCCAATACCAGGAAATGAATGTTCCGAATACACTTGCCAGGAGCTCTGAAGGAAATGTGCATGATGCCACCGGTCCAGAAACAGCATACATTAATTCAGCCACGGTGAACTCGAAACCTCGGCAAGGCCGTTCCACACGCACATGCCGCAATCACGAAATTCCTGCGATAAATTAAACATTTTATTTGATTAGTACAGAGTGATCCAGTCCTTTTTTCCTTTGGTTTGATTGATGTAATTTAATTACCCATTCAACCCAGAAAGATCTCTTCATCAACAGCTTCTTATTGCATCTCTCAATTGTGCAGCAAACTATAATGACAGTGTATGCAGTGTTAATCTCTGTGAAAATAGCATAATGTTGCATGACTTTGAGGGAAAACTTCTCCAGAAGTCAGATGAATACTTGAACAGTAGCTGTGCCTGTGCATTTCCTGTTCCTACTTTCCATGCTAGGGCAAGCCGTGCATTGGGGTATTATCATAGGTCTTACTATCATAGGTCTTACTCTTGTAGGATATTATCATAGGTCTTACTTATTATCATAGCTTGTACCTTGTCTGGCCAACTATTGAAACTTGGTCATGCAGTGCTTCTAATATTGTTGACTCTTTATATGGCTTTTTGCTTGTGTTATACTCTGCCTCACTTGTAAGTTGCTTTGGCTAAAAACACCTGCCAAATGAATACATGTAAATGTAGGTCTTATAAGCAGAGTGGAAGTAAAAGTAAAAATTACAGACAAGATGCAAACCTTTCAACTGATATTTGTTAAGAACATTTTCAGAAAAAAGAGTTTATGGATTGAGTTTATTGCTGTCAATAACATCTTGCCATGTCTTTTTTTTTTTTGAAAACCCAGAAAATGATTTAAGAATTCAGCAAATAAACTCCTTTCCATGTGCAGCTATGATGCTTCTCATCTGACACAACATCAAGGTCATCTGAATCATGTTCATACTGTTACAGTTAGATGGCTGGGCCATATGTCCTTGATGTTGCCAAAAAAACAATGCACATGTGTACCACATTACTGTCATAGCACAGTAATTTGGCTAGTTTGAGTATACAGCTGTTGTGAAATGCTTAACAATATCTGCGCATAAGCTGTCAATAAATTTGGTATAATAATTTGCAATCACTCGCATTTTACAGGGTTTTCTGTGTCAGACAAATATTTTTGAAATATCTGTTGATTAGACTAAAAAGCTCAGTCACCGGAAAATGTTCATAGTGGGGCCGATTAAGAATTGAGAAATGTATGCATTAAACCCTGTTTAATTGCTTCCCAGAAGAGTCGCTTAGCTCTATTACCACTATGCAACGTCTGACACGGGAATTCAACAGACCCCTGTGGGAGATGTGGAGTGGACACAAAATTAGGGTGTTTCATTTATTACTATGACATGCACATTCTGACCACACACATACAGTATCACTCAAAAGTTTGGACACACCTACTCATAGAAGGGTTTTTCTTTATTTTAGAATAATAGTAAAACTATGAAATAACATAAATGGAATCATGCAGTGATCAAAAAAGTGTTAAACAAATCAAAACTACCTTATATTTTAGATTCTTCAAAGCAGCCAAAAACTTTTTTTTAATTTTGTTTTTTTGGAAAGAAATTCATACATAAGCATCAACTTGACTTATTTGAATTTGTCTAAGAAACAGATTTCAAGCATTTAAGCACAAGTCTTTAGATCAAAATGCCTTTGAATTCTTTTGACTTTTAAAGCTCCAGACTTTTGACTGGTACTGTACATCATTTATCTCTCTGCAACCCTTAAACTCATGAAAAGGTGGAATCAAAAGAGCACCACAGTGGCGATTGTGTGTACAATAACAATGTTGTTTTTAATTTGACAGGCTACTTACAGTTGAAATAAAAACAGACAATTCAAGCTCCTGTTTGACAAGTATTGCAGTTGATCACTTTTTCTGGTCCTGTACAATTGTGTTAAATTTTGAACATTTACTTTCATTTAAAATATCATATATCATTTTATCTGTGGTCTGATAGGTGTCCGCACAGATGACAGATGAAATGCATTAGTGAGGTAAACAGCATGGATTAATTAATGGTGGTAGAAAAAAATAACTCAACCAATGTGAGCACTTGTCTTCCATAACGTGCTCATTAGTTGTATTGTGTAAACATGTGTATACCTCAAATAATGTCTCCATTCACATGGCATTACAGAAGAAGTAATCATCATGTCCTGCAATGGAGATTGTGGTCCTGAGGGAATGGCAGAGGTGATAGAGATGAGACCCAGCTTGTAAGATGAGACCCAAGCAAATCCCCAGGCCTTGTTCAGATATTATTATATTGACGGACAGAGGATGTTTACAGTGCTTTCAGCCGGACAAAGTGCAAATTTATGATTACACCAACTTTTGCCCGAAGACTTGGAAAGCCACATAAATAAGCTGACTGCTGTCTTGTTTCCACTGAAAATAATCTGTGTACTCTCGATCTTGACCACTGGGTCTTTTCAGCAAATGTTGGGTGATGTTATTGGCATCTCACATCCATCAGTGCTGAAACAATGGTAACTGTCTGTAGCTCATGGTCCAGACCACCGAGCCAGTTACTTGTCCATCTAGTTAGCTAATATTGTGGGTGTCTGGTTTGGTGGTTTGGACCGCAAAGTAAGTGGTCCACTACACTTTCCGAATGAGTTAGTTCTCTCTTCATGCTGTGTGTGGTCTGCACCATTTTCTGCAAGTACTTTAACATTGCTTGATTGCCCCTTTTAATGAACTATTTACAATGTGATACTGTATGGTCTGACTGGGAAGAAAGGGTAGGATATATCCTGCTCTGAACACTGATTTATAACTTTATCTGAAAACACAATAATTAGCTGGCTAACAAATAGAAATGCATTGCTTTATAATAATGCATCATAATTTAAAGCTGATACACCTGAAAGTGAGACATTACACGTTGATTCAGTTGCCCATCCAATAGAGGCATTTGCTATAATTGAAAGCTATAGTTAGATAGCTAGCTAGTTAATTAGACTGCAGTGAATAAATGTTACAGTCCTATGAACACTGAAGATCATAACAGGACTGTTGGGTAAATACTGCTGCAAATGATGAAAATGCCTGCTGGAAAGTTTACACTGCTATGAGATAGCTGACACAATTGTCCTAGAACAGTCAAAAGTGTCTTGGCACTTGCTTGTGAGAAAGCTGAACCTGAACTATTAACCACTTACCAATACGTCAGAGCATGGAGAACAATATGTTGAACCCTCTTTTCCATCACTGTCCAGGTGCTTCAGCTGTGTCCTGTGTGGGATGCTACAGTATGCAGCTGAATTCAAAAAAACCTCCTCACTCAGTTTTAAATTGAGGGTTTGAGGTAATGAAATGAATGAATGAATGAGGTAATTAAGGTCAAATATCAAAATATAGTTTACATGGTTGGTATGTATGTATTTCCATATCGTCAGCTCCTCTCAGTGTCTTCATTTTCTACAATTGAGAGAAAACTCCTAGCAGGCTGTTAAGGTTTACATAATTTCTTAAGCTAACTTGTTGGAAATATCTTCTCAGCTTTCATATTTAAAGTTGCAAGGGTATTGCAGCTGTGATCTGAAAATGGCTGTAATGGAACTCCTTGGGAATATATATGTCAGTTGCCAGGCTCTTGGATTGGAGATGTGGTTTTCCTGGGTGTAATAAAATCTAGTCAGCTCAGCTTAACACAGTTCATGGCAAATGTAGATATGGGGACTTCCATCAAACAGGAATTATGCATATAGAGAAGTTCATGAACATGTCATGTCCTTACAGAAAGCTGTCAAATTTTATATGTTGTTGTTCTAGGACAGCAACTAGAGACACCTAGACTAGAGACTAACACTAACACTACGCCTGTTCATTTATTAGTTGCAATGTCTGGTTAACCTATATAGTCATATCATAGACAGCACAGTTACCCTAAGGCATAGTGTGTAATGCATCTCCTTCCTGTGCTGGACTGTTCAACAGAGCTGGAAGTGGAATGTTTACAGTTTTGTAGAATGTAGTAGACAGGACTGTTCCACCCCAGGGTCTGCACTCTAGAATATACACAATGATGGTTATGGGAGGAACGTATAACAACACACAGTGCATCGCACCCTGCTGTGTATGGGGTTACGTAGCTGCAGACCGGTCAGAGTGTCCATGATGACCCCTGTCCACCATCAAAAGCGCCTACAATGGGCACACGAGCATTGGAACTGGACCTTGGAGCAGTGGAACAAGGTCGCATGGTCCGATGAGTCCCGTTTTCTTTTAGATGACGTGGATGGCCGGGTACGTGTGCGCCATTTACCTGGGGAGCTGATGGCACCAGGATGCACTGTGGGAAGACGACAACCCGGTGGAGGGAGTGTGATGCTCTGGGCAATGTTCTGCTGGGAAATCCTGGGTCCAGCCATTCATGTGAACGTGAATTTGACACGTGCCACCTACCTAAACATCGTTGCAGAGCAGGTACACCCCTTCATGGCAATGGTATTCCCTGATGGCAGTGGCCTCTTTCAGCAGGATAATGTGCCCTGCCACACTGCACACATTGTTCGGGAATGGTTCGAGGAACATGATGAAGTGTTCAAGGTGTTGGCCTGGCCTCCAAATTCTCCAGATTTGAATCTGATTGAGCATCTGTGGGATGTGCTGGACCGACAAGTCCGATCCATGGCGGCTCCACCTCGCAATTTACAGGACTTGAAGGATCTGCTGCTAATGTTTTGGTGCCAGATACCACAGGACACCTTCAGGGGTCTTGTAGAGTCCATGCCTCGGCGGGTCGGTGCTGTTTTGGCGGCACATGGAGGAGGACCAACAGCATATTAGGCAGGTGGTCATAATGTTTTGGCTCATCGGTGTATTCTTCCACAGGTCTGTGTCAAGGTCTTTCTTCAAGGGCACAACTCCATTACACTGTTGCCCCTTTGTGGGCTGTTGATTCTTACCTGATTAAGCAAGATGCACCTTATCAGGCAGACATCTGTACACCTGTTAAGACTCATCTGAGTAATGGATTGGAGAGGAGGCTGTAAATAATGGATCAGCTATTGTTATTATTATTAGCAGTAGTAGTCACAGTAGCAGTAGTAGCAGTGGTAGTAGTATTGCTGTGGTTATCTTTGGTTTAAACTGTATAACCATGCAGTGGTGTATGTGGCTCAATGTATCTGTGTGTGTGTGTGTGTGTGTGTGTGTGTGTGTGTGTGTGTGTGTGTGTGTGTGTGCGTGCATGTTTGTTTCTGTAGTTGTTAAGATGTGTGTTTGAATGAAGCCTTAGTTTAGTGGAATTTTATTGATTGTCATATTAAATCACATATGAAGAGCGAGGACTCAGACAATAACATGTTATGCAAGAGATTCTACCCGCACAAAAATGATTGATTTCTGTATTTTCCAAAGGAAATAACTACATCGAGAGTGAAAAATGGTAATTTAATATATAACAAAAAGAGAATTATCAGTATATGGGACATTTGACAGATAGCTACATTAATGTCCAAGGAATTTTATTTCTCACATTTATAATATATGAAAATGTTTTTATTCCGATTCATTAAAGTATGTGTCCAAACTCACTCGTAGGCAACATAGATGCAGACATAGAGGACATCAGCTTGTTCATTGTAATTGAATTACAGCTGAGTATTATTGTAAGATAACACCATTTCACATCTAGTTTGACCATAATTGCATGTGAGATTGTATGACTCCACACTCAATTTTAAAGTAATCCTGATAGAAGTGTTGCATTCCTGTTAGAAATATTGACCTTGCTTTATACATTTTTTCTTGACGCAGTTTTAATAAAGCTAAATACCACATTCCACTCATTAAAGATGTCAATTACTTATCAGAATCATTTTACATTAATGTCTGCCAATTTTTAGAGAGCCCATATCTTAATCTGGTGATAAGCATGGCTGTGTTCGTTTCCATTGGGAGCAAGAATATTTAAGAAAATTTGTTAAAACCAGATTGTGACCTTTGTTTAGCAGCAGTAAGATAGCGTTTTAATTAGGCTTTAGATTTTCTCTGTTTTCTGCTGTAATCGGTAAAACTTTAATTTTCCACTCAGTCAAGAAAATTAAAAAGGAAGCGGACACGTTTGTTAATCCACTTATATGCTACGGATGTGTTGTTATCAGGTTGAAGATAAGCGTCTGGAACACTCCTTTAACTTCTTTGTGATGTCACAGAAGAGGCGCACTTGTCACTGTGAAATATCTGATACGGAGGACACAAACAGTCTGCATTTCCTAAATCAAATCAGCGTGCTGGAGGCAGACTAAACCACACTAAATCTGACTTTGATGGGGAATAATATGCCACTCTCTTATATTGTCTAGTTGCCTAGGCAACATGTTTGAAGTTGAACAGAGGCTCCCCACTGCCTGCTATCAAGCATGGGGGACAACACCTAATGATTACATTTTAAAATAAAATGTCTGGATTCAGTCCCATACACTGTTGTCATTCATTTTGTCTGGGTTTACCTTATGCAACATTACAAGCTTGGTGGTTGCTGAAATTACTGATTAATACAACTAATCAAATTGTAAATGTAATGATAAAAAAATTGCTTTTTTTAAGGATAGGAAAAATCCACAGTGTGGTAGAAAGAAATAAGAACAATACTCAATATATTACAATCTGAAACAGAGAGAGCATTTCGTTCATGTCAGCAAGTCTGTTTAATTAGCATTAAATGAGTTATTATTCATTTAATTAGCAGAAACCCCCTACAGTGATATAAAGAACACTTGATGACCCAAGTGAAGTATGCACTATAAAAGTACAGCATGTCACACACACACAGTGTGTTTTTAGGGTACTTTCACACCAAGTTCACTAGCAAGTTATTCACATTGGGTGCACTTTATTTTTTTCCGGTTTAGGTTTGCTTCAATACAAATGAGGCACAAGCTCATTCAAATTCAAATTCAAGTTTAGTCCATTTTCTGCTGTACTCATGTGGCAGCTTTTTAATTGCACTCAGCTTGCCTGTGTGTTTACCTGCAGTGGAAGTTCTCCGGAGAAACCACAGGTATGATGGGGAATACAGACACCAATATGCAGTGCTGTTGCCTTTGCTGTGTAGCACTTGATGCTTTCCAACTGTGAGAGAAGCAGAACATAGCTAAAAAAAAAAGAGTTGCATCTATCAGTGGAAGACCCTCCACTCCAATCATTCCTTTTCAGAGTGATTCACCGTATTAGATTTGCCATTTGACTGCTCCGTGGTGAGGTAATGATACAATCACAATCAAGTAACGGTCAGTTCTAGATGAGCTGATTGCATTAGGTGCTCTCAGTCCCTTTGAATAATTTCAGGATGAATCAGACTTTGAGGAACATAGATACGGAGTGAAGAGGTCTGAAGAGTTGTTAAGAAGAAGGTGACGGGGGAAGTTATTCTGCCCATGGTGGGTAGCACATTTCATGTCCAAGAAAAATGAAAAGGGAGATGAAAGCTAGAGATGAAAGGGGAGGTTTCCCATTCTATTGGAGAGCAGTGGGGAAGACTGACTGGTGGCCAGTTGTACAATGGGAGTGGAGATCATGGGCGGGGTTGTATGGAGGAGCAGTGTGTTTGGGGATGAGGTATGCCATTACCAGAGGTTTCAAACAGATAGGGGTTGCATCCAGTCGTGACAAAGTAAGGGACTGGATGGGGCTGGAGCAGGGTAGAAAAACTGGACACGTTATGGATGGGTTATGCAGAGTTATGGATGGTTTGGAGGTGTGGGACTGCATTTTAACACAGGCCAGCCAGGAACGAGTCCAAGTGGGGGAGTACCAGGCCCTGGGAACATTATCTAGGTAGAGTGGCTTGTGAGGATGAGACAGATGCTTTGGACAGGATGAATGGGGCGGTGTAGATTACGGTGGCTTCACAGTTCTGTGGGAGGACGTGGGAGTTTTATTAAGTGTTGCTGTGTAATTCTTTTGGGGTTTTGGAACAGGTAGATATTTTGGTTTCCAAGGAGACAGTGAGGTCTTGGACCGGCAAGGACGTTATCAGAAAATAGCAGCAAGTTAAACCCTGACTTGTGTTGTGGCACTGCCAAATTGGACAAAGAAGAAGTGTTACCCAAATGTCCTCTATTTGCTAAGCTGTTTTTTTATCACCACCATATAGCAAATGGGGATTCTAATAAAGCCTTAGTGAAATATTATACGAGCATGGAGTTCTCCACCAGTGAAACACATGCAGAGCCCAATTTAACCTCTACCTCACCTTCATTTCAAATGACTCACTTCTCATTTACAGCAATGGCCAGGTGATACAAGACAGGCATCCAAGAGGTTTTATGTTCTTGGCTGTTTTGCTCTGGGATGATTCGGTGGCCCGAGCTAGAAAGCCTGATTAAGAGGGATTGGTGGAGACACAGGGGTTACGATTCTAGCTCTGTTAAAATTAGTGATTTCAGGTGACAGGGTGTTAGGGCCTTGGGTTAATGTCTCACAAGTAAGGTCATACCTCCTACAGCACCTTGTCCCCATCACTGAGCAGAGACACTGAATTTATCCTGTATCTCGTCGGAACGGATTCCCTAGGGACCCACCAACCCTGTCATCCCAGTAATACCCAAGCCTGGTCCACTTAACCTCATGCATTTTTTTACAAGAGATGGCCGCTGAGCGCTACTGTGGCCGGCTAGGCACACTGTGTCTCCTCCAATGTGTGCACGTAACATTTGTTTCTTACATAACAGAAGTGAGACACTTTGTCTACAGTCTTCTGAGACGACATATGGCAGTGCCAATATAGGATAAGAATACCTCTATATTGCAGCTCCTTGCTTTTAGGTCAAGGTAATTTGTCCCAGTTCCCTTGTCAGGGATTTACAGTTGACACATGTCTCTAATAGACAGTAAAATTGTGTTGGAGTCTGGTGGCAGCATAATGGGGCTGAGGCTGGCTGATTTTACCAAGAATAATGCTGTATAGCACTGCTGGGAGCAGAATCTATTTAAATAAAATTTATTGGGACATATGACAGAGGGTAAGTGGGTCATTGTATGGTACCATAAAAACATTTCCTACCGATTACTTCGTGTAGAACATCAACATTCTAAAACAGTAATGAAAATATCTGCACATTTGATGAACGAGTGAGATTATTTTAATTATCAGTTATCAGACGGGAGATACCAGTCACTAATTAAGCAAGCATAACTCTATAGGCTCATGATTAAAATGTGGCTCCTGCTTCTATGACAAAGCAAAATTGTTTAAAAATCACAATTTTTTACATTCTGATCACACAAATGCCAAACATAGGTAAATTTCTGATTGTGTTTTATACAAGAAATGTCATAATTATCTTTTTAAATATTAAATAAATTAATTTATTGTGAACAGTATAACTTTTCCACATGCAATACTTCAGAACTTGAGTATGTCACATTTTCACAAGCAGAGAATACCTACATTGTTACACACACGCGCACACACACACACACACACACACACCGCACACACGCGCGCACACACAAAGCACCAGGGTGTCACATGTTATCTATACAACCACAACCCCCCCTTTTGGAATTACTTCACAGATGGGGGTGTGTGCTGAGGATCAGCCTGCCATTTTCCCAATTGTTGTAGAATTTGATTATTAATTCATCAAAATATGAGAAGATAGCAGGGAAAACAGCACAGCACAGAAAAAAGACTGTAAATACTCTGAGACAATTGTGATTCTGAACAAATAATGAATTACATTCCAAAAAACACATCACATCCCCATATATAGTATTTTGTAAATCCTCGTCTGGCATGGATTGTACTGTTAGGACACATCTGGCATTTCTACTTGGGATTTTTTAGCTATACCCCCTGGAAGGATTGTTCTAGGTCCTTCAGATCTTTTAGTTTTCCTTTGTGAACTGCTATCTTGAGTCTGAACCACTCAAGAAACTGCTTTTTGTAGATTCCTCCAATTAGTGGAGGTCAATAACCTATTACCTGCAGTGTTCAGAGAGCCCTCTGACATTACCTATGGTAATGGCTTTGTTACTAATGAGTCTCCACTGTGTTTCCTCTTTTTATACCTCAGGGAAATAAGTGTAGTTCATGCAGCTTCCATTGAACTTCTATTAAGAAGAATGTTGGTTTGTTTGTTTTGGATTTGGATTTGGATTTTGTTTAAAAGATTACTTAATTGTGTGAATCAACACCATCCTCTAGATTGTTTCTGCATGGATTCAAATAATTTGTAAACAATCTGTGTAATGCTATTAAGATATAACATTTAAACATAAAGAACCATAAAGTATCACATTTACAGTACAACGCACAGACACACACACACACACACTATATATATTCATTCCTTTTCTTTACATAGTGATGGAGATGGATCCTGATGTGTTTTTTCTGTGATTGATATCTCTGATCCTGTGAATACACCCTCTGTTTTCTCTCCCCTTGGGCCTCTCCTTTCCAGGATTCTATATTTATGCATTCCTGTGAAGCTTGGTTAATCATGTTTTTTATACTTTGGTGAAAGTACCTCCCCACATTTTTGTCTCATCAACACTTTCCCTCTTGCTCAGCCCCCTTCAGAAGAAATAGCTTTAATTTCCCCCTTGGTTCACCTCCGAATCGTCCTCAGAATCGGGGTATGACTCATTCCCTGCTCTGTAAATGGCCATGAATTTTTACCTCCTCTTCCACAAGCTCAGTTAAATTGTGCAGAGATTATGTGATTGTAAGTATGAGAGGGTGTTTGTTTACCCACCAGTGGCTGCTGCTCCGTTCGCGTCATTGTGCGATGCAAACATTTGTCCATATGCGTTTCGCTTGTTTATGCCAATGTGTATGTTGCATGACTACCTTCACAATAAAGGAGAGACAGAAAATGCAGAAGAGTGGTATACCCAGGGGCATTTTAAAAATGCAACATGCTGAGCATGACAGAGTCTAACTTTTCCCTGTCATGCATATATTTACAAGTGAGAAGTGTCGCAGACACTCTCATTCTAGACACAAAAAACAAAACACCTGAAAAGAACAGGGAACAGCCCACAGACATGCTGACAACTATTTAATGGTGGCCAGACATTTTTGTGGTGTTCACTGGGTGACTACATCAAGGCTACAAATGTGAATGCAAACAAATGGGTTAACAGGTTCAGGGCTGAATATTCTAGTTCAGTATGTTCTGCACCTCAGGGTGGCTGTCCCTTGGACTTGCAGAATTCTACTGAACACCGCTCAGTGTTGTGCTACATATTTAATGCCTTTCAGTATGTCATTAAATTAATTGCATTTTAACTGCATTTCTACTAAGAACTCATTTGCTGTTACAGGCAATAACACATTCTTACGTAATGTGTCGATTTTGAGTCATATTTTTAGCAGCAGTATGGTATAGTGGTAAGGAGCAGTGTTCCTAACCGAGAGGTTGCTGGTTCGATTCCCCGCTCGGGCACTGCTGCTGTACCCTTGAGCCAGGCACTTAACTCAGAATTGCCTCAGTAAATATCCAGCTGCATAAATGGATAATGGTTAAAAAATCATAACCCATGTAAGTCACTCTGAATAAGAGCGTCTGCTAAATGCCAACAGTGTAATGTAATATGGACAACACATGGCCAAAGGGAAAGCCAAACCTGTGAAGGCTGACTTCCCTGCAAGAGGTTTCTGTCGCGTTTCCCCAAGAATGGGCACGCAAAATCAAATGGTCAGGAAATGTATGGTAGACAAAGAAAATGGATTTATGTTCCGGCAGTGCGCCGAACCAACCGCAGTGAGGTATACGATCCGTAACACGGCGGGCAGGCAGGGCTCACGGGGGCCCCCGCTGTTCCATTTATTTATGATCGCATTTGTGCAACCTGGCAGTGATGGAAAAGCCTTGTTTCCTTCCCTTCAGTGGGGAACGGGCACAATCGCGTTCCCCTCCCTGCTCCAGCAGCTACGGCTCAGCCCCGGCACATCGGAGGCGCGTTTCGAAACTGCTGTGCTGTAAGGCAGTGTGCTCGGGGTCAGGGTCCGTCCTCACCGCTTCAGTTAGTGCTTTCTGTTAATATTGTACGAAATTCGGTATCGGATTACATGGGCGTTATATTAAGGTATATCACATTTCGTTATATTGTGACAGCAAAATTTGATGGGGCAGCAAAGCCACAACAAACAGAAAAATGACATCACTTCAGCTTGTTTCACTGGCTCTGATTGGAGGCCAAAAGAGGTGTTATACATTCCCCAAAACCAAAAAGATTATGTCAGTGTAGCATAGCGGTAAGGAGAAGGACTCATAACTGAAAGGTTGCTGGTTCAATTCCCTGTTGGGGCACTGCTGTTGTACCCTTGGGAGAGGTACTTAACACAGATTGCCTCAGAAAATATCCAGCTGTAAATAAATTGGAAACGTAAAAAAAAATTATAATAATAATTGTAACCTGTGCAAGTTGCTCTGAATAAGAATGTTTGCTGAAGGCCAATAATGTAACATAATGTTGTAAAGGTGTCAACATTTGCAGATTTTGTTTTGAATTCCAAATTAAAATAACCCTACAAATAAATCTATTGTAAATGCATCTGTAGGCTTAAAAATCAAATATAAATGAGCAGCAGTACACATCCAGGGTCTGAACAGATGGGGAGCACAGAAACAAGCATGGAAATATTTTACCTGCTTTGTTAATGGTACTGAAAAATATGTACTGAAGTAGTTTGCTTCATCTACCTGTTTGTGTTAACACATTTGTTGTCATGACCTGATTAGTTCCCATTTGATAAAACACATCTTGTGTTCAAAATGCCAGATACGCTGTAGGGAAACTGCTTTCACCTGTTTACTTAATACTGGAGAATAAACAGAACTAAGGCTGCAATTGATGGCAACATTAGCAACATTAGCCCAGTCTGACATTGTTTCCATTTCAACTGCATAATTAAAAATTAAACTGCATGCAGGGTTTCTGTTTTTTGGGTTTGGGTTTTTTCTGTTGTGGGGGGAATACCAGTCATTTTAAAACCTACCCAGAAGGGCCATCTACTTGATGTATGCCGAATACACTGAACACTTACATGGGTTTAATTCTGGGTTTAATTGGGTTTAATTATAATAATTCTCACACATTGTATGCATGTGTCCATGCATGTGTGTGTTATGTATATGTGGGGCAGCAGTGTAGTATAGTGGTGAGGAGCAGGGCTTGAAACCGAAAGGTTGCTGGTTTGATTCCCCGATGGGGCACTGCCATTGTAACCTTGGGCAAGGTACTTAACCCACAATTGCCTCAGTAAACATCCAGCTGAATAAATGACAATATGTAGAATTGTAACCTATGTAAGTCACTCTGAATAAGAGCATCTGCTAAATGACAGTAATGTGTTTGTGTAAAGAAGGGTAGGACAAACTAGTAATATTTTTCAGACAAAAAAATGCTAGGTGCACTCTTCAGAGAAAATTGTGTTGGCTTGTTTTGCTGTAGCTGGGTCTGTTCTGGTTGCAAGTGATTCATTGACCTATTCTAAATTCAACAACTCCAATGTATAAAGAGCCTCGTATTCTACTGCTAAGCACTTATACACCTCGCCGGCTTCTGTGCACTGCTGAGATGGATAGTAGCTCGCAGAAGACTGAAGAAGATGTGGCTACCCGGTGCTGAAAACTGTCCTCCCTGTCACCTCCTTGACAGCACAGGCCTGCCCCCAGTTTCTTTGGGGTCCTTAATGGAGTGGGACAGCCCTGGAACACCTCCGTGGCCACACAACTTATCATTGCTTTTCATCTCTTTATGCTGTTGTAGCCTGGCCGGCCGAGGCTAGTGCATTTCTTACTGCCCATTACATTGTGTTCTCAATCACCTTGCCATCCTCCTCTGGTCCTTTCTGTCTCTTTCCACCCTCTCTCTCTCTCTCTCTCTCTGTTTTGCTCTCTCTCTTTATCCTTCACATCATCCGAGAGACCAGTGCTCCAGCAGCCCAGCCCCAAATTAGTATGAAGGTACGCCACAAAATACCACAACTGTGCTAGCCCTACCTTTAAAACTGTGCTCCACCATTGCACTGGGAGTCAAGCCTTTGCACCCTTAAAAATGGGATTTATCAAAGCATATGCTGTCCTGCACACTGTGACAATATAATTATTAAAATGCACTACAGCAAAACATTTTCATGGGTTTTTTCTTATTGATTTACCATTAAAGGGCATGTTAATGTCTCTACAAACCTTCTGCTTTTTCCTCCAGAGTCAATTTTCTCTGTACTCGACTTGGCTATTTAGAGACAGAATAAAGCACTTTGCCCCATTCAGTACTTCAGAAGGACACAGAGTCCAGCTGCCATACCTCATTTTCTTAAGAGGGATCGCATTTGGGAACCATTTTAAAGATGCACAGTTAGTCTAGTACCAGCTCAAGAGAGATTTGGGCCACAATCTTCTGGCTGAGGCCATCTCTGCAGAGGCTATAAGCCGATTTGTGCTTGTGTTTCTTTAATTATAAAAGACATGAGAAAAACAAACAATCAACAAAAAAAATCTCAGGGGGCTAGTAATAGTCATTAGAGGCAACTCGCATTGTAATTGACTTTAGCTCAGTTTTACTCTACTACAGCTAACAGGTCTTCCCCTTTCTCATAGAGAATCCTTTCTTTCAATTGATCTAATTTAAAATGAATTAATGCTGCCTCACACACTTTTATAGCCTTTAAAAGGCAGATCCATTTAGTCTTTCCAGCGTGTATATACATTGAGAGAATAACACTAAAATTAAAATGGGAAATTTTCATTTTCAGCATCATTTCCTGTAATTTGAATACTGTAGATTCAAATTACAGCTATATTACTTCACAGAATAATTGGTTAGATTAGTCAGCTAAAGCTTTGATCTGATAAAATATACCATTTTATTTAATTAAATGTAATATTCTAACCAAATCATTTGCTATAATCCAATTGTTTGCATCAAGTGCATATTAAATGTCAAAGTCATTAAGAACATATGATGCAGCTGCATGTACTGTGAAGCTACCATTCACCTACGCACATGTAATATTTAGGTTTGTGTTTATAGAATAAGGTGGAAGTGCATGTCTGTAGAACACTCAAAACTAATGCAGCTTTTACAAAGAACTCATCATTTGATTCTGTCTCTGGAACCAAAACTCAAGCAAGTGTGGATTTTATTCATGACACAAATGTACTTCCAATACATTTTTGCTCAGTGCTTACATTTTATAAGCACATAGCTTCACAGACACTACAGCTGAGACATGTTCTGTGCGGTGCCACATCAGGAAATATGGTACGGTAGAAAACCTTACATCTGTAGGATTGATCTTCAGGTATGTATCGAGTCTGCTGACATATCACAATTTTAGTTGACCTGCAGCAGTTTAACGAAATTCCAATAAAACCGCATGCTATTAAAGAACAATGCTGCTAGGATCAATTATGTACTTGTTTTAGGCACACTTGACTCCAAGTCCAACAACAATACATTAGGGACCTGAGTGCCTTAATTGTATTTGCTAGAATGTAAGCAATAATAAGTAATATAAAATATAGTCGTACTTTTTTTTTTTATAAATAGTCGAATACCAGGAAACATCTGTAGTGCAATTTACTTCCTTGGTTTCATCCTTTTTTCTTTTGTTATTGTTACAATTATAGGTTGGGTGCAGTGGTGAAGAAGCAAATAATGGATATTCTAGCTACGTTGCGGGGATATTACATAAATGTTCTGTTCAAAAGGCTTTAAACAGAAAGCCATGATGGGTACTACTGTGCCAAACCCACCCCGCCATGTTCAGAAAGTTATAGTTTCAACCACCTGTCCTGCTGAATTGAATACAGAAGAGAAAGAGACTGAACTAAGGCTTAGATTCAATCAACATTTGTCCTTATCTTTTACTCAAAATTAAAGTGCTGTTTTGATGTTGTCTACAAACACTATGGTGAGTTTAGTGATTACATAAAGGAATAAAAAAAACAATGTAATGTGTTTTTTTTTTTAATCGAAAAACAATACCATTTGCATTTAATTGCAAGTTAAAGAAAAGATGCTGATTGAATCCAGGCCTAATTCTTGATTAGTCCTCAAGTAGAAGGGCAAGCTCTGCTCAACCAACTTGTAAAATGAAAACAATAACGATTTTTCCCCAAATTAGTCTCAGTTGGTGTATACCTACCATAGTTTCGGTCATACTTTCAGAAATAAAACAAGAGTTGCTATACTATGAACAGAACAAGTGATAGGAGAAGGTATTCCTGAAAGATTTTAAAATTTTAATTTCTGGAGGAGAGGGCACAGTTTGTATCCCACTTTAATTTTTTGTACATCCTTTCAACTAAATTTAAAGTAGTGTGCATGTTTCCAGAGAGAAAACAAAAGGCTACAGTATGATCTCTATCATTTCTATTGTGATTCCATTGGCACGCTAACGTCTTGGCCTCTGGTCAGAGGCTACACAAGCTATGCACAGCCTGGCACCAAATTACTGTATAACACATTTAATCAGGGTAATGCCTTTTAGCATCAAGTGAAAACTTCCATGAAATGAGCCTCTCTAAATGCTCTGTACTTTTGATAAATTCAAGGAGAAACGCCAGGTAAGAGAATCACAAATCTCTGTGGAATACCTGAACTAAATGTGTAAGATGTTTAAGGGAATTAACAGCAATACATAACCACAGCTGGCACATTGTTTGGCCTAACATAATTGCCATCAGTCATACCACACTACAAATGGATAATTAGCAGTAATTTCTTTTTCAGATTATTATTATGATTATTGTCATCTCTAGTAGTCATGGTGGTGGTTGATACCGTGGTAGTGGGCCAGCAGTATGTGTTGTTGCTAAACACTGCTCTGCAGTAATTTCTCTTTAAAAATATATATTCTAGCATTTCAAACACATCACTACTGAAATATCACAACAATCATGGGATGAAGGAAATGCAAATCTGAGCATCCTGCAAGTCAGTTTGATTTACTGTGTCTGCATATACATACTGTGTCTACATTTACTCGTCTGCTTGTTGGGTTATTTTCCAGCATGCAAAAGGCAAAGCATGTTTGTACTTAATAGGGCAGCATTGGTCCTCTCTCTGAAGTGTAGCTACATGAAGAATACTGAGTCTGATTCAACAAAATGATGCATTGAGATCAGGCTCTCCGCTAAGGTCTGAAGGTCATTGACTTGCCTAGTTTTTTTTTTTTTTTCAGAAGCCCTTCAGTAACTACAGCAGATAGAAGCTAATGCCCCCAAATTTCTTAAAGTCTACCAGTCATTAAACCCAAAGTGGCAGTAAAATGCAGCTTATTGCCTGGATGGACAGTCACACCTTAGTTGTAGTCCTCCCGTATCCCATCAAACACTGGTTCAGTGCCATGCTCCTCGTGTAATGAGATCTTCATCCTTGTGCTTTCCCCATCCACATGCACTTGCTTTATGCAAAAACACAGACTACACATTGTGATTCCCCTTCTGTAAGGACCTCAAAATCTGGACCCCATTTGTTCTGGTCACATCAACTGTTCTGTTCAGATTACTTTTTCAGATTGGCTTTATATTGATTTAAATATTGATTTCAACAGGAGGTTAATGTATTAACACAGAATCCACAAAACGTTTAATTGAAAAAGAAATGAGAAAACATTACTTACTAAAAGAATCAATTAGAATCTATCTAGCAATTGAACAAAGCACTGCAAAACAAATACTACAGTCCTTAACTGTACTCTTTAGAATGTCTTTCTACACAGTATGCATGTTTTTTTTGTTCACACTGATTACTGATGACAGTGATTCTCTCTTAAATAATATCAAACATTATTTTTTTTACAATACCATTACCTCTTCTTAAAAACCAGTTCACTTTTACACAATATTTGTATATCCATCAATACACAATACCATCAATGCTGTGACCAAGCTCAACATTTACTTTTCAGGTTTTAGAGACATTAATTGTTTCTCTATAATTTCAGTGGATCATAAACCCCAACCAACTTTTATGTTGTATATTTACACATATTTGTGCACAGATGTATGTGTATGTATGTGTGTATGTCCATATACACATACATATATACACACATACACACACGTACGTATGGAGATGAATATATAAATATATGATTTATTGTACTTATCACCATTAATGCTAAATTCACAAGTTTTTCACTGTGATCTGAACACGTGAAACACTTAATTTTTAAAATAGAGCTTCAATATGAAACATTTAATCTCTGAGCAGTGTTTTATGTCATATTCCATTCAACCAAGTCAGACATAGCCAGTGTACAGACGTAAACTGGGGCAGGCTGCCTGCTTTTGTTCTTGTGAATTATCGATTCAGGAATACTGACTTATTTTTACGAAATGGACAATCTTATTTAGTGGTCAGTGATCCCTTCACAGTATATAAGGAATAGTTTGTTACAAAGCTCATGGCTTTTCATCTCATTTTCCTCAGTCTTAGTCGATTTTCTTTATCTCGTTTCTTAAGCGCATTGATGAACTGATTGAAGAAGTGTTCCTGATCTTTCTTTTTCTGAACTTGCTTGAATCGCTGGTCTCTGCCGTATTTCTCGGAAAACTCCTTGAATGTTGACCTGCAGAACAAAACACATTCAGACACATAAAAGTGACTGGCTGTAGATGAATGGAACTTTATATTCATGAAGTCAAAATCAGCACCCACAACAGACTCCTACTTCAACTTTAGCTGACTTCACTTGAAGACATTCTGCAAGTAAAATCAAGAACTCTCCATTCAGTTGCAAAGCCTTGTCATAAATAATTCCAATCTTTTGAAATACCTTTGATGAAAGAGTGCTACATTAAGCACTAATGTCTAACTGGAACAATGTTCATACTGTAGATTAAGTACACACACGCAACGTGATAGAGCATTTAGATTAATGAATTTAATTGTTTGTGATGAGCTCATATTGGCATAAATATCATTGGCAATGGTAAAGCCTCCATTTAAAAGAACCCCAGACCCAAAGACCCAGGCATCCTGTTTAAGCCTGGAGACCCAGAAGTCCATGCTTACCATGATTGAGTGGACTATGCTGCCCTGGTTATAATTTTGCTGTTTTTATTTTGTGCACATTGTGTATGAATTGTATTCTAATGATTATCTTTGGAAGTCAAGTATGTAGGTTTGCAGTCATGCATGTATAACAATTGTATGTTGCCAACTGCCCTGGATAAAAGTGATTTCTAAATAACAGAGGAGGAAGATGACTAACTACAAAGGAAAGTATGAGGACAAAATTGAAGTTGGCTTGAAAAAGCCTAGCATGGTATTAGCTAGTAGTAAAGCCAGTCAGCTTTTCAAGCTAGCTAACTAGCATGGTAATTAGTTAGCCAACTCGCAGACTTCCTGTGTCACCACCTTGTTAGCCAGCTAGTAAATTCTTTTTTGGTTTTCGCACTAGCTAAGTCACTAGCTGGCAACTTAAAGCCAGTTTACACCTTCACCAGCTAACATGCTGGCTGGCTAATGAACAAATTCTAGCTAGGTAGGTGGCTATGTTGGTAATGAGTCAGAGTTGGCAACTCTGCGTAAGAAGCTTTGTTAGAGAGAAATACTGATTGTTCTATCCATGTTAGTCAATGGGAAATTTTCTGATGAAAAATCATGAATACCTCAAAAAATATTTCATGTCTTGACACTGAAAATGTACAAGCAACAGAATTCCCTACTAGTTTAAGGTTTTAACCAAAGTTCCATAGGTGTAGCTGAAAAGCTGTAAGAGTTGCATATAAAAGGGTTTTAAGGAAGAGGTGAAGAAGAAAAGGATAAAGATAAAATAAAATAATAAGAACATTAAGTTGACGTACTTAAAAATAAATCATTTGTAGTGCCAATTACAATACAAGACAAAAAAAAGGTCCACGCATTTCAATGTGATGATTTCCATCGCTAGTTTACAAAGAAAGCTGTCAGTGTGGGAAAATAGGATATCACATCCTTGTAAGAACATCATTTGTTCTTTTCAGGCTCTGCTGCTGTGTTTCTCATAGGGGAATCTAAGTAAACCTGACATCAGCCTGACAACAAGCCATTCCTCTTTTATTTTATTAACAATTCCCATGACGGGTTTTCCTATTTGGGTCTTAAATGGTTGGATGTATCACCAGGTAAGAACCGTTCAAACAACTCGTTCTTGTTCGTTTGTACAAAACAGAGAGATCAATAAGAGAGGCCAATGCCTTTGAAGAAGACAAACCAAATCAATGTTTTTATTTTCCCACTGTCTCTCAAAGCTGGCACTTAATTCAGTTTGCAAACAAATGTCTGGAGCAATATAGAATAGATGCAACATCCCTTTTGCCTTTATGCTCTGGTAAACATAAATCCAGAAAGTCTAACTAATTCAGAAAGTCATACCTGCAGGTAACTATTGCTGCGGAAAATGATGAGCTTTGTGTTTTATTTATTTGTTTGTTTATTTATTGAAATGCCAATCTCAGGGCATGATAATTCTCAGGACTCTTATAATTTTATGGCATCATAAATGCAGAATCACAAATTATACATAGACTTCAGTTAAATGGTTAAGTCACTCACAAGTAACCGCACTGTGGACCTTTCTTGAGTAGCAAGTTTCCTCAAGGATGGACTCCTTCATGTGGAGTCCATCCTCAAAAAAAAAAAAAAAAAGCAACAGTTCAAAGTTTGTATCTCCCAGCTGTGAATTCAGAACCTGACATCCTTTCATCAATGCTGGAGTAAACTCCCTCAAGGTTTCATATGAAAGGAATCCAGACTCTCATCAAATACAGTGGTCAAAAGCGCCTCCATACCAAGCACTAAAATATGTCAGCATATGAAGAGATGAAATAATAAAACACTTTTTTTACCTTGATGTAATCTTTGACTCCTCAAGAAGTTTTCGGAATTCCTCTTTGGCCTGCTGTAATTTGTTCTTTTTTTCCTTGTATTCTTCTTTTATTCTAGCCTTGACAAACTGATCAAAAATCTGAAATAGAGAGCATAGTCTGGCTTTAAATTGTACACTAAAAAGAGACAAAGCCACTAAGACATTCAAGGTGCTCTGCTTTTCACTATATCTATGAAAAATTGATATTTCACCCAAGATGACTGGTATCTCTCACAAACCCAGGAGTGTAAAAATGTAAAACATTCAAGAAAGAAAACTTGAAGGGGAAGAAAAAGGAAGGAATAAAAACACCTTTCTGTATATTTATTTACATACCTGTTTTCTTTCTTCTGAAGTTAGTAAGAGATACCGTGGATCAAAAACAATTTTATGCAACTCTTTTTCCCATGTAGAGAATGCTGACACCTGTGACAAAAGAAAAAAAAAATTGAATTTTGTGCAAAACAGAGTGAGAGTCTCTGACATAAATTACAAAACCAGCACAACATGTCAATAAAATGTACAAAGTCTGAATTTGCCATATTAGGGATAGTGTTCCCAAGGAGACAGTTGACCATTTACTCTACACTACTACAAGTGTTTCGTCATAGTAAACCATTCATCCTTTGTTGGGAGCTGTATGCTTTTGAGTCACAAAGATTGCTGATTCACTCACCACATGGAGAGATGGCTGTCAGCCATCAATAACCAGGCTTCCAGCTAGACAATCATTAACTCAGTACATGCAAAACTGACTGAGAATCTAGGATGTACTGACATGATGTAGCTGTCAGCAGGTTAATATGGTGCATCTGATGATTCAGCTTCTATGCACTGATGTTAACAGGATGATATACTGTACATGCACATACTTTAATTAAACACAACTCTTTGGAGTTTGGTCCATATTGACATGATAGCATCAACCATTCAGTCTAACCCAAAGGTGCTCTTTTGAGATCTGGTGACTGTGGAGGCCATTTGAGTACAGTGAACTCATTGTCATGTTCAAGAAACCAGTCTGAGATGATTTACTTTATTTAAGCAAGTGCTTTTTTCATTTCTCAGACATTTTCTGCTGACTTCAGCCACAAAATCTTTCAGTTTTGATAAAACAAAAGTTACAGAAGGCAAAAATAATTGTCCAATTTCTGTAAAGCCTGTTTCCTGTTCTTAATACCCGAGGCCTCATTCGACGTGTTGTGCAGAGATGCTCTTCTGCAAGGTTGTAAGACTATTTGAGTTACTGTTGCCTTTCTATCAGCTCGAACCAGTCTGGCCATTCTCCTCTGACCTCTGGCATCAACAAGGCATTTTTCGCCCACAGAACTGCCGCTCACTGGATATTTTCTCTTTTTCGGACCATTCTCTGTAAACCCTAGAGATGGTTGTGCGTGAAAATCCCAGTAGATCAAAAATACTCAACCAGGTCTGGCAAGACTTCATCACTTAAATCACCTTTCTTCCCCATTCTGATGCTTGCCTGCAGCAGATCTTTTAGAAACATCCCTGCCAGATTGGCAAAAATTTGCGTTAAGACAGTTGGACAGGTGTATTATCTTATGCACATACTTTAATTAAACACAACTCTTTGGTCAAAAATCATGTTTTTAACCCTACATTTAAGCTTTCATTTCTCAGAATTTTCTGCATTCAGCCACAAAATCTTTCAGTTTTGATAAAACAAAAGTTACAGAAGTTAAAAATAATGCCAAGTAAAGCTGAATAGAGGCCCATGTGTCAAACAAGGAAGACTATACGTTGCCTATCTTTTAGAAACATCCCTAGATCAAAAAAAAGACTAGTGTATTATCTTATGCGGTCAAAAATCATGTTACCCCTCTTTCAAGGACAAGTGTCTTGTTCCACTTTTGTCTTGGCACTTTTCTCTCCCTCTTCTGGGTCATTCTGCTGTTCTGTTCCAGCAGGTTCCTCAATTCTTACAAAGAAAACAAAACAAAGGCTGTCACCATTCCAATGCTATCAAATTCACCATTAAATGGTATGTTCAAATTATGACTGTTTAGCAACATGTGATATGATACTGCTTATGTTGGCTTAACCAGTGTACTGTATATAATTTGTTTTGCAAGTGAAAGATTTTTCTCTTTGAATACTTAATGTTTTTGCAACCAGGAATTTTCAAATGATTATTTTTTTCTCTCTGGCCCAAATTGTGCATTCATTCACAAATAAAGAAAAAAAAACTTTTTTATGTTTACCAGTAATCAGATTCAGATGTTTTTGTTTTCTTTTTTTAAACGATTGCTAATGAGGCAAGCCCATGAAAAGCAGCAGCTCTGGCAGACTTAGGTTTTCCAAAAAAATATGACTTTAACTTCAACTAAAGAATAAATATTAGCTCAACCAATCTTTCCTTAATAAAAACACTTTCCTGTTGTCCCAGCAACCAGCTGTTGTGTCACTAATTATCACAGCTTTATTCAGCATACTTTCTATTTTTAGGGAGACTTGAAATCAGATGTGCTGCACCAAGCTGAGGCTACAGATGGCAAGTAATAACCTGTAACCTTAGATTACTAGAGTGCTACAATGTTAATTATACACTTTAAAAAACAAATCAAAAACGCCTGAATAGACAGATACAGATTCAATAGCAAAGGAATAAACTCTCACTATGGAAGTAATGGAAAATCAGTTTTACACAAAATTATCCTTACTGCTCAAACATGTTATTTTCCTTCTGTAAGATTCTTTTCTCTGAGTGTGACTAACTACAAAAATAATAAAATAACAAAAGTTGGTTGGAGATAATTTCTATTTCCATTAGGAATCTGCTGGACTTTTGATCCACTGTCTGCCAAGTGCATACTCCTTATACACCAAACATGGCCCCATCCTTATCAAACTGATGGTGTGACCAATCTCACAGATCAAATAAGACAAAGTAGCTTGAATGCAAATGAACTTTCACAGACTCTCCTAGAAGGAAAGGACCCACTGAGAGATGAGGTCGCAACATTCTCATTCACTATAAAGCCAGCAATCAACATCCAGGTCTCCAAAGAGATCAAAGTTACCTCGAAACATACCAGACGTCCTTGCTATTACTGCCTTTGGAACAATGTAACTTTTCATTGTGTTCAATTAGATTGTGGCCCAAAGAGATCTCTTTGGATGAAAACACTTGCTGTAAGGACTTTGCCCTGTGTGTTAAGTTTGGGCATTAGCTAAATGAGGAATGTGCAACATTTGACATGTTTGGTTCCCTTGGGTACCCCTTAGATCTATCCTTGGGCTACACTTGAATAATTTGCAAATGATCTCAGCAGAAAAAAGCACATAGTTATGATAAAAAAGCTACTTTAGTCATGCAGCACTTTACAGGAGCACTTTACAAAGCACAATTAAAAAATGAATGTGGTTCTTTCACCCAGAAATGCAGCACCCAGAAATGAACTTTTTCTTCTTCTCCTTCTTCTTCTTCTTCTTCTTCTTCTTAACATTAATATTTTGACATACTATAATCTAGATCAATTTACAAGGCCAAAATGGCAAGATGCACTAAGCATGTATCAAGAACAAGAACAGAAACTCAGAAACCATATTCTAAAAGGCAAATATTATCTTGTGCCATTGCAAGATTCAAAATAACATTATGTTAAATCTAATCTCCTTCATGATGTTGTAGCCATCTGATGTAATTGCCTGTAACAATCGTAATTTACAAAGATTCATAACAGCAGCATTATGTTAAAGCTAATTTCCTGTGTGATAGTGTAGCCTTCTGATGTCATAGCCTGTAAAAACATGTGGGAAGAAATGGCGAGTTTCCCACTGTGAGATTGGTTCCACACTTTTCAGTATGCACAACTGACACCATGAATTTTCAGTGAAATTACCCTTTAAATGAGGCATCTCATAATTGTTCTAATTGATGCATTTTGGGTTGACCTTTGGTAGCATCCACATCACTTTGCTGAACTGATACGAAATTTTATCACGCCACTCTACTCTTCAGAAGGGAGTGTGATTAAATACGGTGCCCAAAATCAGGGTGCATTCTGTGAGCACTCTGATGTTTTACACACAATGGTTTATTCAGAATCCAAACTGTACATTTCCAAGCCTCTTTTTGAAATTTACAGTGAGGTTTTACAGCTTCCAAGCAATGCTAGAGTGCTAGATAGCAAACAACAAACCCGGTATGAAGTCACATTTTATGAAAAGCTAGGCTGGGAGGAAGGGATTTTTTTACCATCTTATTTACTCCCACTCACAACCGAAGAGCCAATCAAGACACATTTTCTTTGAAAAGCACACACACCCTCCTGCAAATTTATCCCTTCTGCGCTAAGCCCCCTTCAATAACGTAGGAGCCAGAAATGAATGTTGATTCAGAAAGGAACAAACAATGTTGCCAGACCCTTGAGAACTGGTCTGAATTCCCCTTGGCTTGAGGCATAAAGAAAAACATGAAATGTATAGAAACAACTTGAGTCTTTATACTATCCATACTACTGTCAATCATGGGAAGACATTCAATGTAACTTTAATGTCCTTTTGTACTATTGATTAACAAATTTAATCAGAAATTACTTTTTTGTCCTATTCTTTCTCATTCTTACATGTTGCTTGTCATTCATTGTAGTGTCCACTGAGCTCTCAGTGATGTGTATTGTAAGAATTGGAGAAATGTACCAGTTACTTAAAGAAAAAGAAAAAGTGTCGTGGTAGTTTTCCCAGGTTTGGTATGTTTATGAAAGAATGCAATGGCCAGAAAGAGAACCCCGGTAAGAGTTTCCACATACTTGTTCCTTTTGGTTTTAGCATTGTGCTCCTCACCATCATGATCATCACCAGAGGGAGAGTTTGACCTCTCTTCAGCTGAAAAAAAATTAAATCCATTAATATCACTGGTTGTACCACAGTCACAGTCATAACCACAGTTGTGCTGCCTAAACAAACACCCTGACCCATGCTGACTTGTATTTGCTGAAATGTGTTTCCAGCTTAAGAAAGGCAGCAGTATAGCACACCTGTAACCGAAGGGTTGTTGGTTCGATTCCCTGCTAGGGCACTGCTGCTGTACCCTTGAGCAAGATACTTAACCCAGAATTGCCTCAGTAAATTCCCAGCTGTCTAAATGGATAACATGCAAAAACTGTAACCTATGTAAGTCGTTCTGGACAAAAGCATCTGCTAAATGCTAGTGATGTAATAAAAGAACCATGTGCATCAGTATAAAAGCAGTACTGCACCAAAGATTAAAATCTACAAAAACCTACAAGAGTTTTAACTGCCTTGCACACACCTATGTTCAGGTTTTGTTTATTTCTTTAGATGTGAAATCGCTGATCATGAGGATAACCCTACTATGGCAAAAATATAATAGACAATATACAATATACGAAAAACATCAATTTTTTAACCTTCGCACAACATCTTGAGAAGGCTTTTTTCTGTCTTGGCCATGTTTCAGAAAAAAAGATTGGCAGACTGTACTAATGCTAATGGTGTTATTACAATGTTTTTTTATGTGCATGTAGCTATAAATTCTATGCCCATTCCTTTGACTTTGCTGGCCCCATTTAGTGCTGATGCCTTGCTTGCTGAGTTCCAGCATCAGTAGTTTTTGTGGAACTAAGTGCACTTAACCGTTTAGCTGAAGTGCTTTGTTGAAGCACACTGCTCACAATAAATGTATTTTTGAGTGATGTCCATTGATTTCTGTTTGCAACAATTTTCGTTGCCAGAAGACCCTCTCTCTGCCCTCTGAAGGAACCTCTGGTTCGTCTCCACATATGTAGCCCTACAATTTCAGAGTGTCTGGCTTACAGGAGGTGATGTGTCTGTTGTTGTCGCTGCTGGTTTTTTATTGCCTTCTCACTGTCCTTTATCTAGCCAGACATCAGGAATATTAAACTATTAAATCAAGATGAATTTTCAAATAAAAAAGTACACTTTCAAGAAGACTTGTTTGAACAGTGATGTTCAAACAACTAAGGTCATCAGTATATTATCAGACAAGCGACTGCAATAAAGCTAAACCAATAATGCATTTGACAAAGAACCTTCAGGGAAATCTATCAAAGCAGATTGCTTGCCAACAAGATCAAGAGTAATTCAGTATTTACACAGCCAGTCACACAAGATAAGGGCTTACGATTTAATCTATATGAACACATATTAAGGAGCCAGAATAATTTCACATTTTCAACATTAGCATCATTATCGTGTTAACATATATGGGCAATGTTGATCAGATACATTTCCATGTGATGTGGAAAAAAAGGAGTGGGTGTGTGCCTGGGTAACAGTTGACTGCATAAACCAATCCTGCATAAAGTCTGCTGTCTTCAAGCCCTCACAAATTTAGCCATTCCAGTCAGGCAGACGGGGAAACTGCATTGCAAGGGTTCACGAAAAAGCCTGTGCACAATGAGTAAGATGGAGGTCACCTACTTGATAATGAATCCTTTTTTCGTTTGTGCGGAGGATCTTCTATAATCCTGTTCAGATCTCCACGGCCTTTCAAATCTACAGGTTTCTCCCAAACAGACAGCTGCATTGTGGGATTGAAGAAGAACACCCTGTCGTCTCCGGTCCACACCACACACCTGGGAGCACATGAGAGGAAGGATATGAGCAACCAGAAACTTCAAAGATACTTTGATTAAAATCATGTATGACATTATTTGTGCACATACTGTAATAGTGCAGTAGTAAGAATGTTGTATGTGAGGGTGATTCCCTTTGAACTGAAAATTCAGTACTTCTGCTATTGCTTATTTCATGTGTCTGTACATATATATATATATATATTTTGACTTTCAGTATTTAAATTGACATAGCACAAACTTGAGACATCATCCATTCATGTAGATGGACATTTACTGCAGCAATGCCCTTTTAAGTATCTTGTGCAAAGGTGCAGCAGCTATACCCCACTTAAGATCTGAACCTGCAAACTGTTCCGTTTGCCTCACTGTTGCCTGTACAGATTTGCTATAATATAAAAATTCAGATGCATTACAGTGCACGCCATTATGCCTATGCAATACTGTAATCAAACCAAATGCTTGAGTGCATCTCAACTTAAAAAGAGAGTCCAGTGAACAGGAAGCATTCGCAAGACATGAATAGACATGAGAATGTTCCTGGAAGGTTCCTTTTTGGTTGTGCAATAACAATAAGAGCAGAAGGTTCTCTGATCATTTTTTACACTGACATGACGTTCCTAGAAAGTTATATGTATGTTACAAAATAGCATGAAAAATGTAAAAAGACATTTACATTACTGCAGTCAATGATATGAAAGCACTGTGTATTCAACTTGAGAAAGACTGGGTGAAAAGGTAATCTTGTTGATTTTAGCAGTAGGTTCAAATGACACAATTAGCATCTGGTGTAATGTGGGTGGCACGGCTAGCAGTGGCTCTTCTAAGGTGGTCCTTGATGAGAATGGGGTGTTAAAATGGACATAAATCACAGACCGGAACACTGGGGATGGAATGGGTTAACGCAAACAGACTATTCTGCAGACTATTCTCAAGAATGCTCTGAGAATTGCCAGAAAACTAGACAAATAATTGTTTGGGGAACATTATTCAAACTTTTAGGGGAATGTTCTGAGAATCAAAAATCCCTGTTTTGGTTTGGTTTGGCTCACCTTCTACAGAATGGCTGAGTTTTTTTAGCGTATATCTCTTCTGCATCCTTTTCAGTATGGTATTGATCTTCTTCGAATGTTAATAATTTGGTTTCATCCTTCACAACAATTTTTTCCTCTTCTCTACATTCTAAAAATCTTATTGATTCAATACCAACTAAACTGGAGCAAAATAAAAAAAAACAATAAAACTCTCTGGTGTCTTGAGAAAACAATTTGGTCAAATTCTGTGTATCTTCAGGTGGGGGGGTTATTTTGGTATTTACTTGCGTACTTAAAGCCCATCATTGTTGTCTACAACAATATTTGTTGAATGACAAATGCATGACTATTAGTGGCTGTTTTTTCTGAGGGTTAGCTCACAGTCCAAAGGAGTGAATATGCTAAGAAAGGAAATATGTGTATGCAATATACAGTCTCTACTTTTCTGTGTGAACATGAAAGCAAGCATGTGCCCCCTGAAAGTCGACGAGTCAAATCATCTGTCGGAGACCCGTCAGTCGACTGAGATTCTTCAAGTCAAGCAGTCGTTTTTTTTTTTTTTTTTTTTGGTCAGTCAGTGTGCATTACAATAACAGAATAAAACAGATAGAAGCTTACACAAATGCACAGGGATAACATTTCAATGAGGAATTATAAACAAGGGGAACCATAAATATATTTTTATATTCTAGCAGGGCTAGCTGGCGCGCTTGCTAAAAAAAAAAAAATCCACGTGACAACATGCGCTGGTGGTTAACTGATGAGAGAAGCTGAAACCTGAGGTGGAGTGGTTGGTAAACTAGTGTTAGGAGACAGTTTTGTGGAGCGGCACAGTGTTTGATCCGGAGGCAAGCAATGTGTATTAGAATACAAACGCCGGAGACAAGCGATGTGTATTCGAATACAAAGTGATGCTGCTACATCCGACTGGAGCCAAAAGGTGCCGATTTACAATTACCGCTACTTCCAGTCCGGGGAACGCAGGGTTCCCCACGACCATATATGGACTTCCTTTCCAGGGGTTTCCTGGCCATCACATGTAAATGTACCTCCTGAAAACTGAATACCTGAAAACTGTATAAATGTGAACCATACATTGTACCTGTTGAACTTCGGCTCCATGCTGTTGTTCCCACGGCCGGCTGTGTAAATAAACCTTCCTGTCTTTTACTACAGACATCGGATCTGCTTCTTTGTCGGAAAAGAACTTATTTTGCTCCTCCAGGAGTTGACCAACACTAGGCTAGCTATAACCATGTGTCAGAAGTCTAAAGTATGGCGGGATTTCGAACTTCTGAAGGACAGCTATGCGGCCGTTCAGCAATTATCTGGCCAGATTTACTATACATGTAATGCAGGCAGGGGTGTACTGGGAAAGATTTGGCCCTGGACTTGCTTGGGAATTAAAATATACTTGGCTACGTTTCTCAAGTTTTGTCTACAACTGAGACTACCTCTTAATTAGTTAATGTGCATGGACTTTACAAACGATTATATTCTTCTGAATATACGTCACGTAGCAAGTTTTATCATCGCTTTTAATGCAGCTAGCTAGCTAGCTAGGTACAACTTGGACATCAGCGGTACTGAAGTTCCCTTTAACCCACTAGGTAGCCGGCTAGCTTGCTTGCCTTGATAACTGCACACAGCTAACATTGAAAACTTGTCTTGTTTTATTTAGCGTTAATTTAAAAAAAAAGCGGTGACAATGCAATATTTTACTTAGGTTAGATGAGCGCGTTGTTGGTAAGCTTACACAACTAAGCTCTGTTTGAACTAATCGTGATGTGACTTTGTCAGTGTCAAAGTAAAGGATAAGGCTACATACAAACATGTGTCATTGAAAACTGCCGTGCAACATGCCTTAACAGTGAAAGCATTCATGAAATTATGGTATCTTGTTATTAAAATAAACGTTCATTTCTCAGTCCTCCCAGCTGAACCATTTCATCAGATGATAGTCTATTTACAAGGTTAATTTAACCCTTTTGCACGTAACTTATTTTTATGCTTTGTAGCACCCGTGTTACATTACATGGTTCGTTATGTTTTCATTAGCGTTATTAAGCTTCTCATAGTTTTCAGTTAGCATTTGCTATATTTTTTAATGTTAAATTGCTCTTTCCCCAAAGATGAAATTAGGTGGAATTTTTCCAATATAGTTTTCTAATTGCACCGGTTTTAGCATACGCGCTAAACAGCTAACCACAATGGTGTGACCGTACACGTGAAAGGGAGATGAAAAAAATACGAAAAAGGAATGAATAGTCGAATCGTCGATTATTACATCCGATTCGATTATACAGCCGATTCAACTGACAAAATTCTGAGTCGGGTGCAGCCCTAGACTTTTCTGTTGTAACCCGCATGGTAACATTAAACTCTGTACTTATAAGTAAAGTTTATACTAAAGATACTGTATGTTTTTTAGCCAGTTATGAAGTGGTTCTTGGTGATAAACAGTCACAACAGCAAGACTACAAAGTGTTCACAGATCAAACTTCACAATATATGTACACATGCATAATTAAACAGTATTGGAAATACAATATTTCAGATCCAACCACAATTTCTAATACAATCAATACTGTGGAAGGAATATGGATGGATGGCACAGAAATACAATCTTAATGTTTCTAGTAATGAAGAGACTTTTCACTTGCAAATGCTTTCAAGACCCCAAAACTTTCAGACCAGTATTGTGATCTCTGCCCATTTTTTCTTTTTCTTCCACTAAAACACTCCAGAGAAAAAAAAAGTGCGGCTGAGATTTTCCTCAAAATCCACTTCTACTGAATATGACATGAGGCAAAGCCTCCATAGCACAGCTGCCACATGAAAATCACTAATTATTCACTGTGACTTCATTCCGTCCACAGAAAATGGATTCTGACATTTCATTTAGAATTAGTTACCCCACATTAGCCATTTCTCATCTGCCTTTCTTCAGCGTACCGTATATTACTCGATGACTTATTCTGCTTTAAATAAAAAAGCCCAGGTATTCTGGATAATCAGATACTCAGGCAAAAAAACAGATGGTCAGTGGAAATGACAGGATTTTGAAATTGAATTGAATGTGTGACTCTTCCAACTCCCTCTGTCCTTAATCTCTTTGGAGCGAAGAAAGAGTGGGGGAAGTATCACCCCTTTTATAATATCAAAACCTTAAATGGTGAATGCGTGCTCCAGTGAACAGCTTGGGCAGGGTTTGATGGCTGCGGTTGGAAAAGACAGGGCTGCACTCACACCGAAGTACATGTTTCTGTTTGTATCACTCACTGTCTTTCAAACTGTCTCCCAAAATCAACAATAGCCGACAAGTGATGGCTGTTACCTGTGGGCCAGAACAAAGGAAGCCCAAGGTATAAAAACAAATGATCGCATGGTTCTGCAAGCAAGTATGGCAGGCCTGTAAAGCAATGATTTCAAGGCAAAATGGTTCAATTCAGTGCCATGCAATGCCTTTTATACCACTCTGGATTTTGCCATGCGAATTTCACAGCCATTCTTTCCAGACCACAGGCACAAACAGTAATCATTGTAACAACCGGCTTTTACGACAGGAGTTTACCAGGGCGATCCCGGGACTGGGGTGGAGGCCACGGGCCGCTTGTCCTTAGGAGCGTTATCTTCGGTCAAGGGGATCTTGAGTGGCTCACCCTTGAGGAGTACAGAGGAACATTTTCAATGCAGAGAACTGAGAGCGTCATCCGCACAAGAGGTCAGGGACATTCATCTTTACTGCGAGCGCTCAAAACAAGCTAAGGAACCTAAAATAGATTCACCGCCAGTATCAAACACACCGAGGAGAACGAGAGCTGAAATATAAAGAAAAAAACAAGTGCTTGACTAAGAGGACAGGCTTGTTTTGCTTTACTGTACTTGCACATCTCAGTTCGCTGAGTACAGAGCCAGGAATGAAATATTTATCCAGGGATAAAGCACAAATACACATTGTCTCCTGGTGGCATGTCTTATAAATTGCAAATGTGATTACTTTTTGGGTCCTATGTGTCACCATTGTGTCAAATGTTTGACAACGGTTGCATTGGTAAGAGGTTACCTTTGAGTAAATAAGAGTGATGTAAAAATGTCATTTGCAGGTACTATGCTTTGGCTGCAGCCAGATATGCTCATTACCAAGTTAGCCTTCTATGTTGCCTACTGTAGTGTGAGAAAATTTAATGGTAAAAAAATGCAAGCCTCTGCACAAAGCTAAAGCCTGCAATTGAACAAAGCCAACACAAACTAGATTAACACAGCTGGGAAATGAAACTTTATTAGGTGGCTTTAGCATGCATAGAGACTTCTGGAGGTGCTGAATGAATTACGAAATTGAATGTTTATCGAAATCAATGTTTATTGCCTTTTTTGTATTCTTTCTGATCTACTGGTTGAATATAAAATTTCAATTAATTTCCCTTTTTACAGGGTGTCCGAGGCTAATGGGGGGAAAAAAGGAGTGTAGATTATTGTGCAATAAACAGTTTGCCCCTCTGAAGCCCATGACAGTCCTGCAGGACAGCCAATTACACTGGCAATGCTTGGCCAACCACACAGATTACTGATTGGTCGTTTCTCCAGAAGACCTGGTGGGGAAACAGCTTCTGAGGGCACTTGGCTTTTATCTCCTAATGAATTCAAATGCTGGGGGAGGTTTTTTTACTAATTAAAGTTCTAAGGAAGGTTTTTTTTTTTCTTTTCAAACAATTAGAGGGAGGGAGCACATATTATATTGGAGAGATACAGGCAAAAAACCCCATTAATGTAACCATAAGGCTTGTCGTCTTTGTCCGATGCCCTTTCTGTTGTTAGGCGTGTTGTGCATCGCATGAAAAGGGGAAAAAAAAGACCATAGCCTCGTCATGATGAAGAGTGGACAGTTAATTAAACAGGAACACTTTTGGTATTTTTGTCAGTCCTACTTCCTTGATACTTATCCGAACCTAATAAAAGGTTGATAAAATATCGCACCAACCTCATTTTTGTTTTCAGGCTTCTGATCAGTACGCAGCACCAACGACCCGGCACACGACGCCTTCCTCATATCTAAGCCCTTATCTGGCGGGAAAAAACAGACAGTTTAATACATTTTACATTGATCCTTCACTTCATTTTCTTTTGAATCCTGAGTAATTTATTATGATCCATGTTTTTGAAAGCAAAAAATAGAGAGGGAGTGAAAAATTCTGCATAATTTCAGCACTTGGAGACAACAACATTACTGAGAAAGGATTTGGAATATTAGATACTGCAGACGCAATACATTGAAATGTCCTCTTTCACAGCTTATGGTTGGTGAATGTAATCCTCAGATACACTGTTGGCATGTACAGTGGAGGCCATTGTTAGAGTACCCCATTTTTTATTAATGGCCAGGGTAATTGATTTGTCAATAACTCCAACCTGCCCACTGTCACAAGCATGGCTGTTGGTAAATCAAGTGAGCTGATCAACTAATTGAGACCTTGATTTCAAATGTCACGCTCTAAACAGGTTTCCTTTATAAATCAACACCTGTACAAATTAATAATAAAAACTGAGTGGTTACAAGTAGAATGATTGTAGAGTTAATTGTATGATTAACCACTAAATTAGTGTACAAATTAAGTCCCCATCATCCATAATTCCAGTAATAAAAACATAACACAAAGATAACAATTATAACAAGAATAACAATTGCGTGGGCTTAACAAATGTTAAGCTATTGCTGTCCAATCATGTTCAGAGAAGAAAAATTTGCTCTTTTGTTTTACAGTAAATACTTGTCAAAGGGGGGCTCAGGCAGGGACTCAGGCGCAGACAGCGGAGAATGGCAACCGATAGTTTTAATGCCGAAAAAGGAAAATCCAGAAGCCAGAGTCGAAAAACAGGCGATATCAAAAAACCAGGTAGACACAGCAAAAGGTACAAAGACGAAATCCAAAGACGGGGTCAAGAAAAAACAGGCAAGATCAAAACAGGTAGGCAGAATAACAAGACAGGGGAAAAACCGCTGGTACGAAACAGATAAACTGAGACGAACTGGCAAAGGGCTAAGAAACAGACGGGAATATAAAGGGAACACGCTAACAAGAAAACGAGATACAGGTGAACAAGCGGGCAGGTGAAGCAGATGAGCAATCGGGCAGGGAAACAAGGGGCGGGGCAGGCAAGGGAGAGAAACGAACACAAAAGCACATGGCATGGAAAAACAAACAACCGGCTACGTAGCCGCAGCACTGACAATACTACTTAACTAGCAGTGCCAACATCTCTGATGGGATACAGCACTGGACATTTAATTGCAACATTAAATCCCTTTATCCACAGGGTAATATAAATTTATTTGCAAAGCTAGTGTTTTTTGAAGAGCTGGCAATGATACAGGTACTCTTACTCTGCCTAAGTAATAAAATCAGTTATAGGTCTTTAATTATGTTAAATATTACTTACTTGTGGGGAAGATTGCAGTGCTCAGAACTAAATAGTAGCATTGTTTCCTCTCTTTGTATTTTCTATGTATCCTTCTGGAAGTTTAATATCTTTTTTTCTATTATGAAATATTAAACACAGTGTTGTGTATATCATCACTGAACACTTATTGAGTGTGCAGGGTCATTTTAACTGTATAAAACTATGCTTTTAACCATTTTCCTGCATTTCTAGCAGAAAACAAATGTCTCCTTTGGGGGCAGTAAAAGTTTTTTTTTCTTCAGATCTACAGTTTTGCTGAAACCAAACTGCTTAGGCTTTCCTTTACCCTCTCATCTCCTATTGTAAACATGAGACTATGAGCGGCTTTCATACACATATGGGAGACAGGACCTGTAACAATTATGACGGCATCTATCATTAATAGCTGATTTCTAACTGAACTTCAGTCTAATTGATTTGTAATTTAAATTCAATATTAGTTTACTGATTCCCCTCCTTCACCCAGAAATAAGGACAAATACACAGTTAAAATATTAAAAACAAAACATAACTAAAATTTCTACAACACTTTGGCCTATCAGATCTTGTTAATCAAATAATGACATGTTTGGACAAATACCCAGCTGAGATTTAAGGTTCAGGAGGAAATAATGGACAAGGCTTTTGATGTTTTGAACCAGAAGCATCACAAATCAATTCCATTTGGTGTTGCTGGATTGCTGTGTGAATATTGATGCAATATGAGGGGAAAAAATCAATAAAATAGTTGTTCACAAAAAAAAATATATTAGGTGTTGTGTGCCCCCGGGAGCTGTAAGGGAAAGGATCCCATAATAGGTACATACATCATTTTAAAAGGCAGACAAATACATTTCTACATGCACCAACGTGTTGACAACAGAATCAATATCTCAGCAATATTCTGAATTTCACTAACTGCTTGAAATGATCATAAATGAGACCCAGCACCTTTCAAGACTGTTGATCTGAAGATTAATGATAGCATGGCAGCCTTGCAAGACTAGAAAAATTGAATCTGCACAACTTTCTCAAAGTTACAACATTTTGCAATTGCTTTTTGAGCTGATACCTGGCTAACATGAAGATTGTTCCAACATTGCTTTTGCCCTTAAGAATTTTAACCCCCTGTAGTGCATGGTGGTCTTTTGTTTGTTCCTTCTGTATCAACCAAGGTTATTATTTACGTATTTGTAAATGGAATGGGAAGATTATTTGAATCCTATCTGGCAGGATACTGCATGTATGGTTATGAAATCATGTGGCATTTTCAGAACCATACATACGATATCCTGCCAAATTAAACATGTTTAACATTCACAAATGTGATCGCTGCTTTTCTCAGTGTAATTACCAAGCTTTCAATAAAGCCATAACATGCAGTACTATTAACTCAAGATGAACTAAGCAAAAAGCATAATAATTCTACATCTTGAGGGATGGGAGTACTTTCTGGGTTGTTATGATGAAAGATGCTGTGTTTAAGAGCCCCCTCCCAACACACACAAACACACACACACACACACACACACACACACACACACACACACACACACACACACACACACACACACACACACAGACACACACACACACACACACACACACACACACAAAGTGTTTTAAGAACTATGAATGGAAATGTATAAATGTGATTCTTTGTCATCATCTTCACCATCTTCATCATCAAGACAGTGTAATCCTTATGTAGTGTGCAGTGTGTGGTGAACATGTTTTTGTGCCATGCAGTTTTAACACAACAGCTCAAATGGTCTTTGCTTTGCCCAGAATGGCAGAGATGCGCCGTGAGCCGCTAGAATCAGATCACTTCCTAGTGATCTGTGCTGAGGTGGGGGGAAGACGAAGTACATGCCCTGCATGGCAAAGCAGTCTGATTCCTCCTGCTTGAGAAACAACAGAAGAAACCAAAACACCCATTCTATTTTAAGAGCCCCAAACCCAAGAGCATTGCATTGATCTCAACATGATGACTATGGAGCCAAAATAAAAAAAGAAGAAGAATCAAACCTCAGCAGAAGGGACGGACTGGATTGCGAGCTATTGAGCTGTTGGTACTGGGGACACTTTGTACATCTACAATGTACTGTACTGGATAAATGGAATGCTGCTGAAAAGAGGTACAAAAAAGCTCTGAAAATGCACTGACAATTTCCAAGAGAGTTCTGAACACTTACCAGTGCTACTGGTTGGAACAGTCTGACTCCATTCTGATGACATGCACTCATTTTTACAGTACAACTCAGACTTGATGGAGACAGCTTGGATGCGCAGGTCCAAGCTGCTGGAGTCAAGTTTACATGGAACCTTGATCATTTCTAGGTGGCAACGTCTTGTCTCTACTCCTCATTATGGAATGGGTGCTTGCATGAGTAAATCTAGGATTTCTGAGGTGAGTTACTGTTTAAATACCTCACCTGTGTACACTGGGAGGCGGCAATTTTGCACAACAGCAGGGAGACTATATGATAGGATTAAATGAATTTCTGTTGGCAGCATTCCATGTGGCTGGAAAAATGCAAAAACCTTGTGATTTAATGAATTGCATTTTTTACAGAGTTCTGTGTGTTAATGACCATTATAAAACTCAACTGGGGTAATTTAACGTGAATTTACAACATACCCTTCACCCTTAATCAAAATGACCTCTAAGGTGACACCATATGCAAGTTCCCACGCAAGAAAGCAATTCTGAACGTGAATTCATATGTTCATATCTAGATGGGCGAGATATAAGAAACCAGCTGTGTTAATTAATCCGCTGTAACATAGAGCTGTTTGTGCCCTCAATCATTTCTTACCAGGAAAGAGACTTGTTGCCTCCTAGAAATCAAATTCGTATATGTATTATTCTACATTATTTTGTGCAGAATACCTGTAAAAAAATGTATACTTGTGTGACTTCTCCTTCTTCCCAGTCCCCCCCCTCCCAGGCATTGAGGTAGATGGAATATTCATTGTTTATTCTGCACAATGGGACATACAACCACACTGGGGGTCAACATAAATGACTGAGTATTGTCCGGTTAACTGAAATTTTCTACAGCACATATCAGACATACTGTAGGATTCCCACGATTCCATATAAAATGAAAGCCTCTAACTAGATTCACCAATCAAAAGAAGTCTTGCCCACAATAGCAGTTGGTTGCCCCAATTTAATCAGGAATTTAAACCTAACTATTTACACAGTTACACTTGCAGTCATTGTTCCCCTGATACAAGCAAACATGGAAAAAAGCCAGTGGGATCCCTTGTTATAGATTTGGTTAGGGTTAGTGAATATCACAGCACTCCCACCTCATTTTAACGCATGTCAGTGGCTACCCTGCTGACATGAATAGGGTTCCCTGACAGGAAAATGCGGGTTGAAGTTGTGAGCCTCACTTGCTGGAGTTTGTTCCGTCCAGTCGCCGGCCATGAAGGCAACGCCTGGCGCGGACAGGGACGTCACCCTGGTGATCTGGGCTGGCAGCACCGGCCCGATCCGTCCATCACGAAAGCTGGCCCCTGCGGGTAGAACAGCACATCACCTCGGGTCAGCTGCAAGAGCAGCTTGAGAACAGCAAACAGTCCAAGAGATGACCCAGGATCAGCTGGAGGTGCAGTTTTATACATGGTGAATCATTTCTTTAAACCACTGGGCAACAGTGGGCTGTAAGGATGATGCAGGTCATACCCCTTGTACAACACGTGCAACATCACCTGTATACAAAGGACATATAATGTCCGTGTGCTTTCACAAAGACAGGTATTGCTCTCACGTGTACGGCATGTTCTACTAGGGCTGGCAGTGTGGCATATACAGAAATGGTTGGTTACCAGCTCCTGAGGCAATGCAGTTGTAATAATAATAACAATACCAAAGGTCATGTACCCTTGAACAATGTGCTTGAGCTGAATTGCTTCAGTTCCAGCTTAGCACCAGTATTCAGCTTTATAAATGGATGATATATAAAAAATTACAGTGATGATAAATGTAAGGTATATATGGTATTCAATGTGCCCAAAGGAGAAACAGTAGTTCACACACACACACACACACACACACACACACACACACACACACACACGCATGCGCACACGCACACACACACACACACACGCACACACACACACACACACACTGTCTAAAGGTGATTTTTTATTCATTTTGTTTTGTTTTGAGGAGGGTTAAAACTGTTGCCATGTAGTAACAGCTGTAAGGAGGGCTTGACAAGCATATGGCAAACCACAACTCCGAAGCAGCATGAATTGAAAATAGCTATTGTGACTATGACCAATTACGTGGTCCGAGCACCCTGTCTAGCACATAATGTCTAGAAATTTATACCAGGATTTATACCAGTGATCACCCATTTCACATTTCATGTAAAGTGTAATAACCATTATCACTTAATGGTAAGTATCATCACTGTAATCACTTGGAACTGATTGAAAATGAGAAGTAGGTCCTCCAGCCCTATGTGCTGGTAGCGAAGGGAGAGAGCAGTCACCCCACCCGGCCTCGAACCCGGATCTACAAGGTACCAGGCCTGCAGCCTGACCGCAACACCAAAGAGCCAGGCTCGTTGGTATGGCAGTCTGAGCGCATACTCAACCGTAGTGACAGCACTTCGTCACACTGCCCTCCCCTTCGGGTAGCGTGCCCATGCGCTTTACGCACAGAGGCATCCCTTGCGCATTCTCCCACCGTACTTCTCCCATCCTAGGGTGCCCCACTCATTTGTGCTTCACCCATCTCTGGGGTCCCTCACACCAGTGTCAACCTAACCTGGGTGTCCCTCATACAGCTCACACTCTGGGCACGTCTCCGATGGCCTCGGGGCAAGCCATCCCACTTCTGACACCACTTGTAGCAAAGGGAGAGAGCAGTCACCCCACTCAGCCTTGAACCCGGGTCTACGGGGTACCAGACCTGCAGCTTGACCGCAACGCCAAAGAGCCAGGCTCGTTGGTATGGCAGTCAGAGTGCATACTCAACCATAGTGACGGCACTCCGTCACAGTGCTCCACAAAAGAGCAAAAAATATTTTGTAAATCCTACCTTAACCACTATCCATCCATCCAAGGAAAAACAACCTGTGTATTTATACATGTACGTGCATTTATTAAATATACATACAGACATATACACATGTATATTACTAATAATATTCCACATCCCATCCTTAATTCCTGATACAGATGCCCTCCTGTTTCCTCACAACATCACTTTCATTCACTCTTGTCCTGGTGCTTAACAGTCTGTATGCAGTTATAACCACTGAATGCTCTGCATGGTGCCCGACGCTAAAGCACAGTGCTCTTTAATTGCATTAAATAGCCACAGCTGGGAAGGAAATGTGAGACTTCTATATCTTCTCATCAGCGCAGCAGAAATTCTGCAGCCACGAGCTATGTAAAGTAATGCACGTGTTTAAGTAAACTCAGGAGATGTTTCAGGCATGAAGCTCTCTCTGAATTAAACAGCTGCAAGCTATCAGCTAGTCATGTCTGTGACCAATGGCTACAAGCTCAGCTTGGCTCCTGCCAATAGGTGCACTAATACAGTTAAATGCTTACCTTGCTTGTTTGTTTTCGCTATGTGATTTTCTGGTCTAAGCTACCTCAGCTCACACACATCTACTAACAGGTGGTGCCAAGTACTCTGTATCCTCTGTATTCACTGGCTACCAGAATTCCTCCAGGCTGTGAAAGCCCCAGAGGACAGATCAGATCCCCCAGGCCAAATCATATGCATATATACCTGTGTTCATAATGCTTTAGATTTGATTGTTTGGTAAATTAGGATTTACTGTTTTTATTTAATAAACATCACGCTGTTCATATTTCACTGCACATAACAGTGCACAAATCGCTTTGATCAGGAAACACCAAAGGATTTCACTAACATTTAACAAATAGCGTGGAAAACCTTTGATTACTTCAACACCTGTGACGCTCTAATAATATACAGCATTACAAAATACCTTTGCTTACCACATGCCCCCGGTTCAGGGTGAGTCTAGTTTTCAAACTTACTACATCGCAATACCACCCACAGAGATACGGCATCAAAATATCACTTCCCAGCACTCTCAACATTCTCTAGAGTTTTGGAATGACTCTCTGAAGGGCAGGCAGTGCGAGAAGTTCGAGGGCACATTCATTAATTTTGAAACAACCCACTGAAAAAGGGTTCGAGTATTTAGTATAGACCTACATACCACTGACTCTTTTTTTTTGCCAACGGTGTAATCAAAAGATAATTAATAAATGCTAATAATGAATTGGCAATGCTAATTCAAGAGCTAACACTTCAAACTGTCAATGCAATCACGCGAGATGAGGCGATTTCATTAAAATCTGCAGCCACATTATCTCAGTTATCAGCGTATCGATCACGGGGTCCTTTTAAGCACATTAAAAAGACAAAAGGGGGGGGAAAGAGACAAGAAATGTCACAACAGCTAAGCTCATTTCAGTTACCATGACGCCGCAGCCATCGTTGTCCTACTGCCTGTCTGAATCCTTTTAGATAAGTGCAATGCGTTTGGAAAGGTTAATTATGTTTGAAATTAGCAGGGGGTGAGAGGACACAGAGCATTGGCTGTCAAAATGAATATGTATTTGTTCTGCATAATTCCTCTGCTGAGAAATAAAAAAAATAATAATAATAAAAAAAGGTGCTCATAACGGACATTCATAGTGCACCTAGATTGATACAGTTGGAAAAATCACAGATGATGAAGAAATGAGATTTGCTTATAACCTAATCAACATTTCCCTGAACGATATGTCACGATCCGCAATTTTACTGCAAATGGAACTCCGAACGCATTGCATCCAACCAGAGTAACTTCTAAAAAGACGGCATTTTTACTAAAGATAGAAATCTCTGGGAAAAAAATGGGATATCAAAACAGGAAATGGGCATAGAGAGTTTGTGCTGCCGTTTGATTATTGTCTTTGTTGCTTTAGCAGGAGCAGAATGCCTGCTGATTGACACTTTGTTTATTGAAAAAACTAAAAGCTTCCATCCTCCTCTTAGCGCCGTGAAATCATGCTCAGCCGCGATGGAGAGACGTACAAAATTGGTTGCGGTTTCCTTAATAATAACACGACTTTCAAAACCTCCGTAGGTGGTGTTCTGCAAAAATCGCGAGCTACTGGAGCGCCGTGAATGGATTTGAATCTGATTAACCCAATTTTTCTGGAGAGCTACCACATCTAGCGATATAATGTGAAACTCCTTTCAGGAGCGTCGCTGAAAAAAAATGTATAGATATAAAATAGGTTTACCCTCCGAATCACTGAGATCATTTTCCAAAAAAAATAAAGAAAATAATGACAGACAACACAGCAGGGCCTCCAGAGAAAAGAGCTTGGATCCAGCAGGCGATGACCCCATTAAAGGTATCATGTGTGCAGAAGTGTATAGTCTGGAGGATGGAAATAAGCCAGACTCACATGCAATGAACACAAATGAGTATAAAACTGGGCAATGGCACCCAGACCAGGTGAGCAGTCTGAAGAATGTTGCCAAAACTTTGTATTAATGACTAGATTTTACATTACATTGTCATAAATGAAATCTTTGCATATTTTACCGTAGTTTATGTTTGTAAAAGTGACAAAACGCATTTTCCCTCACATTTTACCTGTTAGGGTAATTATTAATTAATTTAAAGGTCCTTCAAATCCTGTTTTGCAAACATGTTAATGAAGATACAATGCATGATCAGGATTTTTTAAAAATCCTCTATAGAAAATGTGACAGAAGGATGAAGGTGAACATTTTGCTGCTGTTTTTTCTCTGCTTGATATTGCACAAACAACAGAAAAAGGAGAAAACTAAGAAGCAGTTTTTGAAGTTTATGGTAATGTGCCTTCTCTTCTCTAATGTTACAAAATATAATTGAAATCGGCAAAAGTCTAATTGCAATATTAAATTTACTTTCATGAAGACACTGATTGCAGGCATAATATTGTTTTTCATGTTCAGGCTGATGTTCTCCTCACTGCTTGCAATTCTGTGATGAGAAGTACCAAATTACTTCATAATCATAAAAGCTCAGTTTGTGTGCAGATGCCAGTGGTTTTACCACTAGTTGATTCTACATTAAGAAAAAAAGAACAGCATCTAAGGCCAGTTAAGGTCATTAAAACATTTAGACCCTCACTTAGAGTAATATATAACATAATATTTCACACCTGACTTCTTTGTCTGTTTCAAAAGGCTTTGTTAAGAAGTACACTTAATCAATGGCTCTTTACAGTAGGGGCATTATCACAAACCTGCATAACACATGCCCACGGGCAAGAGAGACTTGATTCATTGCAATTATCCCAGATGTGCGCACCACACTGCATCAATGAAATAATTCAAAGTGCTTCCTCTGATAAAGGACACAAAGCTGGGCCTTGTACTGAAGAGTGTACTTTGAAGCATACTGCAAACAAAAAACCCAAATGGATGGACAATGTCCATGTTGAATGAACCAAAAGGTGCACTGTAAAAGAAGGCCATGGTAGATCCTGCCACTGATCTTCTGGCAACTTTAAAATTACTTTTACAGTCTTCCAAAAACAAACAATAGAGGTGAAAATCTGCCTTCAATGTTTGTTTGCAATTATCCTTGGGGCCCAGAACGTAATATCAGTTGAAATGCATGTACTTTACACTTAGCTCTGAGCAAGTAAAGAAAGATTGTTTTTTTTTATTTATGTATTGACCTCAACAGCATGTCCATTGATTTAAGCTTTGTAAGAGGATGAGCACTTGAAAATGAAACACAGGGCAAGCCTTTGGTTCAATGCAGCAACCATGTATCAAATGCCTCTGTGAGGGCCACATACTGTATGTGGTGTGTGTGCCTGGTATGCCCAACCAAACACCCTCCCTAGAATTATGTACTTTTTCCACGTACTTAACGTTTAACTCTGAACAAGCATTTATGTATAGACCCCAATAGTGTGTCTGTTGATTTAAGCTCCCTAAGAGGATGAGCACTTGAAAACAAAACGCAGGACAAGCCGTCGGTTCAACATAGCAACCATTTATCAAACAACCATTGTGAGTTCCAACCAAGAACTCTTCCCAACCAAGAGTTCCATACCTTTTTTTTCTTTTATTTTCCCTGGAGAAGCAGCTCATTTAGATGGCCTTCCAGCCCTGCAAGTTGATGCTCCTACTGATATAGGATGGGATGGAGCAAAGACGTAGGGTGATTATATCGTTCAATGGGGCGGCACTGAGTGGTTAATGCATGGGGCGTGTGCGGAGTTGTTGTTGGGTATCATGAGGAGTGTTGCAAAGATGCAGCACTTATGTAAAACAGCCAATTCCTCTCTCTTCCTCTCTCTCTCTCCCTCTCTCTTGCATGGGCCACACTCACATTCATTTGATCACATGAGTGGGGAAACCTGTTGGCTCCCAGCACTTTGCCGTCGCACAGACTGTGAGAGGAGGTGAGAGGGCTCTCTGCTGATGCAATTACAACACAGTAAACTAAACGAGCCCCAGTTTCAGTCGGTACGTAGCCTTGCAGGAACCAAAACATTTTTTATACACAGGGACAGTATGCAAATGCAACAGGATTGTAATCTGAACCGTTTTGACATGAGCTGACCGTCACCATGGAGTTCAGTGGTTGGAGCACACTATTCTGGACTTTGGGGGGCTGCAGTGGTTGGACCATACTATTCTGGCCTGGGGGGGTTCAGTGGTTGGACCACACTATTCTGGACTTTGGGAGGCTGCATTCGTTGGAGCACACATATCTGACCTGGGGGGTTCAGTGGTTGGACCACGCTATTCTGGACTTTGGGGGGGTTTAAGTGGTTGGACCATAGTATTCTCGCCTGGGGGGGTTCAGTGGTTGGAGCACAATATTCTGGACTGTGAGGAGTTGAGGGTTGAATCCGAAGTGGGACACTGCTGTCGTAAACCCTGAGACTCTTCACCATAACAACTCCGATAGCAAAACAGCTGCCATATAAGCATGGCTACAGTGGATACCAGAGTGTAAAGCACAGGAAGCTTTCTGAATCACACTGTGTGTAAGGGTGTCTCTGCCAAGCAAATAAATTATGCTGCAATAATGGTCATAGCTGGGCAGGGAAGCTGTTATCACAGCGGTGCTCACAGTAGGAATGGGCAGGTTCCCTTCTGAGCTGTGAATGGGCAGGAAGCCTTTTAGTGTTAAGAACCCCATTTGCGATGTTCCCATGTCCTCCGGTTCCATCGCTGAGTGTTTCCAGGGATTGTCCACTGACAAAATATCATTCACAAGATTAAAAAAGGGAAAAAAGTCTCCAGTGTCAAGTCTAATTATGAGTTGAATAACTGACAAATTTTCCAAGCACTGACCAACCCATCAAGGCCAAAAAAAAAAAAAGCACACAGAAAATTTAAACGTCGGTATCGAACTTGATGTCTGAGCACAGGCTTTCTCAGTTTTCCAGCAGCTCCCTTTTCTAGAGTGGTGTGGACGCACCTGCTACTTTTCTCTTCACATTAGAGCACTGTGGATTTTCTCCTTAAATTGATTCAAGAAAAAATGCACAAAAATGTTCCATTAATGGCTCCCAGGCTGTAATTTTCAACCTTTCTGTGTCCATAAGGCAAGAAACCTGTGGTTGGGCCATAGGGAAGTAGGATGGTCGATAAACAGCGGATATTACTTAAGGAAAGGTTCGGGGGGGGTGTTTGTTGTTGGAAGTGACTTGATGGAAGGTGACAAGAGAACATTATCTGTAATCTATTGTTATAGAGGCATCAAAAGAGACAGAGAAGCCAGTTAAAGTGGCTTTTCCACAGTAATCTGAGAACCAGTGGAAAAGAAGATGGCGACCTTTAAGAGCTGCTTATTAAGAGGCAAAGATGTGGGCTTGATGATGGTAATAATCAAATCACATCCCACCGACAGATCCAATCGGTAAACAGCATGTCATGCTTAAGAATCAAGTCAAGTCAATTTGTACTGGTTTCTTTCAAGTATATAAAAATATAGTAATCCACTCATTTTACTTCTTTAGTCCAGAGCATTAGAGCATAGTGCCCTTCACACAGACTTGGCCATGAAAACCTTTCTGTGCTACCTGCTCTCTCTCTCTCATTCTCTCTCTTGGCCTGCATTTCCTTCATCACACATTTACCTTCGGGAAAAAAACCTCAATCCCATGATGCTTATCATCTCTCCCTGCTGAGCAGAGTGTTGGACACTCGAACTGTGACCTCACAATTCAAGAACAGACAACCTGCTACTTGGATATAGGTCTGGAGTCGTGGCTCACAACAAAGAGAGAAAACCTTTCTGGAACTACCTGGCAGAATACCAACTAACACAAGAGGTCCAGCAAACAGCGTTGTAACGAGTTGTGTGACCATTCAGAATTTCTACTTTTCTGACACTAACGGAAGCTTCCATTGTTCCCACCACAGGTCCTTGGGGGTATATATTCCCTTTCACGAACTCAAATTGCCATAGCTGCTTCACATGTGTTTGAAGTGCAGCCGTGACCTGAATTTGATGGGATTTATATTGCAGTGTCTAATTGAACCACACACAAAGAGGTCTGTGTTGTATGATATGGATCATACGCATGCAGATTACAACAACTAGGAAAACAATTCATTGCACATTTGCATAAATACATGCATTTAATAGTAATAATAGGATAAGGCATGAGAACTTCTCTTTTTGTAATGCATTTAAAGAGGTAACTGTGAAATGCATATATCTAAAATAGCTCCACATTTTGTGCAATTTCTGAGGATTATGGAAAAAATGTGCAAAGACCTTAGAATCTACAATGAGCTCTTGAGCTGATGTAATCGGCACCATTTATTTTCAGTCTCACTGGCTGAACCAGCACTGTGACTAGATATACCGACTATGTATTGTAGATGGTGCTATTGCAACCACTCCCCCAAAGGTCAAGGGTATCCCGTTAGCTTCTGAAGACTCTCGGCCATTGTGTTCATTCAAGAAGTTCTCATTCATAGGTGAAATAAGTCAAGATTAAAGGGACCAAGAAGTCAACCTTTAATTAAAAATTCAGATTTCAGATAAGTACACTTATCTTCCTATTTGGGTCTCAAATCTTGACCAAAAAAGCCAAAAGACATGTACAATTTTAAAATAAAGGGATAGAGAATAGGGAGTGGATTATACAGCAGGAAGCAAGCACACCCTGAACTCAAAACAACAGGAATAAAAGTGTAAAATGTTCCATTAAAAAGAAAACAAAAACAGCATTTTAATCTATGTAGTCCATGGAAAACAATGGTTCGGGGTTGGAATGTACATGTGGCAAGTTTGCCAAAGTAACTCGGTTTATGTCTTATTATGTGCCCAGAGCCGAAGGACATACTGTGGCTGTGGATGTTTGCGGCTACATATTAATTAGAGAGCAGGCTTTCATTTCTTTGTTGAAGCCCTCTGTGATGAAGGGATTAATTCAAAACCGAATATGGCCTGAGACGCAAACATTAGTGTCGTCTCACTGTGCAGTCTTTGTGTCTTTGGCTACACATCACTGCTTTCCAGCTCGGTGCCCGTCATGCATCATTCCACAGCATATTAAAACCCATTGTATTTGAATATCAATCTGAAATAAAAAAAAATGCAAATTTGGAATTGTTTCAGAGCATAATTATAAGACAAAAAGGGGCCCAAATCAAAGTTATCCACATAATTTATCATAAATGTGTAAAGAAACGAATGGAATGGCGTGAAATAAATCTAAATTCATTCAGTATTCAAAGGTATTCCTCAGGCAACACAACGCATTATCTGTGTGATCGTCTAACCTAATTATCAGCTTCCTTTCTGATGTGGTCTCCTTGATGATGGAACGTTTTATGCTATATGCTATGAGGTTAAATCTTTCTTTCAAAATAGCCAGTGTTGTTTTTTCTCCTTTTTATCCTTTATCCATTTTTTAGCCTACCACCTGATATTAAAGTAAATGAAGTTACAACCCTTTTGTCATGGGACAAATGCTTAGGAAGAAAGAATTTGTTTTTGGAGGCAACAGCACCTTCATTCTTGATTGCCAGCTTAACTTTACTATGGTGGGAAGAGGTATCAGCCATCCATTGAATGAATGTCAAGCACATTGGTTGCATGCATGATTTCATTATTTCACGATTTCATCTGTATCAGTGCTCAAGAAGGTATGCACCAATCACAGACAAAGACTGCTCAACTTACCTGCCCTCCCATTATTTTATTGGTTACAAGTGAATAGTGCATCCTCTGGCACTCATTTGATATTACAGTTGTTGCCATGTAATTAATTATGTGACCATGGAAACTATTTCATTCCATTTTGACTTGCCAACTTATATTCAACAATGTGTATTAAAATGTCAATTCCTTGATCATAGGAAAGTTGGGTCTCCCTTTAATAATGCATTACATCAATGATTTCTTTTTTAAAACAAGCAGTAAGTTATTTCAGACTTACTTACATTTACATCTTCAATATCATACATTTTAGTTGAGCTGAGTTGCATAGTTCAGTATGAAAAAGAGAAATGTCAGCTTTCCTTTCTGCACACAGAAAGTGCTTTGAACAAGTCCAGAATATACAGAAAACCCAACATTCTGCAAAATCAATCAATCAATCACGTTCGAATTCATATTGCTGTATATTTAAAAGCAGTCGCTCACAATAAGTAAAGCAAACCAACAAAGTTTCAAATGGAGGATCAAACAGTCAGTGATCAAGGCATCAAATGACAGGGTTTGACTCAGGAAATTGTATCAGAGTACTGAAGAAGTGCTGAAAGGGCCATAAAATCAGTTCTTTATTATTATAGAAAGATCTATAGGTTAAACAAGACCAATAAGTTTATTTCAAAGCCATTCCACCTCCGAAAACCACCCCGGGGTGAAAGTAGCAAAGAAAAGCTCCCTTCAGCAGAGGAATAAGGAAGAAGTAGATTTGTGACTTTGACATTGTTACTCCCCTACGCTATAAATATAAAAGGCTGAAATTTTAATTTTCAAATTCTCACTAAAACCTGGTATTTCACTACACTGCTGTTAAAACTTTATGCAGCCAGTTTCAGCCGAGCAGTCACATATTCATAGTATCACTCTCTATAAAGAAAGTGACAGCAAAGACTATTCAAAACCACAGAAACTCTGTGTTTTTGGTTGCTAATCACGCCTCAGACCTACACTGTGGTGGTGCAGGGCTGCCGATCACATACTTCATTGTCTGACAGAGTTTTTTATTCTTTCATTTGGCAGTCTCACCACACACTCACACTGCACTTTCCACGTCCTTTTTTAAAGTTTAACTTGTCCCAAAACTTCGCTTATCAAAGAAACAAAGGGATAAAATGTGACCTATTTAAGTCCCAAGATGCAACAGACTAAAGATGAGCTGCTTGTCAAAACCAATGAGGTGGAGACGTGCGGTGCAGAGCAATGGTGCAGGGGTTTCCAGTCCTTCGGCTCCACACGTGGCTTCCAAGGCTGGGTGGGAACGTAAAAGTAGGGAAAAACATTTCCCTGCTTCAGTGTAAAAACAATTTCCCCCTTTTTTTCCCCCTTTTTGCAAAAGCGACGTCAGCTCCCTCATGAAAATCTATCTGTGTGGCTTAGGGGCATAAATGGAGCGTTTTTTTTTTTTTCTTTTTCCCTAATGTGTAGCGGAATGTTGCAGGCATTACTGGATTCTTAATACCCTTTGCACCACATGTGTAATTACCGGGAAAGTCTCATGTGATATGGTATTTAAGGCTGTCAAACATCTGTTTAACTATCTGTGCAGGTCTTCCGTTGGACATTAAAAATTCCTCCCAAGATCCTGCTGGCTCAGTCACCCATCATTGCCCACAAGGGCTCTTATTCGCAGCGCCTCAGACATCTGTATGCATGCCCATATTATATAAATAAATACATAGATTCATACATATATATTTAGGTGCATGCATGCATGCATACACTCACACACGCATACTTCTTTTCCATTAAAGATACTCATGTGGCTAAGATAGATGGGGTGAATAAATTGCTTTCATGGTAATGATCAAACCTTTTTTTAAATAAATGTAATGCAAGGCGCAAGCAACACGCATTCATTACAGAAGAGCATCCCTAGCGAGACCTGATGAGTGCTCGTGTAGCTGGACTGCGGTGCTTTCTGGATTTTCTGGACGGGCGGCTGTTTATTTGTGCAAGGCCGGGAACACTGCTGGACACACTGTCAGTCATGGCACCAAAAACGTAAGATTGTGTTCTGCTGTTCCCATCCCTGACAGCTGGCGATACCACTCTGCAGGGCTAAGATATGGATTGCTGGTTACCAATTTGGCGCCATCACAGGAAGATGACAAGACGCAAGAATACCCAATTTTGTCATACTTCAACCTTTCTCTCTCAAATTGGCACTTAGGGGGAATATATGACACGCAAAATTCACCAACACTTTCAGGACAAACCACAGAGAAGTCTCAGGAAAGAGGGATACCACCTGGCTTATTTTTTTCTCTTTTTGGGAAAAGAAAAACAACAGTCCAACGATTCAGGGTGTATTCACATGTAGTTACAAGTTACATCTGATGGTAAACAATTTATCTGTATATGTATCACTTATGACCACTTTATACATTAACTGCATCTATAAGACACCAACATAAGCATGGGATAAAAGCTGCATTAAGCAGCTTTGCTTTGCTAAATTCAAGCATTAATGCTTGAATTTTAATGTGTGAGATATTGTATCATGCAGTCCAAATATGAGACTGATGAATATCATTTAGATGTTTTACTAATGTTGATGCTAGAGAGAAATCAAGAAAAACAGAATGTCTGTTCTTCCATTTTCTCAGTACAGCACAAACAGAAATGCTATGCTCTTACTTGATTTATAGAGAGAATGTGGTTCCTCAATCTTTTGCACATATGATAAGGTTAATGAGGTTACCCTTAAACTATTAATCACTTTTAGCATCAGAGCAATTTGCCCCACTTTAGTTTCGAAGTGAACCGTGGTGGTAGTTGACATATGCCACAGAGTTTGAAGACGAGAGACCAATTAAAGCAAACACAGCATAGGCAGTGTGTGATATCTCTGAAGTAAAATTACTCAAGATTATTTTTCTTTTAAAATCTTATTAAAATCCCCATCACCCCAGCAGATACAAATACACACATACACACATAGACACACACATACAAACAGATATACGCATGCACATGTACACACACACACACACACACACACACACACACACACACACACACACACACACACACACACACACACACACATGCACACACAGCTCTTATTTTGGTGCTCATAAAACAGATGCTGTCTGGTTCTGCCCCTTGGATCCAGACTGAAATGCTGTGCTCTGCTGCCTGTATGATGTCAACCGTGAAAGTGCATTGCAGGGGGCCAATCAGGCCTTTCAGTACAGAAACCCTCCCTTCTATCCAAATCTGGATATAAGACAAAACAAACAGTCAAGTGTGCAGTCATAAAATTAATTAGGAAATGAAAAAGCCTGTAGACTCCACAGGTTTTCACCTGTTTCGGATTCAAGCACGGAACAGGCTTTGCTTCCCAGCATTGGACTAAAGGGTGCTGGTAAGCAGCTCCAGGGTAGACATTTTGACTCCTCCTATTTGGAACAGAACCCATTTTCCAAACATTCCATTGATTTGTGTTTTGTCAGAGGCACAGATGCCGCAGTTAAAAATCTATGTTTTAATATATTTAATTATGTCATTTAAATAAACTACAATAATTTATTGTTTCAGAGGAAAAGGTATCATTCAGTGTGTTGTAAATGGGGGATAACAGCTATGGTGGTCTGAGAACTTTGTGAAGATGTGAGACAATGGGCAAATAGTAGCACTAGACAAAATCTGTTAAAGCCATAGCCCATGAAGCCTCTAAAAGGATACAGGCTAAAGTTTAAAATTCTCCAAAGCAAATCTATGCCTACAAACTTCTATTTCAACACTCTAGTGAATAATTTGACTGCTCTGTTTCCTTCCCTCAGGTTAACAATCTAGTATGACCATAAAAAGAGTCATATACCTCAATGCATGTTCAAGTATGCAGAATGTTTCTGATATCAGTTTCACAAATCAGTTGCTCAAAACTGGCAATGCTGTGCTCGAGTGATAGCTGCATAAACATTACATTACATTCATTTTTTAACACGTGCATGTAATGTAATAATAATGTAATCAATGTAATGTAATAAGCACTATATCACATGGGCATTACTCAGAGAAGTGACTGTAAACAGCTGATGAGGCTGTTGTTTGTCAAGACTCAAGTTAGAGAAACATGTAGAATCCATAGTTATCTACTCTTTTATTTATTTACTTATTCTTTCTCCTTTGCCGATGACTGTACGTGAGGATCATCTCACCACAACATCCTGTACACTCGGGCAGGAGCTCTAGGGCACAGTGAACACACTGTAATCCTCCACTACACTCACATGCCAACAATGACTGTTCTTTGCTCTGTGAGTCCCACAGTGCAGCAGGAGGGCTAACACTGAGCTGAGGACAGGCACATCTCCTTGACCACCTCCTCATCTGAGCCACTCACAGGCACCTGTCAAGGAGTGGTGTGGTGAGAGAGGTGTGACACCCATCTCCCAGCCAACAAAAGCCACCCTATCCCAGAGGAGCAGGGCCAGCAGTCTGTTGCCACTATGGATTGTGATTTCCCTCCTACCAAGACAGCAAAGCCTTGTGCCACAGTCATGCTAGAAAACGGACTATGGCTACATGCTGTCATATACCCTCTAAGGAGCTTCACTGCACCTTCTAAAATGCCAAGACTTTACAGACAAGCATTCCATGACAGGACACAATCTGGGGGACCACGAGGCACAACACCTAGCCAATTAAGAATCATCATCACACTCCATCTTCAAAATCAGCCAGTTCCACCTCATTAAAAACAACAAGCAAGGTCATATCAAAATGGCATTGGCAGTTTAACTGTGATGAGGCATGGTGTTAGACACACCTTGCCATGTATGGAAAAAAGTCTAATTTAATGACAAACCAAGATTTAGTATAAGCCACAATGAACGAGGGTGTGCAGCATGTAGATATGCATTACAACTTGGTAAATTTCGACTCCAGAGCAGTCAATGGGAGGGTTGAGGTGTGATTTTCAGGGCAGGAGTGCCTAGCTGCTACAGAGCTCCCACTCGCAGTGATTGATGGTATCCTGAGTGCACAGCGCTACACTGACCTGGGACCTCATTTGCTGCCTGTCCAGCAAAATCATCCTGATTGTGACAACCTTCCAGCTGGACGCGGTGCGTCCTCATGACAGGCTTCTTGCAAGACAGGGCTGTGACAGTAATGCCTGGGATGGCCCAATTTGCTGGACTCTGGTCTCTATGGAATGTCTGTGGGACAGGATACAGCATCATGTGTCAATGAGGGCTCAGAGCAGGCCCACGCTTGTCCATACTCAACAGGAGGGACTGGATACTTACTAATTTACTTATTCAAAATCCCACCACGGCATCCATTTCCTGCTACAATGCATGGATCAGAGATCTAAAGCTGTATTAATTCAGCTGGTAGCCACATACAATGTCACTTTCTCATAATACCACCTATCAGTCATCCCAATTAATGACAAATGATAACTGGCATAATAAGGATACCAATATCATTTTCACACAACAATGGGGTGGCAGTGTAGCATACTGGTAGGGAGCAGGACTCGTACCTGAAAGGTTGCCAGTTTAAGTCCCCACTGGGGCACTGCTGTTGTAGCCTTGGGCAAGGTACTTACCCCACAATTGTCTCAGTAAACATCCAGCTGTATAAATGGGTAACATGTTAAAAAATCGTAACCCATGTAAGTCACTCTGGATGTGAGCATCTGCTAAATGCCAATAATGTAATATTTTGGCGCACAAGCAATATATGAAATGTGAAAATGTTGCAGATACAGGTGATACAGGAAATGTGTTTTGCTGATGCTCAGTGCACTTACTAAAGGCAGTGGTATGTATCAGATCCTGTGTTAAAAAAGGAAAAAAAAACAAACATGAATATCATCATTTGTTAATGCCAGCACAGAAATACATGACTTTGTTATGTGGCGGCAGTGTAGCATAGTGGTAAGGAGTAGGGCTCGTAACCAAAAGGTTGCCGGTGCTGGATCGATTCCCTGCTGGGGCACTGCTGCTGTACCCTTGGGCAAGGAGCTTAACTCAGTAAATATTCAGCTGTATAAATGGGTAACATGTAAAAACTGTAACCTATGTAAGTCACTCTGTAAGGCACTCTGGAGTGCCTGATAAATGGCAGTAATGTAATGTATGCTTCTGATGAAACACTGGAATACTGCTATTAATACATAATAAAATTCATGTTTTTTTGTTTAATGCCAGCGCAGAAATACATGACTTGGTTATGCTTCTGATGAAACACTGGAATACTGCTTCTCTCAGCCCACATTAGTATCAATAATTTAATTAATATCAATACCTCTCCTATTAAAAAGGTTAGATTATTTTTATTAATGCCACAGTGCATAAAACAGGATTATTTTTTAAACTTCACATCACACAAATAGGGAAGACCTGAAGTACAAGATTAGACAGGTCATCTTCACCACTGAGAGAGAGCTCAAGCACTATGGCTTGAGTAGGCCTGTAGCTAAGTGACACTCATGGCTGAACTGTAATTGGTTTCTATCAATGGGAACGTTTGAAGGTTATATCAGTTAAAAAACAGATGAGGGCAAACTACTTATTTCCCCTAATGTGCATTGCTGTCTATCATTCTGTTATCTGCTCTATACAAATATGATTAAGATGTCACCTTTTTAAGGAAAGCTGCTACACTGGCATATTAAACATAAGCAGAAGGAAACTTGTGCTTTTTCATCATTTCAATTTTATGCTATGACATTTACACCTAAACACATATGAGAATAATTGTTGATCCTCAATAACATGACAGAGTTTCAGGAGTGGCATCATTTCACTAGAAAATATCCCTTTATGTCAACACAGATAAGTGGGGTCAAAGCAGTCATTTAAAATGAAATGCCAGCATTTGTGGTGTGTTCGCCAGCCATAAAGAACATCATTTTCTAAAGGTCATCATGAGAGCATGAAATGAACAACCCCAGAAGATTCTACACACAGACTTTGCAGGAGCAAAGCTGAAATATGGTTAACATGCATGAATGAATGCACAACCTCAGAGGTTCCCAAACTCAATGCCTTAGCTGTTCTTACGATTGTATATGTCACGTTTTTATATGTATGGCAGGAATCTGTGATAGTTCTGGCTGCACACTTTATTTTTTTCATTGTTTGAAATACAAACTTTGCATGTTTTTCCTTATGACAGAACCTAAGTGATTCTTCTGTCTTCTGACAGCACGATATTTTGCGAGCATGTTTATTAATTTATAAATCACATTTTGAACTGTCATTTCGAACATTGAAGTGCTATCAAAAGCACCCAATGGCGGCTGGTACTTGTTATGTACGGTGTTAATTACTTACTATCTCAGGAGATGCCATGATGCAGGGCAACTTGCGTATTTTACTTTTTTAATTTTTTTAAGTATTTTCCATTTAGAACAGCTGGATTTAAAAAAAAAACAATTCAGATTTAAGTACCTTGCTGAGAGATACAACAGCAACAACCCAAGTGGGATTCAGACCTGATACACGCTCACCTCTGCCATTACGCCACACCACACAGCTGTTCCCAGCCATCATGATTAACCAGGCAAATGCATTTTCAAAAGACTATAATTGCTTTTTACAAATTAGCGGTAAACAATAAGGGCCCCGTAATAGTGCTGGGTAATGGTGGTTCTTACGAGGTGCTTGATGGGCATTTAATAGAACAATCATTCACATTTTTACACACATTTACATAATTTAGTGGGGGGAAATTACAGAAATGATTTTAAGCATCCTCAGATGAGATGTGGTTGGAGTGTATTTTCTGATCTAAAGGCAGAAGCACATCTGTGACCCCCCTAAACCTGAATTTAAGAACCGTGCCGGCTTGACTTGCTTTTTTTCACATTCAGAACAGTTCAGTAAGGGTCAGTGGTAGACTGTAAAGATTGTTACAGTTCAGGTTTATATCTTCATCCAGCACAAAAATGTCCCCCCAATGAGACACTAGTAATGGACTGTGTGCTTGCCAAAAAGAGGATGGCTTTGGATAAATGCTTAATGTTTACTTAAACCTTAAGCAAAAGCATACATTACACCTCACTAATCTTTTTCTTTACTTAATCTTGTCTCTAATTAGGGGGGCATGTGAATAGGATGGATGTATTCATAGTGCAGATGCCTGCTGCAATTTTCTATTATCAAACAAAGAGCTAAATCAAAGATGTTAACTTTAGTTACACTACACATTACAAGTAAAATTCATTGTGACTGGCTGGAACTCAGCTCATTTTAAATCTATTATCATGACATGTCTCTTTGTAATGATGCAGCAGGTCGGCCAGTTAGGAATGACTTAATGCAGTCATGCTACAAATATAAAAAGACAAATTATTATGTAAACATAAAACTGCAGTTTTTAGTCTTTCTTTGTACAGGTTCCCCCTTTAAAAAGAACTGTGCAATCTAAAAGCTTTGTGACAATTGGGGACATAAGGTCAGCATTAGGTTGATCAGATCTCAGGGAAGATTGGAGAGAATTTAATGCGGCTTTTCACCTTATCTGTACCTCTCCTTGACAGTAAAATTTAATAAGCAATTTACTCTGAAGGCATTAACGTCAATAGCCCAGTCAAAGCCAAATGCTACCTGGTAAATTTCCTTTGCGCTGCCTAATTACCTTAAATCACCCTCCCCCTCTCCTCCCAGAGTTCACACACACGCACACATGCGCACACACACACACACGCACACGTACACACACACACACACACACACACAAACACACACACAAAGGAAGAAAACATGGTGGTAGACTACCAGTTCCTTGGCTCAGACCTAACTAGTGCTGTGGTTTACTTCTAACATAGCTGTATGGCAATGCCACAAAGGTAAATGTGGTTTGCATGAGAAATCTGGAATTTGACCATGTATCAGGGATTATATATATAAACATAGTACTTTGAGCCCAACCTTCCTCATATTGTTTACAATAAACATTATTTACATCAGTGTTTCTCAATCCTACTCCTAGAGGCCCACTGTCCTACATATCTATCCTTGCTCCAAACAAACCTGATTAGTGTGATTAACATTCTTTTGATTAAATCAGGTGAGCTCACCTAATCAAGTGTCACTGATGAGTTCAGTGAGGTAGGTAGAGCAGGGAAAGATGGAAAACATGCGGAGCAGGTGGCCCCCAGGAGCAGGATTGAGAATCAGTGATTTACATCAACATATATCAAAGATACAGCATGCAGTTCACATTAACTCACCTATACATTGCATCTAAAGCTATGTTTTCAAAAACTGCCTTCGGTAAGGCAGTACTGGTCTCAGAGAGAGCCATGAAACCAATTAAATCTTTTTTAATAAAGATTTCCCAGTTGCCCTGGCTAATTGAATACTGTCAATGCCTCAGCACTTGTGCTATTAGACACATCACAGACAAAATCCCTGAATGTGTCATTTCCTGAAAAGGAATTAATTCATATATTGCATCATAAGGTGTATTTATTTTGAACAATTCCCATAAAGGTGTAGTACATTGTCCTGGACTCCTGTTATATGTTTTTGTCTTTGTGATGGTGTACGGGTATTCTCCTTCTTGCAGATGTTTGCAGTGGTCCTCTTCAGGAGGCCATTCTGTCCAATGTTTTTCCTACAGAGACATTCACAATTATTGTATCTATTCTGCAATCATGTGTCTCCCCATTGCTAACGAGGCATATGCATGTATGGATGGCCATAAACTTTGCATATACATGTATGGATAGGTATAAGCTTTGATTTAGTTGTGTGTAGAAGTTTCCTGTACTCAATTTCAAAATCTAAGCTCTGCTTTTGTCAAAGCCTGCTTTTTTAGCTCATACCTTTCTTCAGCCCAGTGACAGAGTAAACACAGCACTTCAAACCAGCTGCAGATGGACTTCATCCATGGGAACCCGCCACACCAATATGGGGTCAAAGCTGCACTTTTCCTACCATATAAGGGTTTTAGCGCAACCTAATTTATTTTGGATCTGGCTTCGATGCCACCTCAGCATTCTGCCAGCAGAGTCCGGCCTCTGCGCTATTGTTCTCAGTCTCCATCAGCTGACAGTGGCTAAGCCACGTGCTCCTTATTGTTTTTAGTCTATTTGTGCCATGACGCGCACAGTTATCTGTTGCTTGACCACTACTCACAGTTTCTGTATGTGGTGGTGGCATGTCTGTTGTATTGAAACTACTGCTCTATAACCTCTCTTGTCATTTCCCAGTGAATCTATACAGACCTCCTGTGAGGACATCAGCACTGTGTCACCTCATAAATTCACTGGAAGGCCACTTATGGATCAATTTAGCATCAACAATTTTCCTTTATGAGTCCTTTTTAAAGAGCACATTTCCCCTATGAAATTTTATGTGGCACCTAGCACCATCTCCATTGTTGCTGGCTGCTTTAGGTGCACACGTACCAGTTATATCCAATATGCAGAATGACAAAAATGGTTTGCACAAAAAAGTCTACTCCTTTTAGCATCTGCTGGCCTGGACTGTTTTTTTCTGTATCTGCTGGTCTGAACAAAAAGGAAAAACATTCCAAAATTTAAAATCCATCCAAGAGCTGAAGTCCGTGGGACTTTGCTGCCATCTTTTACACTCTGACCGTAACTAAGCCAAGCAGAGGTGACATTAACCTTGTTACCTCCTGGACGGTGTAACAAGGAGGCTGTGCCTCCCAAATGTACTCCCAAACACCTGATTCCCATCAAATTTTCATGAGAAGATGTTGCAAAATTTCGAGATACAATGAGCTATTCCAATGCTTTAACCATATGCTGGTGTCGAGAAATTGCAATGATGGGCTAACAAGATCGACACAAATCATAAAAAATTCACCTGTTACACAGTATGATGACTTTTTTGAATAACACATGTGTGACATAAAAAACCAGAGCACAGTATGGAGCTGCTTTTGTCTTTTTCTAAAATAACACTTGAGTACAGAGAGTAGCAGGCGTTTGTATACAGATCTCACGGTAGGAGGTATTTGTATACATATCAGTCAGGTTTTTTGCATACAGATCTCACGGTAGCCAGGCTTTTTGCTTACAGGTCTCGTGATAGCTAGGCTTTTTGCATATAGATCTTATGGTTGCCAGACTTTTACGTACAGATACCACGGTGGGCAGGCTTTCTGCGTACAGATCTTATGGTTGGCAGGCTTTTACATACAGATACCATGGTAGGCCAGGCTTTTGTATACAGATTGCACATTAGACAGGCTTTCGTGAGATTTATCAGGACACAGACTGCCCTCACAGGCAACAAGCTGCAGCTGAAAGCAGAACAGTGGTTCATTAAATAGTAATGAGGTGCTGCTTTCTGGTGTTCATCTCAGGGGAGAAAGTGAGGCATATTCTCAAGTCAAATGTAATGGAGGAGCAGTGAGAACAAGCGGGCCAATCTGCATGAGCCTGACAGCAGGCTTGTCCAATCCCAGTACGCAGAACGGACATCGGTAACCACTCTGATTGGAGCCATTGTTCAGTCTCACAATGAACCACATCTTTTTTTACCGTTTTTCTTTTCACTGCAGGTGGATGATACGCACTTCCTTTCAAAGTGAAACTTTAAGTGATGGTTCTGCAAGGGGATATATGAAAGAGCATCATTTAAAAAAAAAAAATAATAAAGACAGCTTCTCATTTTACATAAACCACCCTGATGTGCGACACAATGAAAGCAGAAAGGCTGTGGGGAGGGAGATCGATGTGAATTCACATTTGAAAAAGGACAATGGGAACGCTGAAAACATCACTGTGCTGTGATGAAAAATACATATCAGTCAAACCAATACACAACCCTCTGTACATACACACTTTTAAAACAAAAACAAAAAAAAGAGATCGATATCCCATCTTTCATTGGTGTTTGTGTGGGACTGCTGACTCTGCAAAAATATAATATATACTAAATCCTTCATCTGGCTGATATACACCACAAATATATACTGCATATCCCAGAGGCACTGATTATTAAATACATAAACTGAAAATTAATTCCAGCTTTGAATTCTCAACTTTTGAGGGGAACAAACCTTGTGATGGCTGATGTGTTATACATGCCAAAGTACAGTATTTTACAGTGAGAAGATTGATTTTGCTGGTGATATATTTGATAAATCAGAACAAAAAGTGCCTTCAGCCAATGTAACTGTAACTTTCTTTGACCTATGTGGTCTACTTCCTTTTTCAGTGTAATTTTTTTTTTATTAGAAGACACCTCTGGCCAGGGTGACTTACAAAGCCAACTTTTTAACCTTACATTTGTAATGCTGGATATTTATTGAAGTAATTAAGTGCCTTCCTCAAGCATACAACAGTGATTGCCCATGTGGGAAGAAATCCTACCACCTTCTGGTCAAAGTCCATCCCTGCGTCTTTGCCACAACACCACTCTGGTACCATAAATGATATATTGAGAGCTAGAAACTCTGATGAATGTCCAGGCCACATTTATATCTTTCTCTACTGTGATTCAGAATCAGAATTAGGCTTTATTGGCCAAACATGCTTTTACACATGCAAGGAATTTGACTCCGGATCCAGGGTATTCATGTCGTACCCTGGGTTAATACATGAAAACAGCAGGTGTGGTCATCATGGCTTCAACCTGTGTTCACAATGCTTGAAGCTTCAATGACCAGATAGTGACCTTTCCCATCAAACACCCTGTTTTCCTGTGGCGTTCTCTGTCAGTATGCCAACAGTCCAACCATGGTACATTGCAAAGGACAGAATGTAAAACTTCTAGAATTCTGCAAATACAGAACTGCATGGAACTGGAGTCAGGTGTAATGTGGGCTGTTTCCCGGGTAACCCGCCATCCTTTCTTTCGACAAAATGCAGACTGAGAGGCGGGACTCCGGGCTCCCATGGGATAGGGTCCTATATTCAGACAAACAACAGCGAGCATCCTGGCCCACTTCTGTCTGCCGTGCTGTTGGACGATGCCTTTCCCCCATCCGACAGTAACCTCAAGAGGATGGGGTTGAGACCCGCCGTTTTGCAAATGATACGCTCTTCAAATGTTTGTCTGTTTGTTTTACCGTGAGGGCAGATTTGTTCATCAAAAACATGCTGCACACTTAAACTGTGCAGTTAGCTAAAGTACTCATTCCATTAGCCAAATTACTCAATTACTCATCACTCAAATAATAATTGATAATAATAATAATAATAATAATAATAATAATAATCTTTCTCATCATCACCATCATCAAAATCATAAGAATAATAATCATAACGATAAATGTTAAATGCAAGATTGTCATCCTCAGGTATTCTGGATGTGCAGTACCTGTTAAAACTGGTTTAAACCTGTTAAAACCTGTATAAAAAAGGTTTGTAAAATAAAATTAAAAAATGTGAGCTATTCACATAACTGAAAGGCTTCCATCCAGCACATAGCAAGTCTCTATCTTCATTTGTAGCAGTGTTTTTTAATTTAGTCTGCGATTCTTTGTTTTTTGGCTGTCACCTTAAACTGGAAAAGATCTCATCAAAGTAAGAGCCAGTTTCCCTCAGGCCTTTTAAAAGGCTTTCTGCAGTGAGGTAGCCCATTGTATGCTTTCAGACAGCATACCTCAAATTGCATGAAATAACTGTGTCTCTGAAAATGTCCTTAAGACAACTTAGAGTGGGTGGGCTTGTCGAAAGCAATGATCTGAATCTTCTAGGGGTAAATAATGAGAGGAGGTAGCATTGGTGACCCAAATTATCCACCAAAAATGCCATTACTGCACAAGAAATGTATGAGAACACGTGCATTTACATTCTTTGAATAACAGAAATGTACATTATTGTCATTTAGCAGATAGTCCTATCCAGGGCAAAATGTTTTCTATTTTAAATTTTTGTTTTCAAAACAAATAATGCACAGTAACAGTCAAAAGTTTGGACAAACCTGATTAAGATAATGGAAAACATGCATTCAAAGACATTTTGACCTAAAGACTTTGTTTCTTAGACAAATTGTTTGTTTCTTAGACAAATATAAATACTGAAATTGATGACTATGTATGAAATTCTTCCCAAAAAATAGTTTTAAAAAACATTTTTAAAAACATTTATATATATTTGATTTATTTAACACTATTTGGTCACTACATAATTCCATTTGTATTATTTCATAGTTTTGTTTCATAGTTTTGATGCCTTACTATTATTCTGGTGGGAAAAATAGTAAAAATAAAGAAGAAAAGTTGTGTCCAAACCTTTGACAGGTACTGTACACTTTCTGAAACTTGATTGAAAGCTTGTTCTTGGTTTGGTCACTGATCACTGAACATACGCTCAACTGATTTTGACTGCTGCATGAGCTTTGCTGGGTATCCTCTCATTCATCTGGTGTAACCAGGCACAGCTGACAAGGTGCATTAACCTGCTAAACGTCAAACCAGGTCAAAAACAGAACATCAAGAGGAATTAACAAAAAAGAAAACCTCACTCATCACACTAGTCCACATAAAACCTTGACTCATCACCAAAGAGGGCTTGGCACTACTGCTAATGAGTCCACCTGAGGAGCTGCTGACCTCACCTAATACCGCCAGGCCACTGGCAACCGGTGAGCGTTGGGTCCCCGAGTAGTCATTTTGGCCAGTAAAGGCTCTCCACCCGGCCAGCTCCTCAGAGCCAAACTGCTGATGCACGGGGTACTGTGACCTGGCATTTCTGATGTACTCAAACTGGCAGAGCGAAAATGACCAAGAAGATGGAACATGATGATGTCTCAAAATTGGCAAGGCATCGTGCCTGAAGTCTCCCAGAGATGTCCTGTCGCTGACAGACCGGGCTCAAGCTGTAATGTCTTGCCAGGTTAGAAAATGGCTGGCTGTGAACACACCAGACGGTCGGTGGCAGTGCCTCTGCCGCACTGATGAAATAAACACATTGTTGATTTGATAAGCAGGGCGTACAGGTACCTTTTGATGTTTTTCTTTTTCATTATTTTCAAAAAGCCAAACACTCAACAGGTCCCATCACTTGTTCCCAATCGTTTCTCTGTCCAGGGCAGTGATGTAGAGGTAATGTAACACTCAAAGTGACTGGAGCAAAATATTTACTTGATGTCCAAGATCTGTATTCCTGAAACATGCATGCATAAAAAACACAGTGATAGGTTTCTTTTGATGCTCAGTATATAACCATTGATTTTGTTCTCATAAAACTTTTATGTTTTCCGAGCTTGAGAAAATGTAATGTTTGCAAAAGAACCCCCGACAAAGCAAACATCACTCTCGTTTCAGAAGAGTCACTTCTTCATTTACATGATTTGAATCAGATTACTTCAAATTTTCTGCTTCCACCATGATAGCACAAGTATTTACACAGTAATTGAATTTCAGAACCACGGTCTGCTAACTGCATGTATCAATTTCAGAGCACACACCTGAGGAAGGAGGTAGGAACTTGAATAAAAATGCAGCGAGAAAAAAGGACAGGAAAAAATATCTCTGTGGCAGAACAGATTCCTTTTCAATCATTTTCAAGATGTCCTGGAGGTGTATGTGTAGTAACTGTATGTATCCCAATATGGCATGACTCATTTGCTTGGCAAACACCTTCATCCCCATTTTTGCTTACAATTCATTTATACCACCAGATATAATGCTACAGCAATGCAGATAGGCACTTTGTACAAAGGCAGCAGTGTGGAGTCCCATTCAGGGTTTGCAGGCCTCATGGCTATACCTATACACGTGTTTCCCTGATTGCACCCCATCCCAACACACATACAGTTATTGTGATCACGTCTTGGCAAACCGTGACAAATTATACGGTAAGTTAATTAATTTATTTGTTGGGCTCAGTTTAGTATTCTTTAGGAAGCTCAGGAACTGTGAATTTCATCTGAAGCTGCCCGCCATCTCTGCCTGATGGCATACGTTAAATACTGTGTAAACTTATCCATCTACGTGTTTGTGGACCTCACATATATAATTTTTTAAAGCATTTTTTCTGCTTCTCAACACACAGTAGTTTCTAAATTTTGAGCATTACTGCACGTATGTATTCATGCCACCATATGCAAAGCAAGACCTCAGAATTCACAGAATGTCACCTGTCCATAAGTTGTTGACAAAATTTCAAATGCAATTATCTATTTACAGCACATATGGGAAACAAACTGTTTACTTACAAGCAACATCATGTTGAACCTGACATACTTTTTCTATATCCCATGAGTACTTCCACATTTCAAGACAGATCAGTGTATGGAACTTTGCCATGTCTGAAGACAATGCAAAAAGTTCACAACACAGTGACAAGGTTTCCAGCTGTGGGTACGGTTTTAACAGGATCGTGGGACAGTCATAATCGTGCAGCTACAGAACCCTTTTTAGAGCACAGTAGTCCTTCCACCCTCTCCCATCCAGAATATTAACTTAGATAACTTAGAGGTTCAGTGCATGCACAGTACTTCATCTAACACACAGGATCTTAGACCTAAACAGATTTTTTCCACAGCTCCAGGGAGGAAGACAAGTCGCTAGAATTAAAAGCGCTAACTTTTTTTCCTAAAGGAGGCATCCACGTTTGATCAATTCATTAAAAGTGGAAAATATTTATGTTGAAGGCTTACATTGGGAGTGGAAGTTATAGATGTGGCATGAGCCAGCAATAAAGCAAGTCCATGGACTGCTAAGTTATGCATACAATTAAAAATGGATGAAAAAAATCACAAGTGGGTTATCATAGTAAGCAGTGGTCCTCTTCAGAATATATAAAATGCCATGCATTCTGTTAAGGATCACCAATAATAATAAAAAAGTTCACCTGTTGTTCCCTGCCATGAATCCATTTTTATATTATGGTAAATAATTTAACAAGGACAGTCTCTAGTGGTCTGCAATAACCTTTCGGGAATGGTGCCATCTCTTGTCTTACTCACCACGAGATGCTCTGGCCAGCAACTTATGTCTTATTAAAAGGCTGCCTTACAGAAACATACAGCTAAAGAAATGAATTATGAATCCTGATCTTGGCATGTGTGTGCATCATTACCCCTTGCGGGATGTGTGCCATTCCAACCCCGATTTCTGTTTAGACATGATTAAAGGACAAGAGCCCATCTTTTAAACATGATCTTGGTCCAGTCGCATCAGGAGGCTAGGAATTTTTTCAAATCAAATACATATATCCAATACTGGAGATATACATTTACACAATCTAATTCCAAACCTTTTTTAATAAATGAATATAAATACATGGTAAAATATGAAATCCAATATGTAAGAATTGCTTGTTTTATTATTTGTCTAACTTGCAGCATATACTATAAAACATTAATTATTTTCTTTTTCATGTATGCATTATGTTGCATACAGTATGTTGTGGAATTAATTTCACAATATACTTGGCAGCAATATATGCCCACAGTCCACATGTGGAAGAGACACATCTTTCACATCTTTTCAAATGTATGCTTGTAGTAGCAACAAAACAACTTTCTACAACTTTCTTTACAATGCCTGGACCATTGCGTCACCATCTACTCGCAGAAGGAGGGCTCACAGTCATATCCTGCCTGAGGCCAACATTTTGATCCTCTGTCCACCTTACTGGCTGCAGAATTGAACTGTTCTGATGATCTTATGTGTTATGCCAACGTTATCTTCTCCATTATTATTTTTCAGGAGTCTCTCAACTGCCTTTTCCTGTGATCAGGGAATAATTTTCCAGTTTTTCCCAAGCAGTCTGGCTATCTGTCTTTTTGATTCCTTCAATACTATATGCACAGTGCTTTGTGACTCATTTCAATTGTAAAAATGTGCAACAACAAATAAATTACATTGATTGATTGACTGATTGATATTTAACATGTTTCTTATGTCTTAGGTTGCATGTGTCAGTATTCATCTCTATCTGAATTCCCTTTGATGTAGTAGATGACTCATTAAAGGATTCTAAGACAGAAGGTTCTCACTCTTTGGGGAGGTTACTTGTCTGACACTGCCTGATCAATGGGCAAAATCTGTTCCCTCGGGTTCGGAAACTTCAAGTGCAGGAAATCCCCATTTATTTTCCCTCTGGTCTCATAAAATCAGCTCTCACAAGTTACACTCTGCCATGAAAATCCATTTTATATTCTAGTTTTACATTAAAAATGTCAAAATTGCATTTTATTTCCTCTCCTCTGGGAAACATCCTTACTGCACTGCAAAAGACTAATAACAGTTTTGATGCTGCGCTTTCTCGGGCCTGTGCTTTTTGTGTTATTTAGTTAATGTGTAAACACAGAAGCATTGCATGATCTTAAAAGAAAAAAGGTATCATTATGTGATTCCAAGAATTACACAGAATCACCATCAAAACAGTCCTGAAGGGCTAAGGCGGAATAGTTCAGACACTTAAGGCACTTACATCAAGCACCAACAATGACCAGGAGTCCACACCAGCCAACCAGACTGGCTTTGTTCTGGGGCATTAGTGGGGGCAGTAGTGTGGCATAGGCCCTGTCCACAGGTACACGGGTATTTTTTAAAACGTAGCTTTTTCTATGCGTTTTGGCCTTTCATCCACACGCGAATGGCGTTTTAGGTCAACGGAAAATGGATCTTTTGCAAAACGCTGTCCAGGGTGAAGATTTTCAGAAACTCAGAGTTTTTGGCTTGTGATGTCAGAGTGTGCGCCATAATAACTTTTTTTTAGGCTTCTGATTGGCCAACATGGCTTTACGATTAGGGTTGTATCGTCGCCTGTTGGTTTGGCATGCTCTTGACAGCGTCTGTTTGCGTTTTCATGTGGACGGAGACTTTTTTAAAAAACAAAGGAGGAAAACCCGTGTTTTAAAAAATGCCCGTGTACGTGTGGACATGGCCATAGTGGTAAGAAGCAGGTCTTGTATCTGAAAGGTTGCTGGTTTGATTCCCCCACTGGTGCACTGCTGTTGTACCCTTGGGCAAGGTATTTAACCCACAATTGCCTCTGTAAATATCCAGCTGTAAAAATGGGAAAAAAGCAACTTATGTAAGTCACTCTGGATAAGAGTGTCTGCTGAATGACAGTAATGGAATGTAATGTAATGTTCTGCCGTGGTTTCCCCTACCCCATCATGCCATTCCAGGCACCCTGAGTTTTGGTTGCCTTTGAGTTCCCCAGATAGCACTGAGGGATGCATCTGTTCTCCTTTCAGTGGGACTCCTGGTGGGCTGAAGGACTCACAGTAGTTGTGTATTTGCATTGAAGGACTGCACTGGCCTAACCCCACCTTTCTGCACACAGTGAGTGGTTTTTGAGGTGGGGCAAACCTAATACCTAAACCTAATATATGATTGGGAGCTACAAAATCTGGGTGAAAAAGAGGAAACTGCAAAAATGACTAAAAGCATACAGTTAATCGGTTGGGTAGGTGCACGCAGGACTCGTATCTTATCAGCAAATAGGGATTAAATTGTGCCTGCTGGTATGGTAACTTTCAGTATTAAAAAATATCCACAGTTTGTTCTTTTCTGCCCTTAAGCTAATGTGAGCTGGATACCAAATGCACGCAATATTGCCTTAAATAAACGTCGCTTTCAGCAGAGCTTCATTTACGCTTAATCTTCTCGTTCTGTTGTGTACTAATCCTTTGCTTCGTCTGCCTATTTGCACTTTTAGGTTAAATCATTTCTAAACAAACACAGATGTTGGTACGAAATTAGGTTGATGAGCTATTACTCTGACAACGTGTAGCTGAAATGTCATCAGAGGCATTTACCAGGAGCCAAACTGTTACGCACACATACAGTACAATAAACAACTTCCCAAGAAATGAGCCCCAATTCCAAGCCTGTACACTGTGAATAGATAGTGAGCCAAAGGCTCAAAGACAGATGAGCCAGTGAATATCAGCACAACTTGTCTGAGGATGTATACAAGCTTTCATATTCATGTAGCTTTTCCAAAATTAATCTCTGTGAAACTGCTCATTGGAATATGAGTAAACATTTTACACTGTAAAATGGTGTTGTTAAATAAAGGAGAACATTTCTTTTTTAAGAGCAAAAAAAGCAAAAAAACAGAAATCATGTTTGTTTGGAGCCATGGCAGTAAACATGAATCAATCTGTTGGTAGCTATCAGAAGGTGCTTCATAACATGTGTTCATCCCATAAAGGCAGAATAAATAAACTGCACACATTTTGCATCTGTTATTTGATAAGAGCCTCTTCAGAAGACCAGTGCCAGAGAGGTTGCAAGGCCTGCCAATTCTGTATTTACAGATAAAGTAATGCAATACCACAGGCTAATCGCATCTCTAATCCCGGGCCATTTGCCTAAATCATGCATCCAAAATTAAACCGTCTCTAAAGTGCTGCAACAGGGTGGAAACAAATAAATAAAATGGTTTTTAAGACATAAAACAATTTCATGAAACACCAGGCGGCACATCCCAAATGGTATAGTTTACCATGGTCAGTTACCTCTAATGAAGGGAGAAGTGGAAGAATTTGGAAGTTTCCCGTAACTCTTATGCTTCTGTAAGCACAGACTCTCCCTGTTCCCTCCACATTTGTTTCTAAATCCTGGTTTTGCGGAAGTTGCTCTTAGCCAGTATACGCTGTTGGCTTTTACTGTACATTGAGTTCTATCCGGCGCAGGGCAGGGATTAAGCCCTATGAATGTGCACTCTACAGAACGGTTAAGAAGTAAAATTGCAAGCAGTGCAAGTTGCCTTGAACTTAGTCTTATAAACAAAATAAATAATGGTAATGTAATGAAAAATTGATGCCTGCTATAAACATAGCAGAGCCTGTGTAAGCAGCTGAACGAAGTTATTTATATGCAAAGACATGGGCCTCTCCCTACACTGCTCTGAGATGTGTTTCGCTCGTGTCCCACACGCTCTAAGCGCTGCTGTTTGTGCTGATGTGGCAAATAATAACTGTAATGTGATATCTGGAATAAGGGGGGGAGTCTAAACACAGTTTGTGAAAGGAGGTTTGTATTGAAGCGAAACACAGTTTATATTGCGTGGTGACGTTTTCTCGCCCAGGCGTTACAAAAATCAATACAACATATCAGTGAGATTCTCCCCTGAATCTTTTGCTTCATTTTCGACCCAGCCGCCATCCCCCATTCCTTTCTCAGAACATTTACTGCACCCATTCAATGGAGTGGTGGACTGTTCGAGGTAACACCAAAAGATTGTAGGTAAAATTCCAACCCACCTCATAAAAAACATAATAGGAACGACATATTTTTTGTGTCAAATCTTTATTAAACGAATATCGGTGCAATGAATTGGCATCTCTTAGAGTGGATGTACGCGTATGCGCATGTCCTTCAGGTTGTATATATCCATTAATATATGCAATCTATATACATTGACTTTTCTGCAATCCAGGCAGCAATGCTCTGAGCAGATGGGACAAGTAAACCCACTTGTACTACAAGCAACAGGAGAATCATATACGCAGGTGCGTCTGCCACTTAGAGACAGACGTATTCCCACACTCCTTCAAGCTTGTTCCTCTTCATCTTCATTTTCATTTATTCCTTTTTGGTACAGCATGTTGAATGAGGATGAATACATGTTGCTCTCAAAAACTGATCTCAGCTCAGCTTACCCTACCCCACTGATCCTCAGTCCTGCTCCTGGGGCCCCCCTGCTCCGCACGTTTTCCATCTTTCCCTGCTCTACCTACCTGACTGAACTCATCAGTGGCACATTTGATTAGCTGAGCACAACGGATTTAATCAAGGTGTACTCAATCAATTTCAATCAGGTGTGTTTGGAGCAAGGATAGATAGCAGGACAGGGGGGCTCCAGGAGTAGGATTGAGAAACACTGCCCTACCCCATAGTCCCAAGTACTTTTGTTGAAAGGGCTTAGATTGATTCACTGTCTATGACGTGGGGCCACTGTATATCTTCCGCACTTCCTTGAATAATGACTTTTAATCCCTACTATGTTGCAAAACAATGACTTTTTCCCATCTTTTTTATTGAAACGCACACCTTCAGCCACCTGCGGCTGTATTCCGCAAATCAAGCCACGGGGGTTTCTGGAGTGCCGTGCACAAAGAAACCCCCCAGTCAATTTTCGGTGTCCCAGCGCTTGGATTGACGGGGGTAGCAAGCACTGCACCCGGGAGACCCAGCAACAAAGCCGGCTCAGCCATTCAAAACCGGCGACTTCGAAAAAGAAAGATCGGGCCTTTCTTTCACCCCTGCGACTGTGGAGAAAATTACACTGCGTTGATAAAGAAAAATCTATCCATCCCTTTCAAAGACTTGAATGGTTGTGAAAGGTGCAGCATTAGTAAGAGGCCCTATAGAAGCTGAATTGTGATGCTTGTTGCAACAGCGGAATTATAGTCAGAAGTCATTGATCGATATCTTTGGATGCCATTTCCCTCGGATACCCACAAAGTCCACAAAAAATTCTGAGGACAATAACTGTCGTTCCTACAACAGAATGATAAGTATTCTAAAAAGCAATCTCTGATCTGGTTTGCACTGAAAATTAACTTGCACCAAATGGCAACAAAATCAATACTCAAACAGTAGCAATTACAGATTTAACCAGAACTTTACATTGTTAAACTTATACCACTACGATAATATTACAATTACTTTTAGAATGAGTGCATAAAAACACATTTTTTACAGAACAACAACGGTTTACCTAAGGGTATTACAGAATTACAGCAGCAAAAACACACTGAAATTACTTTAGGAGCAAATATATAACTCTTATGTAGCAACCACATAATACCTCATATGGGACAGTTCGTGAAGTAATTACAATGTTATTACAATGGTATAATTCTCATTTTTATATGAAGTGTCTAAGATGGCTATCTAAAGACAAATGCCTATCTGAAAAAATTGACCAACCAGACAACAGCAGCTCCTACGATGTCATACTGTAACACGTAACAGGTTTATTTTGGAGAGTTCCGTAAATAATACATAAGCACTCATGGTAGGACTACGACTGCTGGCTACATTTACTGACTATGTATTCATCTGTGCGTCAGCATGCTTTTGTCTGACCTACACTAAAAAAGAACTAAATAAAAAATACAGTAGAGTAATGTTCCCCGGGTGAATGAAACACTGCAACATTTTCCCTTTTCCCTCATCTTCAAGGCCAAGAGGTCACGCAAACACTGGTAAAACTCTGTGATCGTGTCAGGGCTTTACACTGCAAAGTGTCACATAGCAGTGTGGTATGCAGTACAGTGGGTTTCATTATCAAAGTGACTTCGGTGCTCCCTAATGGTCATGCGACAATCTTTTCCTGAAGTATGGCGCACATTTTGTTACTTGAATGATTGAATCTCAGGGGTGAATGGCAGTATTTGGTGGTTTTCTTTCATCTCGGCGCCTTTCTTTGATCTGAAAACATGCCAGAATTACCCCTCAAAATGCGCTCTTCAACATTATTCAGCACAATGTTACATTGAGCAGGCAAAAAAACAACATTGCAGGCTCTGCAGCAAGGTCTCATGTATGGATTAACCATTTCATCACACACTGACTATCAGGGCGGAACATAAGGACACAGACATGCCCCTTCCCCATGATGTTCGAATGGAATCTCATCAGACAGCGACGACGTCCCCCTCCTTTTACATAAATTGACCAGCATGCAGCCAGCCATTGTGAGGATTACAGCTTGCTGATGTCGGATAAACACAGCTGGCTCCATGTTTTCGTTCACCGTAAATTCCCACAATCCCACGCTAATTGAATTTATGGAGCTGTCGGGCCTCTGTGCAGGAAGGTCCGCATAATGAATGCCGGGACATGAAACACGTTCGCTGACTTAAATGTCACGGCGGGGCTCTGATGCTCATTCTCAACTCAAACTAGCAATATGCAAACAGACAATTAGCAATTAGATATCCCAGCAGCCTCTTGCAGAAGACTTGCAATGATAATCACATCTACAGGATAAATATCTTCTCTACTGTGTAGATATTGATGTAAGTGCACATTCTGAATGACAAGTAACATACTGTAATGAACCCCATCCCCATCTTAAGTTTTTGAACATTGAAAAGGACGAGATTAGGTTATTACATAAAAGAATGGAGTTCCATTCGTTTTGACAGTAGATCAGAAGAACAGCCGGCAAGCAGAGGAGAAGGTGCTTTTTTTAATTCATCCTGATTAAAATTTGAAAGAGAATTTTAAAGCCAAAGTGCAGGAGGAGGAAAAAAAAGGAGCGAAAAGCTGAGTGACCTTTATAAGAAATCTTCTACGAAATACAGCCAGTGGCTCCTTCCTTAACGCTTTCAACTAGGCACAGCAGTACATCCAAGTGACCGATTCTATGCAGCACTAAAGTGGAGGCGTGCAGGGGCCTGTAATGAAGCAAGGTTAAAGCACCCCTGGTTTGGTGAAGAAGTCCGCCTGCCACTGACAAAATATTAATTGACTATGAGTTCAGAAAGTCGTCTGGGCCGACTTTGTGGAAGGCTGAATCAGAGAATCAAAGTGCACGTTGTGGCCTCCCTGCTAAGCACCCCTTGGTAGGGTGTCTGTTTTAGGACACGCCTCAACCTCTCAATGGTACAGTCCCACGCCTTCCTCCTCACACCGCCCCAGGTGTCAGATGGCTGTTACTCTGACTTCAGATGGCCAGTGTTTCTGAAACTAGATCGACTAGCACATCATACAGGGACCAACATTACAGACTCAAAAACTGCATCATTTGATCCCCAGGCTTTCTTAGCCACACGGCCTAAGAAGGAGGCGTGTCAGTATACTATATATATTATATACTATATATATATTACTATATATACTATATATAATGCTACTGATTTTTTCTTTTGAGGCTACATATCACACCCGGTATCATACTTTGGAGTTAGTGCCTCTTTTTCACGGGACAACTGTACACCAGTTACACCACTCACATTTGTATCAGATATGTTATGGCAAAGAATTTGTTTGCTGTATTCATCGCTGGTCAAACGAGTAACTAGCATGCTCCACTGATATGAATCTTTTTCTAGTCGTCACTATAACACATCACCTCAGCTTGGACTACTTTACAGCAAACCTGTAATTGTCATCATTAAGCATGTCATACTGTTTAACATGTTTACAACTCGTGTGGTATCAGGCTCACATATCATGTCACTTAAAACAAGCATATAACACAGGGCTTGTGACTGCAATAGCAACCCTTAAGTCAGCAACGCTGTTCACTCATGCAATTTTTTTTATTCCACTCCACAAATGTGATAAAAAATGAATGAAAATGTGATAAAAAGTGGGAGAGTTATTTTTGGGTCAGTTATGGCAGCAAACACTCTCATCCAGGGCAATTTAAAACAGACACGAATATAAGTGTAGCCAAATGTGGAACAATGGGCTAAAACACCTATTATACCTAAAATATGGTCATATGCCTATATGCAATGCATACATACAGAAGCCAGTGGAAACATACAGTACCACAACCATAAAATTCATGTGTTATGGCCAAGATTCTGTCACCCAAGTGATCGGATACCGTAGACAGGCAGCCTGCTGGAAAAATATCATGGTTAATTACACTGGCATCCTATGTCAACTAACCCTCTCCACGATCCAAAACCGCACTCCCCGCTCTACCTTTCCACCTGTTTGCAGACTACAGCATTCCCAACCGTACAACAAATAGCACAGCATGCAAGTGCATCCCCTGTTAGATGGCAGTTAGTTCTGACGTGAATCTAGGGCACCTCACAGCATGTGAAAACCCTTTTGTAACAGATATTCACGAGTACAGATCTTCCATAAATTTCTCACACCTTACTGCAAGGCCTAAAAGGCAGCAGACCAATTTTTACTTTTTTCCTCAAAATCTAAAAATCTAAAAATATTAAAATCACTCTCCGCATTGCACTGAAAAGCTCCTCTGTAAAAGCTGCTGAAAAAGCCCGGGTCTCTCAGTCACAGGATCTGCGCAAGTGGCGTGACCAGCACCGGCGAAGCTGGTTCATTTATGCCCGAAACGCTTCATAAAACGCAGGTGGAATTGCTAACTACTTCCATAAATAAACCAGGGTTTTCAGCTTCTTGCAGGCACGTTCTCTGGGTTGAATGCGATAAGACCAGTGGAGAAACCTCTCATATCTGCATCCATAACCTTCTTCTGTGCCTGGGTTAATCACTCTCGAAGCACACCCTGAGCTAAGATGTGCTTTACACGGCCTCTTTTCCCACATACTCAGCATTCTTAACTGTTCAGTTCATCTTTTCAAGTGAAAAGCCCTCAACGCACGTATTGTTCCATACCCTTCTGAACTAGCGGGGACTGAAATAGGTGTACTGTATGATATTATCTCTGAAAGCAGCATCATTCACAAAGCGCTTTATGATAGTGAAAGTGACCCTCATTCGCGATATCGTTTTGTATGCAGTATATATTAAGTGAACAAGTGCATGCCTGATGGCGTACTAATGAGGTTGTTTTAGGATATCAAAGGAGCCATGGCATATGTTAATAATGGCTTTTGAAATGGCATCACATCAGAAAACATCAAAAGCTGGCTATTAATAAAACATTTAAACAACAATGTATTTGACACATCCATGTATGTTATCTCTAATTACATTTCATAATGTTCACAATTGCCATCATTAAAGCCTTTTAAACCCTCATACTCCTGGTGGCTGGCTTTAAAATTTTTACCCCTTTTTTTCTCAGAACAAGACTTTGAAATCTTCTCCTTTGACTCGTTGGTCTGTTTAAAAACCACGCTACTTTACAAGGGAAGCTTAAAAGAGAATGCAGGAGAAGGCAGCCTTGCAGTGCAGCTCATATAAACTTACATAAATGATGGCTTTGTAATCTATGAACCATGATACATGGCGATGTTTATTACAGTGAAGGACAGTTAATAAAAAGAAGTACAGATGTTGTAGCTTTCAGCAGAATGGTGGGCCTGCTTGTCACGCCTGCTGAATGTAAACCTGACGAGGTGATGCAAGCAGCGCTCCTTCAGCGCTGGGGAGACTTGCGCCTTTTGAAGTGCCTTTGCCCTCTCATCATTGGTGTATCTCTCTCCTGGTATGTGGATTTAGAAAAGGAGAAATAGAAAGGGAGTTGGAGAATCAAGTTGAAAGGATAGATCTGTTGGTTCAAAAAATAGCTGGTTGTTGCGTTCAAACAAACTACACAGGAGCTGCCGGCAAGATCGATGTTTTCCCGGAAAACAGTCTGAATGTGTTTCCACGTCATTTATAAAAGAAGCACAATAACATTACAAGCCAACACCAATGGGTTGGCAATAGCATTGAAGCCAATGAGGCTTTGATCAATAGATGTTGCATTATAAACCACCCTCTGGACCTTAACTGTCCTTTCTTTGTGGTACATCCTGCTGCTCAACCCCTTCAGAGGCTCATTTAAACTTAATTTACCTCAGTCACGCAAATTGTAGTTGGACCAGTTGGGAATGGCAGGGTGAGTCTCAGCCAATCATATCACAGCTGATTAATGACATGAACAGCCAAGTTCAATCTCTGCATGGACCTAAACCTGAAACTGGAGCCCGACCCAAGCTGTGCACTTTAATTTCCAAACCAAAAACGGCCCGGAGATGATGACAAGTTTATCTATTACACAACACCGACATGGCAAACGCAGGGGGGTCTGAGGGCTGGGAAGGGGGTAGGGGGACACTACCTATAAGTTACCAAACTGGTTCCTGGTAATAACTAAATCAAAACAAAATCACCATCAGCAGTTGACATTGATCAAAATCTTAACAAAACTGTTCCTTTTCGGTAAAACACAATACACTTAGTGAATAAATGTACAAAAATAAATCCCACAGTCTGAAATGTTCAGCATCTTAACAAATTAACACAATGAACACTGTCCTGGCAGGGAAGACAGAACACTATACAGAGAAAAAAGTCTGTACAGGTATATAAATACAAATGGCATCAGTACTTTAGCTTGAGATGTCTTGCTTGTGTTGTGTTTCTCTGCCTTCCTGTCTGTCAGTGTGAGTGTGTCTTCCTTTTTGTTTTTGCGTGCATGTGCTTTTGTGTTTGTTACAGTCCCATGTGCTCCGTCGTCCCATCTCCTGTCCTGCCGATCTGCCCTTCTGCCACCCACCACCTGAAGCCCGTCCTGCTCACCTGTTCCCTGTTAATTCATTATTAGTCTGTGTATAATTACCCCTTTGTTTTCTTTGTTCTCTACCAGTTTGTTTCAGTGTGTTAGCCTGTTTTGTTCCCACCTGGTGTAAGCTTATATCTGTTTGCTTGTGTGTTTGACTTCTGTTTTGCCCCTTGGATTACTCTTCTTGCCTGCCGATTTGGAATAATTCTCTGGCTGGTTCGTTTGACTACTCTGCCTGTTTAGACACTGATTTCTGCCTGTGCCCCTCTGTTCCTTTGATCTCCTGTGAATGACCTCTGCCTGTATTTTTGGGATTTGGCTTTGCCTCGTGATCTTGGATATTCTGCCTGTTTTTGTGGATCTTCTGGTGTTGACTTGGACTGTTTTTGACAACTGTTTTTTGGCTTGTGCCGTCTAATAAAATACCTAAGTTTGGCATTCTGGTCTGCGCCTGGGTCCTTCCACCTGAAAGCCTGGCAGAATGGGAAAATTCCGCTGAACACTTCAACAAAACAAACACCCCTTTTTGGGGAAATGGAGGGCACTTGTAGCAAAAAGTTCTTCCTGTCTAAGTGGACTAAATTAATTGATCGTCCATTCAAGCTGAAAAGCTCATTCATAATGAAATTTTATCCCAGGTTTTAGACAGCAATGCATTCAAAACTTGACATCCAGAAACACTGACCCTGACCCAACCCAAACCTGAATTCTACAGAAAATGTTTTGTCCTGTCTCATTGGGGTTAGGCTGAGTTGCAGGCTCTAAGGAAAATTAGGTGCGATGTGTTTCATGTCATAGCACTTCACTTCCGTGCCTATGTACAGAACTTTTTTTGCCCTGCATTATATAATCACTTTAACGACTACCTAATAGGTATAGCATGTGGTATAGTGATTTGACTGCTGGACTCTTGGACCAGAGGTGATAAAAGCAAACAGCTAGCTGCACAAATGGCTGCACAGAAATTTGTAAGACATAAAACAGTATGCATTGTAAGTTGCCCCTGGATGAAGATGCCCGCTAAGATAATAAATAATGCAATGATAATGTAATTTGTCTCAAATAAACGTCAGAGCGAGATTGTTAAAGGACCTCGATTACAGTTAAGAGCGCTGCGTGAAGCAAATGTGCATAAAGGGAGGATTAGATTAATAATGTGTGGATGAGGTTCAGGAGCCGAAAGGGATATTCACCTTCAGTGTCCTCCTCCCACACCCAGATAAGCTGCTAAAAATTGATGGGACGTTATTAACCAGACAGCGGGACACTCTCGGGGGAGCGGACATTCCTTACCCGACCATCATATCTTAAGCTGGTAGGAGGATTAATTTATTAACTATGACATTGTTTCATCAGGTCTTCTGTGAAGTGCTGTAACCTTAAAAAAAGATAAGGTGCAGTTCACCCAGAGTTGGAATTCCTTTTTAGCAAAAACAATGTACACGTCTTACATGCATAAAGAGTTAGATCATGGGTATCCCGGGCAAGTGTAGTGCCAAATTCACAACAGAGAAGGTGAAGAAAAAGAGGGACAAGTCAACATTTGATTACAAGAGAGAGATTTCATTCAGATTTTTTTTATTAAAAGAGCTGCCAGAATATAGCTATTCTTACAACCCAAGCACCTACAAAAAATTCTCACCCAAATTTCAGGACAATCCAACAGGTGTTGGTGTGCTCCAACCAAGTAATTATCTTATATATTCTGTAATATCTAGTGCGTTCCGAGTAGACCAACTCAGACACCTCTGAATACTCGGTCTGCCTCGAGCATGACAAAGCCTGGGATACAAGCAATGGTAATTAAAGCTTTGAGCAGTGTGCTTTGAAAAGGCCAAATTTAATCGCATAATGCTCTTGTAGCAGACATTCACCTGATATCACGGTTTAAAGTAATCTTTACTAAATATGCTGCCATGCTGTAATCACTCCATATTTGGGAATGTACAAGCCCTGCAAGCACGCAGTTATCACAGGGATTACTTTGAACATATCTCTTTGAAACTGACACGCTAGCTGCACTCAGAGCTGTATCTCTGCAGCTGCCGCATGAAACCGGCGCTTTTCAAAGTGGAAACGTTGGAAATGTGTACATATTTCCATTAATTGTGGTTCTCCTCCCGATAAAGAAAGAACAAATATGAGGGTGAATTCATCCCAGATTCATACTGCTGGAGCAAAGCAGTAAAATGAACATCATCATGATACAGACTGTATTCAACTAAAGCAATGTGGTGGTGTATGACAATTCTATTAACTGTTTCATATTTTAATTTAAAGAACAAAGAAAACCTATTTAAATTTTCATAATGGCCTATTCCTCCACCAAGCAGAGAGGACACTGTTTGTTATCCACTGTTTGTGTTTATCTGTCTCTGTTTTATTAGTTTGTTCGTTAGTCCGTTTGCCTGTCCATGAATAGGATGGCTAAAAAATTTGGAATGCATTTGGATAACACCCAGAGAAATTGCCAGTGGGACAAGACATGATGACATTTAGTTGATTAGACCTCAGGCCTCCTACAACAGTTCTAAAGGGTGGTGGGAGTATGTGTTCTACCAAGTGCCACTGCGGATATGGATGTAATATACTCCCATAATGCACTGGGAAATACTAGCCTATAAATACTCCGTGCACATATCTGCTAGCATTCTGTTCTCTCTCCTATGCCCCACAATGTAAGTAAATCAAATAATGAACAGTGTGTCATTTCATATGCATAATCATTGATGTTTTAGATTACCAATCAAGTATTCATTTATTTTCTCACAAAATGTCACAGAAAGGCAATGCCAGGACATGATTCGCTTTTTTATGTGCAGTTGTCAAAGGAGATAAATGAGGAATTGATTAACTCTGATCTCTGATTAGAACAGCCATTTTTTGTTTAGGAGTGCTGTTCCCTCACTTCTTTGTGAGATTCTTGGACCACTATTTCCCTTGACGCAGACAGCCCAAATCAAGTCAATCATTTTGTCAGGGTTTTGGCTTCTGCTGCTTCCCACAATGACCAACAGGCGTCCTCATAATATCCTGTCTGGGTTTCTGGCTGCTGCTTCCCAGGACTATCTACAGATGGCTTCACTCCCTGTTTGTTCACTGTCTCATTTGGTTAATGTGTTACACCTGTGTTTAGCTAGTGTTGTCATGTGCCTCATCTGTTATTTAAGCTGTGCCTTTTCCCCTGCTTGTTGCTCAGTTTTGACTTACCATGCTAAGCCTGCTTTTTGCTTCTCGAGCCTTCAGTCAAGAAAACTTTGTTTTATCGCAACCAACATTTGTATCTGAGTCATCTCTGTGTCTGGATTCACCCTACTCCTCATAACACATTTAGCTTGATGGGCACAGCGAGTGGCCCAGGGTTGGTCCTCCTCTCTGATGGATGTCACACAGGGTGGTTGTGTAGCATCGTGGCAAGGAGCAAGACTCGTAACCGAAAGATTGTCAATTCCATTCCCCGCTGGGGCAATGCTGTTGTACCCTCGGGCAAGATACTTAACCCAGAATTGCCCCAGTAAAAGTCCAGCTGTAAAAATGGATAACATAAAAAAAATTGTAATCTATGTAAGTTGCTCTGCATAAGAGCATCTTACATAGAAGCCAGTAATGTAATGTACCAGCCAAATCCAGAGCTCTACCACGGAGCACGCCTGGGACAGGGCAGTTTTGCCGCCCCTTCACAAAACAGATGGGAGTGCTTCAGAGAGACAAACCTGAGTCAATCGATCCCGGGAGGGCCTTGTGCCTGCACACCCCATAAATAATCCCATCAGCTCCAGGGATCAGTGAGCAACGGCGGGGCGGGGATCGCAGCAGGTTAATGCTATGCACTTGGACGGACGTTGGCCTTTAATTATGAAAGACGACAACTGTCACTCCCTGCCAAGACAAACATTCAGCTCTTTTTTATCTTTCTTGTTCAACGCACTGGTGAAGCTGCGTTGCCCTTCCTCCAACTATAAACATTTAAACGATGTTGGTAATTATATAAGAAAGCATCTCCGGTCATGAATAAATGATCAAGCTTATAAAAATCACCCCTACAAAACTGTGATGTGTTGAGATGTTATAATTAAAAGTATATGGGATGTATTTCCGGCATTTGCCATTAACTATGTATTATTACCTTGTTTAATGATGTAATTTGAGAGTTAGGCTTCAGCACTTAGTGTCATAACATATATCATATTTCACTGGTACATGCAGTGATCACAAAGACACAGGTTTGATCCTTCAGCTTGTGTTTTTTCCGCTTTTAACGTTTCTCAAATCACAAGGCTCAAGAGAATTTTTCTTGTACATGGCTGTCAAAAATAATGATTAGAGATGTTTACACACAAAAATGGAGCAAAGAGACATAAAATAGATCTAAATGCCAAAAAAATAAAAATGCAAGATTGCATACAAAAGATGTCATCATGTTAACCACTCAGTGGCACTCAACACTTCAAAACCGCCAGATTGTAAAAACATTAACTGTGAAGCAATGATAGGTTTGGAATGTCACCGATGAGACATGAAGAGAGCAATAGTAAAGCTCAGACATTTTCATTCCTCTCCTTTGAGCAGCACTTGGTTATAGAAAATTATTTGAAATCTACAGTAGATTAGGATGCCGATTAGAGCATATTGGATTCTACCAGGCACTTTAATCGAAAGACTGATACACTGAGCACGGTCTTTAGGTCTACAGCAGCCAAGGAGTCAATGCTTTTAACTTGATTCTTTTGACTGATTATTTCACTTTCTCCATCGCAGATATCGAAAGCACTTCTACAATGATTAGAGGAGTCACTTCATTCTGATGCATTATACCTTTTACATAGCTTTATTGTTGTTGTTAAAGGTTGTCGCTGAATCTTTATTAGCTGAGAGCACCAAAACAAGATTATAATGCAGCTCTATCATTGGTGTCTGAGCTGCGAATTTGATTTAATGTACGTAATTTAAAACCGTTATTAGTTCTCCATCAGACATCCGGAATAAATTGCTGTTTCAAAAATGCACTCGGTGGGGCCTCAGATGCCTGAATGAGGACCCACCCCCCCTTCAAAAAACACAAACCCGGATGAATACATGGAGGAAATGAAAGCAGGATTAAAACACTCTGTGGTCTGACCCCCACCCTCCATCCTGCCACCCTCTTCCTTTTTTCAGTTTCCTTTGCAGTCACTGGGGAAAAAAGGAAACAGCAGAGCTCCGCTCTTAATTTTCACGGGCTTCTGCTTCCAGTCCTGCTCTCATGTTAAGATGAAGGCCCTGCACATCCTAGCAGATCAGGGGCAAACAAAAGCGGGTTTCATGTGAAGCTGGAAGGCCGCTGTTGTTATTGCCAGGCAGGGGGCTGTTCGTTCTTACATCCATCCACCTGGCCATGGTGCTCTGGAATGTGGAGTGTTCCGTCCTAAGCCTTGCTGCTCTCCTGCTCTCAGGAGCACCACACCTGAAAACATCCTTGCACAACGTGCACTACGTGCCCTACATTGCTGGGAGAGAGACCCTTCAACACATGCAGAGGACAGAATCCTTAGGCATGCGGAGAGTTGCAGTCGGGCTCGTTCAGCAAATGACCCACCCGACTCTGTTTGTTTTCTGACTGACGGTTACGGCCTAACCCCCCTTCATGTAAACACCTCCTCTTTAACTGAGTGGCACTCAGACCATTGGAGTCTTCCACAATAAACGTTAATAAAGAAACTGGGCAGGGTGACTCAAGCGCTAACTCAAGGGGGGATTTCTTTTCACAGCTGAGGCCTCTGTTTTCCACCAAGACTGTGAAAAAGGCAGCTGTGGGAACAAATTTATTCTGTGGACGCTCCTGCCGGAGTTTTCTTTGTTTTCAGAATGACTATCTGTAATTCACTTAAGAGAGCGAGAGTGAACAGAACCACAGAAATCTTAACTGGTGAATGTTGCAGGGGGGAAAAAGACACAATACCTTTGCAATAAAAATCCATCAATCATGGAGACACAGTTGGTGATGTTAAGACTCATCATGCAAGCAAGCATTGGGACAGCGCTGTTATTCTGCATCCAAACCGACTGTGGGCGGCGTGCGCGGTCACTGTACCTGAAACAGGTGAAGGCAGGATGGGGATCCTTATCGGCGACAGAGAGAGCAGGTGGAAAGGCTGGCTGGAACAGGACGAGGGCCCCTGCACTGACTCCGATTCCATCGCCATCATGGCCGCTGCCGCCAGCGCGATCCTCTTGTGGCTGCCTACGCGTTTGATGGCCACAGGACACCCTGTCCAAGGATAGAACGGAGGATTAACTAGCACCCCCGTTCTCCAACACACAGGCCCCAAGGCAATGCAACTGCAATATGCTCTCTTCTTAATATTACCTAACTATTTAAGCAATTTTATTTTTTTAATCAAGGCAAAATGTTCTTACATAATATTATTTCCTGTTCCATCTCAGCAATTTGCTTAAATGCATTAGGAAAAGTTAAGGGCAAAACAAATTGCATTTGACATTCAACAGAGGCCATGGTGCTAGACAGAAATGAAGACAGAATTGAACGCCACAGCAAGCCAATGGGAACTGCGATGATGACAATCTTCACTAAAGTGGGCAATATGTTAATTTATTAACACATGAATGTGTCATGATTGTGTTTAAGGGCTATCTGTGTCATCATTTTACAATCCCCACTGTAACCAAGCTTTTTCTCACAATTTAACCTCTGTCAGCACTGGTGTACATGAGAATGTATGTGTCTGCTCAGGCACTGGTTAACTGAGTTACTTAAGACCATTTTTACTCTTTTTACTGTTGACTACATGCCTGTTTTACCCATTTCACTGTCTTATGTATTAATAACTGCAAAATTTCATGACATTTCCATTCCTGCGCTTATTGAGAAAACCTTTTTTATGTGATAAGCATCTGCCAATGTCATGACAGGAACATTATCAACCACATGACATGCATTCTATTTCCATTTCTACCTGCACAGTCCGCCGTTGGCGAATTACGTGGATTTGTTGGAATAATGTATTAAAAACTGCAAATATTCCAGGAAAAGAAAAAAACGGTACAAAGCAACACTGCTAAAGCGGATAGAGTCAAGGACACAATGCGGGTCTTTTCCCTTTGCCGCGATGTAGGCCTCGACTTGGGAGATAATTTCGGCTCCCGGATGAAGCGTGTCCCGTCTTTGTTCTCTGATTTCGGCAGCTGCCAACAGTGTTTTCATGTGCTCTCAGCTCTTTTCATCTTCCCGCTCATCCTCTATGTAGGTTTCATCAGGTCACAGTCATTCCTGGGGACGGTGAGGGGGGTGGTTCACGACAGCAAAGGGTTTTGGGGGGTGATGGGGGGACTGTCAAGCCTACACACTGTGTCAGCAAGCACGTTAAGCGGAGCGCATTCTTCCCCCGACAAGGCAACACGGCACTACGCGCAAGTGCTTATTTGGATTACACACGCATTTACATTCAGTGTATCTCCTTTCGTGCAATACCGGCTTCAGCCATTCTGCTGTGGCCCATTTTATTTATTTATTTTTTTCCTATTCTGGCTATAGGAAAATGAAAACAATGATGCATTTCATCTTGATAAAGCTGTCATTTTGGAAACCCTATAGGGTGAATCTAAGAAGCAGGAGGGGGAAAAAACAGCTGAAAAAGGCTCACGTGGCCCTGGTGCCGGAGTAATTGTGACCGCAACTCTTTCAACCAGCGGGTCAACGTGACTTGCTTACAGCTCTGTGCTAAAAATCCAAATGTGACATTCATCATGTTCATTATTTCCCTCTGTCTGTAACTGCTGAGTTGAAAGAAAAAAAAAAGAAAAAAAGCTGCCGTTCGCGTGATAGGCTTAAGGACATTCCGAAGCAATTGCATTGACTTTTTCCTCAGAGTTAACCTACTGCCGGGCCTCCAAAACGAATGGCACTTTATTTAATGGTTGTGAGTGGGAAGATCTGAGCCAGGCCTTCAGCGTGCAAGAAACGCACCTCAGAAATGAGCCCCCTTGGGAACTTTCATGTGGAGCCTGTTCTCCAATGTGGTTCAGATGTAAAAAAAAAAAAAAATCACATTCTCGTCAGAAGTGTAAAAGCAAGGGAATACAGGGAATTAAATTAAACTGCAACTATTTACTCCATATTCATGACAAATTAAAATAGAACAACTTTGCTTTTTCAGGACCAGAAAGAATGATGGGTGGCTAAAAACGCATAAACAATGCAGCTTATTATTTGTTACACCCTCCATCAGTCTCACTAAACATGCACATTCTGAATAATATATCGGACGGCAGTTTGCCTGAAACCAAAAGTGCCAGATAAGCTTTGAAACGAAGATGCAGGGAAAATGCATTCCTCTTTGTCATCTCCGCTCATCTCTGCTGATCTGCATTCCTTCATGGGGCGCCTGTGCAGACCCAATCCCACAGACAGTGGCTTTTAAATGATTCCAGAGCTGAAATCGAACCGTCCCACTGGAATAGCAATTAGAGCTCTCCACACTGGACCAGATCAGAAATGTAGAGCAAAAAAAGGAAAAAAACATGTCTCAGCAAATTACAGTGTAATTAAAGCAGAGAGGGAGAAAAAAATGAAGATAAGAATTAATCTCAGTAGCTAGAGCCGGAGAGCATCAATACAGTGACTAAACACACGGTTGTGTTTCAGTAACTGTAGAAATGGCTATATGCTGCTTGTATGCACTATTCTTCAAAGCTTCTGCACCTGCTACTGAGATAAACTCCTGGTTAATAATGCTTTACATGAGTACAGACCCAAATGAAAAATAAAACCAGGTTCAGCAGAACAGTGCTGAGAGCAGAGTATGTTGGCGCTGTCCATTTCTAGAGTGGTGCTGAAACAGCAGAACTAAATGACCATAAACTTTGCCATCATATATTTTGAATGCAACTAATGAGCAGTGTCCTCTATCATTAAATGATCCAATCTTTAAACATTCCCACGTACTATCTACTGCCTGTCATTAATATTTACATATAATAAATTGGCTATTCAGCCCATTTCTGACTTGCTGCTGGGAAATAATTTTTTTGATGAATTATTGGGTTTTTTCCTCCCTCCCCTTCATGTAATGGAATTTTTTTTTTTTTTTTTGCTAAACAAAGCTGGGATAATAACGCCGAGGGCCTTTGTTTGCACAGAAAAAAATGGATCAATGCAACCTACTCGGAGACGAGCTTTCCCACACTAATCTATGAGAGCTGAAAGCCTGCCCTGAAGGGGGACAGTTTTCTGCGGTGTTGAGGGAACAGATTACACTCCCATGTTCTTGGCTTGTCGTTCCAAAGCCATCTGCCCGGCTTCACCCACAGCTGGACTTGTGGATGCCATGCTCGGACGTGATGGGTTCTGACGGGGGGTAAACACACCAGTCCGGATCATTGAGCACACATATACCACCCGTCAAAAGATGACTGGAGATATTATTAACTCTTGAGGCTGAAATGAATTTCTGTTTGAACCGGCATTACTGTAAGCATACAATGCTTGGAACTGCTTTGGGATATTGCAGCGCATCCCCCATGTAGATAAATCAAAATAAACAGAAATATTCATGAATCCGTTGTGCAGGCAGTATGGGGTCCCCTGTGCAACACAGCATGTTGCGTAACGTGACAACTTCTCTGAGTGACAGGTTCCTGTTTAGACAGGGAGGGAGTCTGCATCTTCCCCCCAGCTGCAGAGCGAGGCTCCATGTGTTCGCGAGCACGCTATCGGTTCAGATACTCGGGTGGTGATTTCATCGATCTCTTTGCACATCGGCGTTTTTTTCCTCTCCTTTCCCGGAGAAGGTGCGAACTTGGAAAGGTTGCTCATGCGGGAGTGTTTAGCTCTCACAAAAACCACGTCTTCACAGGAGAGAACCGGTTATCGGGATAATGGGGTGGTGTGGGGTGGGGGGGTTTGGGCTCAGCAGGTCCTTTTGCAAAAAGGCAGATAGCTTCAGATGTCTTTCTCTGGCACCTGAACTTTGTGAAGAGGATCATTGGGGGAGTTGGCGGAGACATTCTGAGTGACATCACATTTCATTAGATCCCCCTCGGTGACCTCTGCCTGAATTTCGGAATGAGAAAAATGCAGGACTGATCGTTGCCTTTTTCCACAGATGCCAGAGGAGAGGAGAAGGGCCCCATTTTCATTCCGATATCTCTGCCCTTCTGTCCTTTCATGGTGCACTGGAGACCATTCAGTCAGACTTAATTCAAAAAGCCTTAATAAATGAAGTAGGAAGTATGCTGGTGATACCAGCTCAGTAGCACAGAAAGCCGCTCGCATGGCTTTTGCTAAAAAGGGATCACTTTTCCACAAGGGGAAGTGCATCAGGCATGCCTGGAAGTGAGGTCACGAAAGGAGGGTTAAGTTACTGCCTCAGTCCCATTGCATTTTGTTAACATCATGCCATATTTTGTTATTTTGTCATTAGTTTTACTTACTTAGTCAGTTTCACCTTATTGGCATACTCTGTGTCAAATATATGTGTTTTTCTACAGATTTAAGATACATTTAAGGCAAGACAACTTAAGACATTCATAGAATTCAGAATAACAAAGCTACGTATTGTTTTTTTGAGGGCTTTTTCTGATCACTAGCCTTAAAGAGCAGTGAAGAGAATAAAATTCCAGATAAAGCACAAGTACATGGTCATAAATACTTCATACCATTATACAGCTATTCCTAGATTTGCTTTTAGGCGAGCTGGTCCATTTAAATTATACAGTAAGCTTACACTGTTTTTTGTTTATTTGTTGGGGGATGCATATGGTTATGAATGCTATGCTGTTCCTATACAGAAATCTGTTGACAATTTAATTAGTACAGCTGTAGGCAAAACAAGGTTTACATTTTAACACAGAAAACAACATACTACTTAGCATGAACCTAGCCACGTATTTGTGTATCCTATGAGAGCAGTACATAGTTCCCCGGCTTAATCACCTGGTGGACATAACAACACACTTTCATTACCACAGTTTATCAAACCAAGCAATATCAAACCAGGCAATGATAAATGGAAGCCTTATTTGAACACAATCCAAAGCTACATGTAGGGATACAGTCCCCTTTAAACAACATATTGGACAGGCTGATCACAATGTTGATTTAAAGTCAAGGGGATACTTAAAAACCAACAGGTTCTGTATGGTACCATGAAAAATGTGGCTCAGTGAGTAATAGCTTCACTCTCTTCCTACTTTATTGATTATTATTGCTGTACCTTGCTCTCATCAAAACAACGGAGCGCAGCGATGCAAAAACAGATCAATACATATTCCCCAAGAGAGCATATTGAGGTCACCTTTCAAAACAACTCACAATGACCCATGGACAATTTAAAGAACTTTGTTAAGAAGAGTAAAAGTGCCAGGACTCAGTCAATAGCTGTATGACAAAAACACAGCATGGCCATTTGGAACTGAACGGCATGAAACATTGCATGTTGCTTTTGGTCTTTGACTTCAGGCAGTATGGCTGCAACCTATTCATGAAATTTGGCTTCATATTTGGATTGGACCTACAGTACCAGTCAAAGGTTTGGACACAACTTTTATTCTTTATTTTTTACTATTTTCCACATTTGAGAATAACAGTAAAGACATCAAAACTTTGAAATAACACAAATGGAATTGTGCGGTGACCAAAAATGTGTTAAACAGATAAAAATCAAATCTTGTAGTATAGATTCTTCAACGTAGCCAAAAAACGTAAATATTAAATTTTTTTGGAAAGATATTCATACATAGGCATCAATTTCACTATTTATGTTTGTCTAAGAAACAAATTTCAAACATTTAAGAATACATCTTTAGATCAAAATGTCTTTGGATGCAAGTTTCCCATTATCTTAATCAGGTGTGTCCAAACTTTTGACTTGTAGTGTACAGCGATAGAACAAATGTGTCCAAGTGAACTGTCATCTGCTGTTTAGTGAATACATTATTTTTTTAAAAGGGCACATCCATAATCATAGGGACCTTCTCAGAGGTTAGTTCATTTTCTGAGTTCATTTACATTATTGCAAAAAAAAAAACTGTGAACGTGACTAAATTTTGAAACAAGAGAAGCATCTGGTGAAATAAGGCTAGCTGTCATGTGAATGTCTGCATTTAGATGGTTGGCAGCCATCTAAATGCAGACATTCACATGCACAGACATTGTGACCTGTCCATTGGTGTCTAGTGTCTGTTTTGCCTAATTACCATAGTGTGCAAAAACCTTAGACACTTAGAAAAAGGAAGATAATATTCTTCTGAAATAACACCAGACGAATATTGCTAAACTACAACTATCTTCAGTTCTACTAGTAAAGCACTACAATGGCTGTTATAACCACTGTCACTATACATTCTACTGATAGAATTTGGAGTGATATGGATAATAATCTTCATCATCAGCATCATAATCATCATCATCATTATCGCTATCATCATCATCATCATCATCATCATCATCATCACTGTCATTAATATCATTATAGTTAGAATATGATTAAACATTAAACCATTCAATCCATCAACTCTGCCATAAATGCCTTCCAGGTTTAACAGCATATAGAAACACAAATCTAGAAATGCCGCATGTTTAAAAATGCATGCTTGTTGAGCTACCACCCAGCCATTAGACGAACGCTTTCAGGATGATTTGATTTGGACACGCAACTCTTTCCACAGCACAGTGTGTTCCCAAGTCTCCTGTATTCATTCATTAAGTGGCCAGCCTGAGGGGAAAAAAAAAGGTTTCCAAGGAATGGAAAGCTCCTGGGCTGAACAGAGAGATGAAGAGGGATTAATGGCACAAATAGACCCCCTGCCATCTCTTTTCTGTCTCTTAAAAAACAAAACACTAAGTGGCACTTAAAAAGCCAGCTAATGATTGCAGTGCCTTTGTTTTGCCAAACGAGAAAAAAGCCACCGTGATGTTTTAATTTGGCAAAAGAACACACTGTACATAATGCTATGGCACTTATGACACATTAATGTTCAAATCTGTTGTAAGATCAAAGGAGGTGAAATACCAAGGGGGTCTGTTTCTTTAATGAACAAGTTCCTCCATTTACCTCTAAATTTCGCTCAGTGATGAGTGCTGCACTTTTGGGTTTGCAAAACATGCCAGTGATCTGTGCAGTTTTGCTAGTAATAAAGTTGTACATGCTTTCCCTTATTTGAGAATAAAATTGATTGCACAATGGAAAACATATTATGTTCATTTGTTGAAAAAAATCATCTATTCTTTCATCTACTGTCATGCTTTAAGTGTCACTATATATTATTTGTTTGCATAGGCGGTCTCATGCCCTTTAAGTGGTAGGCAAAGTTTCAAAGGCTCTCCCACATATCTAATCTCATTATCATATATGTCTGTGTTGATTTCTGTAATGTGTTGGCATGGTTTTACCTGAGAAGAAGTGTATTTTTGTAGTACTTTGTTAAAATATACAGCAAGAACATGCATATATTGCTAGCCAGCTAGTATTCACCACACAAGCTAGTTTGCATTATAGCTAGCAAAGTATTGTTTATTTTTTAGCATATGCACCCAACTGTGGCAACTTGCACCTAATACAACACCCTCACCAGGGCAACTTTCTATATTTTATCCAGGCACATTCATTTTCTAACACGTTTGCTCATTTTCATGTTCTCCAATGTAGCAATCTAACACCTCAAATCAGTCCCCAGTCTGTGAGCTTCCCATTAGCACATATGCACGCAACTGTGGCAGGTTGTTCCCCATGAAAAATCCTTAACAGTGCAACTTTCTATGTTCCAATCAGAATCAAAAAACAGAACAGACATCCTTGACACCTGTGGTCTTCAGTTTAATTCTACACAACATAAAGCCTGGTTACATACATCCATACAATAAATCCACTAGATTAAAACCAACTGGAATTCATTTCTAAAAGCTACCACCACCCATTCTGAGTCAAATCAAATATCTCTGAAAAATAAAGAACAAATATACCCTCTGACCAATTTATCACCTGTCTGAAATGTACCAGCACTGAGCTATTGGGATGAAATGGAGAGAGAACCCTGGGGGAGATCTCCCAATCAATGCAAGCTCCTCCTCCCATAATCGATATCGGAGCAGTGTCTACACTATACATGCACTGCAGACAAACACCAAAGAGGTGAAACACTGCAGGGGTGGGGGTGAGGGACCCTGCTTCCAAGCAGGAGTGTCAGGGTTTTGGCTGCTGCTTCCCACAATGACCAACAAGCGTCCTCATAACATCCTGTCTGGGCTTCTGGCTGTCACTTCCCCAGACTAGTTAATGTGTAACAACTGTGTATAGTTAGTTTGATCATGTGCTTTGTTTGTTATTTAAACCCTGCCTGTTCACTTGCTCATTGCTTAGTTTTGAGCTGTCATGCTTCATGTATGCTCTCATGCATTAAGCCTGCTTTTCTCGAGCCTTCAATGAAGATAACTTTGGTTTTCTACCACCAACCTTTGCCTCTGAGTCATCTCTACATTTGAGTTTCACCCTGCTCTGCTTTACAAAGTCACAAAGGATCACTTAAAGTGAAAGCCCCTAAACCGCATCACACAACAAGGGCAGCACAGACACACAATCAATCACCCGCACAAGTAATTGATCATTTAATTACAACTCGAACTGTGACACACGGCTGCCCTGTCCTGTCACAATCAACATTTCCTCAGAAGAGAAGCGTCCTCTCTGAGAAACTCAAGCACTGTGGAATGGTTTTCATTTGATACCTTCCTTTAATGGTGTGCGTTGTTGGTATGGTGCCCACTGCATTAAAATGCAAACTAAAAGGCTACACACAAAGTGACTGTGCCCCCACTACACTCATCCTTTCCAGACATTCCTAGTAAAGAGGCTTTTTCAAGTCACAAATCCTAAGTCTGTTAGGTTTTACATAAGAACGATGGCTGCGATTATTCAGGAATCTAAACACACCTCTTGAAACGCATTGTGAATTTAAAGCAGAATCACATTCTGTTGCTCATGGTTTTTTGCGCAGTTTGGGTTGAGAAAATCATTAGTGGGTACTTTTTAAGCAGATGCAATGCAAGAAGATGACTGGCTGTTCCTCTCAGGCTTCGCCAGTAACTGGTCGAGTGTGGCAGGACAATAAACGGGGTGTGCATGCCCTGACTCCAGCAGGATGCACCATAAACAAGACTGTGCCTTTCAGAAAACTTGACAAAAAAACATCTTGTAAATATCCCCTCAAGCCCCAATTATTTCCACAAAGAAAGTCAGCAAAATTAACTGCAGTGGCTAGTTATCTATTAGCGTGGACATGTGTGCACATTCGGCACTGCTGGCTGGCAAAATAGTTATTTTCACCTGTGCTGTTTGGCTTATCTTAGAAAAATATCATCTCAACAGATTCATAATGTGTATAGTGATAGCCCTCCTCCCACTCACCCACACATAGCAAGTGTGAGAAAAAGGTTGAGAGGCAGAATCACCCTTACTCTTTTTTAACAAGAGCTGTAAAATACAAAATTATGTCTTCTGTTCTCTTTCAGTCCGGCTAATGGTGAAGATTTCAGAACTTTGAGAACAGGCACCTAATAAAGGAAGGGGAGGCAAAAAACCAAGAGAAAAGAAAACACCAGATAAACTGAGCGTCTCAATGGCCAGGCTTGTAAACCAGGTACAAGTAATAAATTCCAACACTAACCTGATATACGCCGAGGTGACACAAACAGAGTGTGAACATTCCTGGAGGCAGCAGCTGGCCTAGATATGCTCATTGCCATTTGATTTGTCATCAGCAGTGGTTTCTCGTGCCTCTGGAAAATTCCTATATCCTCAGGTCCTGGCCAGCTGGTGTCCAAGGCGAGGGCATTGTTTACATAAACCTGGAAATGCACCGAGACACCATCGTTTGTACTCCCTGGAAAGCGCAATTTCACGATCCTGTTCAGGATAGCTCTTGACATTAAACCTCGCCAATTATTTACACTGAGGCTCTGTGACACACAAGCAACATGCCTTCTTAGCTTGCAGCATTAGGTTACACCTGTTTGCTGTCTTGTTGGCTAGCACTGGAAGTTGAAATAAGGACACTGAAGATTTAAGCATACTCCCACTTTAGATTTGTTTTTTTTTTTTTTTACCTTGCAATCCGGGACCCTCTTCTCTACCCATCCTTTCCCAAAAGGAGGGGGCAACACTGAGTGGTACACTTGAGGAAACACGGGGACCAAATCCATGCTTGTGGACTGCTGGAAACCCACAATGGGGGGACGTGAAGGGAGATCCCACTGAAAAAAAATGCAACAGGAAGACCACATTAGGAATTCACAGTGATGGGGAGAGATGGGAAAAGTATGGCTTCAAAGGCTTCAATGTTCCTGTTTACCTCAAACCTGCACAGTGAATACTGGGCTACTCTATGACAAGCGAAGCAGGGCTCCTCATTTCAATGAGGCTGGGGGGGGTATGAGTGAGAACGCTAAGGATCAAGAGCGATCGATGCTGCCAATTGCCTGTGGAGGAGACTTTTCTGTCAGAAATGGTTACACAGCTCCGTCGTTGCACGATCACTTAGGGGTGGGAACTGGGAGTTATAAGCCTCTTACGCAACTTCATAATATGTTATCACTGTCTATGCCAGGCAACCTTTCCTTCTGACACTTCCAACATTACAGTTTAATTGTAGTTCAGGACAGGCTCCTGGGGTGGAAGTTAATTGTAGGAAATACGTGGCACTTGCTGCTGATAACAAATGCTCTGTTGACCTAAATGTGACATAATGAGACTTCTTTTAAATAAGAATACACTGTGTGTTGTTTACTTGTAGATGACCAATGGATGTGGGGCAGATAGTTGGTTTGAGGACTAGATTCAAATTTGAGTGTTTCATACATAGAACAGATATGACCACATAAGTGACTTCATCAGTATCAGGTAAATGCATCCTGATATTGTTAAAAAAAAAAAAGTATTCATGATAAACAGTCTGCTACCAGGAAACAGCCTTTAAGGTCACACAACTTCTGACAGGCATAACCTCTCTTAATGTAATGAACACTTTTTACTTGATTATTATTTCAGACTGATAGAACTTTGTCAGATATTGGGTATCAATATTGCTTTAAATCATCTGAACAGATAGATAGATAGATAGATAGATAGATAGATAGATAGATAGATAGATAGATAGATAGATAGATAGATGGTGTTCAAACGTGACTGCTCCATTTCTACCAAGTTTTTCTTAAACAGCTTGTTCCTTGAAACAAGCTTAAATATGTCTAAACAGATGTTTTGTTTTGTAATGAAAGCGAACCATAAAAAAGCAGCCAATATCCCCTCTTGGGGGAGTAAACTTGAGTCTGTACACTGACAACACGGTGAGACATGAATAATAGAAAGACCCAGCAATTTCAGGATGATAGCCGGGTGATCACAAGCAAAAAAAACCCCAAACATAACCGTGTAAAAGTAGTAAAATCCAGTGGCATTACCCTTAAGAGCACTTCACACTTCATCTCTAAGACACGTAACATTGCAGCACCGAAAGGCTCTGCCTCCAGGCACTATCTCTCTGTGCTATTCAAATGCAGTCCCCATGTGTTAAGCTCTTGCATTCCACACAAGAGCTAAAGATTTAAAGATTGTTTCTTTTTTTTAAAAAAATGCATGGGTCCCGAAGTACAGATCTAGTTTCCGGATTTGGTTTCCAGTGCTCTCAACATATAAACATCATTACAAAACCAAACAGGTGCATCACTGAGACCTGCATCCCTGTACTGAGTTGGAAATCAATCAAAAGTATTGAGATAGATTTGCATTGCAAAATAGGCTACTTCTCCAAACAGTATTTTGTACGCCCCTCCAAATCCACCCCCCTCCCCACACATACACACACAGGACAAATCCCTCCTTCCCCTTCGGTCAATGATCTGAAAAGTCAGGGTCTATATCATTGCCCGTATGCCTTTACCACTGTGATCAAGCCCTGTCCTTACTCTCCTCAGATTAAATGTCATGCTGTGTTTGGGTGCGTGATATAGATTAAGGAGAAAATGTGCACTGAGCTTTGTTGCACAAAACGCCCCTAGTGGCTCCAGGGAGACACTGCAGGCTGCACACTGCACTTATCCAGTACATCATACTGCATTACTTCCTCTACAGCAATGGTTGTCACACATACACCCCACAGGTCAGACACAGCCTTCCTGTAATCCTGTGAATCAATTAAAATTAAGTGTGTTTATCAGACAAAAGCAAAACGGCCTGAAAGCACAATAAAGCGCCTCCTGGTGGCTGGTGTTGTTGCTGCTTGTGATGATATTACTGCTTTCATGCTTGCATTAAAAATTGTTTCAGCTTTTTCTGCTATTTTTATGGACAGTGTATCAACCAGCACTGTAACCCTTGAGGTTTTAGTTTTGATTATTATCATTGACATTATTGCCACAGCATTTTTTATTTGTTGTTTGTCATTTTTATGGCATTTCTTCTACAGTAGCTGTTCCATGCCTTGTGTAAAGTGCATTGCATTTAATGAGCTCCTTTTTATCATGTAACTGTGACAACTCTGGCCTTAAAACTCTCCTAGAGAGAGCTAATAAACTGAAATCTTTAGGGACAGGATGAAGCTGGGTATGTGGAAAAACAAGATTATGTATGATACATGTATTATGCATGAAGTTTAAAATGTATACTACCTGTGCGTGGTCACGTGCGTGTGCGCACGCAAACTTAATGCGTTCCAAAAACGCACTTTGCATTCAGAGCATCAACATCCTGAAACCAATAAGACATCGATACCTGAACACTTGGCAGAGGGATCTGATGAATAGCCGGTTCTGGTGCGGAGGGTATTCGCATCAAAGGCAGAAAAGGATCGCAGGACAGTTGCCAGCTCGTGGAAACGGCTTGCAGCATCGGAGGTGGGTGAGAAGAGATTAGGAAAGGAGGGGGCGCCGTGGCACCCATTCTGCAGAGCCCGGAGGCAGCCGGGAGCACCCAAACCCAAGGAGGAGGCTCCGCGCTCAGCGGCCACAGCTGCGGCTGACCCTTTAATCTCCGAACGGGAAGCATCCTACATCCTACACCTCGGCGTGGTATCCTTCAGGGGACATCACCAAACGAGATGTAAAAGCATGGAGATATGCCGAAGTAACACAGGGCGACAACACATACACTGAACGGACCAACGTGCACTGAGTTTTGACCAAACTCAAGTAAAGCTAACGTCATATGAGAGGTGCTCCAGTGAACGGCAGCTCTCTAAATAATCTGTCACCACATGCTTAAGTGAGAAAACGAGCGAGCAGGCTGGCATCAGACAAGAACTTTAATGAAATCAGTGATGCAAGATTATTATTCATAATGCTCTAACATTAATTGCATATGGCATATTACATCTCAATACGCATATGCTACGAGTGATACCAAAGAAAAACATACAACAATCGTGATAAATATGTAGAGAAGGTTATTTAATTATTTAAGCAGAAGCTGGTTATTACGGACTGGCACATCATACGTTCTGTAATCCTAAATTAATGTGTAACTCTCTACATAATAGTCGAAAGTCAGATTGGTAATCGACTTCCCGATCAGAATTAATCTGAAACGTTTTGCTAAAGTATGCACGTTTTCTGTCACTGTTCAAACGTCTTTGTCCCCATTCAAATATAAATAAATAAACGCGGTTCGGTTCTCCCTCCCCGTACTCTGCAGCAGACATCCCCTGTCAGATACCTAGGCGTTTCGTTTCAATGTTGAACAGCAGCATTGCTTTATAATAAGATATTTTAAAAATAAGTTAGTGAGGAGGACCAACCGACGTATCTATTGAAATATACGTGTAAAACTTTGTAAAAAGTTAGTCACGACCATTTCTTATTGAAAACGAACAAAACCGTTCAACTCACCTAAAATGTGGCTTTTGAACTGCTTCAGTTACCTACTAAATATCATCGTTTATCCGTCACATTCTCCTACAGTTCCCCCATGTCATAAAAAATGTAATTGCTTCCGGTATCCACAAATGTTATTTTGATTTTGAGCAGATTCCGACTGTCAGAACGATCAATACTGAGGGAGAAATGAGCTGATATCATAGTCTAGCGAAAGACGCACGTTTCCCAAAAACATCCTGAGACCTTTCTGTCCTGCGCGGAGGCGTGTGTCTCGGGAGCTCTACGGCAATCCAGCAGAGACGCTCACTGTCACTGAATATCTCGCAGTCGGTCCAGCCTCCTCCCTGCTGAAGAACGCCACCTCTAAAAACGGGATTGCTCTTCACTGAAAAAATATATGTGTTGCTTTCTTCCCATTCCCTGCACAGTCAAGGAAGTTGTTCAACGTAACATGTGACGGAGATGTCCACTGTATAATTTCCTTTGCAATAATGCACGTCTTTCCAGCAGTCCCACCCGAGACCACACTTCCTCAGAATTGAACAGGAATCGCATCAACTGTTTTCCTCAGCTCCGAAGGAGGTGTTCTATATGTGGGTCCTGCAGGACGTTTAAAACTCATGGGTTAAAACGAAACTACCCACTTCATGAAACCTGAACACAGTAATTACGTTGGCTTCCTGTTTTATACGAGGGCATAGATCAAGAGTACCTCGAAGGCAATTTACTTAGACAAATTCTCTCACTTTCTGAACTTTTCCTGTAAATTCAGTCCTCTTCTGTTTCCCCTAACAAACGCAACTACAGGGTACCACTGTCGTGTGCATTTTATGGATGCACGATACATTACAGTACTTGCGTGATAGAACAGGTCCATTTTTGCAAAACATCTAACAGCTTACTGATGTAAACGCGTGTTTTTCTTACCGCTAGGGGGAACGTTTGAACTATACCGCAAACAATGATACACTAGTTTAGCATTTTCAAAGGGATGAGCCCTTAATCTTCTCCTCGTGGATGCACAGTTTCATAAACTACGGAGGGAATTGTTCATATTGTTAGAGAATGCAACTGAAGCGAGCTGCAGGGATTTCAAAGACCCGATGAATAGAATCTAATCGTTGACTTCAGGCTACATGTAGTCTGCAACTGGAGCATCCATGAACTGTTTAGATTCGGATATTACTCATTCGTTCTAAATCCAGGGATCAACGTTTGTGTGCGTAAAGAGCGATGCGAATGGCAGCATCTCGTGAAATAAACTGACTTCCGATGTGACCATGAATAAAGTTGCATGAACCTCTGTTATCTCTCTTGGCAGGTTCTGTATGGTTATGGTGAGAATTTCCCCTATGCAACAATTAATTAGTTTGAGAGAAAGAAAAAGTGCGGGAATTTTGCGAAACGGCATATCATGTTAGTCAAGGTTTATATTTAAATATCTGAGAAGGTAGCGGAAAAGTACATGAACTGAAATTGATTTTGGAAAGTTTCTAGGAGGACATTCGTTACACCACTTTAAGGTGTGCGCAGGTGAACTCCCGAGGGCTTGTTTCAAAGTTAAAAATAACCATCAGGGCAGTAAGACAAATGGAACTGGAGGTTGTTGAACGCAGCTGACTCATAGAGATTAATAAACAAGTGGTGCATTTGAAAGCCAACAATTTTCTCAATGCTTTAAAGCAAAGGCCTTTTTAAACGTGAGATTTAATTTCCTCATAAACTTGCAAAACTTATGTGTTGTGTGTGCCTGCCTGAGCAGGTTTGTGTGTGTGACTTTTTTTAAACATGGAATATACTGTTTTAAAGATACAAGCAGAGAAGCCAGTTAACTAAGGTTAGCTTTGCACATGCATCTTATTTATTTAGCACTAATATTGGACGGATTGGATCTTCTTTGACTAAACGAGCATTGCATGAATTACATTACACTCGGTTCACAACTGGAAGCTGTACATGCACAGCTGGTTCTGCAGAACCACTATTGGTTGAGTCATAGATTCAACAGGCATTGCTCTCTCTCTCACACAAGGAACCTGCCTCCCATAGAGACCTGTTTGTGTACCAGGGTAACAATAGGGACTATAAGCACTTTAAAGATTTAGATTGTGGTAAAAGTATCAGAGATGAAGATATCATGAAGGTACCATGCACGGTCTGCAACAACATGACAGAGCATGTTGGTGACCCCACACAACTGTCAATGTCGACCCAAAATTGAGAGCAAACAAATTATCTGAAAGGTCACTTTCACAATTACCGTTTGGCAGACAGTAGCAGAGAAACAGCTGGATGACCAGACAGCCATTACTGTATATAACCTTGACTCACTGAGAAGCTAATCTAATGTGCAGCATCTCCACGCAGTATACAACCATTCGTCACTCAGGCAGAGAGCAAAGGGTATGTAGTTTGCTGATGTGATCAATATCCCAATAACTGTCTTTATGAAATATAAAAGTAGTCCTCAATCACATTTAAGAACCTGAGGAGGAATAGTATTCCTCGTGGCTCCTGACTCACGTCAAGAACATTTGTTACAGTTTCCTTGAGGTCCATAGAATACGAGGATGTGACAGTGTCTCTTTTATTTCACCAGAATCTTCACAATTGTGTATTTTTGTCCATGGCTTGTCCAGTGCTTGAGTTACGATATCTGGGAAAAACGCCCAATTCAGTAGCTTTGACGCACAAATCCTCCATTTATTGCAGGATGATATATAGCAGACAGATCATTGGCACAAATGCAACACAACACATGCAATGTACAATAGCACCACCACGCTTCTGACTCCTATGGCTTAGTGTAGTGACCAAACAGGAGGGAGGTGGATGGTCAAAAAAAACCTACTCTTTGATTTTGTTGTTATTCATTTGTCTGCAAGGTTTTGTGAAGCACAAATGCAGATTTTCTGTTCTATTTAGCTTCCCTCCACCCCCAACCCCCCCATGGCTCTTTCATGAATTCCATGTCCTTTTTGAAAGGGATCTGCATGTGCAGTGAGGGAGTTCCGTCCTGCACCATTAGCCACTGGCCGGAGACCAATATGGAACACCTGAGGCTTCCCGACTGCAGTGATTTGCAGTAATTGCTTGTCTGTAATTGGCAATCTCAAAATGGTGAGACATTCCCACTCCTTACCCCATGGGTGGCATGAATGTGTCCTCTTCACAATTGAAAGTATCCACACTAAACCACCAGAACATAGTCCATCCTTTGTCATTTATAATATTTACTAGGATCATTGTTTTCTCATTACTTACAAATTAGCATCCAAAAAATAGTGTACTTCATTGCAACCCTGTACCAAATCAGTCATTCAATGCATGAATAGCATTTATTTGATTAGTTAAGGTCATATTGTGGCCATTTTACACCACTGACCAAGCTTGCTTTTAAAAAATGTCTAGGACAGTGGCAATGTTTTCCACAGAAAGGTTTCAACCACTCTTCACAGAGACCATGTGGTGGCATGCCTCCCAGCTGAAATATGGGTATTGGCACTTATGCCATCATATAGTCACACTGCTGGCTCTAATTCTACTCCAGATTATTTCCCAAAAGTGGCAAAATGGTTTGTCTGGAAAACATGTAGCCAGCTTGAAGCATAAAGGAACCCCTATTGTCACATTGTGGAGAATTGCCTCCAGAACTAGCAACTAAATTGGTATGAACTTGAATAAGCTTTTACACACCAGAAACCATTACCATTGGAACAGTGTTGTTGCCTTCAGCACTTCCCACAACTCAAAAAGTCTTTAACTGAACAGAGATTTGCTGTTGCTGCTCTTTCTTAGAAAACCAGCTGCATTGTATGCTGTTCACGCCAAATTCATATTAATTTCCCAGATCGCCTGCGTCAGAGCAGAAGAGCTGCCTGCTAGTGCACCCTTGCATTGCAGCTAATGGGAGGATATTTGCCTTTGTGCGCTTCACATGAATCCATTTTAAGCATAATAAAATGTTTGTAAGTTAAAAATCAGTGTTATAATCAAAGTAATTTCATGCAGATTACTTTGTAAAACTTCAAGTGAACTTATTTAATGTTAATTGCACAAATGAATACTGCTGTGTCTAATGCAAGTAATAGGGATCAGCTGACAGGTGATCCTTACTAAAACAGGCAAGCTTGTTAAACATGAGAAACAGGTGCAACACCATTATCACATTTTTGTCATTTAGCAGACACTCTTATAAGTTTAAAAGTAAGTTTTGATGTAGCGGTGGGGCAGTGGTATAGTGTAGTGGTCATAACCAAAAGGTTGCTGGTTTGATTCCCCGCTGATGCACTGCTGCTGTAACATATGTAAGTCTCTCAGGATAAGAGCATCTGCTAATTGCCAATATGTAAATGTAAAAGTAAGTTCTCTGCTGCTACCAGTAGTAGCTCACCAACTCTCACTTCACTGAAAACCATAAGACTGGAAAAAATACATTAAACATGGCAGTATGGAGGTATCCCCATAGAAAATATTAGCGTTCATAACAGTTCCAGTACAATAGTGTTGATTTTACTTACATCTCCAATGTAACAACTTCTCCACCTCCTAATAATGCAAAAAAAAAAACAGTGACTTAAAGAAAACCTATGGATCTGACTTAATTTGCAAATGATAATGGCAACAATTTTCAGTGTGCAAGAGGAATTTAACCGTTACACCAGACTGGTTTTAATGCATGTGTTGTGTAACATTTCTTCCATGTTTTTTTTTTTTTTTTTAATTTCCTCTTTCCTCATTGTATCCATTTGTTGGTTTGCATTAGCAGTGTGTTGTGTTTCAGCATCAGCTTTGTGGTGACTGACACACAAATTGTGTCTTTCAATGGTTTCCTTCACCATGTATGGCTTCAGGCAAATGGATTCAGCTACTTGTGCTGCAGGTACAATAGTTCAACAGAAGTTCAACATGACACACAGATTGGACTGCAGCAGTCTTCCGACATCCCTTCTGGGAGTTGCTGTTTAACACATTCTGTCTGTTCCTGACAACTTGTCTTGCACCATATGCACCAGAATACCAAATGAATTCAGTGGTCCTAATTCATTACAAATGAGCTGTGAAACAGGTGCACAAAATGCCAATTAGTTCTCCTTTGCCTCTGAATTTTTTTGGGTTCAGATTTGATTACAGGTTAGTGAAGATCAAGCAGGTTAATGCCTTGACAAAACCAGTGCGAAGTGAGTTTGACAGAGTGTGAGCTGAGACAAGTGAGTCAAGCACAACTCAGGCAATGGAACATAGTGTAGCTTTTTTAGTGAAACTTAGTAATTATGAAATAGGTACACCACACTTTATGTGTGATAGCATTATTGTGAAATGATTAATAATTTAGATTATTAGTTGTAATTACATAATCAAAACTTAGCAAAACTGGAACTCAGCACTCTCCATGCAAATGTACAAGGCATAGTATAGTTTACAGTTGTTTTTTTTTTTTTTTTTAATCAAATAATTATCCTTTCATGTTCAGTAATGGAAAAATGTAAACAGCAAGTCAATAACTACAGAATGCATGAATCTCCCAGCTACCCTCCCCAGCCTTGACAAATTTTAGTTGATTATTTGAATCATTTCAAATAGGGAAAACTGCAGCCAAATTTTAATTAAAGGACCCACATAGCCTGAAACTTAACAACATTGACATGAGGATGAGAATTCATAAGGTGAATTTATTGTTATTCTCATAAATGTACCATGATTTTGAGATTAAAACACAAAAACACATTCTTATTAATACTTCATTTATTTTTTTATTCATTTTTTGATTATATGAAATCTTTCCTGAATAATTCTATGTAGCGTATGAATGATGACCTAGGCCCATCTCTTATTCAAAGCAGGGTACACCTATATTACAAAAGATTTTAACAGCAGTACTTTGTGTATTGTGCTGCATAAAGGCTATTTTATTAGAAATTCAGAGTTTTTCCTTAATATTGATCACATAATATTATTGCCAGCAGTTTGTAAAATTTCCAACGATCTCTTTACAAACTGAAAACCCAGACCTAAAGCAAAGAGTGGGAACAAGTCCATTGATTGTTGTCAATTGTCTAGAATTGTGTATGATGTCACATGAATGCACAAGTTTGCAAAGAGAGTGGCCTGCAAGATGAATATTTGAAAAAGGTAATTTAAGTTGATTCATGTCCCTCCCAATTTGTCCACACATCTGAGCATTTTGAGTATTCAAGACATTTGCCTAATAATACAATGTGATAATGTTATCAGATGACTGAAACATCAGGCTTACAGTTCACATCAGCAGCACTACTGAGTAATGACTGGGGAAGGAACTGAAGTCAGTAGGGAGTCTGCACTTGTCCAAAAACTCCTGCTTAGTTTGCTGTTGCCTGGTGGGTGTTAAAAGAATTTAATGTGCCTTGAAGCTTTTCTGAGTAACCCTGATATAACGTTGTGTAAGGCAGAAGTGACAGTTGTTAGCAATGTGTTGGCAAGCGACTCCAAGGTGTGCTGGAATGAGCCGGTGTTATGTGTTTTTTTTTTTGCTACCCTGTCAGGACTTGCTGCCATAGAAAAAGAAATTGCCATCTAATGGACACTGATCTTGCTACCTCGTCAGAATATGCTACCTTTCCAAAGAATGAGAGTAATAAAAATCTATTCAATGTGTAGGGGAGGTTTTCACACAGATACACTATATACAATAGTACCAATTTTATATGTACATCCATTGCAGCAAAACTAATGATTAGAATATTTATGTTTCACAACTTTTTAAAAACACCTCATTTTCAATTATATATAAAACATATGCCGTAACAGTGCAATTTAAGCACACAAGCAACACAAAACAGCCAGTAAACCTTGGGGTCACCTACTCCTGCCTTGTCAGTTCCAACATGATTTTGTCTGTCCGTACAGCCGTTCATGGAATGTACCTGTAGTTGTTTTCTTGCATTGTCTGTATTACCTGTTGTAGCAACACCTCACATGCAGCTGGGTGAAAACCCAAAATGCTGCTTGGTTTCCAGTGGGAACATTGGGAAGTGTTTGTAAACCTGTGTGCCCATACATAGAGAATGCTGATCTGATATGACATTGCAGGTTCACTTGAATTGTGAAATTATTTCACTGCATTGAATACACAGTTGTGTGTGTATTGTGTGTATTATGATTACAGGGCTACATTGATGTGTTGTGAGTGATTGACTAAACTCTGAGGAATGGGCAAGTAATTACCTGATGATACAACAGTTTGTGTACTGATATACATTTTATCCACAGCTGCAGATATCATTAAAAACAATGCAAAAGGGTGGTTGTTTTTATTATTTTTCTTCATTTGTAGAAAAATAATTAATTACAATACACTAGATTTATTTCAATACATGTGTTTTTCTCATAATCATTACACATCAGGTGTTCTAGAATCATCTCATGGCTACGTGTGTGATTTGTGTAAAAAGCTGCCCTTCACATGTCAAGATTTTGGGATCATTTAAAATAGCTCTGCGCTGAGCCTTTGGACCATTCCACATCCCCAAAAACTAATGGCCACAACTCCTGTCACACCTACTCAGTGCAAGCACTAAGACAAGCAAGGTAGAAACTAGCAGCTCAGGCCTAGCTGGTATACATCCCCATTTGTGCAGTCCCAGAATAGGAGTATAGCATGCACCGTGCTGTGTTAGGTCACTGCGCCAGCCCTCAGTGTCTGTTAAATAGGGCCTTGCGTTCCAAGCTCAACAGCAGTCCTCATTGACACTCAGATGCGGCGGCGTGACAGATTTGCTCAAAATTTCCTAATAATGTTGGAAAGGCTTAAAATAAACACCGTGAAAGGAAGTTGGATTCCGAATTATTTATTTCCTAAAACTGGGTTCACTTATGTTCATGCATTCTCTAGAAAGTACAGTGAATCAAAAGAAGTTGGAAATTTTGAATGTTTACCCTGCCTACTTAGCTGTCTGTGAGGCACAGCTACCTCTTTTTCATATGAAATATTGTATTGCTGAGTAAAATTGTGCATGATTTACTAATTTTTGATTAAATCTTTCAAATATGAATATTAAACGGATTAAAGTATTAGTAAAGATTAGTATAGATAAACAGTGATATAATTATCTTGCAACATTAATGTAAGAATTAAATGACAACTTCTAATATGATATGATATTCATCTCATTCTTTTCTGAGCAGACTCCCCATCTTACTTAATAGCTAGCCAATATGACAAAGGTTAGGTGACATACTCTCCAAGCCATTTCTATATTTAACTGTCAAGGTTTTGAACTCCTAGCATAGACCAGGGTTCCCTGGAAGGGCTTCAGTAATACGATGTAGTACTGCAGTGAACTGTGTGCAGTGTAGTCGTGAGCAGAGTTGAGCACTTTAAAACTACATCTGATCCCTGATAACAGTGCATCAAGATGTTAATACAGCCAATATATTTTGATTTGAGATGTGTCTGGTACTTATGCCCAATGATTTCATGCACACACTCATAAAAAAAAGTAAGACCGAGTGGAGGCGATCCAGCACACCAAAAAACTGCTTCACCCAGCACAAACTCACCGGCACCGTCGGCAGATATAAGCCCTACAAATTGCAATAAAATCTCATTTGGTGCATCCCGCTGGTAATATTCCACTCCCACGGCTGCGGCGTCTTGTTTCCCTCCACGGCTCTCCCTGTCCTGGACAGAGGATTTTTTTTTTCCTCATACTTCCACCTGCCAATCATCGGATCTGTCCTTTCAGAGCAAATGCGTTCTTAACACAACAGCAGGCTGATCAGTAGCTGTTGAATTATTCCATTAAAGTGCTTGTTGCCATGTTTCCTGCCATTCTCTTGACAACTGTATATTTTGCATTACAATGTTGACTGAGATGTAGTGATCTTATTGCTTCATGCTGACCATCTTCAGGAGGAAAAAGTAGAAATAAGGACAAGCCCAACCTCTAAAAAAACCCTAAGTGAAATATAACATAGAAATTTAGATTTCCTATTTTGTATTATTTTTACAAGGTCGTTCAGGAATTCATTGTCCTCTTCTAACTCCGGTATTGTTCAGTGAATAACCGTAGTTCATTACACTCACAAATACCAATGGAACCCCACAGACTTCGTTATCCAGGTTACCAGAAGAAAAAGATACTGGCAAAGAGGCACTACTCACTTGAGTGCCACAATATTTTCAGGTTCAATCAACCATCAGCTTCCATTTAGGGACTGTCAAGTCCAATCCTGAAGAACACCAGTGCCATTAATCTGCATTTGACTGGGAAAAGAACACCTTCAAACAATTGAGTTTCACTTTTCTAACTTGTTGTTTTTGTGTTTTAACAGTCTATTACTTAGCACTGTGAGGATTCACATAGTTTCCATATAGCAATCACATGATTGGTTGTTACTTTTTTTTTTTGCCTTGGTTAGTTATGTGAGTGCGTTTGAAGCGCTAGTCTAATTAGTCTGTAGCTTTTCCCTCTCAGTTGGCTGCTCATCCTCTCGTTAGTTGATCAGAGCATTTATCGGGTGTGTCTGTGTTGCCTCATTGCTCAGCCCCAAATGTACAAAGTCTCAGTTGTACAAAGACTTGGCTATACAAAGACAAGGGAGTCTATTTGCAGGAATCCATCAAGTGAGGCCACCAGAGCTTTCACATCACTACCCCATATTGCCATTGTTAATCAACTTAATGAACTATATGCATCTAACCCTATCCTTTAAGTGACAAAGATTTACCTCAGGGTATGTTTGGTATTGTGTTGCACTTGCTTGTTGGGAAGGGTGAGAAATTGTGGTCTCAGCCTTGTGTGTTTGACTCTGGCTTTTGTTCATGTGTGGATGGTGGTGTCCTTGTTTGTGTACTATTTCATGTCGCTTTCTTGGGTGCTTTTTTGTGCTTGCCTTTGGGAGTCAGTCAGGATAAAAGTGCCTGCTGGATGTCAAAAATGTAAATGGAACAAAAAATGTCCTCATTTTGTATGTCGCTCTGGATAAGAATGTCTCCTAGGCTACAAAATGTGAATGTAACTGAAAAAAACAAAGCTGCTTTACAGGAAGAAGAGAGGGAATTTGTGAAGGAATTTTCCACAGCGCTCTGGACTGTGGGGTTGTTGGGATGTCCAAATCCTTCGGCACCCCCTGTGGCCCTTCAGAGAGGAAGCGGACTAACCCTGCCAGTTTGGCAAAGGACCCTGGATCCAAACAGAACTGATTAGCAAACCCAATGTGGATGTCCTGAGACAGGAGACCTGCAGCTTTAGAGTGGAAGGAGCGGTAGCGTTGCAAATAGCTGATACAGCGCAGGAATAGAAAGGAGAGAGGATAGTTTTTGACAGTCTGGGATTGGCTAATTGGATAACTGGTTGTGGCTGGTTTGGGAATCCACCTCCTCCACTCTGCAGCTATTTCTGTTTTTTTTTTTTTTTGAGAGAGACACTAATAAGGGCGATATATTCCCTCTATGACTGGTCGCATCCTGCTCAAGCAAAACCACTTATAGGAGGAAAATTCAATTTGCCTGCCATTAAAATTCATCTAAAATAAAGCCATCCCATTCGGTTTCATCACATCGCTTAGCTGCTTCCTCATTCAGGCAAAACACTGAAGATCTGGAGCCCCAGATCCCTTAGACCCCCTCCCATTCCACTCACAATGGTAGAGTCTCCAGTGGCATTCGCTGCATTGATTTTCATCAGCCTGCATAAGGCATACGTTCAGGGTGGCACTGGTAATCGATAATGACCATTTGGAGCATTTGCCACTCTGACACCCCCCCACGATTTTCTGACTCATTCCAGGCCTCTTATGAATCAGGTACGTTGCGCAATCAGGCAGTGCAAAACATGCACATGGATCTCTGAACTCTGAGCAGGAGCTCTGAGCCATGCTCTCTGTCCTTGGTCTCGACTTAGTGAGGAGATGGTAGAGGGAAGGAAAGGGAAGGATTCAGTCTTTATGCATTGCAGGTAATCATAAACTCTGACTAACCATTTAAGCAACTGTCTGATTTTGTTCAGCTTCAGCGAGACATTTTTGGTATTCACTCTCAACCAAGCATACTATCATATAATCAAATAAGGCAAGGATTGTAGAGATTCCTGTGAATTTGTAAAGATACCTCAATAGACAGGACAGGACCATGGTGGATGCTGTTAATATGTGTATTAGAAAAAAATCAATGTAAAATATCACCATTCATGACATGGTTTGGCAGGAAGTGGATAACATTATTAACCATTATTAACAAACTGCATTCATTTTCAGTTGTTAAAGCAAAACCTTTCATTTATTTATACATTTATTTTTCATGTGTTGTTATAATTATAGCCTCATCATCAGAATCGCTGTGTAACATTGATTAAAAATTGACATTTGGATTGAACATTGCCTTCTGAGTACATTTGAGTCAGAATGAAAACTCCACCAAAATTACACTGCATATTTAGGGCATTGTATTGACAATGTGGTTATTTTACCTTTGAGGATGGTTCTTTACCTCAGTGCCTTAAATAAAGGTGTCTGCTAAGCAAATTAATAAATAATAGATGGCGATAATTCTCAGCTGGCTCGTTAAAAAAAAACACTCGTAACTGCAAAAAAAAAAAATGACCGTGATTTGTAATTCCTCTGGGATGTACTGTGTTAGAACACAACCTCATCTACTTCTATTAAAGACTAGCACATGGACATTCAGAGGCAAATTTATGCCTTTTATTCAGGATTTCTTTTGAAGGATTACATCTGACTAACTGAAACACTGCAGATCAATGGCACGCCACTGCTCCTGTGACAAGGAGCAGGGTGAATCCAAATGCAGAGATGACTGGAAACACAATAAGGTTGGTTCAAAGAAAATAAAGTCACCTTTACTGGAGACTCATGTGATACAAAACAGGCTTAGGCAAGAGTACACACAGACACATTAGGCTTGGCAACTCAAGACTATGCAAACAAGTGAACAAAGGTCAGGACTGAAATAACAGTGAACACAGGTGTACCCAATAACTAATCGATACAGGTGAAAGACATGAATTAAATGAGACATAGAGAACACAAGAAGTTATGTGGCCATATGGTGGCCAACCTGGGAAGCAGCAGTCACATTCCTGATAGCACCTAGTTATGAAAAAAAAAAAATCACAATAGTGAAGATTCAGTGGGGACTCAATCTTCCACATCTTCCACCCAAGCCCAGCCAAGCACATCTTCCAACTGTGTTGACCTCTGACCTTCGACCCCGTTCTATGAGCCACATGAGGGAGTCCCTTCTGGTGAGCAACAGAGCATTACAAACCTGGCTCAGAGCAGCATACCTGCCACCCTTACCAGGTGGCTAAACCCAGGGTCAGAAAACCTGAAGAGAACGACAGGGGAAGGCCCTAACCAATGTCAGGTGCATGTGCTGGATTAATGTGCTGGATGTAGAAACAACACCAAGCAATGTCTAGTAGACAGTCACACAATTGTTAACACTTAAAATAGTAAGCATAAGCATAGTCGATGTGAGTAGGTGTGGTATACACGCTTTCCCCCCATGAAGACCAGCTCTGTCTCCATGGGCTAGTATTGAGGGGGGTCTTCTTGGAAATGCCACCAGCTCACTTCAGCTTGGTATTTATTGATGAAATCACCGCAGGCGCTGTTCACAAAGGTGAACAATGTCAGTGGTTCCCAAAACGAAGAAAGGAGGGCTCAGTGCCCTCTTCAACGAGGGCTTGGTGACTCAGAGCATAAAATACACACACAGTTGCCAAACCACGACACAAAAGACCAAAAGTCATCTTGAACATCTGTTAGCCTCACATGCTCTCTAAACTGGGCTTCAGGCAGCAACACCATGCACAGCATGGCCCATTAGCTGTTAGACACAGCAATCCACAAAAAGGGAAAAAAAAAAACTTAAGCCAACGTGTAAAGTTTCATCACTCCGTTCATGCCCAGTGGAAGAATGACTGACCCCTGGTCCAGCATTCACATCAAGCTGTGCTAAAAGAAAACAAAATTTTTTGACCAATATGACTGCTCTGTGTAATGCTATTTAGATAGTATATCTATTTTTAAACATAAGAATTATCTTTTGCCATATTTTCTGTGTTATATTATGTTCCTGGCTATGCATAAAATGGGGAGGCAATTTTTAAAAACCCTTCTGAGTAGCCAAGTGTCCAAACTTTTGAGTGGTACTGTACATACTGCTCCTGTTGATTTGCCACATATTTCTCACACTCACATGTAACTAGGTGAACAATATCACTTCTAAAATTGATTGCAATTGAATATGCTAATCAAATTCAGTGTTCATCCCTTTGATCATGTGTTCTAATACACTGTAAATGCATTAACATTAGGTGTGTGTGTGTGTGTGTGTGTGTGTGTGTGTGTGTGTGTGTGTGTGTGTGTGTGTGTGTGTGTGCATGAGCATGTGTGTATGGTAGGAGGAAAGGAGGTGATCCGCACAGGGAGCTTTGCTGTGTTTAATCTTCTTCATTCTTTTTTCAGGGATCATAGGACTCTGCTGGAACAGGCCTTCAATATTCTTTGTCAATTACTTCTTATCACAAAAAACCTTCATTATAATTCATCGTCAAACATTGACAGAATGTGTTCTATTTTCGCAAACATTTGCCAAGAAGATTAATACATTGCCTGAATATTAAAATAAGAATTGACATAGCTATTCATAGGAGTAAATCCAGCATGTAATTTCATCGCTTTGATTAAATTAATTCTTAATCAGCTCCCCGGTAACCTTTGCCTTAACACAATGCCTCTGCCTCACTATTTGAATCACTCTTCCCCACCTGAATTTCAACTTAATTCAGGTCTCACCCTGCACTACAGGCTTGTCAGAAATGGCGACTTTAATCTGATGGTATGCTGTTAATAATGAACACTAAGCACCAGTGCCTGGTGATGCTATGTCACATTAGCAAATTGATGCTGAGCTTGTCTTCCTCATTAGAAACCTGTCATACAAGTTAATGTCTTAGAAATGACCTTCAACAGAAAATCATTCAGTGCCACCCAGAAAGCAAGGGACGTGTTTTAAAGAGCTATGTGTGCCTTTTTGCCGTGGTTTAAAAGTCCTGTGTGTCTGTTTGTTGTAGACATGGTGCATATGTGTTGCAGTTTAAAAGATGCAGAGTGTGTGATTTATTGGAAGAGCAAGATTGTCTTGTTTTTTATGCTGGTATTTTTTTTTAACAGCAGCCCTACTTTTTAGTAACCACCAATCGGATACTGTCATCTCTCTTACTGCAAAAACCACTGCACTCATTCAGGGGCACTGGACCATTGGAGAGTCCAATCCTCCAATGCACCCTCATGCTAAGTGCAACTGTTTTTCACACTGCAAATATTCATGGTGAACTTAGCACCTATTGGAGGATGGGTGTGGATTCACTGATGTCATGAGGTGCCTGATGACTCAGAGGGTGTCTGAGAGTACTGGAACGAGCAACCCCTGTCAAAACACCACCCCATCATCACATGGGCTCCACTGCTGGTTGATGGTACAGCTGGGATTGAACCCAGGCCACAGAGCTCAGCTTGCACTCACAACAAGGGCCTTTATAACCAAACTGCTCAGGAGCCCATAGGAGTGTGTTTTTCAAGACATGGTCACTGTGTGGTGTTGTTTCATACAATATACATTTTAAGTGCATACATTTTAAGAGCATGGAGTGTGCTAATATAAAATGTGAGTAGCTTAAAATCAACATTTAAAAACATACAGTAAGTAAGCATCTTATTCAGTGTTATTCATTAGATTATACTTTATGTGTTTTGCAAATGAGATGTGAATGACTCTACCATGCTCCAAATCTAATCCTAAAAATGAGTAACATTTCGGTCTAAAATGCATAACATTAAGACTGTGTGTAGCTGGGGGAAAAGTCTACAGAGACACTGTTTTCTGTGTTTGGCAGTAACCTGGCTGAAGTTTTAAATTTATGTTATTAAGGAATCAGAAGTACAGAGATAAATAAAATGATTCAAACCACAATAGAAGTAGAACTTAATCAAAGACCCTATAGTGTGCTAGAAGACAACAGGGCCGTAATTATAATATATATTGGGGGGGGACATCCCCCCCCAATATTCAAATATGCTCAAAATGCCCCCCCCAATATATTGATATAAAAAATATAAATAATAAAAAAATTGCTATGCTCCGACAGGCAACCACGCACCGTCGTCTAAAATAATCATTAGCAAATGTAATCATAATCATAACTAAACTTAACAAATTGCCATTATTATTACTACTGGTTCTAGTATTACCGTGTTCTGCGTGTGGTTTTTCCAAGTGGTGTTGCCGTACCCCAGCAGAAGCCGTTGCTCGACTGCTGTGGGTAGGTACAATCAATGTCGAACACTGTATCTCTATTTCATTACTTTCAAATGTATTAAAAAGTGGAAAACTAGAAATATGAGTGTTACGCAGGCTATATCACTGTCGATTGTGATAGTTTTTGTAAAGTGTTATGAAAATGATAATTTTATGAATGGTTATTGTCTCGCAATGTTATGCTAAATTCCTGTCAAAACGTTAGCTAGCTAGCATACATTCCGTGCATTAGCTAGCGAACAGCCCATACATTCTAAGCATATTCCACTCGCTAGCTTTGCGTAAAGTTAGGATCCGTTAATGTTCCCATCAGCTGATGAAACAACAAAAGGGAAAAAAGAAAAAACAGAGCAATGTAATACAATACACTATTAAACATTATTGTAAAAAATAAAAAATAAATTAAAAGTTCATCCCATGTGTTAGTGAATTTTGAAATATTTTAGAAGGGCAGGAAATGAGTTTTCAAATTTTGAATTTTTTCAGGGGGGGGGGTCAGATTTGGTCCCCCCTAATGTTGACTCCATGGCTTTTCAGCAAAAGGTTTGTCATACTAATGACAAAGATTTTTAGGAAAGGATATCCTATCCAATATCTTCCTTGCTTGCAATCAGCTCTACCTGTTAGAATTGTTTTATTCATAATGTGTTGCAGCTGGTGTATCAATATTCATAAATGCATCAGTCAAGTACTTCTCTCCTGCCTCTTAGTGCACTTTCAATCATGCACAATTTTCATCAGTGTACTTATCCAACCATCCCATCTCTGCTGGGTTTACTCCTGACTTGTACAGTTTACAGTCCACAAAGTGTCTTTTAAAGCAACTTTTAAAGCAACTATCCACCCCATACTCAAAGGGTAATGCATATCAAAGGTGCGCTTAGTGCAGAGAACACAAACAACACATCGGGAGTCTGTTACTTCAATTCCCTTTCCACTTTTTTGCTTTCAATATGCAAAGTTCTCCATACTAATAGGCTGATTTACATTTTCCTTGCTTGAATAAACTTCATATAAGCTTTGAACATCCCGTTTGTGAATCCTTTTCAGGTCGGGTATGTGTCACCCTCGAGGGTTTCCTCTCAGTCCCCACAGGTTGCAGAGCTGAAGAGTACGTTCTTATAGACTGTGACGGCAGAGGCAATAGCCTGTTCCTCAGTGTTTTGTAGCGGTCAAAGTGACGACTTTCACTGACATTCTGATCACTCCATGTGAAGCAGAATCCTAAGATGTCTACTGCAGCTGATCTGCTGTGGACCGGGTCTTTAGTGAGACATTCCGCTTGCTGATGGCGGCATTTGCTTTTAACTGGATCCGTCTTTTCTCTCACTGAGGGAAAATGCAGCTGAGGCCCCAGGCAATAGAGGAGCCTGGTATATTTGAAAAGCTCCATTGCATTTCCACTGGCAATAATGACGATCTGTCTTACGATCCTCTCTTGCAAAAAAAAAAAAAAAAAGCTTTGTAAAACGGTTTAGTTAGTTAGTGCTTTTCTTCTTTTTTTGAAGATTAAGAGGCCCATCAATGAATTGACTGGTGTAACTTCAAGACAGGTTTACTTGCTGTCATATCTTAGATGATAAAGTCATCACAAAAGATTTTTTTACAATGCACACACTGCTTAAACTCTTATTAAAATCAAACTTGTGAAAACGTCTTTATTTTTTATGACTGAAGTGACAGACACTTTTTGATTTTTTTTCTTCAAAACAGCATCCCTCCCTACCATAGCCAGAGGCAATTTCTGTCCTCCAAACAAAACGGAGGAGCTGCTTTTGTGAAATATTCAACATGCAAGAGCAACAGTCTTAAGCAGTGGGTCTCACCCCAGTAATTTCGTGTTTGCACACAAGGTATATCTTTTTTCATCCCCCGCTTGTTGTAATTCGTTAGGTCTGACTGAGCTGATGACTGAATTTAACATCTCCTGATAGTCAATTTGCTGTAAGTCCAGAGTGAAAAAGGCATGGTGGGGTGCATTTGTGCTATTTGGAAGATACGTGTGAAGGAGTTCATTTAACATCCTTTAGTAGCTGTTTGTGTCAGCCCTTAAATTAATCTCAGTCATTTGCCCCAGTGAAGCTTAATTAGATGTTGAATAAAGTAGTCTTGGCCACAAAACTGTTGGAAATAAACTAAACCTTATTCAATTTAGATGAATGTCCAATTGTTTTTCTAATTTAACAAGCACAAAATAAAATGAAGGAGTAATTGTCATTGTCTTTTTTCTATTTCTGAACCTCTCATTTCTTTTACAAATGAACTAAAAGCAGTTGCATTGGCAGTGGATGTCAAACTGAGACCGGTCAAATCTAATGAACTTATTAAGAGCTAAGCTGGAATGGAAACCAAGGCTGGCGAGGACTAGTCCCCAAAGGGTTCAATAGCCTGTAAAAAAAAACACTGAGGAGGGAATACCATGTTTGATGTCAGCTTATCAAACCTCAAAGATTTGTATTGATAAATAATATATAACTTACATATTACTGGTATGTTAGTAATATAATCATTAAAAAAGGATATTCATGTTGCATGTAAAACATGTTGTTCCAATCAATTCAAATATTCAATATTTATGAGCAGAATTAAACCATTACAGCTCGTGTGTATATAGTGATGGGGATTAGTCGTGCCACCCTGGGAAACTATCATGTTGATTTGCATACATTTGAAACTATGTAAGATACACTACACTACACTTACTCCAGCCATTTCACCAATGCTACGCTCAGACTGCAGGCTTCAATGCTAAATTCCAGCAGTGTGGTGTGGTGTAGTGGTAAGTGTAGTGTGTGGTAAGCGTAGTGTGGTGTAGTCTAGTGGTAAGGAGCAGGGCTCGTAACCAAAGGGTTGCTGGTTCGCTTCCTCACTAGGGTTTTGCTGTAGTTCCCTTGGGCAAGGTACTTAACCTACAATTGCTTCAGTAAATATCCAGCTGTATAAATGGATAAAAGTGTCACCCACTGGACATCAACATCTGCAAAATGACAATAATGTAATGTAAATCAAAATCGTTGTTTTTTGGTCTGACTGTTGACATTCATTTTTGAAAGTGCCCCATATTCAATATCAGTATGAATGGGGTCCTGAAAAGTTCCACATGTGCACATAAACACCAACAAAAGACATTACATCTGTCTAGTCACACAGAATAATACAGACTAATACAGACTAATACAGAATAATACTAACCTGTTGTGTGCAGAGTGATGTAAAAATCACTTGGGCCATGTTAAATACATTCACTTCCAATCTGAGCATCCTACACAGGTCTACAGGCCCAAATCAGAACTAAAAAGATGAAACTTCATGTGTTTTTCTGCTGTTCACACTGTTCTAAAAACGTCTGAACTGGGTCACATATGAAGGAGAAAATCAGAAATGGGCCACTTTTGGCTGTAGTCTGAACATGGTGTGTCTCTGCATCCAAGTATGCATGCACAATATTCTGAGGGTTTCTGGTTGATTCTCAAATTCTAACTAATAACATACCAAGTTTAATGACAAGAACAGGCCATTCATCCCAGCTAAGTTTGTTGTTTTGGCAGCTATGCTAATCAAACGAAAAGAGCTAATGGAAAGAACACTGTCAGTTTAGCTCATTCGAAGAAAAAAAGCAGTTCTTTTTCAATTCCATTCGTCTACTAAATTTATTCAAACTCAGCGTTACCAATGTGTACTTATTTTAAATGCATTCTCTGTCTGTCCCCCATTGATGACAGAGGAAGATGTCATTAATGGGGGACAGACTGACGTGTATCAACTCATTTAATTGATTAAGGTTTCTCAGCTGAACTGTGCATCATTCAGATGACCAATTCTAAAATGATCTTCTTAAAAAGCAAATGTTTACATTTGTACACAAACTGGTGATGTAACAGAGTCGCAGGCCACACTCTAAAGGGTACATACAATACCTTATCAATATAGGTTGTTTAAGAACCCCATTTAGATTTGGAATTACGCTAAAATCAGTAAAGCATCATGTGTATGTCCACTCAAATACCTTCTGTATTGAAAGTTTGAAAATGTAAGCTAATTTTTTTATTTGTGTGCCAATCACATTAGCTCTTAAGTTATACTTGTTTTGGGGAATGGATATACTTCTCTTATTACTTATAAGTACATTGTACTGTGCTCTTAAAATGGATAAGAACAGTGAATATACTTATGCAGTGGCTGCATTGAGGGAGTGTGCATATATATTGAACTTGTTGGAAAAAACCTGTATCTAGGGGTCATCCCCATGATGTTTTTTGTCACTCATGTTCAACCAACTCCAAACTAATCAGGAGGACTAGTGGTGACCAATTTTAAGTTGAATATTACTAACTGAGTAGTGATTTCCCACTGAGGCAGTGATCTGGGTATTTATCACTGACCGGTTTCAGACCTTAAATTCCCAGTAGTGGGGTACAAGTGGCCTATTGATCACAACCATGTCCCTCAACCAAAAAAAAAAAAAAAGGGGTCATGTTGCTGAAGTACAGTTGGTTCCTGCTTGTGGACTACTTACTGCGCAGTGGCTACAGTATATTTATGTTTTATCTTTTTTCATTATTGTATATAAAATAGGCTTTTCTCAAAAAAACACAAATTGATCATTGTTCTCCATCTATTAACAATGGCATCATTATATCAATATACAGTACCAGTCAAAAGGACCAGACACACCTGATTATGATAATGGGAAACATGCATTCAAAGACATTTTGATCTTAAGACGTATGCTTAAATGCTTGAGATTTGTTTCTTAGACCAGTGTTTCTCAATCCTACTCCTGGAGGCCCACTGTCCTGCATGTTTTCCATCTTTCCCTGCTCTACCTACTTGACTGACCTCATCAGTGGCACTTTTGATTAGCTGAGCACATCTGATTTAATCAAGAGCATGTTAATCGCACTAATCAGGTGTGTTTGGAGCAAGGATAGATAGAAGATATGCAGGACAGTGGGCCTCCAGGAGTAGGATTGAGAAATACTGTCTTAGACAAGTATAGTGGAGAGTGAAGTTGATGCCTATGTATGAATTTCTTTCCAAAAAATTAATTAAAAATAATTTGGCTACTTTGAAGAATCTAAAATATATCATAGTTTTCATTTGTTTAACACTTTTTTGGCCACTTCATAATTCCATTTGTCTTATTTCACAGTTTTGATGTCTTTAATATTATTCTAAAATGTGGAAAGTAGTAAAAATAAAGAAAAAGTAGGTGTGTCCAAACTTTTGATAAGTACTGTAAATAGGACATGCAGATCTCTTCAGCATACTGTAAACCTAGAATAAGGACTTTGCTCTTTGGCTTTTAACCAGGAATTAATTGCCAGGAAGGGCTCTGATCTGTAATCACTCCAATTGGTTTTGTGGAACAATCGATCCTGACGGCATCCATCATCAGTTTGTCTGTAGGAGTCCTTCATTACTTTAACTAATCTACTCGGGAAGCAATACAGACACAGGACCTTTTTTTCCACAACATCCTAATATTTCATCCCCTATATCATATGCAGTTGAATACATTTACTATTTTTGATAAATATAAAATATTAAATATAATATTAATAACATATGTATTAATATTATATTTAAAATATTTTACTATTTTGTATAGATAGATAGATAGATAGATAGATAGATAGTTCAAAATATAATATTGAGTTTATTTTGTGTATGTTACGTTTTATTTTTCCATAAGATTTAAAAGGCAGTTTACGTATGAAAGTAGTAGAGAATTATTGGATTGATCAAAGTTTTGATTACATTTGACCACCATATCATATGTTTTGCTTGGTTTTGTATATTCCTATGCCTGTCTCAGCATTCTACAGTCTACATTAAAGCAGTGACAGTTTCTATATGGTCATATACACCATGAAGACTAAATGACATGGATGGTTTACAAAAAGCCACTGCCATTTTTGCATGTTTGGTCTGCTTCTGTGGGAAAAAAAGTTGTTAGTCTTAGTAAATGTGTTATAGTAGCAGCTTAAAAATACCCAGAAAAGTACAATTCCAGCAAAAATATATTGTTTTGCCAAAGCAGACCACAAGTCTGAGGGCAATTACTCTCACATCTTCAACTTCTGTGGTGGAGGAAAATATAGAAAGCCTCTTCATAGTGTTGTGAATGCCTGGCTCCATCTCTTAGACTGGAATCTCCTCTTCTCCTCAAATCAGTTAACACTCTGATCTGATGACATAAAGAAACTGTGGCATGCATAGCAATGAGTGCATGTCAGTTAAGCAGCTTTGTTTGTACTCAGCAACAATACCAGAAGAAAATTCACTCCTTGGCATTGTAGCATGTTCAACAGATGAGGCAGGCGATAGATTTGCAATATCAACATACCCTGATGGTCTTTACAATGTGGACACTCTTTAATAGACAATAATCAGTGAAGACACTTGTTGCCAGGTATGTATTTTTCTAAATCATGATTGCTTTTCACTAGCACAAACTGTTAGCATCTTGTGCCTTTAAAACTGAAGCCAGCTTGTTGAAGGTTTTATTTTGTGAATACTGTCGCTGCTGAATACTGAATGATTTCTTCATATTTGAGGATCTTGGATGACAGTAATCATTGCTCTTCTTCCATTTGTTCTGTGCTTGAAATATGTATTGCCTCATTTATTGTGGAAAAGGAATTCCTCTAGGATGACTTCCCATTTACTCTGAACAGATACAGTATCACTCACGATTACCCCCGGGATCCTTTACAGATCAGATGCTAGTATTCATGTTGTGAATAATATTCTGGTCAATGTGTTTTGTGATTCAATGCATGTGATCATATAATGTTTAAAATTATTCTAGACACATCCTAAACTCCAAAAAAATAGATGGCATTGTATGATACAAAACATATTGAGAGGGGAAAAAACTGTTTGCCTCTTCCAAAAATACCAATGAGCAGTTTTACAATGAAACCAAAAAAGGCCATGAAAACTAACAAGCTTTTAGGTGGTCTAAAGTGCTCCACCCAATACCATTTGCTCCGCTGAAAGACTGTTTCAGCTCTGTTGGTCGCAAAGTCAGCTGAGTATTTAAGGATCCTCAAAAGATTTACACATTATTAGGAACTTTCACCTTGGATTTTCACCTCCATCAATCACAGTGATTTGTGGGAACGTGATGGAGGATTCAGAAACACTTTGATGCAAAGCACATTCCAGAAGGAATGATGGCTGGCCTACTTTTCAGGTAACTGGGGCATTGCAACGCAAATAATGAATGTGACAGTTGATTAATGGGAAAATGCAAATTAGAGTCACTTCAAATATTTCCATATTAAACACATATTTCTTATTTTATGCTTTGGTGTAATGAGTAATAAGTCTTATTTTGTCTCCTGTTAAATAAAAAAAACAGGAAATCATCTAAAAAGCCATAAAATCTTTTTAAACCTAGTCTCAGGGAGAAAAAAAATGTCACAGTGGTTTCCCTTTAAAAGAATCTCTCTTTGGGGTGGGGAATGTCTTTATGTCAAACAGGAGACAGAGACAATAAAAGCTAGTTAGAAATTCTCTTTGTTGGTAACTTTTTTCAGTATCTTCAAAATCCAGCTGCAAATTTCTAGTGGTAAGGAGCAGGGCTCGTAACGAAAAAGTTTCCGGTTTGATTCCCCACTGGGGCACTGCTGGTGTGCTCTTGGGTAAGGGACTCTACCCAGAATTGCCTCAGTGAATATCCAGCTGTTTAAAGGAATAACATGTAAAAACTGTAGCTGTAAATTGTTTAATGCTTTAGCCTCTCCTGGACCTTCCACAGAGGCTTGGTATAGTCACATAAAACAGGCAAGTAAGGAAGATCACATGGTCAAGGTTTACCCTAGGAGACCCATATGGTCTATATGTGGAGCAACTAAACAAATGCAAACTATTATCAACAAAAAGGTAATGTATTGCTTGTGTTGTTTTGCTTATTATGAGCATAAAAGAGTTAATAAACCCCTTGTGAGGTGGAGAAGCAAATATATCTCTAGTTTGACTTTTTGTGTAACAAACACGCCCTCTTCCTTTTGCATTACACAATAATTAAGATAAACAATGACCTACTCTCTGAACATGGTTGACAAACCCAGAACTGTTAGTAGTACTGTTTTGGAGAAACACATGAATACGAATTTGATGGTAATTTGTTATTAACACACAGATTTAATATAGGAATTATGGCCCAGTGCCTGGAATGTGGCTTTATGAAAATCTATTTCAAGCTTCCAAAATAGTCAGACAGCCTTTTGAAAGAGCTTAAATTTGGAGTGTCAGGGAAACCTATTTCCAGATAGGTCTGAAAGCACTAAAAGCATTTAAATGATTTCCTGAGCTTCACAGAGATCAGCTACTGAAACCATACTCAAAAGAGCAGAACATTTATTGTAGGGGTATACCGTACCATTGACTATAATGAGGTCTTTTCATAAAGCTTAGACAGCTGAATTGAAACGAATTCTGCGAGTCAGATCTTTCCAATAAATTTCCCGTAAAACTCTTTCATATGCTTTGCAGGTGATTCACAAGTTTGAAGACGGTTTTTTTCCAGCACTTTTTATTCCAATATTTAACAGAACCAAGAGCCAGTTTTCAGTACTTTCTAACCTATATGTCTGCCTGGTGGGTATAGTATTTGGTGTTTTTTAATGATTCCCTTGTGATCTAGCCAGTTCAGTAGACTAATACACAGGAAAGCAAACCTCAACAGCACAGCCAATATATATGGACATCCACCTGATTTTAGGAAGAACTTGGGGCAATGATTTTAAAAACACAGGAAAGATCACCAGTGTTCGGAAATGACATTGCCGTGCCTTTTCCTTGGTCTTTTGACAGTTGACAGATGCTGTACAAAGGGATGCGATCCAGATGGAAGGAGAATGAGTCATATTGTATTTGGCATTTGAAAACTTTCAATGACTGCAACTTCTGTTTTATTTATAATTACATATCAGCTAGGTAGATGCCCTTATCCGGGATGACTTACACAGCTTTCCTTTTTACATATCATCCCCTTACATACACAGCTGGGTATTATAATGCATCAATTTAGTTTAAGCACCTTGCTCAAGGGGGGCATTGTGCCCACTCAGAAATTGAACCAGCTCTCTTCAAGTTACAAACTTGGTTCCTTTAAAAACTGCCATGCTTCCCTCCTAAAATGGCAGGAATTGAATCAGGGTCCCAGAAGCAACATTAGGCTATAGGTCCGTAACTACTAAGCACTGTTTCATTTACACTGGTTTGAGTTCTCAATGAGGAGAGGCATTGAGTGCTGACAGTCAAGCAGAGACTGTGGGCAGTGGTGTGTTCTTCAGTAGTGTCAATAGTAAATGTGTAAGTCCTTATCCAAGTCTGGGTCTATATCCTCCAGGTTTTGCAGTAAATGCTGGACTTAAGGATAAAGGTTAATTAAATGGAGTAACATCTAGCAGAGCAGTACATGTGTTTTACCTGTGCATGCACCACCATTCATGAAGTAGCTTTTACTGAGAGAATGCAGAGCATACATGAACACAACAAGGGGCAGTCACCTGCATAAACAAGTTAGCGATTGTCTAGATTCCCAACTTAAAAAACTTGATTTGGTTAATAAAATCACAATGTGCACTTGGCTAACTGAGGCATCTCATCCTTTGGCCCTAGCCCAACCCTTTACCAGAGGTTCCCATGGCAACACAGGGTATTTGAAAATAGTCACTCAACACTTAAATGGAGTCGCTTAAATAGAGTCCTGGTGCATAATGCAGAAATATTGAAATTGTATACAGTAGTAATACTTCGCAATTCCATCAACAGCTATATCATTGGCTAGATACGTTACCTTGCTATACTTATCCGCTGCCTTAGTCAAAATTCATAAAAACATTAAGAAAGCACTTTTCTTTGATTTTATTATGTGTCCCTGACTTATGGCATATTAGGACTCTGTGCTGCATATGTAATTTTACAAGTGTAACTTCCTGTTATGTATAATGTGGTATGATATTATTATGATTCAGGGGCAGAAGAGAACAGGAAAGAACAGAAAAGGATGGGAGGTAGAAGCACCTTTTGTTACATTCCATTACTTTTAGAAGAGAATCAATCTGTTTGTCACATAAATAAAAGTGTTTTTATTTGTATTTTTACATTTTCTTCAAGTAAATTAACATTCTACTTTCAAAATGTGTAAAACCAGCACATTATTATTATTATATTATTACTATTATATTATTATATTAGTAGTAATATTAGTAGTAGTAGTATTGAGTGGTTTTGATGCCTCATCATTGAACTAATGAGTGCCACTTCAACATAAGTTGTGTAAAACACATCATAACATGCTCTTGATTGCTTCAGGAGAAGCTATAACAGTCATGTCTCTCTCACTGCCAAGATATTGAAAAGCTGAGGAAAAAAAGAAATAGGCTTTGGTGAACAGGAGTGTGAAAATCTGCAGTTCTTACCCCTGCTTCATCCTTGATGTACCCCTAGCTCTGTCACTCTGAGTTTCATCACAGTCTAACCAAATGTTGACTGTCCCTCCAGTGCATGGGTTGGCTCAGCAGAGCTGCTTTGAATAAACCTCACTAGGCTGCGAAATCTGAAGCCTGAAATCTCTACAGTTTCCCATCAAAAGGCATGCATTTCAAATACAGCTCAACGAAGAGTCAATCCAATCTACAGAAAAAAGTGCTTAGCCATCCCAAAAATCAATAACAATTCAAGGGGAGTAACGCATTTTGTCATAAAGTAATACTGAATGTAATGGCAAATAGTGTGTAAATTTGAAAGACCTGTTGTACATCGCTGTGAATTACAGACACAATAGGCATGGCAAATGTTGTTTTCTTTCAGCAATAACAACATTTCACAGAAATGTCACACAAAATATATATGTTAATCTGCCCAAATGAATGTTGATTTGAGCAAATGTCCAGTCTGTTCTGGTTAACAACTGAGATCGATGGAGAAGTCACATAGGAGACCACACAATATATTGACATACCTGCCAGGCTGATGTCACACAAACTGTTTTATTGCTTATCCTAACTGACTAAGCAAAGGGAGGTCTGACAAGCTGGCAAAGTAAATTGGCCAATGATACACCAGGAGGCTAGCACTCTGACAGGCTGACACATAAGCTGACAGCAGAACATATGCTAAACAAGACTGAAACAAAATCAACAAAAAAAAACAACATGTGGGCTAAAAAATGATTTTGCACTGTCCTGTCCTATTTATGGTTATGACATCAAGTTGATATTGGGCCAAATTTTAACATGTTTAAAACATCCACATACCTAACAGAATAAAGGCATTTTAGGTGTATTAGCACAATGGTATCTCATTCAGTATTTTGTAGAGGTGGTAAACATATGATGCCAGAGTAACGGTTTCAATTTATATTAACTGACCAAAAAATGCTCATTGTATTTCCATACAGAATAATAAAATGAATTCCATCATGTTTGGAATTGCACAATTAGCCTTGGTGCAGAGCAGAATTTGGCAGTGATATTATTCTTTAATACTCTTAAACTCTTCACCTCTGGAAAAATGAGTTTATGCCACTTTTTAAAAGGCTCTTATCCAGATGCTGAGAGGCAAGAATTGGACCCTTTTTACATGCAAAGGCAGCAGAGAAAGAGTATGGTCCTTGACAGACTCTCCTTGCTGAGTTTGAAATGTGGGCCTCCAATTTGAGGGCTTCTTTTGAAACATTTCTCCACAGGGCTGAATCCTTCGAAATGCGGCAGAGCAGTGGAATTCAAGAATAATTTCAAGGCACTTAAAAACCATGACTCAGAAAAGACTCTATAAAGAGTAATTACACTGGGCTTTGGTATTGAAAATGACACTGTATATGCTTTCATTTGCATACTTCTCTTTGTTAGAATCTTTCCTTTGTGATTATAAAAGGGCAAACCACCATTGGTGTGAAACATCCCAGTGTTTTTGTTAGTTATCTCCATAATTAAAGGTGTGTCCACTTCAACTAAGCATGTGACAGAGGAGAGGAGAGAGAGGGAGCAAACAGGAGCATATGCAGTTGGTTAGGAAAGAAGCCTTCCATAACGTCAGCTTCAAAGACTAGATGAAACAGTTGCCTTAGAGATATATGTATGTCAACTGTTTGTGATACTTTTGGTATTGTAACATACAATATACTGCTAGTATCAGCTAGAGGCTACATTGGTGTTTTCTTTTATTTGTGGCCTAAATTTGTGATCTGAAAAGCTTTCAAATACTACATCCCCCTGGCCATGAATTGCTTGCCAAATGTTTCTTTGGCCAGCAGATTTATTTTGCCATTTTAATGCAGGAATATGTTTGTTTGTTTCCCTGATTAATACTTCCAGCTCTAGCGGTTGGAATATATCCTACCTCTGCCGTATGTTTGCTTGTTTAGTGAGCCATATTTGCTGTGAGTTCAAAAATGCAGTCCACAGTTTAGGAGGGGAAGGGGTGTAACTGAAGTGTGGTGAGGGGTGCTGGTTGTGTGTAAAAGCATTTACATAATCACTATGATTAAATACCCTGTAAAAGTAAAATTATTAGCATAAGCAGTCTCAGACAAAGTGCAGTTATTCGTCTCAGCTTTAGCTGATGACCCCTTAAAACAATAGAGTATGCATGAGAACACTGAAACCAGACCAGCAAGTAACAGTCAGCAGGAATTTGCACAAGAGAAAAGTCTTCAAAATGTTTCAGTCATTTCAATGTAATCAAAGGCAATACAAGACAACAGCTGCAAATTATGAAGGGTCTTGACTGAAGACAACTAATAGGCATGGAAATGGTAACAACAAATATCAGGTGCTAGTAGCTAGCTACCAAACTAGCTGTGAAGCTAGATCAATAGACACACAGATCCTATTGTGTATATTTGCTCCAGTACTAATATTTCACACTGAAATCCTTGAGCACATCAAAACAAAAAGCCAACATTAGTTCAGTTGCTATGTGAATTGCATCCAGTAGCCAAGCAATTATTACTGCTGAAGGCAGGGTGTTGTAAGTGGTTGTGAAGACTGCATCTAATTTATCAGTTACTTCAACTAAAAAAACTAATCAGCTGATGTTTTGATCAACTGACAGCCCTGCTATATGTATTTGCAATGGGGGTTGTGTGGGTAGGCGAATCTCAATGCTCTGGAGGTGGCCATCTTCCAACACAGACTGAAGACCCAGCTCCTCCCCTTACACAACAAAAATATATGATCATATATTAGAAAATGTAGTGCAATATGTTAAATAATATAATTCCATACATAGGAAATCACTCCTTATATTTGTCAATATATTACAATATATCCATGGACCATGTACAGCTGAATATTGTTACATATAAAAAAATATATTTTAATAAAGGCACAAACTATAGTACATTTTTACATGAAATAATTTTTAATGAAATGTTTATTTCATTCATTCTTTCATTTCATGAATTAACAAAATTCCTCTAAACTTTTACGCAATGTGGATCAACACAGCTGTCGCTGAACTGCCATCAGTTTATATAATGTTGAACATAAGACATTCATATGTCAGTCATCTGACATTTTACTGTTTAGATGCTAGACAATTAATATGTGAAAATATGTATGAAAGTATATATGGAAGCTGGCATCATGTAGAAAATACAGATAAACTACTTCATCAGTACACCCTAAAAAATAATTCAGTGGCTTTGTAAATATCACAATAATAAAAAAGTATACTACCTTAATAAAATCTCTGAATATCACTTAAGTGATTGTTTGAGTTGGACATACCAAAATAAATGCCTAAAAATCCAACAGTTAATTTTGTTTTAAATTTACATCTATTATTAAAGTTTATTTCACGGAAAGAAATTAGCATTTGACTAACAAAATATACTTTTAAGATTTCCTTAATATTTTTTTGTAAATTTCAATCAAAATATTTGAGAAAGAAGTAATTATACTGATCAGTTTCTAGAGCTACGACTATTACTCATTCCAAATCACTCTTCATCTTCTTCAACAATTTAAGAAAATTAGTTAAGTTACGCTAAACGTCATGACGTGAACGCCATTAACAATCGCGCGCAAAGAGAACGTCCTCATGGGAAATCTGCTTTTCTATCTGCGCAACCTGGCTAGAAGCAAGAAAACTCCGCGGCGAGAACCACCTGGAAGACTCCTTGTAAATCCTGGTAAGTAGCCAGCTAGCAAAAGTTATTGTTGTTATTAAGTTAATATTGACCCTGTCTTCGTGCATACACGACTTTATAGGGTGCATATTTTCTGAATACTGCCGCAGCCACGCTAGTTAGCTTAACTACTTTGTGCAATGGGGAAGTCCTGATGTTACAATCGTCATGACTTTGTCTATTTATTCCAAATAGGGGGTGTAAAGTGGCTGTTCCTTTACTTGAGTGATGGCTGTATGCGTGGACAAACAAGCCATTTTAACATTTGGGCTGTGTCCCAGTTCAAAGACAGCTGCCTTATACTGTTTTGCACACTTGTCCTTAGTAGGCATGTCCCAAACCGAAGTCATCAAAAATGCGTCCTTCTAAGGTGCTTTATTTCGGTTAAATTTGAAAGCAGCGTCCCATATGTCTTTGCGATTACCTCAGGCTTCTCACTTCCGTTAAACCAATGGCGGCTGAAAACACCACAAAGGTATATGCGGTGGTAGCAGAGGAGCTCATTATAAATGTCCGTATGCAGTAGGGATGTAACTATACCAAAAACTCATGGTACGATAAAAAGTCCATGATACGATATTTATCGCGATATTAAAAATGACGAAAAAAATGACTTGAAAAATCAGCATTTTTATTTGTATAAAATTTGCTTTTCCTTTTAACTTAAAGTGCTTCTGCTTTTCTTCTTTAATAAAATAAAACAAAAGTAGCCAGGCATGACCTAAGCATGTGCAAAAATTGGCATGAATTGTCTTTGGCAATGAATGATTGAACTATGTATAATTCAGTGGCGGCTCCTGCCAAATCTCTCGGTGGGAAATTGTTGCGATGATGGCTAAGGTGACCCGTTTCATGGGTAAATTAGTCAGCTAGCTAACTTGACATTGTCACATTGCAAGCAAAGTGTTAGCTACTTTGCGGCCTGCTAGCCACGTTTTCCGTGGTGGTCCTAATTCTTTAGTTGCCAATTTATCCTGACGACTGAAAGGTATTTCTCTTAATGACATGATCGAGTTGCTCCGAGTTGAGGTAACATTAGCCACAAGCCTAGGCTATAGGCTAGGCTTAATCCTTTTTTTTCATAAAAGAGAAAAGGCGTGTAGCCTACCTTGCCTTCTTATTGAGCCTTATTGCCCTTGTGTTCTGCGTTTAACAATAAACAAGTATTTAATAGGGATGCACGATATTAGATTTTTGCCGATATCCGATGTGCCGATATTTTCAAACTCATTTTGGCCAATTGCCGATGCCGATACGGATATAGTGTGTGCGTGTGTATAGATATTTATATATAGATGCCGTGTAATTTAAAAATGGTCTCACTCCCCTCCGGAAGCAGAGAGAAGCTTATCAGTCTTATTATGATTGCTGTCTTATTTCCCATCGCATTCTCTCCTTATGGAGCCGCGATATTTATTTTGAATGAGCAGAGACACAGTAAAGTTACAGACTTTATTCGCTGTTCAGTGTCATTGTGTAAGTGTACAAGCACAAAAATTACGCCCTCTGTTCAAGTCCCAAAGCAGGAACTAGGCGATTGCGGGTTGTCTTATTTTCCATTGCTGTCTCTGCTTCCGGAGCCGCGTTATTTAAAAATTTTCTCACGCCCCCTCCAGAAGCAGAGTAAAGCTTAGCAGCACACAGCTAGGATCCTCCCAGGGTCAGAAACTTTGCTAGGGGTCGATCGAAACCATTAGGAACTCTGTTCGAGCCCCAAAGCACGAGCTCACAATCGCGGGCAGTCTTGTTTCATTTCAAATCACATTCTCTCCTTACGGAGCTGTGTTATTTAAAAATGGTCTCACGCCCCTCCAGAAGCAGAGAAAGGCTTAGCAGCACACAGCTAGGATCAGAAACTTAGCTGCCAGGGTCAGAAACTTAGCTAGGGGTCGATCGAAACCATTAGGACCTCCGTTCGAGCCCCAAAGCACGAGCTCACAATCGCGGGCAGTCTTGTTTCATTTCAAATCACATTCTCTCCTTACGGAGCTGTGTTATTTAAAAATGGTCTCACGCCCCTCCAGAAGCAGAGAAAAGCTTAGCAGCACGCAGCTAGGATCCTCCCAGAGTGAGAAACGTAGCTATATATTTTACCCCTCCTCGCATCACTGGTGCTTTACAAGCATTGCAAATAGCAATTTTGTTATCTGTTTCAGATAATTTGAAATACTTCCATACAGCTGACATGTTGAAGCTTGTTGCTGGCGCTCATAATAAACATTCAGCGTCATCGCGTGTGCATAGTTAACGCCTCACCTTATCGGCCAGGCACATCGGCAGAAATTTTCATATCTGCCGATGCCGGTAATTAACTTCTTACGTTTTTATCGGCCGATACCGATGTCGTGCCGATGTCATCGTGCATCCCTAGTATTTAATTTGTTTTAAAACTGTCATCTGTATCATTTAAAAAGCAACAATATACCTAATAATAGCCTAACAGTAAAGCTTACTTATATAGCACTAAAATCAAGATAAATGAAGTAATTTGCAAAAAAAAAAAAAAAAGCGATAATACAGCATATTGCGCTGTTGAGCCACCCTAAATCACCACAGGGGAAATTCCTTCACCACGACAGCCCTATACTTGTCCATTAATTATTCAGATAATTGCCATCCTTGTTAAGTAAACAATCTTATGTTGTAGTTTTAACACTCAGTGCTGTTTAGCCAGCATTTAAACGGCAGAATCTCGCAGATCAAATTAACGCCTTTGACATTAACGTCCCCTGACTTGGACAGAGAACGAACAGTACAGTTATCCACAAATTACAATAACGTGTGGGAATGACAAATGCTACAGTTTAGTGAAGAGAAATAATACTATCACAAAATGACACTGGTAATCATTAACCAGTTTACGTGATTGCTGTTGATTATTCTGTGAATCATTTGTTTTATTGTTAATCAAGGAGGATTACAAGTTGAAAACAATGATAGATTTAAAGGTAAGGTTTTCTGTTTCCAGCTCTCCTGCTGCCACTACTGTCTTGGGGGAGAGGTCTTCCCTAACCCCAATTAATAATAAAATATGAAATATTTCACAAAGTAATATTGACACCTGTTACCTGTTATCTGAATTTGGGTGTAAAATGACCCAGCAACTAAAAACATGCTTAATATCTAAAACCCATATTGGCGGAAGTATGCAGCCAAACAGACACTTGTTTCATGTTGTTAGTAAAAAAATTTTCACTATATGTCTCTTATTGAAGACAAGTGTAGGTACCACCATTTATTTATTATTGAAGAGACCAAATAAGGTTGCATTCATGTGCTGAAATGTGGAACTTTTGGGGCATCTTAGAATCTGAAACATATTTTTTAGAATGTCTGATATTATGGATATTGTCATGATATTCCTGTTGTCTTCTTACATGGATGTCTAATCACTTTTTTGCTCTGTGTCACAGATGCTGTTATTAACCACCACCCAGGGACCAAGATTGCAGAAGTATGGACAGCTAAAAGAAAAACATGTTGCATTCTGCTGGCCATCTTTTTTCTTTCAGTGGTATGGCTTGCTTTGTTTAAAGCCAAATCAGCTTTATAGTTTTGATGCTGAAGGATATTGTATCTCAGCAGAATAAAGGATACCAAAAAGTGTGATTGACCATTTTTACTAGCCATTAGTCTTTTGACAAAGAAATACATTTTTACATATATTTATATATACCTAGTATATATTTGAACATATATTTTACCATATAAATCTATATAACCAGTATGTATTTTGTCATATATATAACCATATTTGTATTTATATATAACCCGTATGTATGTTAGCATACATTTTACCATATATAGTAAATATTTTATATATACAAGTATATTATAAAATATAAAATGACAGATATATGAACATATATGTTGTCATATATTAAGATATATGAACATATAGTCATATTTTTGATGTGTGTAAAGTGGCAATTCCTTATGTATTTGTAATATATTCCCACGTTATATTATTCAATATATTTATTAGGAAGTAAATTACATATATTGATATTTAATATATGGGGAAATATATTTTCTTTGTGTAAGGGTCAGACTGCATCTTGGTTACACCTCAGTCCCCAACCAATAACACCACTACTTGTATTATTTGCTGTTTATTTTTTACGTGTAGTATCGCAATGTGTTTTGGATTCCTTGATCTAGTGATTGATGTATGGAAGTATACTTGACTTGTCTAGTCAGGTTGCACACATTAACTTATGGTAAGGATTGAATAGTGTTATGCTCACACTCACTGGTTTGGGAGTGTTGTTAGCTTGGTTTGACACTGTTGCTCATTCAGCTTGAATAGATACCCTTTGGTTCTTTTGTGCCTGAAGTCACTCTGGATAAGAATGTCTGCTAAATGAATGTAATGTAATGTAATGGGTGGGTCTCTTTGCCTTGGGCCCAGCAGCTACTTAATCTGTTCACTACTTAGCAGCTCTATTAACCTTGACCATGCTTGCCTACCAAGTTCAACAATGCCATTCGATACATACTCAGCCTAGTCTATTTTACCCTACTATTACACAGGGTCATAAAGTCCCAATCTGTTTGGTTGAAAATTACATGATTAATACCCTACTTATGTTTGTTATGGATGTAATCCAAGAGGAAAAAATAGTATGCAGAGTTCATTGTTGGACATATGAAATGAATATTCCATTTTTGTACTAAAATCAAGATATTTTGACATAAGAGGACTGGGACATCATGACATGGCAAAAAAAACCTCAAACATTTTTCACTTTTCAGTTGTGCTGTGGAAAGTGCTTTCCTGCAGTTTTTCCTCAGAGATGACCATTTTCCTTTTAATTTTCCCATTATCACTGAAAATAGTGAGACAAATCTGATTGAATCTCTCAAACCAGTGTTTCGCAAAGCGCTTGGACAGAATGACTCTTGGTAATCTGTGATACTAAACTCAGGGTATTTTTTTTTCCAAATGTCAATTCAGCCTAGGGATAAGGTTTTGATGTTTTTGGCTAAACTATGTTTCTTTGATCTGCTTGCTACTTTACAAGATTCAATTTAACTTTGAAAGTTATTTCAGACAGTAGTCTACATCAAAGAGTGCTAGGAAATACCTGTAGCCATTAAATTGGTAACAAAAAAGAAACCCTCAATCGTCAAGAGAATGGAACAGAGTGAACATACATTTAAAATAGCAAATTCTCTCATTCTGATTATCAGTTATTTTATGAAAAGATTTAGAATAATAAAAATCAGTTAACCAAGGCCATGTCTTAAAAATCAATCTTTTTTAAATGACTGATTGTGATTCTGTAGATCAGTTGATTTAATAAAATGAGCTTATTGGAATTTCAGAGTATGTAATATTAATGTTCAAAGGTAACCACATCACATTGCCCCATTCAAAAAGATATTAAAACACATTGTTTGATATCATCTGACTGTCCATCAAGATATATATGTTCTTCATTTCAGTTTGGGCTTTCTCCTGCACCCATATCTGAGTGAGGGACATGTTGAATTTTATAATAGTATCCTGTGTGCATTCCTGAGTTGTTTCCTAAATTGTTGTGATTTTAAATGTATCAAATCTGGATTCATGTAAAAAATTAATTTCTTACACAAAGATAGGACAAAGAGACCACCACCCTGCAGCTCAGGTAAAAAGTACAGTCTCCTTTGCATGCTTGGGAAAGAAAGTTTCAGCTTGACTATGTGCGTCTGGTTGGAGGAGGAAAAAACATTGTTTTGGAGAACAAGGAGAGACACCCTGCATGACACATCAATCTTGATATGCTGCCCCTTACAAAAATATCCAGAAGGACTGTTGGGCAATCTTGATAGCATGATGCAGTCTCCCAAGGGAAGTTCTGCATTTGTAAGAAACAAAAAATACTGCATCACATTTTGCAAACGGACAGTTAAATGTAGAGTCTGTACCTTTTCTGATATATTCAGACCACACATGCGGTTTTACTGGTAAATGCGTTAATAAATGCTGCTCTGTATTATACAGAATCAAACACATCCGGTAGGATTGCATGTACTCGGGAAGGAGTGTGATATGTGCCATTCTTTCTCTGCTTTATAAAGTGAAAAGGGCAGCATTCACATATTAAGGACAAATGAACCTGTCAATATTTCCCCCCTTTCACTCAATACACCCTTTATTTTTTATCAGCTTGCAAGCCACATAAATGATTGGCTCGCCCCGTATGGGCCTAGCCTTATGCAAACCGTGAGCAGCATTTAGCAACCAGTGATGTTTCTGAGATTGGCCAGAGACAAATGCCAGCCCAAAACTCATCTTCTCTGTGACAGTTCATTGATTATTTACAATGCTTTCCAGCAGAATAAATCATCTGAGGCAGTCTTTGTTTTATAGACTTATTTGTCATACCTTACACTCCCCCTATGTTTCCCTCTGATACTGTGGAGTAATGTATATCCCTTTTAAACATGCACCGAGGGCCGTAAAACCTCACCTTTCAGATGCGTTGGAGAGAAATGGAGATGTCACTGTTAAGGATGCATGTGAGAGAGCGAAGGTCAATCTGACCTACCAGTGTTGGATTACGGTCACAGTGTAAAGGTCTCAACAGGCAGTAACACACATGGTAGCTTGATACCATTAACATGTAGCGGAGGCATGCAGGTGAGCCAGCATGTGAATTTCCGCCACAAAAGGTGATAACACCTCTTTAATTTTCTCATGTCGGGACCTTGTCTTTAGCCCTGTTAGCTAACGGTATGTCCAGCTGTGATATGCAGATGGGGGGGGCCATAGTTTGAAACCAGCAGGAGACCCACCCTCTTTGCATACACTGCATTTGAAAATTTGTTTTATTTCTTATGTGGAACTGTATTTTGGAGTTGCATTTAGCACTGCAAATAGCAAATAAAACAACTCTAAGGCAGAACTAATTATGTGCAGGGGTATGTTAATTGTCATGACAAAAGAACATTACACATCTAGGCAGCAGACTTTTCTGGTAAAAATGTTCAGTGATCACAGAGTTGTTCAGTTTTGATTGTCTGTGAACCACAACATACTGGGCTTTGTGTTATGTGTCATGGTTATGCCTGGTGTACTGCAATGGTGCCTGTCCACAGCCAAATATAGATCTACTTGCTCCCTGAGAAGGATTTATTACATGACTTCTCTTCAAATATTCTTGTTGATTGGTCATGAACTTGGCTCCACTTATTTTACACACCACTTGTCATTTGCTTAGCTTCTTATCAGAGGCATCATATCCGTTGACTCACAATACTATGTCACAGTAAGCATCTAACAGTGGATATATGCTTCTCTGGGAACACATGAATAGTTAAAATAAGAAATATCACTCTGATATGTTCATTAATCATTCTCTCTTTACCTCTGTCTCTGTCTCTCTCTCTCTCTCTCTCTCTCTCTCTCACACACACACACACCCCTCCCCTTTTTTACATTACAGAATTATGTATTTTGACTAAAATATTCCACTACATCCTGTAGGGCTATTGGTACAGAATGCAATTACAGACACTCACATTCATTTGCATGTATTATCAGGTGCCTGGTTGAGAGTTGGACAGAATGTGTTTCCAAAAAATCCTGAAAATCCAATGCTTAATATTTCTATCATTTCTGCACCAATGTGAGCAAAATGGTACTGTTGGATTTTCTTCTAATTTTAAAAGTAAACAAACTGGACCAAAAGCGCTCTTGGAGAAAAAACTTTATTTGGTGCAGATGGAATCCGGCGGCATTTCTGCCTGCGAAGCTTTAACTGTTACCGTGATCGGCCTTTTATACCATGAAACAAATGGGGGCAGACAATATGTTTACACCATTGCAGCATCAACCTATGCTTCCAATGCAAATCAGAATCTTTTGATGCTAAAGGTTCCTTTGTCTGATGGTGGTTGCCAATTGCCCACTCCCGGTTGTATTCTGCTGTCGCCTGCCTGAATCAATTGCTCGTGGCGCCAACTGTAACGTGGCGCCAGAGGTGTGGAGCTTTCTTCTGTAACTATGGTAATAAGGCCATCAGGTTCAACAGTTCTCTGGTTAGGAGTTACTGTAATCTTACAGTACGGACAAATATTCCTCAAACATCAGTCTTGTAGTTTTTATTATTCTTAAAACATACTGCTGAAAAATGAGCTTATTCTTTCATGCTTTTTTGCATCTCTTTAACTTTTATCATTGATTTATTGATCACAAACACATACACACACACACACACACACACATGCATGCGCACACACACATGCACACACATACCTTTCAGTGCTGTTTGTTTACATTTCTCTGTCTTTCTATATCATTCTCTTCATTATAGCAACCCAGAAGACAACTGGAACCACTGACATTAAAACCCATGCTATTGACTTTTGGAAGAAGCATTCGGTTGTGTTTTGTCGGTATTTCTGATGTTCTCGGGCAAACAGCATGCACTCTCCCTCTTCCTGGTTCTCCTAAAAACAAAGAGGTCAGGGGAGCACGGAGAGGTCAGACTGCATGCTGAGTCCTAGCGCATCACAGACCATGCTGGCTCTGAGGCAACACCGCGGTGAAACCCGACCATAACTCACTTAGCACCATAGGAACCGACCCAATGGCATGTGTGCTGGACGGCTCCGTTTCATGTAAGTGGCTTCCTGGAAGATGGCTCCAGACTTCATCACCATTATCCCCCAGGCTGTCAGGCACCTGGAAAAAGTGAGAGTGTGATGCTTGCTCTTATTATGAAAGACAGTCTGCCTTTGGTGTGAATAGCACTGAAAAGATCTGTGCAGAGACAGGTTTGGACACTGTGTCTGTGATCACGCCCGATCCGACCCAGATTCAGGTGACTTCTTCGTGATCCAGAGGAATATGTTACTTTATTTTATGCGTACCACTAGGCCAGGCAAGTGTCATCTATGAATCCATATTCTTTCCATCAAATGAACACACCAGCATGCATTATTAACTAACATTTATAATGTCTATTTAATATTCCATAACATGAATTATGCTGTCTTTATGTTTATTTTTTATTTTGATGCCCTGGGTCTATAGCCCAAACAATACGGACTCTTTCCATTATTAAAACATGACTCTCTGCATTTGCTTATCAGATGTTCTGAGCCAAATTTCAGTGATGCAGTGCTTTAATTCTGCATGTTTTTTTTTTTTTTTTACATGGATTCCATTTATGCATCTTGAATTGTTGACACAGCAAAGCAACTCAGGTTAAACATCTGGATGACGAGAACAGCAGGAGTGTCCCGCATGGGATTTGAACCTGCAAAAAAACCAATTCCGGTTCGTTAACCACCATGCTGCACTCCCACTGCCCAGCTGGTTGTAGCGATCCCCTCTTCGCATATCCATCCTGCGGGGAAATCATTAATTCATGGATACAACTTCTGGGGAAAAGTGAATGGCCAAGTCACACTTTTTTCCCTCACTGTTATGCTACAACCTAGTGATGTCTTACCCCAGATAGAGGCATGATTGGCACTTTGGCCTGGTGCGACTGCACCTCAAGCTGGGAGTGTTCTCTGGAGCTCATCGCCTGCACTTCCACAGGCAGCCTTTTCACACCACAGAAACCCGAGCTGCCAGCTCTCCGGGTTGATATCTGTTCAGAAACAGAAAAGACGTTATCTTCTGTTTGTACCGGGAAAGACGCGGATTCCTCTAACGCCACAGCCGGTGGTATAACAGATCTGCCTTTTCTTTTATTTTCTGTCTCTGCCACAGGAATTGAATTTAGATTCTACAGCATCTGCATAATTCAGTAAATTTGCTCAATCACATCTCTACCGCCAGAGCTGCTCAGAAACATTACATTACATTGCATTCAAACGCGAGCACACAGGTGGAAAAGACAAAGCTCGGCAGCACTCACATCAGTACGTGTGTATGTGTGTGTACTGTGCGTGCGTGCGTGCATGCGTGCATGTGTGTGTTTTAATCTTTTGCTGAATGTTATACTTCCCTCTTTTTGCAATTTTTTTTCCAGCTAAAGGGAGATAATGCATCTATCAATCCTCTCCACACGTCCTTTTCATAAATGTCCTTACAGCCACACTAATTTACATCTCCAGCAGTGAGAGAGAGCAGCTGGGTCCTAATTTGACTGGGACTGCGTTCCTCAATTTCTTCCCAGTGCCTCGGAAGATCGCCTGAGGGCAGAACAGTGCAGGGTGGTGGGGGGAAGCCCATGACCATTGCAAACTTCTTTTTTTTTTTTTATGGAAAGCTTTCCTGTGGAATACACAGTGGCAGATTACAACCTGGCGTGCATTCTGGGACCTGCAAAAATGACCTTTCTGCAGCAGAGGCCGGCCCCTGTAGTACACCAGTGTGATGTTTTCGCTGCTTTGGGAATGTACTGCGATATGTGATTAAGAAGAGGAGGGTAAAAAAAGAGAGAGAGAGGGAAAGGTATTCGGCAGGCTCGTGCCCCATTTCTGTCAGTGCATTAAGTGACGGAACGCTCGGCATTGTTGCGGTCAGACTGGCATGGACCTGCCTCACAATGAAGCTTACTGGCAGGTCCAGATGGATTTACCCTGGCAGGTGTTTCCACACGTAGAGTGATTAGGCTACCTCCTGATCTGATTCAGCGCGCGTGCCTGCAATTACACCTGGTGCCGGATTTCAGAGGGTGGGTTTTTATTTTGCTTGCTTGCTGAGAAACACCTTTACTACTGCAGAAAATTAGAGTTTGATTGTTTGGGAAGCCGTCTTCAATCAGGACTCACTTCTCTTCTTTCTACCTGCTTATTGATGGAAATCAAGGGGAGGTGACCATGGAGAAAAGCATTTCCAGTTATTCATGTAGTATGCTCCTTATTTTAAAACACAATCAATAGTTATCAGCACCAGAGAATACATCAAGATATCTAACACGCAGTGAAACAGAGTCACAGGCTAAATAGTAATGGGGGACCAAATGTTTATTTTTGAAATTTTTTGATAGTAAAAAGAATCAGCCAAAGGGGCACATTTTAGCAAGCACAAGCATCTCCTTACTTGCCATGGTGTTCTGTTTTCATAGTATAATATATCTTTGTTTTTTTCTCATCTTTTGAGACTGCATCATTCAGACATGGGTGAAGCTAATGTGAAATCAGCCGACCATACAAACTGCTGTAGGCTGACATTACACCAAGGGCATTTAATTATATAATTTATGGACAAATATCTGAAATTGTCTAAAAGTGATAAATAGTACAACAGCATAAACTGAGGCCCGGATTAATACAACTTCAATACCCTTTCTCCTTCCTTCTGAGTAAGGAATGTAAGCATGTATTAACATTTCACTTTCAGTTTCTTACTGAAAAATATTGTATGAGTGCAGTGGTCACTGAAATTGAACAATGAAATATGAACAATGTTATTATTGAAATTGAAATTAATGATTAAGTATTTTTCATGGTAATATGTCAACGGCAAACAATCTCAATATTCGAGCACCGACTAAGATTTTATTGGATATAAGTGTTGTACAGCATTTCATTGATTTATTTGAAAACTGTATGGTCCAAATGTATTCTTACATCAATAATGTTCTGTGGGGACTCCCAAGTAGCTCAGTGGTCAAGGTGTTATCTTTGAACACAAACTGAGTTCTACAGTCCGGGTTCGATCCTGGCCGCGTCATCAGGCAACGATGTCCAGGAGTGCACAGCAGCAGAGGAAATCGGCTTTGCTTCACTGGGGATAGGGTGGGTAGGTCAGCCAGGAGTTTGTTCTTCCCATCACAGCCTTGCTGGTCAAGCTGGCACCCACTGTCTGCCTGTATAAAGCACCGTATGAAGAGTTTTCCACCAGCTCATGTCTGTCCAAGGCATGACTGCATGGGGAGAAGCATGTGAAAAGCTGGCATCACATGTTTCAGAGCATTCTAAAGAAAAAAACTATATATGTATATGTAGTAGATATATGTTCTGTAAATTGGTATGGTAAATTTCAAGTTATACAAATACATCCATGAATTACCACTTAAGATTAGCCACTGATTTATCCATATTACCAACAGAGAAGCAGAACTTTTGCAGCACTTTTAAATTAGGTACATGCTCAAAAACAAAAGAGGTCAGATGGGAGCCCTGGCAGAGGCGAGAGAGGGAGAAGGAAGAGGGTGAAGAACACAGATGAAAGGCGGGTTTCACTGTCTCTCCAGCCCTGTGCCTTTTCACGGAACCGCTGCTCTCGCAAAACAGACCTCCGATCTTCTCTGGCCATTCACAGTGCCAGGGGGACATTTTCAGAATGGTCTCACAACTGGGTCACAACCAGACAGGGAAGGTGGTAGTTTCCTTCAATGCTTTATGTTTCTCAGAGGTACAAAACACAACACCCCCTGTAACACTTCCATTTAACAGGGGGGGCAGAGTGAGCCACCTTATTCGTCTTGTTTCCTCAGCGAGTATCAAACCCGGTTCTATTTAAGAGACACCTGTTTTGACACTTCCCCTTAGTACATGTTGGCAGCATTGCACATCTCTCCCTGACTGGGAAAGACTTGCTGTCTTGCATTCACTCTGCCAGCACTCGTCTCATGATCTGCTAGCGTGTTTAATAAATCAGAGCTCTGTGTGAATTGTAGACCCTTTTACCTGTCTTTTTGATCTCCCCCAGGTAATATTTAAAGCTTTTTTTTTTCATTTTTGCAGAGACAGCTCTCCAACTGCAGTTGTTTAGCTGCCACTTGAAAAAGGCTTGACCCAGAGCCTAATAACTTTCATTGGAGTGGGTTCAGTCACACTGCGTGCTGAGGCATGGGCAACACCCATTATTGCTTGTACTTTTGCTTGTACTGTACACTGTTCCATCAGGTCCACTTCAGAAGCTTTGCGTTTTTTATTGTTATTTACAGGCATAGCTCATAATACTGTCTCTCTCATGTGATTGAATCTCAAAAAATATACTAGGTTGCCCACCCTCTACCATCTCCATGCTGAACGTGGTTCAGCCCAACCCAGTAAGTGATTCTCAGTTGCAATTACTGGGAATGGACCGCCTCGTTTTCTAGCTTTGAAGGGGGGGTGGGGGGTTGTTCTCGATGCAGCCACACATTAATTAAAGATGTTCAGCTCGAAAATGATTGTTTGTGGGTCGATGTGTTTGCAGCAGTAAATTAGCCGTGGTAATTCAGACTCCGTTCCTTCCAGCCTCACAGGAAAGGTTTGCCGGGAGGACGGATGCAGGACGAGGGTGAGGGTGGGTGGCAGTAAGGCCTTAAAGTTAGAGATCAACCCTTTCTGGACATGTTTAAATAAACCTGGATGCTCTGCCTCGGTTCCTTCCAGCCTCACAGGAAAGGTTTGCCGGGAAGACGGATGCAGAACCAGGGTGACGGGAGCCAGTAAGGCCTTAAAGTTAGAGATCAACCTTGCTGGACATGTTTAAACTAACCCAGATGCTCTGATGCATGCCAGTGTTAAGGGGAAAAAAGGAAGAAAGAACAGGCTTGGAGTTGTCATAGTGTGTAAAGGGCTCCTTAGCCCATGGGAAGTGCACGGCGACTTCAACCACTACAATCAAGGCGTGAGTGACAAATCACTCTCCCGTGTGATACTCGCAGGCAGTGTAGCTCCGCGATTAAACGCCAAAGGCAGGCACATATCTGCAGACAGAACACAGTTATACACGATAAGGTGACAGTGCATTCATGTTTGAAAAGGTTCCTCCTCTAATGGAATGTCCCCTTCATGTACAGTAAAAACAGGGATCAATCCATTATCACTATGCTATTGTAACCATTCTCTGTCAGATTGCTCTTTCTTTCACTGGTATGATCCTGTGATCTATTTTTCTTACAATTTATAGGTAATCCAATGCAGAGATTTGATTATATTTATTATACAGACTCCAAAATGCAGCTGCATGACTTGTCTACAATCTACCTAAACGTAATCAAGTTACTCCCCTCCTCATCTCACTTCACTGGCTTCCTGTTAACGCTCGCATCAAGTTCAAAATCTTGGTGCTGGCGTACAGGACAGTGAACGGGACAGCCCCCTCATACCTATGACCCCTCTTCAAACCCTATGTTCCCTCAAGATGGCTACATTCTGCACCTACAGGGCAACTGACTGTGCCAGCCCAATGGGGTTGTTCTTCTCCTTCACAATCCCTGTTTGTACAGGTCTCTCAGTGGTTGAATGAATTCCCCACGGGTGTTAGGACATCGAAATCACTGGCCATCTTCCGCCGCAGACTGAAGACCCACCTCTTCAGACTGCATCTTGGTTCCACTTCTATCCCCACCCCCTATTTCTAGCATATGTTGTTAATTTTGCGTGTAGTATTGTGATGTATTTTGATTTTGTGTTCTAAGGACTGTTGTATTATAGTGTACTTGGCTTCTGTCAGAGTGCACAAGTTAACTTGTGGTAGGGCTCAAATAGTGTTATGCTCACACTCACTAGTCTGGGAGTGTTGTTAGCCTGGTCAAACACTTTTGCTCATTTAAATTGAATGGATACACTTAAGTTCTATTGTGATGGAAGTCACTCTGGATAAGAGTGTCTGCTAAATGCATGTAATGCAATAAAGCTGCAACACATTGACAACAACATGTGTGTATGTCAGATGTGAGCCTGTGTGTTGTTTAAGGCAACAAGCAGGGGTCTGTGTGAGGTTTTGCTGTGACTACTAAAAAATGATGTGATGGGGAAACATGTCCCTGTGTTACTGTATGAGACTATTACACTGAATGGAGTAAGAGGAGCTGTCCTGTGCCTGTAACAATTGCTGATTTTTGACACACATGCAATGGAATCCACATACACAGTAGTGCTAACACTTGGTCCTTCTCCTGGGAGAAGTGGCTTTGAATGGGTATGAAACATTTTCGCTCCAGCTGTTTTGCAAGTCCAATGATGTGGGAACCCAAGTGGTGGAGTGGAGTGATCACCTTTGTCTGAAAAATGTACCTCCTGTTCTACCTTGCCTTCCGCACCAGTGGATGATTTTGTTTCCAGAATTGTAAAAAAAACATTCCATCACAGTCAGTGATGTCTTGTGCAACACCTCCCCCACCACACCCTACTGTCACACTGCAATTTTTCTATGTGGTCCCCCAGCTCAGTGTAATTTTTTGTCATGGCTCTCAAAAAAATTTTTTTTCCCTTGCAATGCTAATGCAAATGCAACACAACACATGCACGTCATGAAGGCATTTTCGCAAACATTGTCATTTGGGTTGAAGGGTGGTGCCACGTTAGGCCAGTACTGCATGCACCACAAAAATGGGATTGGTGAGGACTGAGAGAAATGGGGGAAAAAAATGCATATCAGATGAGAAGTGTTTTTGGCATCTCACTAAGCACTGATGAGGGTGCCACCAAGACATGACAGGTGTCTGGCTCTGACTATAATCATTTCCCCAACCATTCACTCCTTCGATTTATGTATTCGCACATTTATTTATACCCTTGGAAAACAGACACCTGGTTAATAGCCAGGTGCATTTGAGCGGACAGCCCTTAGCTGGCTGGGCTGGTGGGGGTGGCGGGATTGGGGGTTGGGGGGAGGGTACGCAAGGAGAGGGATGGAGGTGCAGACGGCTCTCCCAGAAAAAGGGAACCAGCTGCAGATGAGGAACAGAGCAGTGGGCGAGAAGCAAATGGAAAAGTTACAATCGCCATCTGTCTCTGCTCCTCTCTGTTATTCCTTTTCACTGCACGCATCTGTTTCTCTGTTTCTTTTTCTTTCTCTCTCTCTGTCTCTCTATCTCCCCCCCTCTCTCTCTCCACATCGCTGTCCCTCCGTGGTCAGCCATCCGCTCATAGCTCCAAAGTGGGTCACCCTCTGCTTGTCTGTTTATCGTTCCTGTGAGTCAGCTGGGGTAACGGCGTCGCACTTTGACTCCCAGAGTTCAGATGAGGGTTGGCACACTCCTTTCATTGTCCTCAAAGATGCTAAAAAATAGAATAACAACAACAATAGAACAATGAGTGACCACACGCTCTTGAGGTGCCTGACATAAGGCAGACTTCATAATGCATTTTTGCTGTCTGATAAATAAGATATTCTACTTTGAAGTTGTAGGACAAAACAAACTGTCATCAATCAGCAATTAAGTCATTACCATATAACAGCCATTTGCAGTGAATTTAATAAATACAAATGGCTGATAATGTAGTCTTATAATGTAGTACTGTGGAAATGACTAATACTTGAACAGTCATGACAAATATCCTTTATAAAAGAACAAGTAGTCACAGACATAAGGACAAATGAACAATATCCCAATATTAGTTCTATATCTCACGTAGACTTGATTACACACCAGCAATATCTTGGACCTGGTAAACGTGATTTAATCAGGAGCAGAAAATGAAACATCATCATCTTTACACTAGCCATAGAAAACAGTACATAATATATGCAATAGTTCCTACTAGTAGTAGTGTGAGTAGTACACAACTGTCATTTAGCAGGTGCGCTTATCCAGGGTGATTTAGACAGGTTACAGTTTTCACATGTTATCCATTGATACAGTTGGATATTCACTGAGGCAATTCTGGGTTAAGTACCTTGCCCAAGGGTACAGCAGCAGTGTCCCAGCACTGAATTGAACCAGCAACCTTTCGGTTACAAGCCCTAAATCTTACCACTATGCTATATTGCTGCCCTTAATTGTAGTGATACTAGCACTTGTAGTTCCTGAAGTAACAATAGTAATATGGTAGTAGTAAAAGTAATCAGAGTCTACCAGATGAAAATGTTATATTATAAATACATTATTGTTGTTGGCATGGCACAGTTAGAACGGAACGCTACCCATGTTACCACGCCTCTCTGCTTCATTCTTTTTATTATGTTTTGACAAGAGTATTTTTATTTGGCATTCTAGCCATCAGTCCTCAAAGCGGTGAGCGTGAAGCCATCTTCTTTTTTCATTAAATCGGGCTATTCACATGACAGCATTTAATCACTGAAAAAAAAATCAAACCGTGGGTATTGCTTTTTTCAAAAACTACTCTGAAAGAGAATTTCCATTTGAAGTACCTTTATAAGGAAAGTACATGTCAGAAAAAAATGCTGGCAGGCTAATGTCAGTCTTATTATCAACTGGGAATGTGCATTCTGGTCATTTCATGTACACATCTGAAGTCTGTACAGCTCAAATCAAATATGATATCATAATGAACATATTTACATGTTACTATGTGCATAAGTACTTAACATTCTGACATGCTGAAGGAGCTTGCTCTGATGTCTTTTGAAAATGAATCTGCTGCTTTACTGCAAACTATCAAAACTGAAATGACTAATGGTAATCATAAGTGAATCTGGTGCCATGAGGGCAATCAGTAGGATTTTATTTCTACTACATTCCATTTTTGCAAAATATGATTAAATTAAATATTGTGTTGTTTATTTTTCTCAACGAATGAATATGAATTGTTGCATTAAACCATATTTCTTTTAATTTTTTACCACCTTAAGAGGGATCTGAAAAGTAGTAGTTACTGCTGACTTGCTGCTTGTAGAATATTCGTTTTTAATATATTTGCCACCATTAATGACAAAGATGCCTGCTTGTGAGAATTTTTCAGATAGCTGCCATGTGATACAATTTTAAAATCCTATCTGAGGTCGACCCACTTATTTGGCATGGGCCACTTCTACAAAGCAGTAAAACCTTTAAAATTCATTAAATTCAAACTTAAACTTCAGTGAGTTTTCATGACATTCAAAAAAGCAAATGGGAAACAGAATGCTGTGATGAATATTGTTTTCAAGTTATTATTCAAACCAGGCCTAATCGCACATCAGATTCTGCATCATTCATACTTCCACTTTGTTTCAACCTTTCATTTGCTTACAAGACCCCAATGTCCTGGGAAACATTCCATGACCTGTCTTTTGCATATTAGTCCTTTACTGAGGCAATTCACGTTGAGCTCCTTGCTCAGGGGTGCAGCAGAGCCCCACCGGGGGATACGGACCTGCTCTGGTTACGAGAGCAGTTTCCCAGCCCCTGCTCCACGCTGCCTCAAAATAATGTATCGTTACTGAAGCACATAATAAGAGTCTGTGGTTATCGCATGCAGCCCGTTCTTCAATTTGTGCAAAAATTAGAAAGACAGGATTCTCCGTGATCAGAACAAATGCAATTATTCTCTCATGTTGTCCGCGATTAATTTCATATGGTTACTACCTTTCAGAATTTTGAGCTACGTCCATACCATTGCTCAACATGGATGATGAACTGTGTATGGATATTTCAGTGACAAGGCCAGAATTATTATTTTTTATTCATTTATTCAATTAAGCTGATGCAGCATATGGGGTTTATAATTGCCCTAGCAATGGTGGACAATTTCTATAAGCTTTTATGTCTAGGTTATTATGGTGTGAAAGTTACCATCTTCCTGCCGGAAAAGCTTTTGGCAAAAGCCAGAGAGGTGGAATGTCTTCAGATGATGATCTTTGACTCTCCTGCAGAATTAGTATTGCAATTGAGTTGCAGAAGTAAAATCTTTTTGCCATATTGAGGACTGTCCCGATCCATAATGCAAGACAGGAAAGCTCCATCTGCCCTTCAGAGCTCGCTGTTGCCTGAGTCTCCAAAACAGTATGCATCAATGGCAGATGCATGTTACTGATATCTCAGAAGTCCCCTGTGCATCCAACACATACACATTTTCTCCGAACATGCCTGTTTATCACTATATATAATTACAAGTGTCCATATTAGCTAAAAAATGAGTTGTAGGCCTCAGAAATGTCTCCTGAGTGCAAAGATCATTATGAGAGCTACCCAGCTCGCTATTCAACAGCAAGCCCATTATAGCTGCTGTAGGGTTGGGTATTAGCAAAAGGTATATGGGCTTTTCCAAATGTTTAAAGTTTAAAACATATAGCTACATACAATGTTATAAATATGCTTCCCCATCATGAACATACAAAAACATGCGAATGAGTGTGTCCAAAAATAAACAATTTTCTTTATTCACAATATCACTGATTTAAGAGCAGACGTTCAGCCTGGCAATGTGCCACAATCTAAAAATAATGGCTTATTTGTAACTGAACTAGACATTCAAAAAGAACTGGTCATTTAGATGTCTTCTATCAGGATTAATTAAGAATAGATATTAAGGTTACGGCTGGATTCTAGAGAAAAAAAAAAAAATGAGTCATTCTTCTCATTCTAAAGCGGTGAAGCACCCTATAATTATGAAATAGTGGGGAAAATTAATATCATAAAGGTAATTACTACCCTATAAATCAATGAAATCACCCCCATTTGCCCACTTATTTTGCCTCATTAGCATAGTGTCCAATGAACTCTATGAATTCCATTAAAACATAGCTAACAAGAGAGTGAATGACAAAGCCAAATATAGCTAATTTTCCTAGTCTACGCTCTTGGTGGCTACAAACACCAGCCCCGTTGCATGAGAAAATCCATTTCGGGCGGCTGTGAGAGTATTGTACAATTTGCTCTTATCTATCAATACAGCTTGCATTTGTGTTTGTGGTGGATTTCAGGGTGAGGGGAGACACTGACCTGAGGTGCATGTGCAATTACGTTTTGTTTGTTAGCTTTGCATGACTAAACGAACCTGTGAGCAGCGATATGGAGGGAACAATGAAAATGACATTTGAATTAGAAATGATTGTTTTAGGCCTGGAACTATGACGAAACAGCTTCTTCATGATGTGGCTCTGTGGTCAGCTCTCCCGTGCCAATATTCACAGTTTACCTTAATTGTCATTTAAGATATCAAATCAGAACTTAAAATCTAATTCTAAAATGTAATATTTCTATAGTTATAGTTTTATCCTGTATATCACTTTTCTGTATTTTAAAAGTACACAGCAAAAAGGTAGGGCGGCAGTGTAGCATAGCGGTAAGGAGCAGAGCTCATAACTAAAAGGTTGCTGGTTTGATTCCTCAGAAGGGTGCTGTTGTTGTCATCTCAGTAAATATCTAGCTGTATAAATGGATGACATGTAAAAATTGTAACCTATGTAATTCGATCTGGATAAGAGCATCTGCTAAATGACAATAATGCAAATGTAATATAAACCCCAGAGAAAGTATTTAATTGGACATATAAGAGGCATACCAGGTAAATGGTCAGTGCCTAAAAGGCTGACTTGTAAATGCCTGGCACATCCAACTGACATCATCGCTCTTCTGAGAGAGCCAGCCAAGGTGTCCTTTAAGGTCTCATCTTTGTTTACCTGTTTGTTTATTAAGGATGTGATGTCAATGCAAATCAACTGAGTACCTTAGCTTGCTCTTATGCTGTAGTTTGTGTGAACACCACAAACTTCCATTAAATTAAATAAATAAATAGGAGCTACAAAACACTTCTCTCTTTTCAAGCCACACATATAACGGAACTATCTGTACATTCCAGGTGAAAATTCTCCTTTTAACAAGGTACTAGTGAACACACCTAATGGTGACACAGGGTCCTGAGCTCCAAGAGTAAATTGATACCATTATGTTCTCTCCCTCGACACAAACATAGTAAATTAGGAAACTCCAGGGCAGGTTACTATGGAGAGAGGACTTACGTAAGCTTTTTTCCCAGAAGAAAAGCAGACCTATCACATTTAAATTCGGAGTTTCATCATCTGCAATGTGTTTCTCCTGACTGACCCGTCGAATACTAATCCGAATCAAACCATTTCTGAACCACAAAATAATCTCTCAGAAGCAACAATCAACCAAATAAAACTCATTCTGAACCAGAATTGCATCCGTCTGGAACAGCAAACGGCCAGTTGCTGTACCAGACAGTGTACTTATAACAAGGGGCTACATTCAGCCTTTCAAGTTGAAGGCTGGAGGAGTCAGTCTGCAGCAGCAGTGCTGACTGGATATGAGGTGCCTAGTCCTGGCACAAATCCGGAGAGCATAGCTGTTCTCTGCATCTGTTAGTAGAAAGGAACAGCACACGGAAAACCCTGTCAATGACCCTCCACAGAATATTCAGTACACACGCTATTATTTTGCCACACAGCATGTTGTCACAGAGCTCCACTCAAACTCCTGTCACATGCCTTTAAAGGCGTGAGCAGTGGTGAACAGGGTTAGTGTCTGCCGGTCGCTGAATTTTAACTCTTAAAACATTTCAAATGCACAGAATCATGGGAAGCAGCTCTGGAAGTGGACACATTGTATGGAATGACACACGGCAGGGGTTGACCGGGTCACTGTGCGTGATCTCCAGAGAAATCTCGTCTCGTCTCGTCTTATGGCTTATGAATTTATTCATCGGGGTCGCCGGACCCAGAGACGGGGATGTCCTCGGTGTGGCTGATCCCGGATTCGCAGCGGTATTGCAGCAGGCAGAGGGATGGCCTGTCACAAACATCACATCTGCGTGGGCCACTGCACAGCCTAGTGGCCTTGTCGTCTGCACGGGGGGGATCGTGCCACAAGGAATGGATTCAAACCTTCAGCAGCTGCCGGATAAGTCTGAACAACAGGCTGTGGGGTGACAACAGTCGCTGTGAGTCCACTTGAAAATATTCCATTCAGGCAGTCGAGGTTAATACGATGACTGAAGTGGTAATACACGAATAACTGAATAACAAAGCAAATGACAGAACTTGAGGGCTCTTCGCTTCATGGAGTCCGTATGTGGGCGTCACAGGAGAAGAGTAAAGGTAAATCCAGCACCTGAGGGCTCTTTTTAAAGTGTGAATATTGTATTGTACCCTCTACAATGTTTGAAGATGATGCTAAATAGGGGGCTGGTCCAGGAATCGTTTCCAGATGTTTATATCAAGCAAATCACTGCATTTCCACAGAACTTCTGAGAACCTTTACTCAAGCATATTCAGGATGTGATTTAGCGTATATATTTACTTTACAAAAGTATATGGAGGTGCTGTGGATAAACTTTGAATTTAAAAAGTATTAAGACCAATTTATGCACAGTCTTGGTCATCTTGAGATGGATTTTGGCCCAGCGTGAAAATCCTAGATTCAATATAATCTCCTAAAGCTGCATTTTCTCTGCATTATTGCATCACTAAGCAGTCGAGAAGGCCTGATGACCACTAAAAAAAATCATGATTAATTGGTTGCCTTGTATGAGCAAATGTGTTAAGACCACTTTGACTTACAAATAAATGCAAGCTTTACTTTTTTAAAACACATACCACATAATCTCCGTTTAGTTATGCTGAACTCTGCAAAACTGCATTTTGGAAGAAAACGTGTATATAATTGAGGGTCAGAGTTATGAGCAAATGTTGACTGAATCCAAGGATATGTTTCTTGGGGAGAATTGTACATCTCTGTCACAAATACAGAATATAAGATGGACAGAAGGCATGTGATGCGCAGTCTGGAAGCAAGATAATGACAGTGGGAGCTTTGAGAAGCTCTCGCTCATTATCACCAAAAGGAGGCTACAGTAAGAAACCTCTGTTGTTACACAATCCAACACTAATGCCAGAGCAATATTTCAAAAAATTATTATATTGTTCTCATTGAACTTGAACTTGTTTGTGAAAAATACAAAGCCTGAAGAGAATGAAAGAAAAGTAGGTGTTTTCTCAAACCTTGGATTTATGTTCAGACCTGTTAATTACTGTGCTGTGGTTTCAGGATTGACAGCCAATACACATTTCATTTCTTTATGGGTGGTAACTAAAGCACTCAATTAGCCATATAAACAGGATTATTTCCTTCAATATGCTACAGGTAATGTTTGATTGGCCTTTCATACAGAGCATGCACTTAAAATGAAGAAATTGTGGTCTTTGATTATGGAAAAGTTTCGCTTTGGCTTGAACAGAAGGTGTTGCTCAATCCAGCTTTAAAATAAAATCTTATGTTCACCCGGGAGAGAGAGCGCGAGCTTAGAGAAATAAATAAATAAATAAAGTTTGACAGTTTGGCCCCAAGGATAGGAGCAGTCAGCTGTAGCACGTTAACAGTTTCAACGGATCAGCGGCTTAGTGGCATCACCGCAGTGGAAATATGTGACAGGCGGGTGGAGGACTGCTCTCAAATCGGTACAAAGAGCAAGTGACTGTAAACTTACAACTAACTTTTCTAGTACCACTTGCACGTGCACTCATGTCATGTGATTTGTTTCTTAACAAATGAGAGGCCAATGTGGCTGCTTGTCGGGCTGTGATGCAGGAAGAGATCCCAGTGCTTGTGCTTTTGTTATTGCTGTTGTGGCAGAGCTGTAGTGTGTAGCTCGTGTTAGCCGAGCGGTTGCAGCGGTTACGTCACTCCCTGAGAGACCTGGTTAATTAGCGTTGTTGCCGACAGGCTAACAGCAATTTGCCTTTAGCTCAACTGGCAATGACACTGGCCGTAAGGGGTTTGCAACGAGCAGTGGGAAAGCCGGTTCGAAACTTGCTCGCTCGCTGACCCTCATAACATCTATTAAACACAACGCAGTCTGACTACCGTTATACTGTTTTGGAGAGACGACAACACAAAGATTATGTTCTGTGCAAATTCAGTGAACAGGTGAGGAGTTACAACATTTGTTTACATTCAAGCCATCCACAAGCTATACATGATATACATGAATATGCTCTAGCAAAATGCTACCTAGCAAGAAGTAAACAAGTAAGACACCACATTGCTGTTTTTACAATGTTGCATACTGAATGTACACTGGAAAAAATGCTGTAAAATTGCAGAGGACTTCAGTTTAATGGCACATAACTGGGGGTTAGATTGTGTCTGTCATACATACTCCCTGCTATGTGAAATAGACAAAACTTGTTTGAAGCCTACCAGAAACATGTTGGGGAAAAGGAAAATTAATACAAGAAGCCATAACTGAACAGAGCAGAAAATGGAAATTGATTGGCCTGCCGTCCAACCGTAAATCTGTAGCTGTAGGAGCAGGAGTTTGAATGCTGCACAGCAACCCAAGCGAGCTGGTGAGTACAGGCCTGAGTGAAATAAAATGGAGCCCGCAAACCGGGCTCATCGGGGGAATTGCAAAAGGAAGTGCATGACAAAGAGTGATAAAAACGAAACTCTGCACTGTGGAAACACTCTTAATTAGCAGATCTCTCCCTTGAGCTGCATCTTTGCCTTGTTCATGGTTTTTTTATCCTACTACCAAGGTGATATTTAATCATGGATTTTTTAAATTACATTTAGGAGCCCCCAAGTGGTTTGGTCAAGCAGGGTGGGGGCTTGTTCCAAGCACAGGTTGAGGCCCACAGCCTAAGACATCATATGCTGCAGTCTGGGCTATGTCATTAGCTGAAAATAACCGGAAGTGCACACCAGCAGAATAAAGATTTGCTTCATTCTGCCCGGGTATGGTGAGTTATGTCGGCCACAGTCCCCTCATTGCACTGCTTAATAGAAACCTCTACTGACTCATCAGGCTCCCGTGACGTCAGTGGGAAAAGTACCTATCCTCCATGCAGTGCTCGCCCTCCTGTGGTGCACCTTGGGGCTTATGGTGGGAAAAAATAGCCACTGGCTGCATACAGCTTTATCAGTGGATTACATTTGTTGTGCTTCGGTGCTCCTGCGAACGTACAGAGGTTGTTGCGGTGAGACTAGCTTTTTTTGTGCACAATTAGCAATTTCAAAAGACTCAAGGACTTATATTTACAGAGAATGGTGTAAAGAATGCACTCCTCAGTGGCTATGCGTAGATTTGTCACTTCAAATGGCAGATAACTCTACTGTATTTCACCTTTCACCCAAATTGTGAAAGTCACTCACTTTTAACAATAAAGCTCTCAATGGTTCAAGGAAATGCAACCAAAGTTATATAAAGAAATCTTTTCCCACTCTTTTAGCTCTCTTACTTTCCATTTGGGGATGATTTTTTTTATCTGGAATTGTACAAAGATAAAACCCTTTCCTTGTTCTGGCGGAATATAAAAATAGGCTTGACCAGACAAGGTAGCTTTGAGATGTCACCCACAATGGAACAAGCATGGAAGAAGAGTGTGACACCTATGGCTTGAGGGAGATTTGTCGGAAGGCCCAGACATTTAATGCGGGCAACAGTATTCAGGTGGGAGATGATGCAGATGGCTGGATAAAAACAGGAGTTCTGGACAAGTGTCAGCACTATAGAGACCTTATAGGCTTTGGAGGAAAAAATTATATGTTGTGCAAAGGCAACTTCACTCACTGCACAAGAGAAAGAAAAAGAAAATGAGAACCTTGCCATAAAATTGTCCAGCTGCATTCCTTGTCTGTACAGTGTTTTGATTACAGTAGAACATTTTTTGCATATCTTCAATATTGTGCTTTTGTGATCTAGCAGGCAAACAGGGGAGCCATGAAAACCTCTCCAGCCGCATTTTAAAGTCATTGATCAAAATTATGTAACAGTAATTCAGATGAAAATAAGGGGAAGTTTGTCAACAGAAGAAGACAGCTGCCATATGTTGACTGTTCATTCAGTTGCTTGGCACAAGGTGAACTCCAGTGAAGCTTCTGCCTGATTGTCAGACACTGCATTTTTCCCCCTTCTTTTTTGAAACCAGCTAACATGTTTGGTTCATATAAAAACACCTATAAAAAAACTTTCATATATAAATAAGATAAATTCTGCTTGTCTAATAGGGCACAATTAATTTTTCAGGAGAGGAGCCATTGTACTGCTGTTTTAGTGCAGCAGGGCTGTTAATAATGCATTGCTACAATAAAATTAAACTACAGCGGTGGATACCAAGAGGGGGATATTTAATAGACTCAAGAGCTACTGTGCATGTGGCCTGCAAGGACAGGACAGATTCGTTTTACATTCACAACATAAGTAGGATACACTCAGTTATAGTCAAAGTAGAAAAATGACATACATGTAATTATACTGTACATAAGCATCCTTCCAACTTACAGATGAATTTAAATGTGTTCTCTTAATGGTTACACTGGCCACCCAAGTATAGGTCTTTGTAATTTATGTTTCATACATTTATTTAAATTAATAAAACAGTTTATAAAACAGAATGAATACAAAATAAAGTCATCAATATCATTGCACACAGTGGCAAGAGAAATTAACTTCGCTGGGCACGATACTGATGAACATGTGATACGATTTCTCCAGCATAATTGCATTGTATATATATGTATACAAGTCATGATGCTGGCTGCGTGCAGTTGGGTTCTTAATGCCATAACTACTCGTCTCCAGGGAAGAACCTTCGCATGAAAAATGCAATGAAGCCCTTTATGTTTTCTAAACCCATAAAACCAATCAAATATTAAACGGAGAGAAGATCTTGCTGAAGTAATGTGACACTTCTGGAACTTTTCTGCGTGTTCAGTTTCACATTAACAGCTTGTTTTTTTTTTTATTTCAGTCTAAATAAAAGCCTAAACCCCATGGGTTCCTCACTAGGTATCTGTGCATTCTTTTTGAAATGGATAAGTAATATGCAAAAAAATATTATATATATAAAATTTAATACAGATGTAAGATACAGATAAAGAGGTAGGCTGGCTCACCAAAAGTTTTGACTTTCAACTGAGTAATATAAAATGCTTCAGAGAAATAAAGCTAATTTTATGATTTATTCTTTATTTCCATTCTTCTGAGAGCCCACACAAATGTAATATTGTCAATGCTGTTGTTGATAAGATGGGATAAATAATGTTTTACTCGTGCTATGTTTGAGAACTCATCCTTAATCTATTACTATTTGGAAAGAGAATTATGATAACCAAATACTTAAAAAAGCTCAAATATACAGGACCTGTCAAAAGTTTGGACACACCTGATTAAGATAATGGAAAACATGCATTCAAAGAAATTTTTATCTAAAGACTTATGCTTAAATGCTCAAAATTTGTTTCTTTGACAAATAGTGAAGTTGATGCCTATGCATCAGTTTAAAAAAATGTAAATATTTTGGCTATTTGAATAATTTAAATATAAGATAGATTTGTTTATAACACTTTTTGGTCACTGCATAATTCCATTTGTGTTATTTCATAGTTTTGATGGCTATTATTCTAAAATGTTAAAAATAGTAAAGATAAAGAAAGTGTGCACAAACTTTTGACTGATGCTGTATATCCATAATACATATTTTGTTGGATGGATGGAGGAAGGGGGATCTCCTCTCTTTGCTTTTATTTGTTTTTTTCTGTCCATACACATGTAACTGGGTGACGCATATAGTTCCATGCCATTGGGTCATTTGTACCTCTGGTACAAATCTATTACATTTCATATCCATACAACCATAAGAAACCCGCTGGACCCTGTACAGTATCTGCCAGAATAAATATTGAAGCTCTCGCTTGAATATTCTACTGTGTATTGGCGTAATTCCTGGATATCAGGTGGGGAGTATCTGCATTAAATAGCTTCTCCAGTGAAAGCTGTCCTATTACTAGGGAGCCTGAAGACCAAATGTCAATCATGGAGATTTATGGTTGTGCATTTGCAATTAATGACCATCTCCTGTTTTTGGAAGATCTTTCTTGACCCTTAAGAGGGTCTTAGATGGGTGAGCTGTGAGCATATTACATTGCATTATTGTCATTTAGCAGACGCTCTTACGCAGGGCAACTTCCACAGGTTACAGTTTTTACATGTTATCCATTTATACAGCTGGATATTTACTGAGGCAGTTCAGGGTTAAATACCTTGCCCAAGAGTACAGCAGCAATACCCCAGCGGGGAATTAAAGTAACCTTTTGGTTATGAGCCCTGCACCTTACTACTACGCTACACTGCCACCACACAGAAATGCTATGCTGATCCTTCTGTAGCGCCTCTTAAAATGATAAATGAGTGTGAAGTGAATGCTTTTTTTCCTAGAGTCCTAGGTAGAGGCTGAGCAATTATCCAGCTTTAACACCAAATTCCCCAGTTGCAATGCAACATTGAGTACCAAAAGCAGGTATATGTATTTTGTTTAACAGATGCTGAATGTGTCCACGAAGGATTCCTAGAATCAAACTCAAAGCATCATATTCATGCGGTGATTATTGGGGCTTGCAGGCTTTTATTTTTATCCTTGGGCTCTTCAAGTTTGCTTATGATATTTCTGTGCTTATTTCTACCAAGGAATAAGCACATGTTAATGGGAATTCAGGTCAATGTTTTCTATATTTGTAACCAGGTGCACTTTGGGTCTGGCAACAGCAAGGCTGGGCTCATTTACGCTGACAAAGACTTAAGTTTGTACTTGACTTTGACCCCAATTAAATGTTTTCAAAATGCATTGCAGTTTTCTTTGAAAGTCCATCTACACAGAGCATTTCTCTGAATATAAGACAGAGGTATCAAAATAAAACTATGAAATGAAAATTTCCCTCCTAAGCTTATAAGTGCAGACATATGTCAGTAATCCGGGAGGTTCTTAATCCTTTTACTTTGTGTTTTGTCCTTAAATCTGACAACGCAAAAGTCACCGTTGCCAGTTATTCAGATGCCATTGTCGAGATCATTAATATCCACTGTCCATTAGCAGCCCAGTCCTGATCTAAGCCTTTGAAAGGATCAGAGATTCAATTGTTCAAGTAGTTCCAGTGTACACTTATTTCCCTTTGCTGTCTGCATTCCATTGATACCTATAGCTATAAATGTTCTGTTTTAGCCACCACTTAAAAGTTGTTCATAATGAGCCAGTAAACATGGCTTCAACAATAGCAGAGGCAGGAATTGTGAACAGAAGTGTGAACAGAATATCGGGTCCTGATAAATAGAATATCTTTGGTGTAGTACCACATGACACGATGGCCAGTGGATGTGGGCTGTGTGCAACTCTGGTCTCAGGAATGTAATTCAGGAAAATAGGAGTCTGCCTACCTAAAGACCTGCCTGTCCTGCAAAGTGAGTCAAGGCTAGGATCACTTTTTTCCTTTTTTTTTTACAAACAAGAAGAAATCATATATATCATTGGCATGACAGGGAAAGATGATTTACTAAATCTGTAAACAACCTGGACAACGGCCTGGATGCTGCCATGGATTTACAAATATTTTTTTTAATGCAAATGATTTATGGAGGCTTAATATTGCTTTGAGGAATATCTGAGATATGTCAAGACCAATTACTGGAAAACTTCACTGAAATTTTGCAGATATATGCTCATCATAAAACTGCTTATATTCCACATAAATGACCTCCAACTGCCTTTCCACTGAGACCGACGCATATTTATGTGCATTGGTGGGCCTTTACTGTATGTGAAAATTGCTTTTTTATGTCATTGTCACATGACTGTGAAATTGATCCAATCCATCACAGATGTAGTTGTATTAAGATATTCAAACCTGAAGCATTTGCCCTTTTTATCCGCACCTCATGTGCACATACAGACACACACACACACACACACACACACACACTAAGGATAATGCAGAACAATCCTACTCAGTTGCTTATAAGACTGATCATAGCTTGCTTAGTACTTTACAGCAATCAGGTTTAATAACCAGAATTATAACAGCCAGGTTATAGGATTCCTTTAACCATGAACAACAGCACTTTAATAATTCTATTTATCTGAGCATATCTAACTTAAATGTATATCATCACTTTAGGTATATGAGCATTTTTAAACCATTTCATTGGTAATACATGAAAAAATAATGGTTGAATGCATTGGAAATGTCTTAACTTAAATAGATAATTCTGATGAATGAGTGTGGCAATCAGCGCTAGCCCTGAGAGGTTATGTAATGCTTACATAATTAAACATGAATGACAATGCTAGTGTTACTGGCAGGTTAACAGACTGACATCTGAGTTGCTCATATGTATATTCATGCAAATGATGACAGGGTGGAGCTGTCAAAATGGAACAGGTCTAATGACGGGGGAGGAGGGGTGTACATTTTAACAGGATTCAAAAGGCTAAATATGTGTGCCGACGCTGCTGGTGAATGTCGTCTCTGGACCCTTTCCAACTTTAAAAATCAAAGGGAATTAATCACAGCAAAGGTTTTCGAGCATATTAATGGTTTGTGTTTGCTGCTTGTTTACACCATAGTCAAAGATGAAGAACATTAAATTTAAAATAAATATGTGAGAAAAAAACACCAGCAGATTTTGAAGTGATATTTTTGTTTTAAATAACAGATTTGTTTAATCTTGCCACATTTTTTGCATTTTCTTGCTATGCGTGTTATGTATTTATGCATGTTTCTAGCTTTACACTGCATACAAATGTTCTGCTATACATATTTTTTGTACATTCCTCATTAGATAGAATTTTGTTTTAGAAAATGTGCCCTAGGCTGGTACTGTAAACTGTCAACTAAGCTGCGGTTTGATGATTCATTCCTTGTGACGTCAGTAAAGCCTCGATATAGCTGCCTTCCAGAAAGCTCTCTGTGAAACCGGCGATGAATGCAGGCCCGGGAGATGAAAGACACTTTTCCCAGAAGATTATTATATCCACCTGATGTACCATGAAATATCCTGAACAGATGCACACAGTCAATACAAAGATTCTGATGATTTTCACACAATGATCATGATCAAACCTAGCTCCAAAACAGATGGACATTATATATCATACTTTTGCTACATTGTGTTATTTTCAGTTTCACTTCTTTCACTTCTTCGTTTTCAGTTAAAAGCTGTATTTACTCTTGTTTCATGAACAAGTAAGTACAACAAATATATTTTGTATTTTATATTTACCGAAGAAGAAATATCTAAGGATTTACATCAGATCACACCTGAACCGATCTGAAAAGGATTAAAGACTAAAGAAAGAAGAAAGCTTTAGGAAATGTAAGGAGATTGATGGATTCTCCAGCATATGGAGTGCATTTTCAAAATACAAGATAGCCTTCAGATGAAACATGTTCATTGTCTTAACATCTTTAAATGAAAAACATTTGGATTTTTAATTCAGTAAATAATAATGTAGCTAAGCAAGTACTCAAATGCCATACCCTACCATTTCACATCAAGGCAATGACCACAATCAAAAGGCAAAAAAAAAACATCTTTATTCTTAGCAATCTTAGTAAAGAGAAGACTGCACAGGAAACCGGTAGAAAGAAGCTTTGGGCATCAATACACCCAGATGGCAGTGTGGTGTAGTGGTATGTGAACTGGAGCAGAGGCAGACAGGTTGCAGATAAGAATTCTGAGTGGACACTACAGTTGCAACTACTGCTGCAAGCACGGCACTTAACCCTGACCACGTATCTAGGTGTATAAATGAAAAATATGCAAATTCCTCTAGAAGAGGGCAACTACTGCGCACTAGAGTAGCATTTGGCATACCTCCCCACCAAAAATCATTTCTTTCTTGTCCCACAGGCAGGCATTTCAGATTTTCATCCAAATCTCTCCATAACCCTCTAAGTTATCCCATTCAGAAAGACAGACAACCACAAAGGGTTTGTTACACATAACCTCAGCTCACCTAAAATGAAATAATTGCAATAAAAAGTGTAGTTTGTGACAGAGAAATCTACTTTGCAAAAGCATGCTTCAGAGTCTCTGGGCTCAAGGAACTCTTATTTTATTGTGATTTATTGCAAGCATATGGTAAGCTGTTTACATATTTCAGTCTAATTTATATATGGGTCCATGTAAACAGATGTGACATGTACCATTTAACATGTAGTGTGCTTGCCTCCACACATCTTTTCTGAGGATAACATTAAGGAATATTATGGAGCATTAAGTTTTGAGTTGTAATGAAAAAACATTACGCTGGCACTTTAATTGATTGAGCAGTAGTTAACTGCATCCATTAATTGTGTACTACCACCAATATAGCTGTAGCACAGCGACAGTTTGAGCCTTGATTTAGCCTCAATATGTGGGCAGCACCATGGTGTAGTGGTAAGGAGCACAACACATAACTCTAAACTTGCTGGTTCAATTCCCAGGTTGGACAATACTGTTGCACCCTTGAACAAGGTACTTAGGCCAAATTGTCTCAGTAAATACGCAACTGTACAAGCATTTGATATTTATGTTGCAATGTATGTCCCTCTGGATGCAACGCCTGCTAAGCTAATTTAATGTGACAGGTGACAATTTGTGAAATTAATTAGTAACTGTAAATAAAAATGATACACTAGGTCAGTGACAAGGACTCCAGGCTGTTGGAGAAAGTTTCACATTCAGCAGCAGTCCCAGTTCTAACTGGCTGGTCTGTGAAAAGAGAGAGAGAGGGAGAGAGAGGGATTCAGGCATCTGCCTGAGAGTCTACAGGATGCAGTTCCTGATTGGGTCATCGATCAATCCAGCTGTGGCCTCGGAGAGCCTGGACGAAGGGTATTTTTAGAGCTGCTTTGTTTCCTGGTGAAAACCATGGAAATGGCCTCCCTGTCCTGTCACACTGTTGTCCCCTGAGCAGAAACCAAACAGGCCTTTGTGCTGCAGCCAATCTGACGGTATGCATGGGGTTGTGAGCGTTATTCATTTTTTTAAGATTACCATGGTGACAATTATTATTATTATGTTGCCAATTCTTCTTTATCTTAATATGAATATTATTATTATTGCTATTATTATTAAATAATAACCATCATAATCATACTAGTGGTGAGGATTACAGTACGTATGCATCCATACATGCCTCAAAATGTAATATTTCACTTGGTCTTTATTTAACATGCTACTTATCCAGATCATTTGATATTATTTGATGTTGCAGAAAAAAAAAATCTGAGATGCAGATAAGAGGTTCCAGCTCTTCCATAATCAAGCTCCAGTGTCACATGCAGGCTGTATATGTTCAATCACAAATTATTGATGCAGCTAAATTATTGATGCACCCTTAGAGAAAAAAGACACATATAGTATGGTATAGCATGAACACAATGCAATTCTCTATAACGTATGACTACAGCAGAAGAAGTTAGCAACATTTTGGGTAACATCTGAAGAGCAATAGCCTATGTTTTAAATGTTATCCATTTGTACAGCTGAATATTTACCTGAAGGAAATGACTGGAAATGCCTTGCTCAAGGATACGAAAGCTGTGCCCCACCTTCGCCTCAAACCTGCACCCCTAAGCTGCTTTACAATCTCAGGACACGGCTGAATGGTCTCTTAAGCACAGAGTTATCCATCACCTGCCGCATGAACTGTAGGCCTCTACATTCAAGCAGACAATATATATCTCACCCCGTTCTAAAACCAGCAAAAACAAGTGATCTCAGAAAGCACAGATGAAATACCATAAAGGCGTACTTAATGCAAAGCTATAAAACGGGCCTAATATTTTTATTTTACAAGAACAGCATTACCGAAATAACATGTATTGCAATGATAATAACAAATAACGGCTCTCAGCTGCTGGCTCAGTCAAATCACTCCGGGGTTAGGTCGTGAGGTCCATGAAACGTTCACTGACTAACCTGCATTTCCACAGCCTTACCACTTTATGACCAGCTCAAGAAGTGCTCAACTGGAAAGCAGCGACTGGAACAGCGACTACCCTATTTTGTCAGGGTAAATTTCTGACAGGTAAAAGTGTTTTTTTTTCCTGATACTTGATAATAACAGTGTTTCAGAGAAATGAAAAAAATGTTATCAAATTTGAAATTATATTTCAACCCACTTCATGAGATAACAGTCCTTCTTGCATATAAGGCCGTCAATATTGTAGTCTCTAATCAGTGAATGTACTTTGTTCAATATTGTGCAGTTTCACTTTAAAAGGCAATGCTCAGGCCTGATCCATGTAAGTAAACAGGTAGATGGTTCTTACTGACGCTGCCTAATGGTGAAGTTATATAAACATGTGGGAGGAGACCAACTCTGAGTGAAATATTTTAAAAAACTGAATATTTACGAATGCATATAATAACACTGTATGATCGGAAGAAATCACAATAAATTCAAACAGACAGTGAGCAGCAGAGCTTAAAAATGTTGGCAGCTGAATATATTGGTGCTTTAAATGTTTGGTAACTCTCACATGTAACGCAATGCATGTAAAAATACAAAAACCTGCATAAAACATATCCAGCATTACTATGACCGCTTTCTCTTGGGTATTTGCAGTAGGCAGTCTAAATGCACAGATTTGACACTAGCTAGCATTGTACTAAGCTATTTGTGCATGAATTAGTCTGTTAGGTTTTCTCAGTAAAACTGAAATAGGAATTCCCCCCTTTTTCCCCCTTTCCTCAGCTGCAGTTGACTGTATAGATTTACATGCTAGCTGAGGCCTGCCTCACAAGAAGCGGCAAAACAAAAGCAATTAAAAGTATAAGGCAGATAAATCAACTCTTTTCCCCCAAGGGAGGGGGCTTTCTGCAGCTGCAGTGCATTCTGGGGTAATATCACTCATCTGGCTTTGCCTCTTCACAGCGAGCCCATCTCCCCCTGTCTCTGGCGATGCATTTACAGGGAGCAGAATTTGTCACCTTTATAACTGGCGTTTGTCACTTGATGACACACTGATTGGCTGCATCAGTAAGGTATCGAAGAAGCACTTAAATTGAAAATTGGCAGTGTGTGCAGGAGGTGGGGAGGGAGGTGGGGAGGGAGGGGGGGCAGGGGTGGGGATGGCAGGGGGAGCTTAATATTTGCCCATTGTAACCATTACATTGTCAGAGATTTTGTTTCATCGCCCGTGAGGGGAGAGTCACTGCTTGCAGCACCCAGGCACCGAGCCAAAGGACGGCTGTCAAACAGTCTCCCACCAACTGCCTGCGTGGCCGAGTGGAATGTCAGACAACACAGATCCTGGCTTTTCTTAAGCCCACTGCCTAATTGCGACATGGTACCACGTTATAGCCCTGAGAGGTCAGCTCTGGTTTAGTGTAGGCCTGAAATAACTGACATTTTTTTAAATGTGTATGACTGTTATAATCAATACTCTGACTTCTAAGTATTCTTTAATTTGTTTTTTTCTTCATTAACATATTTCATCTGTAGAGTGTTTGCACTATTTGAATGGTGTTCTCTTGAGTTCTGTTAAACATACCGAGTCTGAATAAATCACATGTTCGGGGCATTTTTCTCACTATGTCAACACTGTTATTTCTCCAGTATATGAAATACCGTATACAGTGACGTAATAAGATGTGAAAAGACTAGTCAGACAATTAGCACCTTAGTTCCAGGTGAAATATTCTAACCTCTCTCAAGACACATCATAGCTGCTCACTGAACAATACAGGGAAAACATCTAATTAATGATGGTATTACTAATGACATACTGCTTTGTAGTGCACCCGGCATTGCCAAGTGCTTTTAGTAATGTACAATTCATAATTGCAGGAATTTACATAATGAAGCCATGCCACTCTGTGAGCAATCAACTTGATTTCTCATTGCATATATTCTTTTTTGGTTTCATTATATGTGATGTTTACCTTGTTTAGTTATGTTTTTGTCTGTTTGTCTTTTTATGTTTTGTTTGTATGTTTTTTTTATATGTTTGCACATTTAGGGCTCACATTACAACAACAAGCAGTGCATATTATTGTGCATTTGCCGATTGTAGACCAGTAAGGTAAGGTTCTGCATATTACAATGGCATTTTTCTGCTGATGCTTGTTGAGGAGCCTGTCCCACATCATGCTTGCAGAGGTCCCTGGAGATTCCTATGTGTATTGGGTAATTTCATCCTTGCTGATGTTAGTTACTATAACAATCTGAGAGACAGGCTGACGACATGAGGATTCTGTATAACATGGGGGCTTGTGGGAGGCAAAGACGCGACCAAGGCCAAGAAGCTTTTCTGGAGGAGCTCATTTTATCTGTATGTGCCAGAAACAGCAGTGGAATTAAACAAGTGGTTTCTACACGGGGGCGTCTCTACATTAGGGGCCGGTAGGGCCTGGCCCCACCAGATGTTGCGTGGAGCAGTGCACAACATGATCAATAATTCAGTGCAACAAGTAATATATGTATTTTTTCTTCATAACTAACATTGTTGTGCATTTATTACATATGACAATGGTAGCGCTGTCCGATACATTTCAAATATCTTCCTGTACCTGTTGCATAAAGGTCAGTACTTCTCCTAGCAGTCTTCGTTTGGTGGGGCCGGCCCGTCAGTGTTCGTTCAACCAAGTGAGCAGTTGAAAACGCTGTGCGCATGTTCAACGCGCTTTCAATAATGAGCTGTGGGGCACGATCATGTTGGCCCCATGCAGAGAGCAGCCGATATAAAATAATAGTATGACATACGTCAAGACGTTTAGTAAACATTGTTTATGGCATCGGTGTTGCTACGCAGCTAGCCATTGTTAGTCATCACAGTTATGTTAGCCACTACTAAGAGCAAGGCAATATATTAATGAATCAAGTCAACAATTTAATACAAGTTAATAAAAATAATATGTGCATTTGTGATTTCATTGATGAGGTGTGTTTGTGTTTGGATTCATTGGGCAAGTAGGTTTGTGTGTAGTTTCATTGATGAGTCGGATGCTGCCCTTACAGAGTTTATTGTGCCCCACCAGGCTTTCCGTGCCATAGACGCCACTGTTTCTACATATGTCTTTACATATGTTTTTAAAAATGCACCAGTTACTACTCTACAGCAAATCTTATTAATTTTAATACACAAAAATAAACAGCTTTAATGGGGCAATAGTGGACCATATCAGACAAGATGTTATTTGATGCTTCTTAGAAAAAGTTGTCTGGGCAACAGTCATAAACTTACAATAAAAGTTATCCAATCAAAAGCGGTGAAAGCAACATTCTCTTTTGAGGGGCTGCATAGTGGAAACAAATTATATAGAAAACACATTCTCATTAGCTGTCAAGCAATACCATCCAGGATCACCATAAAATGTTGAAACTTGACAATTGCATTACATTACATTCATTTAGCAGATGCTGTGATCCAGAGAAACTTCCAACACAAGAGAACAGAACTGTATCCATCCAAGTTAAATGAGCAATGGTGTCAGACCAGGCTAACAACACTCACAGACTAGTCAGTGTGAGCACAATGGCATATAAACACCACCACAAATTAACTTGTACATATGTTACATAGTCACTAGGTCACAGCATCCATAACAGTAAAACATGCAAGCAGTAACGAAATATAATAATATAATATAATATAGAATTACAACAGAATCAGAGGGCCGCACATTACATTATGAGCCAGACTCACCCAATCTCCTCTGCTTCAACCTGCCCAGTTGCTGTCCCCACCTCCCCTTCCCTGTCCACACCCCCCTCCCTCAAACCCCCTCCAACACACAGCTAAATTGGTTTGGAAATCCGGGCTTGTGCGGAGTCAACGTGAAAAGTTCAGAGTTAACCTTAACAATCCCTGAGCGCCCCAGCTACGGGGGGTGGCTCAACCGGGCAAAGTGCTCTCCGCTATCGCTCAGTGATGGGATGAGTAATGAAGCTGTGCCAGAAGGGAGCGGGGGTCCGTTCCCTTACCCCGAACCAGGCAGGGGAGGGGTGCAGGGGCGAGCGGTCCCCTCCCCCTCCCCCCAGCTCCCCGCAGGACTCGCATGGTGGCTCTGAGGCGTCTCCTGCTCTGACAGCTGCCCCCTTTACCAGCACCACCACAAGCACGCGCTCCCCTCCCTCCGATTCCAGCAGGGGTCCCAGAGTGAAGCACGTGCTATTTTTAGTCCTTGTGTCTCTTCTTAAGGTAAGCTCAAATTGGACTTTTGTGTATTGTGTCACTTCGCTGACTTCATTGGAGAAAAAAAAAAAATTGCGTGGACCTGAAAGAATGTGACTCCTGTAACCTTTGGTAGAGACGAAAGGAAATGCTTTGTAAATAGCAATGTATTTATAAGGTCTTCACATTGCAGGCAACTTTATAATTTTGGATGGCCTTTGGTCATTTCCTAAAGGGCACATTAAGCTTTTGGTTTCCGGTCACTGAAGGGCATAACACATATATATTATATTTTATTTGAAAAATTTTTAGTGCTTGCATCTATCCTGCAAATTTTAAAATTCGTAGGTGGCTCAGGCTGAATTCCATATATCCAGTCTGCTTGTTTTGTGCACTCATATATAAAAGTCACTGCAGGTACAGTGTATATTCACAGTGCATTTACAATACCCTGGGGGTCCTTCATTTGCCTACAGCTGTGCCTACGCCCACATTATGCTCCACTTCCTTAAGCCATTCAGCAGTTCGGCGTGCCAGGCACAGGAAATCCTCCAACACGCAGGCTGATCCAGACCATAACCAACCAAGCCTGTTTGCACACCTGTGGATGTGAAGAGACCGCCCACCACACATGGGAATGTCTAATCTTTAATATTTACCCTCCGCCCATGGTCAGACACCTGCAGTCTGTTCACATTACATCTCCTCATTCTGCTTCTTTATGCCCTGAATGAAGACATTCCCCTGCTATTTTATACTCATGGTGCAAAACCAGCGGGGAACCCGCAAACCCTCAACGTTCAGCCACCTGACCGCACCGATGTTTGGAACATCGTCAGCGATTACACGAGAAGGTTTGGCTGCATTAATAAGATTAAAATGAGTGAGTGTGATAGGAGCATCCAGCAGTGCTGACTTAAAAATATGTGCATCTTGGGAAAGTTAGGCTCAGCTAGAATGATTGCATTTATAATGACTTTTAGTATACTGTGCTGTGAAAATGTATCACTTCTTTGCTGTTAATGTGTACTGTGTGGTGTAGGTGTAATGTCACTGAACTCTAGACTTTTGAAATGTCTGATTTCCAGTTGGGACACTCCTTGGAAGTACTTTGCCCAAACTGCTTTGAAATCCAGATGTACGATGGGGGTTCATTTTTTACATTTGTGCTTGTTTACAACAGTGCTAAAATATAAGTGATAAATCAGGTTAGATTAAAGCATCTGCTAAGCAACTAAAAATTGCTGTAACTCATTTGCTATGACACCTTATATGACAATATTCGAAACAAGGCAAAAATTTACTAACCAGCTGAGTTTTTGTGTGTGTTGTTTTTAGTGCTCTGCTATACAACTGCCTTGCCGGTCTCCCTGTAAGGGGTTCTGCACTTGAGAGAAGGAGAGTAATTTTCTGTTTATTCCTTTGATTCAGTGTGTCACTGTGTACAGATTCAGAAAATGAGGGCAGACAATGGGAGAAGAAATAAAAGGTCCAGGTGCAATTCCGTGGAGTTTTCTGGATCCTTTATCAGACCGTTAGGGGCCTCGGCGTGCCAGTCCCCCCCCAGCTTGCCATTAACTCTGATAGGTAGAGGCTTGATTTGGGAGTCAGCCTCTCACCGCAGCCAGCATTGTCTTTAGGCGGCTTCTGATCGGCTTTGCTCGTTTGTTCAGCAGCCACCACCATAATTAGTTCCTGCTCCCCCTTCCTCTCCAAGCACTTGAAAAATAAATGTTTCTGGCGGTCACTGTTGTTCAGCATTGCAAACTCATTAAGATTACAGCATCAATAACTGCGGATGCCTTATGAATATTGGAATTTGTGTATAGCGAGGCTGGCAATCACATTCCGTAATTCTCTCACTCTTTAACCAGACTTGCTAAATATACAGTTTTGCAGAGAAAATGTTTGCTTGTGGCAGCTTAGATTAGAATAATGCAGATCCGTTGCCATAATAAATCACACCATTAATATATGGAAATTAAAATGTTGTCCTCTGAAAAAATTTGAAGGTTAAATTAATTTACCCCCCCCCTCCATGGACAAAAGTTTAGATATTAATAATTGCTCATTTGTTTCATGCTGTGTTATCAATTGCAGGTTTATAAATATGCAGATGCATATGTCAGGGAGAAGTACAATGAGCCACTTTGATGTGCGGGGAGACATCGGAGAAACCCTACGCCATGACTACAGGGACAACATCTGCATCCGAACTCCCAGAATGCCTCTCACTGAGCAATCCACTCTACTCCATTGCCCCTGAGTGACAATGCATTCCGCCGTGACACGGACAGCAGCTGTTGGAGTCTTCAAACAAAATTCGAATGAAGTTATTATATGCCGGTTCCATCAAAAAGCGCACAGTTCTGTTTTATCGAAGGGGGAAAAAAAAGAGATGAAACAGGAGACTGGCCCAGTCCGGCTTCCAGATATCACAGACTAATGAAAAGTCTCACAGCTCTCTGTGATTTTTGCTTTAATGGTACCAAAGCAACGTCACACAGACTACTGCTGCTGTTTAAGACAGGGAAAATATTGCCTATTTTCCTTTTCATCCGTCCATTTTGTGAATGCCCAGTAAGAGCTCTGTTCTGAGAACTATTGAGCTATTTATAGCCCGGTCCAAAAAAGTTCAGCTCATCTAGCCTTTTACTACCTCTTTGTTGAAATTGAAATAATTTCATCTCAGGCCGTTCTATTTTTTGCAAGCTTCTGGTTTATCAAAAAGCTGAAGCTGTTCTTCCCACTGTGATTCCCACTGCCAACAGTATTCATGGGCCAACTGCTAATGAGCTAAACCACTGCCTGTAGACGAAGTCCGCTGGTCTCATGTTCACTTCCTCAGGAAGTGTGACTAAAGCCTTGAGATTTGAGAGTTGTTGGTGTTTAGCAACCTGAGATGGCATCGTACTTGTTAACGACCCTAATTTTAGTCCTCGTGAACACACGGTTGAACCAATGTATATGGTTCTCGCTACAGGCAGCATTTTAATTAGCAATGTAATCCTCTGCCCGGGGTCACGAGTATAAAGGAGCGCATTCCGGAATGGGGCTCGGGTACTTTGAACTGTCATAAGCATCGTACTTCTGTGCTTCTGGGAGACGGCACACGCTCTGAATTTCTAAGACAAAGGGAAAAGAGTAACTGGGCTGAGGTGCAAATCAATGGAAATACATCAAGGGTGTGCTCCTCACTAATGTGGAAAATGCATCCCTTGATGTATCAGTGGTTCCTTATGCTACCCACAATGCTGGTGCAAACCCTGCTATGCCCCCATAAAAGTAACAAATTCTTTTACATGGGTCTTACAGGTCCAACAGAGAAACAAAGCCATAAATAAATAAATAAATAAATAAATAAATAAATAAATAAATAAATAAATAAATGCCACACTGAACTCAAAGTGGGCCTACAGCTTGCATCGTCTTGCTAGAGGACATCCGTTCCCCAACCAGAAAATAAGACAATCCATCTCAAGTGTTCAACCTCACCGGCCCGGGCACCAAAGTCTCTACGCGGAGTTTGGCGTGAAGTGGGAGGGGGGGGTCGCAGAAGGGTGCTGGAGAGACAACGGCAAATCAAGTTGATCTGGAGGGAGAAAAGTGAAGACAAATCCATTTAAAAGCCAAGTCCTTATCCGGCTCAAAAATGCGGGAACACCAATAACCAGATGGCCTTTGCTGTCTGGTTAGAAGAAGTGTTTCCCCCTCTCCCCTTATCTTGCGGTAGCATGCGGGCGAGCAGGACAGTAATAAAACGTCTGACAGAAACATTTGGATCATCGTTCTTCCGGTGAAGGACGCAATGGCGTGTGACCACCTTCAGTCAAAAGCAGTATCTTTAGCCCCCCAACCTCAACATAATATACTAATTCCACATGTTTTTTTTTCCTTTTTTTCCCTGTCACTCCAGTTTGTTTTAAAGGCTTGGAGTCGCCAAGATTGCGCTGGGGGTGTTTGATGCATTTCACAAACAAACGTATCTCCCAGCAGCAGCACCCCACGCTGTGGGCCCCCCTTCCCCTTCTCTTTGTGCAGAAAATGAATGCATGCATATCTCCTATGTGGGCTGGGGGGGGGGGGACATTTTGCAGAGCACGTCTTCATTTAGCACGACACCAAATCACAAATCACCACGGGCACTCATTTGCACTCAAAACTCCCATTTATTTTTTTTTCCTTTTCCAGCTCTCTAATGGAATTATGAATTTGTTGTTTGTTAAAAATGGATAAATACAACCTTTATATGGGGAATATGTTGAGAAACAATGAATAAATGCAGAAATCAGAATATCTGACGACAGCAAAAAGCTGCCAGATGAAACATTTCATTTTATGCTCGCACATTTTATGCAAACACTCCATGCTGTGGTCACTGTACCAGCAAAATGCAAATCCCTTTTGAATGCATCAATGAATTAACGCGTTCAGAATTACATGCATGCACATGTTTAGTATCCTGCCATATGGCGTTGTCTTGAATACTAGAACCCAAAGGAATGCAGCTGGTACCATTTTTGCAAGGGACTCAGGATGCCAGCACCACACCAAATGTTGATCAATATTATCATTATTTATTCATTTGGCAGAGATGCTCCTATCTACAGTGACTTACAAGGCCATCGTGATCAGATATCTTACATGTGTATCAAGGAGCAGCAAGAATGACAAAAGCACATGTACAGAGCAGCTAGTGGGCAAGTGATTGAGCATCAGGCTAAGAAAACAGCACTAATATAGAAGAATAAAACAGAGCTTGAAAACTGTGCCTAACAGCCATGCTTAAGTGCAAAACACCTACCTCCTACTAACATCTACAGAATACATGAACACTAGCCACAGCCAGCAATCTAAAAAGGGGAAGATTACCATAGGTTACCATAGATTGTCACAGCTCCATATGGTGTCAAACAGTGATCCATAAGAGCAGTAAGGGCAGCAGTGTAGATTAGTGGTAAGGAGCAGGGTTTGTAACCGAAAGGTGTCTGGTTCAATTCCCTGCTGGTGCATTGCTGCTGTACACCACATCGGACTTCACCCTGTGATCAGGTAATGGGTGATAGGTGTGGGGTATATCCAACAGCTTGACTTTAATTCTGAGGATGTCAGGCAATCCTGCAGTTACGTTGGTAGCTTGTTCTAACCCCTTGTTTGGGGGGTTGCAGAATGGGATGTGGGGCTGCAGAGGGGTGCAACAGCCAGACAAAAAGAGTTTCCACAGTGGAGAGTCCTGAGCCAAAGGTGTGATCATGGACTGAAGGTTTAGGCAAGCCGTGGCCTTGGCTGCCCACATTTGCATGCACTCATCTTAAAAATTGATTGATTTTGTATTTAGGAGCTCAGAAGGAACAAAGATCAGAAACATCTTAGGCACCCCAGGACCAGGGCTTCCCACCTCTGGTCTCAATGAATGAATAAATGGCTTTTTCGGCCTTTGTAAGCCCTGTAAAACACAGACATTTTGTAGAGTTGCCATGGAAACAGTTGATAAATTCATAGGGACATCAGGTGCAACATAAATATTATGCTGAATAAATATGGGGGTATTTGAATTCAACAATTTAAAACTGAAAACTCACTAAACAATTTCCTCTTGGTTACTATAATATTGGCAGCTTTTTAAACAGCTTTCAACATATGTTTGCAATATTTAACAATTTGTGGTTCGCAAAGTGCCAGGATACCGTTCAACAAATGCATTCAGTTGAACCCTACCGAAATGTCTTATCACAGTGCGCTCCCATTATGAGAAATACTTAAACATGAATCAACTGCATTTAGTCATTCAAAACACTGGGACAGAACCATTCCCATACCAACACTATTGAAATATTCTGCTTGTAAGAATCAAGCACAACTTGGGCTCATCCAGAACACGTGTGTTGATTGAGTATCTCATGCTAATTACTGAAGCACCCAGCTAGTAAAATATTTTGAGGAAGAAAAGATGTGTTGGATTTAGCTAAGTACCTGGGTGCCAGACGGTACAGCAAAAAGAGAACAAAGCTCTCAACAGATGAAAAGTGCTGCCTTCTTGAGTCTAACAGAAGTCTTAAAACCAAAGAAATGCTTGTGAGAAATTGGCTATGCCAGTCTGCACTTTCTAAAACACCATACGCACCATGACGAACAAAGGAGACAGAAAACTAACGTGCACTGGCAATGATCCTTGATGACCTATGCAATGCCAGATACAAAAACAAGGTTCAAAACTTTATGTTTGAATAACTGAAGGATATTGACTGCATCATGGCACTGTGGCCCAAATGTTGCCATAAATTGGCACAGTGGCTTTCAAATAATTAACATGAGTCATATTTTGATTTTAATTTCAATAATGTATTCAGAAATAAAAATTCTGTACACATTTTGTTTATTTGTATGAAGAATTTAGGAAAGTTAATTTATCAACTAAGAGGAAAAACATTATATAAAACATAAATGTCCATTTTATTCATTTAGCCATAGGAACCAATTCATCCTGGACAAAGAGAGTAACTCTTTTAGGCAGAATGTGCTATATATGTTTTTCTAGTCAGAACATCATATCCCCAGTTTTGGTTTCGGCTCTTTGTGCAAAGCTTTCTTTCTCCCTCTCCCTCGCTGTGTGTGTGAGAAAACATAGATCTACATTGTAGGAGGTCGAAGCTATGATCTCTGCCTGCCATCTCCATGTGGAAATGAGAGGATAGCTCTGGTCTTTCAAATAGCTCCACCACTCTGTATCTGGGAAAATCTTTGGATGGGCACTCCAACAGATTGCACCTTCAAACAGGCACAGAAAAGTACAAGCCAGAACATACATGCATGCACACACACACACACACACACTGTAGTGAAGGGCAAGGGCAGTCACCCCACCTGGCCTCGAACCCAGGTCTACGGGGTACCAAACATACGACTTTGACCACAACACCAAAGAGCCAGGCTCATTGGTTTGGCAGTCAGAGTGCATACTCAACCATAGTGATGGCACTCCATCACACTGCCCTCCCCTTCGGGAAGCGCACCCATGCGCTTCACGCACCATGGCATCCCTCACGCATTCCCCTGCAGTACTTCTCCCATCCCAGGGTGCCCCACTCACTGGTGCTTCACCCATCTCTGGGGTCCCTCACACCAGGGTCAACCTAACCTGGGGTTCCCTCATATGGCTCACACCCTGGGCACGTCTCCGATGGCCTCGCAGCCAGCCATCCCACTCTGACACCATTTGTAGTGAAGGGCAAGGGCAGTCACCCCACCCGGCCTCGGACCCAGGTCTAGGGGGTACCAAACATACGACTTTGACCACGACACCAAAGAGCCAGGCTCGTTGGTATGGCAGTCAGAGCGCATACTCAACCATAGTGACGGCACTCTGTCTCACACACACACACACACACACACCAGGAGAGGAGAAAAACCAGTTTGTAGTTGTACTTTCAGTTTTAATTAGCCAATAAGGAATACCCTACGGTTGTGTTCACAAATGAAAATATCCAATTGCATTCAGTTTCTGCAACTATAGCCAAGGTGTGAGTCCTCACTTCATACTGTCCATATTCTCCATATTTACATTCTCCTATTCTATTCCAGTGCAGGTCAGTATGACTGAAGCATGAACAAACATCAGGACCTACTCCTGCAAAGCCTTTTGAAAATCCCTTTCATTTTGTCATGGTGCCAGCTCCTTGCTTATGTTTCTAATAGTTTACAGAGATGTTTCAATTATATAACGACAGTGATTTTAGCAGTGGTGACAATTTTTGCCAGAGGTGGAACTGAATTGCCCCCCCCCCATTCACAGTGAAAGATAATGCCATGTCAATAAAAGGACAAGCTCCATGGCAAGGCAGAAATGTCCTGCTACAGAGCTTTTGCCTTACAGTGTAACATATAGACTAGTGGATATGTATAGCATTTTCTCCAAGCCAAAGTCAGTGAATGACCATGGGAACTCCTGCTGAAAAAATCTATTTTTGAATCAAAGGTTCCCCACATGTTTCTGTTACGATCAATGTAATGCAAACTATAACAGAAAACATAAATGGATGTTTAAATAAATACATTTAGGTCAATTTAAGTAAGACGCAAGTCAAAATACAGCATTATACATGTGTGTATTTATCTGAAAGTGTACTTACAGTATTTAAAGATGTATTTATTGATCAGTGTAATTGCATACTTACTTTAAAGTTGTTTAAATTTGGCATATTTAGTACTCCATAGGATAATGCATTCTGCCAAATAAATAAAGGCAATTTTAATCACAAAGAGATTGTTGCTCTGCACTGTTCAACAACTGAATGAGGTTACCATATCATTTGATTGCACTTCTTAAAATATTTGAACAATACCTGAAATCTCACTCTGAAGAATAGTAAAATTAAATATTGTACTACTGAAGACTATCAAAAGTATGGATTTGTGTGCCCTCAGGTACAATCAAAATTATCCTTCATTGATTTGTTAGTTATTTTATCAGTTCATGAAATAGTAATCACTTGGAGCTTTAATTTAAAGCTTCCACAAAGTTCTGCTCACTATGTGGCGCTGGTGCAAAAAGTCATGAAACATTAATGAGCATGAATATTCATCTCCTGAGAGTGATCAAATCGATTTCATTTGTTTCAACATGTTTTCGCCTCCATTTTTGCTATCGGAGAACACTTGCCAGCAGAATGCCAAGCTTCCTGTGCCTGAATTCACTGAGACTTTGTATCTTTACCTGCCCATTAATTAAACATTTTTACATCTAATTTCACTTATCTCTCTCTGTGTCACTCTCTCTCTGTCTTTCTCTGTCTCTCCCTCTCTTGCTCCCGCTCCCTCTCTCTCTCTCTCTCTCTCTCTCTCTCTTTCTTTTCACCAGTGTTTACTTAAATAACAATTCAAATAAACCTAAACCAAAGTACACAGGTGAACAAACTGAACAATTTCCCTGACATCTTCACTTGAATCCACCTTATTTGATAATTATGTGATTAAAAGGTGATGATGATGGTAATGTATTTTCTGTGATATTTCCCCAAATAAAACCACTACTACAATGCTTCCCATTGCTGAAAGTTTGCCCGGCATATTCCCACCGAGGTGACATGCCCAGAAAGCATGCTTCATCTCTGTACTCTCCATTCTGTCGCTCTGGGAAGAAAGGAAGGCAGCAGAGACGGGGTGCGGGGGGTCATTATTCTCGCGGAGAGCCGTGACAATGCCGGCGAGAGGCGGGGTGACATATTGAGACGGGGGAGAGGTGACAATCAAGGCGGAGAAGGCGCTGACTTCTAAATAATGAACCCGTCTCTGCTGAGTAATACTCCACTGCAAGTCCTGCCTTTGATATTTATTGATGCCATTACGTGACATCACAGGACTCTACATCATTCGCTGTTTGTTGTTATGAAGTCATTTAGCAGACACTCTCATCCAGAGCGACTTGCAGCACACGCTATCACTTACAGTTACAGATGCAATATCAAGCAAACTCTCAAATAAGATATAGATACGATACACAGCTGAAGAAAAAGTAAAGCCATAACATGTATATTAAAGTCCTAATTCAATAAAAATAGTGATATAAAACATATCTGGTATAATGGGCAATTGTGGAATGACGAGTAAATATTACCCATATTCAGAAAGCTAGCAGAAAACGAGACCTGTTATCACACTGCGATATGATTAGATGTAGGTACTGTACATCAGGTGGAGCCTACCACTCCTCATTTCCATTTCAAAGATCAAATGTATTCATTTTTAGATCTGCATAAGCCTCGACAAAGCAAAAAAAGGGAAAAAAATTCTTAGATGACAATACCCTATAAGTCTTCATCTTATTTGATAGATCTTATACTGACATAAGTTCAAAAGTTCACAGTGCATTCAAGTTTGCCATATTTTTTTCCCTTTTTTTTCCCCAAGATTAAGCCATGCATCGTGCTCCTCCAAGATCAGTAACTGGTGTAATATTACATTTTAATTCAGACCCCATGGCATACATTTGAAGTTGGTTCTCAGGACTACTCATAAATGTACAAACTGCACAACGTACTACATTATAGAGCCATTTGGACTTAAACTGACTTCAGAAACCTTTCTGAGAGTAAACATGGTATTTTTTACATTTTTCCAATATAGTTTTTTCATGTAAGCATACACACAAGAAGTTTAACTCTGCACAGAAAAAAACAACTCTAATACTAATGTCCTCACACGGTCTCCCTCAAACTGCTTTTTTTTTAAAGAAGCCTAATCACTGACATCTCATTTAATGAACTGTTTCTGTTTTGCTCATGCAACACTGTTAGCCTACCCTCCACATAGCAGAGCACATGAATACTTACATAGCAGTCCCATATATTATCATTTCATTTATGTCTTCTTCTGTGCACTGAATATTCATTTTCTCAATACAACATTCCCAGTGGACTAAACTAGTGGTGGTATTTGTGTTCATTATGCACTCAGCCTAATGCTTTGGTCCTCTGTTGTTCTTGCTGTTCTGTTGTTGTTGTTTTTAGCTGGTCTGGAGCTGGTATAATTGGTGATGTGAGGTTTACCACAACAGTAACATTCACATTCCAGTCCATGGCAGTTACCCCCAAGGTTTGCTTTAAGTGGCTAAAACAACTTGATCTGCCCAGTCTTTCAGTACAGACGAAAGGGAGGAGACATTCTGCATAGACCCCTAAATGATATTATGCACTTAAATCTTTTTGGTTGTTGTCGTCTGTCTGGGAAACAGCCCCGTGCTGAACAGTGGGGCGCGTTTAGCGAAGGAGACAGCCGACTCACTGCTGTGGATCCACGCAGTCAATCAGCAGGCGTAATGAACGCCCTTCACTAAATATTTATCAGGTGATATGTGGAATCCATCAAGCCTGACAGTTGTTTTAATCAGCGGCGTGCACCGCAGTGAGGCAGAACACAGAATAGCATTTACAGTCCCTGGAAGGACAGAGGAGGGTATTTTTCCGCAATGGCTCCAGTCACAGTTCCCATGTGTAAACTTGTGGAGGGTGCAAAGCACCAAACTGTTAGCGCTTGTAATTCACCTTTGTTTATGGGGGCCCCCTTCAAGAAAATGGATATTAATAACGATACATAAATCACCAGGCAGCAGTTAACATGAGCTAAGCAATATGCAGGCCAAACTGCCAGGAGTCATATTAGAACAATTTGATCAATAATGGTCTTAACGAGACATGACATTATCATAAGTTACTCCTGTCATAATTACCATTGCTCAGACATTTTAAAAGGATAAATATTACCAATCATAGCCATTACGTTGGTTCATGGCTATAATATTGAGCCATGTTTGCACAGAATTGAAAGATGATTGCAAACAAAATTTGCAAAACAAATAAGTGGCATCCCATGTTAATGCTTTGCTAGTTCAAAGTATTAAACTGATCAATTCAAAAGGTTAAGCACAAAAACATGTATGATGCATATATCACATTATACACAGCATCCAACATGGTGGACGTAAACACCCTGTTTCATCGTTGTCACATCTTTGTCACTCATTATCTTACCTTTTGTTTTTTAGTAGTTATGACCCCTGCTTTGTGATGTGATTTGGGTGGTGCATAGTTCATGTTTGTTTTTTTTCTTCTACAGACCTCCTGCATTTAAATCTCTGGGATGATCCAAAGGTGCAGGGATATACCATTACCTGACTCAATATTAATGTACTTACTCTATTTTACAATTATTTCATTTTTTATATAGATTGATTTAATTGACTCTTCTCCACAGGGATGTGTGAGGCCACTGTGATCAGATCTGCTAAATCTGTATTGCTTCCACAACAAGAACATTAGTGCAGAACAAATAGGAACCTATTTTACCATTTATTTGTTTAATTATTTATTTATTTATTGAATTGGTTCCTCTACACTGCAACCTACAACACCATAAACAGATACAAAAACTGCATAGTGCAGGAATTACAAGAACTGTGTTACAGAAGAGCTACTAACACATATACACATTATTCTTTTATACATGATCATGATTGTGCAGAAAAGTTACAAACAATGATGAAATCTAAGCATACTGAGCATAACAATTATCCTTATGTGCAACATACCATATTACAGATTTTCTGTATATGGACAAGATAGCATGGTGTGTTGCACAGTGAAAATTCTGTCTGCTGTTATTGACGCATCAAGTGTCGTCATTTGCTAACTCACTATGAGCATTCTTTAAGGGGAGTGGCTTAAAACAATACATCCACAGAAACGCAGGGAACGCAGATAGTATCATAACCTCCAGTTATCAGCTGGAACCTCCCAGATGTAGGCCAAAAGGAATGCAAGAGCTGACTAGTCATAAAAGGATGTCTGCAAACTTGTGATCACAGATACATAAGAGCATAACTATCTTATATCATGCTAACATGTGATTAGCACCTAGCAAAGATCTAGAAAAGCAAAAATATATTATAGTATTTCATATTTTCCATTTAGTTCAGGGTATTGTTTCCAGGCACACTACAATTACATTGCAATAGGCTATAAAGCCCCTAGTGGGATTGTAATAGAAAAAAAACTCAGGGAAGTGTTAAGTTTGATTACTCAGCATGTATTCCTCATTGCAGCTGACAAATGTCCAGGTGCACATTAACATGGGCATTCTAAAAAGGCATTTCTGTTTATAGCCAGCTGTAGATGTAGATAGCAATGTAGCCAGGACAGGTTTGCTCTATTTTTGAATAAGTGTGTGTTTTTGGAACCGATGATGGAGCAAGTAGCCTGACAAAATTGCAAGTGAATTCTGCCACTGATTTTCTTAAAGCAAACATTGATCATGACCAGCCAGAAGAAGACATTGTTTACTACATGTACATTGGGGCTGTTGACCCACAGGTAAGCACAGTCAATGGAAACAAGTCATTCTACTGTACTGTAATTCAGTTTTGTAAGGTCCACTCAGATGGTTTGCACCATACAGGAAATAGTGGCTATAGGCCAACTTTTCACTTTCCCTGTGGTTCTTTTTCAAATACTTTTTGAACTGCTTTACTGAACTCTTCAACTCTGATCAGATCTTAAAACTGTCCAAAAAACTGTCCAACAACAATAATTATATTAAAAATATGTCATACTGTAGATGACCTTTCATGTTATAGCTGGTGGTCAAACTAAAGCAAATAATGGGGTTACAATTAGCCTACAGTTATTTTTTACAGCTGAAAATACAGCATTGTGTAAATGTATGTGATGTATTGCTCGGTATCTATTAAGTGACACATCTCTCAACATTCTAATCACCAAGCTGAAAAAAATGGCAAACATGCTGCAGTAATTCCAATAGAAGTACTTCAAGTAGAAACCATGAATCACACTCAAGACTTCAAAGCAAATATTTTCTTAATTTAATAAGTATGTCTAAATACTTTTAAAATTGTGTTGTCAGAATACACAAGAGGTGTGGTTCATTTCAGCACACGTCATTACCATGATATTAAAAACTTCACTATTAATGCACAATGATTTATTTATGCAATTTTTTAATCACATTTGAATAATTAATGTCTCAAGCAATTAGAAGTAATACATTGCTTGCTTTGCAGCAATTACATTAATTTAACTGAAAAGCAGAATTCATTTGTCTTTCTGATTTACTAAAAGCCTGATCTATGAAATTAATGAAACAGTCACAGAATTTCACAAACTTGATGAGAACTCTTAATGTGAACAAAAATAAATGTTCTGGGGGAATTCCAGTAACAGCGGAGATATTTCAGTGAACATAAATCATCAAAATAAAATAATACGCTGCGTTTTCTGCAGGGCTGAGCTGTGTGTAACATTCATTGCCTCAATCATTAAAACTCTAAAGAATGATGGTTGTGTTTGAGGTGATGCATTCAATTATTTTTTTTTGAGGTGTGCTCATGCATTACCTGGAATGACCCATTCTGTACCCCGCATCTGTGCCCAGTCATTGGCCCAGGGTTGGTGTTTATTCCTCCCACCTCCATCTGTCTGCAGCCATTTACTGAAGAGCATCATGATGCCGGGGAAAAGCAGCTGGGCTTGCAACCAGAGGGCCACCGGTTCACTTCCCAGGTGAGACCAGCACAGTTGCACCCTTGGGCAAGGTGTTAAATCAGTTGTTGTTTTTTTGTAATTTCCAGCTGTACATGAGAGCTTTGCGAAGGTGCACTGGATGAGCGAATGTAAAAGACAAAATTAGTCATTCTAATTCCATTTGTCACTACCTGTTGAGATTCTTGCCATGTCTCAGGAATCACACCTCCCTCCCTTCCTCCCTCTCCCCGTTCTGCTCATTTCCCCTGTGAAAGCCTTCACACACACACCTGACCCTGCTCATCTCATTCCTCACTTCCTCCTGATCAGGGCTCAGAATGTTGAGGTATTTCTCTCTCAGCATTCAGCATGCTGAAGGCATAAATAAGTGCTGATGAATATTTCTCTCTTTCTCTCTGCTTTTTTTTTTTTCAGATTCTGTGTCCGGACAGTACATGTTCCCATCTTGTGTGTGTGTGTGTGTTTGTGTGTGTGTGAGAGAGAGAGAGAGAGAGAGAGAGAGAGAGAGAGAGGAGGGAGGGAGGGAGAGAGAGAGAGAGAAGATGATGCAACTGATGCTGTAGCCTGCCTCCTTAATGTTACAGCTGCATTATTGACACGTTTCAGTGGATATCCTGAGTGCCCATTTCTTCTACTGGACAATGTATGTAATGTAATGTGTATATGCATAAAGTTCTGTTGTATCTAGCCACTGAAGCCATATATTACTCAGAGTATTTAAATGACAAATGATGGCTACAAATGATGTAATGCTGCTGCCAGTGCCCAGCTCACAACCCCAGTGTGCAGAGCACTCAGTGAAGAAGCAGCTCTCAGTGCTTCATGTTCTATCGTAGCGGCAGTGCTATCGATGAGAGTGCACGGCAACATGATCACATGACTACATTAATTATTACTGTTTTCATTCGGTGTTACTTTGAATAACCAATATCTTGAAAATCTCTGATCGATCACGTTTGCACAAGATGATCAATATTTCCCCACTGCCCACCTGCTTAAGCCCAGACATGAAGACACATAAAGACAATTCAAAAATTGTTCTACTTTATTCTATACTTTCATCGGTATAACCCAATATGTTTCTGCAAGTGCAGTTCTCACCCTGAATCATTCGTGGCACACAGTCAGCAATCACAGGCGTAGCCGTTTTCTCCTCACTGCAAAGGACAGACGCAGCTGCCTGGCGGAGCTGGCCAGAGGAGGAAAACAAATATTTTTTTCATGGCATGAGAGGGGCAGCAACCTTAAATAAAACAGAAACGGTAACCTTCACATCCCACTTAACAGGAAGAGTGGCATGAGAAGGCTGGAAGCACAAAGCTGAGGTGTGTGTGTGCATGTGTGTGTGAGGCCAACTTGATATATTGATACACTTGATATCAGCCTGCTTGGTAAATGAGTTGAGAGCCTATAGTATCCATGACCTTACTGTTGTGTTCTTCCGAATATTACTGTTGCAGTCCTTGTGCACTTCAGTGCACATTCCCCACCCCAGACACACTCCAAACAGGGTTATGCTGTTAGGACTGCGGGTGGTGTCATACCCGGAGTTTAACCAAACTTGATCGTGTGTGAAAAATGGCTTCATAATTTCCCATAAAGTGCGAGAGCTGGAGGACCGCCCCGACTATGAGAAACTGCTTCATAATTCCCCATAAAGTACAAGCCGTGCTTGTCCTCCCTTGAGAGGGATCCACAACCCTCTAAACAGGTACTCAAGAATGTGAGGGAGATCTTGCCTGGAGTCCCCGGCTCCAGGAAGCCCATCTGTCTTCTGTCTTGCAAAAGCAGTCTCTCATGTTAGTAGTCTGGCGATGCTTGCACACTGAAGCCTTGAGGCACTTGTGTGCTTCACAGTGCAGAATTATTGATAGCTGGTGGACCTGTTGTCTCAGAGCAAGCTGTGGAGTTCACCGTGTCGTCTCAATCTTGTACCCTCTTCCTCATGAGCCAAACATCATTCAGAGGGTTCTGGCGTTTCATGACTTTACTCGGATCAGGGCATACACCTGTACACTCTCTAAGTGATTCATCGAGACCAGGGGTTCTCAAATCTTTCAAGGTCTCTTTGACCTCCTCAAAATGTTTTTCTGACCTGCCATCCATTAAAATGTACACAAATATATTTTCAAATACAGCTTTGAAGTGGCATTTGACAATACATGTCAAAACAACACGTAAACAATCAATGTAGTGCAGGAGTGTAGCGAAGGGCGGCAGTGTGGTGTAGTGGTAAGAAGCAGAACTCCTAACTGAAAGGTTGCTGTATGATGCCACGCTGGGCCACTGCTGTTGTACCCTTGAGCAAGGTAATTAACCTGCATTTGCCTCAGTAAATATCCAGCTGTTTAAATGGATAAAATTTTAACACATGTATTTGAGCTTTTGAGCAGTGGACAATTAGAATTGATCCGTAAGGCTATTTACTAAGAAGCCCACGGTGTCCTAAAATGCTGTAGACTGATACTGCATAGTGAAGGACAAGACAGGAACTGCTGCCTGATTGGTAAATATCATGCATCCAGAAGGGACGTGGCTAGGCTTGTGTCTATTCGCACTGACATCCAGCCAATCAGACCAATTAAAACACCCACTAATTCTCTCCTTCCTCCTTGCATGATACAGAGAGGTATATAGGAAATGGGCCATAATAATCCAATCAGCAACACAATTTAAAAAAAGATCAACTGGATTCCAACAGCTAGGAATTGTGACATTCACATTTGGAATGGTTCATCAAAAATCCAGATACTGTGTCTGGACTGTTTTAAAGAACAGCATGACCCTGAATTGTGTTTTCAAGGTTTTTAATTGCACAGTGTTTATTATAATTCATTGCACTCACAGTCTAGATGAAACTCACAAAGGAAAATATGTCTTTCAAAATGATGTGTGCACCTGAAGCCTTTATCTGCAGTCAAATTATTACTGAAAATAGACCTCCATATAAAAAGTATGACTGTTATTTTGTACTTATTTCCTATTTATATTACAGTTCCTGAGGACATTCAAAATGAGACATCAATTACTTTTAAAGGGCCAGAAATTGCAGCAACTGCAATATTCTGGGTAAAAAATCTAGATAAAAATGTTCTTAAGTCAAGAATAGAATATTATACATTAAAATAGAGTCGCTTTTAATCACACTTAACAACAACTGAAACCGAATTAGAATTAGTCTAAATGTGCCAATTGAAGTTAAATGCATATATCTAGTGTGTGAAATTTATTATTTTAAAAAGGACTGCAATTTTAGCTGGTCCATGCATTTTTTTGGTCAATGTATTACAATAACACATGAAATGACTGGGGAAACCAAGTTGCAGACAGCACTGATTTTGATCACACACAAAGCCAACAAATGAAAAAGCTTGACATGCAATGCATAGCAGGAAAAATGATTCCAGTGGAACAATTAGAATCACATGTTCGCAATCTCTGGGTGTGGGAGGGAAAAAAATGTTGCCCTTGCGATAGCAGAATCCAAGGGGATAGAGCTTTAGACACTAATGATAGTGTGAAATGGATCATACAGGCGAAGATGTGTCGCGTTATGTTCACAATAGCTCTGGAACCAGCATGAGGGGAGAAGAGTGGACTTGAGTGTGGGCGGAATTAAGGGCCTTGTTAGTGTTGGGTTTTTCACTCTGAGGATGCAGTGCAGAATCTCTGTGAGGCATCAGCTACAACACTGAGAGAGTCATGGAAGAGGCTTCAAGAGTGCTTGTAAACAGAACTTAATAAGTATTGCTGTTATTTTGTCAGATGATTTAAAACACACATGAAATCAGACATTGTGAGGTCTGTGTTAAGACAAGACATCAGCCTGTAACTGTTCCAGCAGTTAAGTTTACTTTTATCTGGAATTGTGGTTCTGAGTTGTGATGGGTGTTACAGCTTATGAGCAGCATACTGTTTCTTTCATTTCAATAATACTTGCCTTTCTTTATATACACAGTGTCACATTCACTTTGTAGTAAGGGCATGCTTAGAAGTTGTTCAACAGTGCCAGAGGACAAAATAGATGTTGTGTAGAACAAACTTGTCTTCATTGAGATATTTGAGATATTTATCTTGCAGGCACTTGCCTCGGTCAGGTTATTTTCAAAGTAATGAGCCTGTCCTAACATCGGAGTCTGACTCAGCATTCCCATGCACAGCAGTTTAATTATCTGCTTGTTGCAAGACTGAATAATAATAATAATAATTAACTCACTTGCTAATTGAAAATTATGACATTGTACTGAATATATCTGTGAACTTTTAGTAGGTTTCTCCAAAACAGATCAATTTTTCAGTCAAGTGGTAGAAGGCCTAAATGGCAATCTCACTGATATCATAGTTCTTTTAATGCAAGTTGAATAAATATATTGGATAGAGGCCAATGGTTCCTGGGTAATCTGCATAGTCAAATTGTCACGTAATTAGATGGTACTCTTTAATGATAGCGTCAACAAAATATCCATTGTTTTGCATGCCTCTGTATCTGGTGGCACAGAATGCTAGAAAGCGTATTTGTAAATAATGGCATTTGTGATGCCAAAGTTCAGTTGTTTTGCACTGTTATTAGATATTTGGGTCTCACCATAAAGTCACATCACACCAATTCATCATTCTCATCAATTGCTATGCTTCATTTTATACATTTCCTTGTATTGTAATTTATCAACATTATAGGAAATTGGCAACTGATGTAGGAAACAGAGATTGCTATAATTAGAATTAGATTTGCCATTCTAATTCCATTACATTACTAATTCCACTCCGTTACATTACATTACATTTGAATGGATACACCTCTGTTATTTTGTGCTGGAAGTCACCCTGGGTAAGAGCATCTGCTATATGAATGTAATGTAACTTAATGTAATGGGTCTAATTCCTTGGGAAAGCACTTTAGATGGAAAGAATTATCAGCCTGCAGAACTTTACAGAGCTCAGATGTTTAAAAACAGTGAAAATTTCCTGACCCTTAATTTACAGCAATTACAACACTGTGCACTCTTGAAAAGTAAACAACTGTGTCAACTACCTTTTGTGTCACACTTCTTTTAAAGAGATTTGATTCATTTGTGAACTGACAGCCCCATTGTTAAAAGGTATTGGTTTATGCCTGAAAACAACAGCCTCAGGCTTTTACTGTTACCACATGTTCTTTTCTGATTTTAGATTTTGTGGATAAAACTTTTGTCATAGTCTTATATAGTTCAGCTCCTTGATAATGTTAGCACTTTCCTCCTTGGGCCCTTTGCTAAAGAACTGGGGTGGCACCTGGATGGCAATCCATTTTTCAGGTGTCCCTGGACGATCATGTAATACCCAGCACGTAGAAGACCTCACACATCATTCCCCCACCCAAGAAACCTTGCCCAAATGAACGTAATGATTTGCGGCCCATGATTCTTACCTCGGTGTTAATGAAATCAGTGGAGAGAATTGTTGTTCATAACCTTTCAAATTCAGCACTGAAAAAAACTAGGCTGAAACCATTTTAATACAAGAAAGGGGCACCATACAAAGGACATTGCAGCCGTTCTCTAACACCTTATTCGTGAAACACCTTGAACAGCCAAACATGAATTCTGTGATACTCTTTATTCAGTTTGTGTATTTAATACAATAATGCTTATTGTAATGTGTAATTAGGGCTGCAGAAATAACCACATCACCGCCATACCGCAGTATTGCGAGGTGTACCGCGGTGTTGAGCCCGTCACTGCCATTACCATCATAACAGCTTTTTTTCTCCCTTATCTTAGGCCAAGTCTACACGTACACAGGTATTTCTTAAAACGGCGGTTTTCCTCCTTCGTTCTTAAAAAAAATCCCGTCCACATGTTACCCCTTGTTCCCGACCGACGCTACTCTCGCAGGAATCACAGGCAGACAGGATGGGTTGGGTTCACAGCGCGCATTTTATTAGCACTGGCAAATAAACAGGACCAGTAGGTTGTCAGTAACGTATGTCCGGTTCCACACTCGTCACCTCGCTAGCCTCGATATGTATTGCAAATAACCGTAAATCAATTCTTCCTAGTCAAAATGAACATTTCAGATAGGCACAATGACATTCTTCCTATCCACAATTGTCATTTCAGATAACCACAACGTCATTCTTCCTAGGACAAATGACACCACTTCTGCCATTCATTTGTATTGGGCTTTCAATTTCAGATGTAGTACTACTGTAGTACTGTAGGGGGGGATCCGTACGGATCACAGATCAACTACGGTCCGTTACACCAGTTATGACAAGTAACAATTGGATTGTAGATATGAGTTTTTCCTAGTAAGAATTCTATTGCAGACATCCAGAATGTTCATTCTGGATAGGAAGAATGACTTGGTGGATATCTGAAATTGAAAGCCCAATACAAACAAATGGCAAAAGTGGCGTCATTTGTCCTATGAAGAATGATGTTGTGGTTATCTGAAATGACAATTGTGGATAGGAAGAATGTCATTGTGCCTATCTGAAATGTTCATTTTGACTAGGAAGAATGAATTACGGATATTTGCAATACACATCCAGGCTTGCCATAGGCGCTGCAATGCAATCTGTATGGGTTCCGGGTGGGCTTCCACTAACGTGCTTTCGTCATACGTAACCTGGTGTAGGGATCGCCGGGGCAGCCAGCGATCTTGTCGCAGTCAAGACAAAGTCAATATGGCTAATGGTAGCTCAACTCAGAGCAACTGAATCGTGTCATTAAGAGAAATACTGTTCAGTCATCGTAGTAATCAGTATAAATTGGCAAATAAAGAATTAGGACCACCCAGACCAAATTTAAACATCAAGCAAGTATCTGCAAAGGAGGGGAAATCGTATAACCGGGGATTTCCGCAGAGGTGGTATGAGAGGAAAACATTTACATTACATTTTTCATTTGGCAGACGCTTTTATCCAAAGCGACTTACATAGGTTACAGTTCTTTACAATGTTATCCATTTATACAGCTGGATATTTACTGAGGCAATTGTGGGTAAAGTACCTTGCCCAAGGGTACAGCAGCAGTGTCCCAGCGAGGATCGAACCAGCAACCTTTCGGTTACGAGTCCTTCTCCTTAACCACTATGCTACACTGCCACCTAAAAGGTGGCTAGCAGGCTGCGAAGTAGCTAACGTTTTGTTCTGCTACCCCTGCTCAATGCAATTTGACAATGTCTAGTTAGCTAGCTGTTAATTTACCCATTGAACGGGTCACCTTAGCCATCATCGCAACAATTGCCCCCCCTGAGAGACTTGGCAGGAGCCGCCACTAGTCACACAAAATTCTGTGTAGTCTGAAACAAATGTAACGCATATGTTAGTTAAGTTTAGTCTTGAAATGTTGATATCTAATATGTTAATTATTAATATGTTATCTAAAATGTTAATAAGCATTTTATTTTTCACGCTGCACTAATCCTTGACAAATTTTTCTTTAACTAAAATTACTAAAACTGAAACTATAATAAACTAAAAGGAAATAGAAGTGAGTCAATGAAATAAAAACTAAACTGAAACAAATGAAACCACTGGTGAAACTAACTAAAACTAAACGGAAATTCAGATTGAATACAGACATATTATCAAAATAAAAATGAATTTGAAAATGGAAAACTATTATAACCTTGGTCTACATGTATCCGGATATTTTCAAAAAGTCACTTTTTTCTATCAGTTTTGAAAAGGATCAAGTCCACGGTACATGCGTTTTTTTTTTTTTAATGCCCAGACTGCACATATACACACAACATAAGCTTCTCATAGTTTTCAGTTAGCATTTGCTAAAAATTTTAACGTTAAATCGCTGTTTCCTCAAAGCTAAAATTAGCTAGAATTTTTCCTATCTAGTGTTCTAATCGCATCGGTTTTAGCATACGCGCTAAACGGCAAATCACACCGGTGTGACCGTACGCGGGAAAGGGTTAAGGGACAAGTAATGTCAAATGAATGAATAATTAAACACGGGGCAAACCGCAAGGTAGCAATCTTCAAATACCGCGGTAAGGAAATTTCTATACCGCTGCAGCCCTATTTAATACAATTTATATGTGCATTTAATACAATAGAACATCTTACAAAGATGCAATAGTTTTATGTTAACCCCCATCATGCCCAGTGGTCTTATTTTTCGCACAAATACAAATAACTCATCCAGTGGTATCCTTCTTTTCTCATGAAAAAGGATCCAAATAAAAGTCAATAACATGGAATCCTTCCCTCAGCCTATTAGCTGTGGTGTACTTCAAAGATAGTAGCTCACCAATCCTTTTTATCTTTTATACGGATGCCAATGTTCACTCTGCCCTGAATCACAATATCACATTTTTGGATCCGTCCCTCTTACCAGGTCTTATATTTCATAATCTTAGTTAGTATAAGTAAGTATTAAAACCCCTATTCTGTGGCAGACATCCAGTTAGCATTCATAATGAGGCAATAAACCAACTCACACTGTACATATATCTTCTTGTGCATTCTGATAGCACACTGCCGTGGACAGTACATTATAGTACATTACACTACTTCATTTAGCAGACGCTCTTACCCAGATCGACTTACAAATAAGTGCAACACTATGCTAAGAGTAGTTATCGCAAAGTATTACAAGAGGTCAGTAAGATACAAAGTTAAGTGCTAGGCTAGTGTAGAGTGTCTTTTTTAAATGAAAATAATCAATAGGATAGATAGACATAGACAGGGAGGAAGGTAGGTTAGAGATACAGTTTGAACAGATGAGTTTTAAGTTTTTTCTTGAAGGTGTCCAGGGAGTCTGTTGTCCGAATCCCGACAGGAAGCTCATTCTACCAGTGTGGAGCCAGTTCTGGGAAGAGGCGGTACATGTTCTCTTTCTTCTTTTTCTTCTATTTTTGCCCCGGTACAACAAGGTACAACATATGTACTTACTGAATGGACTAAAGAAATTCCTTGCAAGGAAACAAATTTTGTGTCTGGTCTTTTTCTCCACTGTCCAAAGCATTATTATTATAATACAGTATATTTTGACAGTGTTGCACCGCAGCATATCTTCACAGTCAAGCTAACTGAATCATCCTAAAATCGCATATAGGACTGTAGGACATGCCACTTGAACAGAATTTGTTCAAATCCAAGCATGGTGAGAGATTATTGCCATGTATCTTTTTTGAGGATGTGTCCTGTGTTATTAAAATCACTGCAAAACTGAGAAGCAAATGTAAGTGATGCAAGGCAGCTTCTGTTTACAACAAGCAATACAGCCATCTCATAGTGCACTGCACTGCATTCAAATTTAATTGCATGGAAGATTCTAACAGGTTGACATATTTTCACCCCTCCCTGTTTAGCACACCATTGGTATCCGTCGCAGCAGTGTTCCCTGTTTGAACACATGCTGATTCCGAGGCCAAAGTCTATCTCACGCATTAATTGGAAGTTGTAATTTGCTTCCAGCAATGGAGCTATAACAATATTCCACAACATGCAATAATAATTATAATTTTGGTAGTTGAATACAAGTATATATTTGCTTTTTATTTCCTTTTACAAATACCCTCTGGTGAGATAATAGTGATGGGACACTTCATGAACCTAAATTATTGGTGGGGAGCTGCCATGTGCTGTCAATCACATGACTTGTTCGAACCAATCAAAACATATTTTTCCCCAAGCAAAATGTTGTCAAATCAGCAAATTTGGATGAATAGCATGAGACAGTGGTGGTCATGTAGCATAGTGGTAAGGAGCAGAACTTAAAACCAAAAGGTTGCCAGTTCAATTCCCTGCTGGAGCACTGCTGCTGTACCCTTGGACAGGTACTTAACCCAGAATTGCCTTAGTAAATATTCAGCTTCATGAATGGATAACGTAAAAATTTTAACCTATGTAAGTTGCTCTGGATAAGAGTGTCTACTAAATGGCAATAAGAGGGAGAGAATAATATAAAAGATAGCTCCACCCATTTTGTAATGCTGCTCTCCCATCGGTAGATTACAGTTTTAACACTGAATTGAAATACTTTCGTACAGTCAGTCATCTCACGATGCTTCCATTCTTCGAGAAGCTACCAGTGTGTCTTTACTACCTGACACCGGCCTTTTGAGCTCTTCCAGGTTGAGATATAGCTCAGTATTAATAGCTGTCCTAATGGTCCTCCGAATGCTTTCCTCCACCAGGCTCACAGTTCAGTGTTTCCGTTTGTTTCTTTCAATTACTGTCTTTTCTTTTCAATGCAGCCTTTTAGTTTCACCATCACACAGAAAAATGATAGTCAAGCATTCTCTCCTGTAATGTTTGTTTTCAAAGCCATACAAAATTATTTTTTAGCACAGTGGCAGATTTTTTTAATAGCTCTGTTGAGCCTTTCTAATCTGTCGCTCTTGATTTGTTGGTTGCTGTTGCTAGTTGGCTCCCAGGAGTATAGGTCCATTGATTTAATAGGCACGCAGAATCGTTAATGCCGTGGTTCTCAAGCAATTCAAAGAGGATAATGGAGCACTCTGTAAAAGGTAAATAAAGGAAGAGGTCTTCTGAAAGGAGGCCAGACAGCCTTTTTTTTCCTTAAACTTGGTTAGTAATAAATGTATGTTACAGTTTACTGGACCTTTAGGGGTCCCAGGGTCAACAAAGTACCAATTAAATGTTTTTTTTTTTTTTTTTGAGGAAACTGTTCCCTTGAAATAGGTGGTTGTTTCAGGTCTGTGGATTGCTTCTCATTACAGCATCCTTGACTGAAGCTACATTTGCTGCACCTTTGCACTCAACAAGTGTCAGAACACGGGTGCCTGCTCCTGGAGTCACATGTTAAGCTGTGCTTTGAAAAACACAATGCAAAAACATCACCAGGCAGTCTGATGAAAAACTTTATGCAGAGCACATAAAACGACTTGTTAGTAGCTGGTATGAATGTGAATCAGTAGTGGAATGCATGCAATTTGAAAACTATTCAGCAATTTTCAGTCCTCAAAGGGTCCTCTAGTTATTTTTTCGACAAGCACCTTTTTATGAAAGTAGTCTCTTCCAGCTGATTTGTGAGGATTCCAGATTCTTTTTTTAACCAATCTAACCCAGCTGTAATTTTTTTTTTTGTGGCCAATCACATAACATGAGTTCAGTAAGTTTTTGGACTTGATTGCCACGGCAACTTCTCCGAGACAGACCTTCCTGTTCTCCAAGACAGGGCTCTCCATCAGGGTCATGTTGTTTTTTTTTGGGGGTGGGGTGGGGTGGAGTCAGATGTATCCGCAGAGTTTAAATCGCTGCTGTCATGGCACGGCACAGGGACAGGAGCTCCTGAGCACACAGCCCGCGGCGGCTGATAACATCAGCGCTCGCACACAGCCTGTGGTTCAGAGATAGCGAGCCTCAGCCGGATCCAATCGACGAGTCAAGTCAGACAGTCTTTATTGTTAATTACAGACACTTCCGAATATAGAACTCAGGTGGATGCTGGGAAGTTCATAAAAATAAAAACAAATAAATAAAAAGCTATCTAAGCTCTGTGCTCTGTTCTCACCATTGTAAATTACCCCGTGTGCTCATTTGCTTGGAATTCCCTCTGGCAGGTTTGCCTCTTCGCTACCCCGGATGTCTCTGTTGACGACTACGCTGGTGTGTAAATCAGTTGTAACATGAAAATTGCCATGATGCTTTCACCTTTCAGCGGCACCTGGCGACAAGCAGAAGAGCACCTCATTGCCTTGAACCTGTGAAAGCGCAACACCAGGCCCAAAAAGCTGAAGGCAGTTGGCAACCAGATGTCAGCAGATTTAAAACTTTTAAATTTCAGAGTTAACACCCCGGCACCTTCCCTCGTTCATTAATGCCCCCCTGTGTGCTTATGCTACCCTCTGCCAAGGCATGCATTCTCGGTATTATTTTTAAAGCAGTCTCATGAACACTGCTGTACCCTCATTTTATCCGAGGTTGTCTATAATTTAAGGCTCTGGCTGTACTAATGAACCTTACCAAAAATCCTCTGGGAAAGAGTGAAGTTTAATGTCAAGGCTTAGCCCTGAACTCAGGCCTACACTACAGCAAGCACCGGTGTGGAACTTGCAGAGTGTATTGGATGATGCAGTGCAGTTGGGAGAGAGTGGGAGATCATTTCAAACTATCAGAACAAACTTCTCTGGGTTGAGAAATGACTGACAGCAGACAGAGAGAGGTGAACAGCTTGGCTGGAACACCCAAAATCATCTACCGAGTTCTGCAGGAGAAAGGAGAAACAGTGCCAGCCTCTGCTCGTGGCTGTTTTCTGTGTACAATTTGTTTTAATAATTAAGCCTAAAACACTTCTAGGTCTTCAGCATTATAAGACCTGTTTGTGTCTGCAATGATGCAGATAATTTGTAATTGGTTCCCAGGAACGCGTGTTAGTGTGAATGCTGGCAGGGGATCTCAGGCATTTGCTCATCACTGTTAAATTATTCAGGGAAACTATACCAAGGTTTCTGCCAGAAGTGACTCTCACTCTCTCCCTCTGTTCAGAGAGAGTAATCATAGCCGGGTTCATTGTATTCCTGCAAAGGATTACATGAGGCAGAGGGACTGAACACTAAAGCAAACAATGAAGGCCGAGGTTCTCCAAACAGAACAAAAAAAAAAATGCTACTGTCTTAAAATGCAGACCACAGCACTGCCAGGAAACATTCATGCACAAACAGGTATAGTTATATCACAGTCTATTATGAAAAAGAGTACACTTAAGGACACATTACTTGTCAGATTATACTAAAGACAATGCACTGTGTATGTGTGTGAGAGTAAATGTGTGTGTGTGTGTGTAAAGCTACATGCAATGGAAAGGCTGCTCTCCTTTGGCTGAAATGACAGAACCCTTTATAGGAAACACTCAAGGCTTTTGACACCTGAGAGGACTGGAGTTCTTCCTGTGATGTGTGTTCTTCCCATAACAGTGATGGAAATGATAGCAGTGGTTACATAACAGGAAGCTGGTACGTTTTGCTATTTTACTTTGCTGGTCAGCTGGCTGTCAGATTATATCATCTGGTACTGCTTGGCCAAAGATGGGTACCTTCACCCAGCAACAAAAGCAAACTGGTTCATGTTTTTTTTTTTTATTGGTATTGAGAGTTGACATACCTCTCTTTTTATAGTATGTCCTGCATGACAAGCTATTCTTCCTGTTACACTCCATTTGCCCTGCTCTGCAGATCTGATACAGGCATCATAGCCCAGCTAAACCCAATTCCTTGTGAATCAGTATTTCTCAGAATATCACAAGCTCTGATGAGGGAGCCCTTCACAAGGGGATTCAGGTCTTTTGAACGCAGGGGAGGAGATTCTCGAATTCACATTTAGGTCTGCACTTCAGGGTTCATGTAGCAGGCAGATGCAGCACACAGTCCACAGACTGGCACGGAGGAGCCGCAAAATACAAGCACGGGCGTTACGTCATATTACATTCTGCACTGTGATTGCGCGTGTGGCGACTACTAAGTGCCAGGGACTGTTTTCTGCTGATCCCGCCGCTCTGTCTTCACTTCCTTTGCGATTTGATCCTGTGGCCACGCCAGCTTCCTGTCATAAATGCTGTGATGAGGCACCTCACCGAACTGACTCACAGCTCTACAGAGGCCTGTCACAGGGGCTGACTTGCAGGATATTTTAATTGCAAACATCAATCCCTGCCCTTCAGCGCAAGTCAGAGAGCCTGCTTTCCCCTACTCACTCGCGCGCACGCACGCACGCACACACACACACACACACACACGCATGCAAAATTTGTGTGTGCGCACAAACACACACTCACTCATACACACACATGCACGTGTGCACACACTCACACACGTTTGTGCTAACATATGTTAGCATACACACAAACAAATGCTCAAGCATTGCCACACATGCTCCCACATGTGGGCAGACAATTGCATGCACACGCAACCCCTGGCCATTACTTTCACTGGTTCACTGAGTTATGCATTGTCTTTGCTTATTAAGATACATGAACATACATCCTCAGATCATCATTGGAGTATCTCTTTACACAGAAAGGCCAATGCTGGCTGGATAGCTGTCAATATTGAAATGTCTCCTGTCTCAAGAATATACAATTAAATATGAATGAGTTGTTGTGTGTTGTGTATTCTTGCCAGTGAGGGATTTCAAAATCTGCCCCGAGAATACCAAAATATAAACGGACAGTTCTAATTATTCCAACGTCCTTGTTTGAACTTGATAAGAATAGCTCTCAGAAAGGCCAGATTAATTCTTTATGTGCTCAGCAATGAGGGGCAGAATATCAATAGTCTATGGCTGATCATTAGGAGCCACTCCTCGAGAACTTCCACTGACCTTGCGCATTAAAATTGGGTGGTATTTAAAGGAACGGGTGAATCGGCGTGTACACCGCCACGGTCTTTTTTGTGGGAGTCTGTTCCTGCCGGCCAGGTCCAGTGGAATTGTCCGCGCCTGCGAGGAAAATTGCATGAGGTCCCTCTTGTAAATACATTCCATTAGTTCACACAGGGTCTTTAAAGTGAGGGTGCTCTGCAGTATGAGTGTAAGGACAGGAGAGCTCAGCGTTTTATTTCACTGCAGGTCTGGTAAGGCAGTGATGCAGAGGGAAGTGAACTTCAACTCATTCACCTCACCAGCGGTCATCACAAATGGGGGCCCTGAATGGTTCCATCGGGAGAAAACAAAACCCAAAAAACTGAGAAAAGCGTTTGGTTGGACATACTAGGCATTTGTAAGTCAGCCCAGGTGAGTGCCATTGGCTTGGTGCTTCCTTCGTTTGTGTGCCTAGACATTACATACGTAAGATTACATTCGTTTCGCAGATGCTCTTCTCCAGAGCGACTTCCAGCACAAAAGACTCTTACCCTGGGGTTAATTTGAAAATACTTACAATCTTTTTTTAACCACAAAACTCAAAATCAATACCGAGCTACAGTCAGAGACATGTATTGAATGATAACTGTAGGGTAAATGATTGGTAATGTTTCTAAGAACAGTTCCACATACCCTTTAACAGAATATGACCGGTCACATTATCCAAGAAGGACCTAAGTAAATGGATCCATAAATCCATGAACCAATCAAGACCATCATGTTAACCCTCCATTCAGTCTATTACTTGCTATCAGTAGATCAGGATAGTGGGGGATATAATCAGGGAACTTCTTTCCAGTACATCTCAGTGTAAAAAAAAAAAACATCTATTCTGAGTCAGACAAACAAGTGTTGACTTTGCCAGTTCAGCAAGAGACTGCTGTCGTGACAGAGCATATGGCATCCGGGTGTTTTTTTTCTTTTCTTTTTTTTTGTCTGCAGGTGTTTTTGCTGAATTTCATGAATCTTCTTCAACTGAATCTTCTTCTCTGAAGCAAATGAAATGCAGACGCCCTGTCTGGCAAAACCATAACACTGGAAAAAAAAAAATGTTTTAATCTCTCAGGAAAACCACAATGAGAAGATTTGCCTCCAAACCTGGAGGGCATCTCCTGAACTGGGAAAGCAGGGTGTGAGCGCGCACATTTCCATTAAAAAAGATCTGACGCTCCAGTGTTTTCCCATTATAGGGACACAATAGGGGAAAAAATCATTTTCATCCCATGATATCTCTATGCATGCAATTTCCACCCAGTTCTAATAACGTTAAGTAGATGCCTACATGAAAATACGATACGGACTGCCTGTCATCTTCAAATATGCATTTCAGCTATTTTTTACTCACTAAATTGCAAAATTATGTGTGTTCTGTCACTCCAATACAAAATTATGTATTAATATCCAAAAGTCTTTAAAAGATCCAATTTGAAAAGAATTCAGCCTGCACTTCTGATTAGCATTAATGGATATTTACTTTTAAAAAACCATTTAGACCAAATTATGAATGGGAGTGTTCAGTTAAAAAGTCCATGTTTGCATAGGAATTATCTGCTCTGTCATAGTTGTTTCATTCTTGGCTTGACAGAAATAGAATTATTACACTGTAAAATGATGATAAACACAAAATCCTATGCTTATTATCATAATGAATATCTGATGCATATCAATCTGGCATCTTATTAAATATCATGACACCATCCAAAGATATGCATTCATTGTATAATAAGGGTTAATATTAATTAATGTATTGGCAGCATCAGAATTCTGAGGGGTTGTGAATAGCTCGTCCCCTGAGTGTCTCCTTGGCTTTTAAGTCTAACAAGCAAATTGGACATGGCATAAATAATGCATGGAGCAAACAAAGCTTCCATTTAAAACAAAAAAATCTTTATCATGGCAAACCATAATTAAGTTGAAAAGTTTTCATTGTTCATTTATCGCAAGAGCTGTGTAAACGAGCATTATCTTCTCTAATTCAGAGGTCTGAACACATTCGTTAAACAACAGCGTTCAGATTGATTTGTGCAAGATGTGATGGTCATTTGTTTATCCTTGAGGAAGCCTTGTGACCTGTCAGAGAAAAGAGAGATGCAAGGTTTTAAGGTCTCTCATTGCTGGCTCAATACTGCCATCTGTTGGCTGCATTCCAGCTTTTGAGCTTCCCAATAGAATTTTAGCTGGAGCAGGAGGAGCCACAGCTTTACAGCATCATTGCCAAAGGGCCACACCAAAAATGTTCTCACAAAGCTTCTTATTCTGAGAACTGTTCATTTTATCCTTTGTCATATCATATGTATGTGAAATTAATTTTAGTTTACATTGGTTTACACTTTGGTGATGGAATGGCTCTTTTGACCAAACAGACATTACTGTTTGGTTGCCTTTTATGCTTCTGGTGAGATGACATGGATAACCTGAACATTAGACCTCTATGTTTTTCTAGCATTACATTTATTTCACAGCAGCCGACATTAACATTTTTATTTTAACATTTGTAACAAATCGTGTGTTTTTACCTAATCATAGACATAATTATCACCACACCATCCCATTCTGTGTAATAATCACAGACAGTCAACCAAGACTGAAACTTACCTGTATTGTTCCACTGGTACTGGAGCTTGCATTTCAATAGACATAATAATGCCCATCAATAATGCCCATCATTTCATGCTAGCTGGCTTCCTTTCTATTATATTATGGAAATGTAACTGTAAAGTGTATGTAAATGTGTTTAGCATTAATCCCCCCGGGATGTTTGCCGAGTGAATGTTTATACATATATTACCTCTGTCTGTTTGCATTGCACACTGTGTGTTATTCTTTACTGGTAGAGTGACGCTAATCTTGCAGAGCTGCAGAATACTACTGTCCCGCCCTTTTTATGTAGGCTTGTGTTTGTATTAATTGGTTGAGGCTATAATGTAGGCTGCATAATGTTGTTTTGTGATCCCCAAGGGAATTTTTGTGTTTGAGCCTGAGCTCTCCAGTTAGGTAGTTAGCTATAGCTTTTAATGTTTGTTTGAATTCATGAAGCAACAGAAATTGCATATCCATTCTGACCTGTTCATTTGCAAGGTGAGTAGTGACTTACATAGCTGTTTCATTTTTTCTGCACTGTCTTCACAGGTGCCACAGAATGTTCCAAAAGGCTTACGAGGACCACAGGGCCATCCTGACCTAATGTGTAAGGTTCACAGTTACCTAAACTACTAAAGCAAAGGTTTTCAGATAACTGGTTGGACAAAGCGTTTTCCATTCCAAGCGTTATTTTCCGCAAACATAGTTTTGAAGTGATAATTGGCAGAAATCTAGTAGTGAATGTTGAGAATTGTGTTAAGACTTTTGTAAAACTGTGAACTGTGAAAATTTGCCTGATGGATGTGTGTTCATTTTTACGTCACTCAACCATACAGACTTATTATAATATTCTGCTCCTGCACCTTCGTCCATATATCACCTACACCACCTCCGCATTATTTCACTGAAACTTGTCCAGGTCAAACCAGCAGCCTAGATGTGTACAGTCGCTATATGTGTACAACTCAATGAGCAGCGGAATCTTCCAGAATGCACTGGCTTCCGTTGAAGCATTCAGCTCAAATTGCTTTTCAGGAAATGCTGAGTATGACGGTGTTGGGCCCGACTCTGCTCTGATAATTTCCTGACATCAACCCAAATAAAATGTATGGGAGGAAAAAAAACGTTGAGCTGAGACCTCCAGCAAATGCAGCCACTGCAGTTCTTTTCATCTATGAACTTCTGACTTTAACCTATAGCCTAAAATAAAAGTGCAATGTAACTCCTTTCAAAAATCTGCACAGGAAGCCTACACAAGCATTGAATGTCACCCAAACTGAAAAGTGGTGATATCTGGATTGTATTTTTTTTCATATTCGTTTTCGTTGTTAACATTAAAATCCCACCAAGGGGAAAACCGTCCCCAACTGGGTCAGAGAGGTGTGGCAAAATTTGCGAGAATAAGTGGGATCTTAACATGGGTCTGACTCAGCATGTTTGGAGACTTATTTCTTACTGCTTAATAAAATGGTACACCTAGGAGGCCTCATCTGGAAAAAGGTGATAACATGAACAGCAAGGCACTGGGGCTGACCTAATCCATTGCATGCATGTGTGTTGACAGTTTACCTTCTTCCCTTCGTGTCAGTTTTTATCTTGTCTTTCCATCTCCTCCTGCCCCTGATCCTTTTTTTTGTCATCATTCCTGAAACTTTGTGCGTGTGTATATACATGACTATATAAAACAGCTAGAATTGATTCCCCTGATAAAAGTCAAACAGAAATATATGTATCGCATTTTTTTCACTTAAATTTTTTAATCATAAAATGTTTTGTTCCTGTGTTACCAGGGGCATGAAAAAATACTGAGGACACTGCATACATTTTGTAAAAACCGTAAGAGCCAAATTCAAGTATATTTCTCTCTCGGCAAAGTTGTAAGCAGGTAAACACATTCTGGTGGCTTCACCCAACTAAGTAAATCTCCTTTGCTTAACTGAGTTTAGGAGTTCAATGAGTATCTCACTCATATCAAATTCAAAAGTCTGGCTTTAAAATGTCTGCTTTGTCTCTTGGAGAGATCAGAGAGGTTATTGATGTTTTCCTTTCAATTACTTTAAAAGTTGTACATTTAAAATATAGAAGAGGTGGAGATTTGCATGGGTAATGCTGAATGGGTTAAGGCACTTTTCAAACAACTACAAGGAGAAGACTTTCAATATGCAGGTTGACATCTGGAATATGCGCTTAAACTGCAAAAGGAAAACTTTGTGACCTCAAAAAACATCCAAGCAAATGTAGAAGCGGCATTCATACATAAATGGAAGCAATTCTTCAAACAGAGTTGCTGCCTGTCAACAAGCAACTGCTCTCAGCCCATCTCTCTTTTCAGTCTCATACAGGAACTCCTCACTCACACTCTGGACTCATCATCAATGTCCATTGCGCACTGCTTTCTTAATGGATTCTTAGTGGAGTGTCTGAATGAACTGTGTGTACCTGTACAAATGCATACAGAGCCCAGGGGTTATAAACATGTTACACATCCAAGGACACTTTAGAAAGTAAACTGACACTGGAAAAAATGCAAAAGAACATTTTATACTAATAATATTGCCAATATAGAATAACACCCTGTTGGCTAGATTATTAGGTATTGCAAAATCAAGGAGTACTCAAAAGCAAGAGTACATAGTTGAACATGTACAGATATTTGTAATGTATGTATACCTGAAAGATATTCAGTGTTGATTCACCCTGACAAACAGTAGAGCACATTCACTTACTTCTTACTTCATCCAGATTACAGAAATACAGGTAACTGCCAATATAAATGAAACACTTGAGCAAATGAGGGATACAGAGTACAATGCCTATTAAAAGTATTCACCCCCCTTGGATGTTTCACCCTTTTATTGCTTTTATAAATGAAATCATGGTCAATATAATTTGGCTTTTTTGACAAGAATTTGCAAAAAAAAAATCTTTAATATAAAAGTGAAAACCATTTTTTGTCAAACTAATTTGTCAATTAATTAAAAATATATAGTGGAAAATAAGTGTTTGCATAAATATTTACCCCCTTTAAAGTGACTGACCTAATTCAACAGAGGTCCAGCTAATTGATGCCAGCAGTGTCACAATGAGTTAAATGGAGATCACCTGAGTGCAGTTGATGTGTGTCAAGTGATTGTAGAATAACAATCCTGTGTCTTGGAGGTCCAGTCTCTGGTTCATCAGTATTTATGCTACAAGTGCAACATGAAGACAAAAGAACACTCCAAGCAACTCAGGGAGAAGATCATTGAAAAGTATAAGTCAGGAGATGGCTACAAAAAGATTTCCAACTCACTGGACATCCCACGGAGTTCAGTTAAATCCATCATTAAGAAATGGAAGGAATATGGCACATGTCTAAATCTGCCTAGAGCCGGCCGGCCTCCCAAACTGAGTGACCGGGCAAGAAGAAGACTGGTGAGGGAGGCAACCAAGACACCTACGACCACTCTGAAGGAGTTAAAAGCTACAGTGGCTCAGATTGGAGAGACTGTACATACAACAACTGTTGCCCGGGTTCTTCACCAGTCAAAGCTGTAGGGGAGAGTGGCAAAGAGAAAGCCACTGTTGAAAAAAGCTCATATGAAGGCTCGCCTGGAATTCGCCCAAAGGCATGTGGGAGACTCCAAGGTCAATTGGAAGAAGGTTCTTTGGTCTGATGAGACAAAAATTGAGCTTTTTGGCCATCAGACTAGACGCTATGTTTGGCGAACACCAAACACTGCACATCACAACAAACACACCATCTCCACCGTGAAGCGTGGTGGCAGCATCATGCTCTGGGGATGCTTCTCAGCAGCAGGCCCTGGAAGGCTTGTAAAGGTAGAGGGGAACATGAATGCAGAAAAATATCGCCAAATCCTGGAGGATAATCTGACTCAGTCTGCAAGAGAACTACGACTTGGGAGAAGATTTCTTTTCCAGCAAGACAACGACCCCAAGCATACAGCAAAAGCTACACAGAAATGGTTCAGAGACAACAAGGTGAATGTTCTGGAGTGGCCAAGTCAAAGCCAATTCTCAATCCAATTAAGAATCTGTGGCTGGACTTGAAAAGAGCTGTTCACGCCCATTCTCCAAGCAACCTGTCAGAGCTTGAGCTGTTTTGCAAGGAAGAATGGAGAAAAATTGCAGTGTCCAGATGTGCCAGCCTGATTGAGATGTATCCACACAGACTCAGTGCTGTAATTGCAGCCAAAGGTGGATCTACTAAATACTGACCTGAAGGGGGTGAATATTTATGCAAACACTTATTTTCCGTTATATATTTTAAATTAATCGACATTAGTTTGAAAAAAAAAACGTTTTCACTTTTATATTAAAGATTTTTTTTTTTTGCAAATTCTTGTCAAAAAAGCCAAATTATATTGACCATGATTTCATTTATAAAAGCAATAAAAGGGTGAAACATCCCAGGGGGGTGAATACTTTTTATAGGCATTGTATATGGAAAGCAGGTGCTTCCACACAGGTGTGGTTCCTGAGTTAATTTAGCAATTAATATTCCATCATGCTTAGGGTCATGTATAAAAATACTGGGAAGGCCCAGTTGTCTGTTATTTTGGCAAATGTGGCCATAAGAAAAGATTCTTACAGCTGCTTAATTTAGATTGCTTAATTTATAAATGTTTCATGAGGAACAGTGGCCAAGGTGATGTTGGAATGGCAGTCTAAGGGAAAGACATCATCAGTTAGGGCAGCTGTTGAAAGCACATACACACAAGCAACTCTGAATCAGCTGGCTGTAAATATCAATCTAGGGCATGAACAGGCAGTTTCATCAAGAACAGTTAGTCAAGAACTTGACAGAAAGGAATATTATTGATGGGTTGCTGTACATAAACCCCTTATTATACCTAAAAATGCACATTTCCGAGCAAAGTGATATAAAGCACACAGGCAGTGGCCTACTGAGAACTGGAAAAAGTCATATGGTTAGACGACCCTTTTCTCAATAAGAGTGCATGTGTAGTGCACACCAGAAGAAGCTTACAGGCCCAGTACTTGTTTCCTGTGGTGAAGGGTTCTGGCAGCTGTTATGGTGTGGGGAGCATTCTCCACACCATAACAGAGCTGCCAGCTGGCATGGTTCAGGTCCATTCAGCCCCTTAGCAGACAAGGTAAATGCCAAACAAAACAAAGCCATGGTAATCACCTTCATCCTAAGGTGAAGCATTTCTGTACAAATGGGAATGGTCTCTTCCAGGATGACAACACCCCCATACCCAGGGCATGTATGGTCACTAAATGGTTTGATGTGAATGAAAATAATGTAAACCATATGCCATGTCTGTCGTAATCACCTGACCTCAACCCAATTTAGTGCTTATGGGAAATTCTGGAGTGGCATTTGAGCTAGCGTTTTCCACCGTTACCAACAAAACATCAAATGGTGAAAGTTCTCATGGGTCTGGTATAGTGGTAAGGAGCAGGGCTCATAACCAAATGTTTGCCAGTTCAATTCCCCTCTGGGCCTCTGCTGTTGTACCCTTGGGCAAGGTGCTTAACCCACAATTGTCTCAGCAAAAATCCAGCTGTATAAATGGATAACGTGTAAAATTAGAGCCTGATGTAAATCGGTCTGGATAAGAGCATCTGCTAAATGATAATAATGTAATGGAAGAATGATGTTGTGTCCCTCAGACAGAGTTCCAGGCACTTGTAGAATCTATGACGAGGTGCACTGAAGCTGTTCTGGCAGCCCGTGGCTGCCCAACTCCCTACTAAGATGCTTTATTTTGGTGTCTTCTTTGTTTTGGCAGTTACCTGCAGTTCCCAGACTCATGGCACAGTGGTGTTTGCAGCTCGTTAAAAACCACTGTAACACTGCATAGTAGCACATCCTGCGATCAATGTATTCACTATATAGCTTTCCTGTAGGTTCTGTAAAAATAGGTTAAATGACAATGAAATGCAGAGTTATGGAATGTAATTCAATGATGTTAATACTTTTTTTTAGGACTTCAGACATTTATAATTTTTACACCTGTCTAGTGAGAGGTGATATGTACAATTTTTGGACCATTCGCCAGGAAAAAATGTGCATTAGTCTGTGGTTTTACAAGATGGTGACTGCTCAAAATGGGTTTTTAACTCATCTGAATCACTTTCCTTGAATGTACTTTTATCCTCCATCAATAATGAATTAATTGCTCATTGTGAGTGACTATGAGAGCATTAGTGCCAAGCATAGAGAGCGATACACAAAAATGATTTGAGGTGTTTGATTATTAGAGCCACACTAAAGCAGGAATAGCAATGCACTTTACATTTATGGAATCTGTTCCTCACTTAAGCCTTTTTTTGACCCAACAATGTACAACTGGGTCAGAATGTTGCCTGCAACATGTTTTAGATATCTGAGAGCATTCCAACTATATGCAGTCTTTATTCTCTTTCCTGTTTGTCCTTGCTTTTTTGCACTGCAACTGGGCCAGTAAATGCATGTGTGTTATTCATTCAAACTCCAGCATTATAAAAGCTCTGACATTTTCATCCCCCATTTATGTGTTACTGATGTTACATTGTGTGAAAAGTTGCAAGGCTGCAAAGCTGTTTTTACTTTTTATCTAACAGAGAATGGTCACACCACTGGGGAGGTGAGGATTTGACAGAGGAAAGTCAGAGGGAGGTGGAGTAAGTGTCGGCACACCATTACAACCTCAGCTCTCTAACATCACCTTCATTTTCACATTTTACATGATTTTAATTGTTTCATATTTCTTGCTACTCTGACAGTGTGAGAAAGCCCCGGGCAGCACATTCAGCCTCTCATTAATATGCAGATGGACAAAGAGGCGACGGTCCCTCAGCCTGGGTGCCATCTGGGTGTGCAGCACCCAGAACAGGCTCTCAGAGGCCTCCTTATGGCAGGAGGAGTCCAACAGAGGCAGGATCTTCCTCTCTGCTGGCCAGGGCTTCCTGGGGTACAGCTCTTGCACCAACACTGAAAGACAGACCAGACACAGGACCAGCCTTTTTTTGACCCGGCAAGGTTCAACTGTTGCCTGTTGCCTGAGAAGCTTTTAGGAATGCGATAAACTTCACTTATACTATTCATGAATGCACTGACCGTGCCAATGGAAGCGTTATAGATGGCCTTGTCCTCCATGTCGAGGTGGCTGTCGTCAATGCTGGGCAGCAGGACACTGCACCTAACCACCATGCCATACTTACATACACCCAGGGAGTCATTTTTTGGAGGGCCTACAACATGCAGAGATTGAATTATTTGTTCAACTCCAGAAGTCTTGCTGCCAAGACATCAAAAACCTTGCCAAAGAGGGGAAAAATGAGAAGAGCCGTAGCTCCAATAACAACACACCTGGCTAGGTTTAAAAAGACTACTGTTTACTATTCACTATGTTCCACCAAGATCGCTACACTCTGCGATCATGGGGCAACTGACTTTCCCATCCCAACAGGGTCGCTCCTCTCACACACGATCCCTGTCTGTACTGGTCCCTCGGTGGTGGAATGGACTCCCCACAGGGGGTCAGAACAGCGGAATCACTGGCCATCTTCAGATGCAGACTGAAGACTCACCTCAGTTCCACCTAAATCCCCGCCGCTAACACCTGCTACTTGTAGTGCTTGCTGTTTATTTTATGTGTAGTATGGCAATGTGTTTTGGATTCTGCAATCTAGTGACTGATATATGGTAGTATACCTGGGTTCCCTTTTCTAGTTAGGTTGCACAAGTTAACTTAGGGTAGGGCTTGAATAGTGTTATGCTCACACTCACTGGTCTGGGAGCCTGGTTTGACACTGTTGCTTATTCAACTTGAATGGATACACTTATGTTCTATTGTGCTGGAAGTCACTCTGGATAAGAGCATCTGCTAAATGAATGTAATGTATTTAGTCAAACCCTTTGTATTATCAAGAAACGCTTATATTAGCTCCATTTAAACACTGCCATCAATTCTGTTTTGAAACTACAAGATACCTCACCACATGGCAGGGAGCAACCCTGTCTGAGCCACGTTCCCCTGGTCACTGAGTCCAGAGCTTTATCCACCACGCCACACTACTGAGCCAACTCGCTGAGAATTTGCAGGCAAGGACCATGCTTGGCGTCTGCTCTGAGTCAGTGACCAGCCCTGTTTGATCCCTCTGAGGTGCTTTCGGAAGTCTTTGGTCTCCATTAGGGCCCTCGGCTGTACCTCATATATTGTTCTTTCTGTAATACTTGGCCCATATCCTGCACTGAGGAAGGCCTGGTCCCACTGCTGTTTGGAGAACCCTGGTCCCTCGTTGAACTGCAAGCTTTAGGCATTTCAGCTCATCCCTGCCAAGAATAAAACAGTGACATTACATATCAGCCACAAAGCACTGCTTGAAAGTACAATGAATCTGACCATGTAGCTACCTGAGTACTAATGGTTACAACCCCCCCAACAGGGAACAGCAGTTTGCAGCAGCACTAATTGATTGCTATTATACATGAGATGCTTGATTAACAAATCATTTCTGTGTAGTTGTACCATCTTGCCCTGAAGGAAGGTCTGCCTCCCACTGTGTCGAGCGCTGAAGCATCTCCTCCTCAGCAGCCTCATCCCACAGCTCCAGGCTCTCATTCTCTTGGGATTCAGACAGCAGCCTCTCCCCTCTGCAGCCCCTCCTGTAGTTTCCACCTCTCCTCCTCCAGGGTGGTGACCTCCTCCTGCAGAGACAGGGTGTCGGAGCACAAAGGAGCAACAAGAAGAAATATCAACAGAAGTACAAAATCAGTTTTGGTTCTTCCTTTGAAGCAGTGTGGTGTAGTGGGAAGGAGCAGGGCTCGTCACTGAAAGGTTGCTGGTTTGGTTCCTCATTACTGCACTGCTGTTGTACCCTTGGGCAAGGTACATAACCCACAATTGCCTCAGTAAATATCCAGCTGTATAAACGGATAAACCTGTAACCTACTGTATGCAAGTCACTCTGGATAAGACCTCTGCTAAATGACAATAATTAAAGGTAATGAAAACAACCCATGGCAAGCAGGAGTGCAAAATATTATTTTTCTGATAAAGTGATAAATGAATTTTTAATCAGCAGGAAAGTATGGCAGCCCAATAGCACCCCCACTTCCTGGCCTGTCTGTATGTGCCCTTTGGCTCCAACCCCATGCCCTCCAAAACCCACCTGTGTCAGCACGGCGTGGTTCTCCTGCAGGTTTGCCTCACTGCACAGGGTGAGCACTTCAAGCACCTGGCCCTTGACCTCCTCTGTATTTTCACTTACTCTTCATGCTCAACCTGCATTGTTCTGGCTGGAGCTGCACCTGTGCTGCTCAGACTCCTAAGCTTGAATTATGCATCACACGGGGTGCTGTTGTGTTCTCTCCTCACAGCCTTCATGGGTCCAGATCAGGAGAGTGCAGGTGCAGACTGACCAGTGTGTTGGTAGAAACCAGCAACTCCTTTTGCATCAGGAAAACAGACATTGTATGTTTTGTTCGCCCATTATTCCAGTTACTTTAAAAAAAAAAAAAGGTCCAATAAAACAAAGTGTAAAGAAAAAAATGCAACATACCCAAGAGGATAAGCAGGGCATTTGAAAAGATCCAATTCAGCTACAATAGCATGCAGTGCTATGTAAACTCTAAATTGTAGTATATATATACTCTGTCTTTTATAATGCTTTTTGAAAGCATGACAATAATTTGGGGTAGAAATCCACTGACTACAGTCATAGAGACTGCTTGCTATTTAACCAAACCCAAGTAAAAACAAGCTTTTTAGTTTTTCTTTAAGGGAAGGGCGAGGTGTTGCTTATTTGTTTTATTAGGTGGTTTGAGTAAAGGACTAGTGGTAGTTTTACCTCTTGAGAGAGGGCTCCAATGTTATCAAGGCCCAAAAGGAAAAAGAAAGAAGTGTGCCAGAAATCACTGCCAACAGCATGGTTCATGAGTATAAAAACAACTGCGCTGTTTAGACCATTGCAGCTTTTAAGTGCTTAATTTGATCTCCAGAGATGCTAATGCCTCGAACACAGGAGGAACATAGCAATTGAGAATACTGAAAATGGGATTTCAAAACAGGGTCTGCACATTTCGGAGGCCCTGAGTCTCATAGCCATTTATGTATTTTAACTGCACCTGACACCAGTAAAGGAGAGCTGCCCCCCCCCAAGGCCAAGGCCAAGGCTTGCAGTTACACTTAGAAAGCTGTCATTTCAGGAAACACCTAAAGGAACATACAAAGAACTATGAATGGACTGATTTTTATTATTTTATTTTGGTCAAATATTGGGCAATTATGTAAACAGGACTGGAGTAATTAAATCCTGTGTTGCTGAAAACAGACAAACTTCATTAGTCTTTTTGTGTTTGCCAGTAACTGAGCCTGTTACAACACCACGGGAGACCATATCAATACGTTTGCCTACTTTCATGTCCATCAATTATGTATGCGAAGGAGCCAACACTCACACTGTTCATGTTCATGTCCTTTTTTGGAACATAAAGGTGGTTTGATTAAACCCTTTACCTGCTGATAACTTCAGTAATCAGCATTCCTGAAAACCTGTATAAGCAAGAATGTTGGCTTGCACAAACGCCTTTCAAGCATGTGAACACTTGGGGCCTTATACTTATTTTTACACGTTATTCATTTTCATTTATACAGATGGGTATTCACTGGAGCAACTGGGCTTAAGTATCTTGCCTAGGTGAACAACAGCTGTAGCCTACCTGGGATTCAAAACCTGTGGATTACAAGCCCAAACCGTTACCACTAAGCCACACTGCTTCCGGTTAACTGCTTCAAACCATTGCCAGGGCAATTAACACTGCTAATATGTATACATCATCCATTTTTACAGCAGGTTATTAACTGGAGCAATTCGCTTTATGTGATTTGCTCAAGTGTGTAACTGCAGTCTCTCTCCTAGGATTTGAGCAAAGCATTAGCAGACGGCACCTTGTGGCATAAACTGTACTGTAGGGTGAGGTCGCTGGGTTCTCGCTGCAAAAGGTAGTCAGCATTAACGACGTTGTCCCGATTCATATCAAACCACTACAAACGTGCACACTCCATGTAGCACCATATTTCGCCGCAGGAGGGCAATAAAGTACAATATTAGGCTTACGTGTACAGACAGCTCGTCTGGTAGTTAGCCACAACTGAACCTTTCGCGCTACGAAGCTAGACAGTCTTATATTAAGGATCAAAAACGTGCATGCGTATGGATCTTTCACCGTATGAATGATCCGTCCGCATCTCTGGTTGTAAGACGTTATCCCAGTCTATGAGTGTTACACCCTGTTTTGATCTGCTAGCCCTGTAGGTAGCTAGACTACCTGATCTTGAAATCCCTGCCGAGAAATACTCTACCACTCAGAAATCTTCATCCCAAAATGCATTCGTTACCAACACACCAGGAAATACACCGATAGCGTGCAGTGTTTAGGAAAGTATCCTAAACACTGCACGCGAAACACATTAAAACGGGAAACCACCAGCTATGGCTGGACGTATTTGCAATCAAATCGCTTGCCTATGTAACCGCTAGCTTGCTACACCAAGCTGCAACCGCTATCTAGCCAACCAGAGTAATGTAATTTAACGGTAATGTTAAATGATACGTAAAAAACACGGCTGAGCAGTTCGTTACCTTCGGAAGAATAAGCAATCAGCGGAGAGGCTGAGAATTGATACAGACTGGTCACATCTAAAATTCACTGATTGCACACTTTTCCCAAATTGTGCCTTCTGGGTTAGCATGCAAAAAAGTTTGGTATTCACCACCGATGACCAGCTAACTCGCGCTAAAACTACGGGCTAACTTTTTCCAGCTGCCTAACCGCTCCTTCCATGCACTTCCCACATTCGCACCCGAGCTACTGCCCTCCTGGTCTCAATCTCAAGAGAGGAAAAAGAAGCGTGTCTTTTTGAAGAGCGTCTATTAAATGACGTCACCGTGTCATGTCGACTGGCAATGTGCGCCATTTTGGAAAGAAAAAAAATCACGGGCAATTTCTGGTGGCTCTGAATTCCCCGGCTCTTTTTTAAATCACTTTCCCTTTCCCCTCCCCGTCGGCCGCTTTACATCCCCAACGTGACTACTCGAATAAAGATCGGAGGAACCCCCCGGTGACGCCAGGTCTGCTGTGGGAAGAAGCAATGGCAGGTAAGGTAGCCAACTTTTTATTGTAGGCGGGGGCCCTCTCTCTCTCCCCCACTCACATAAACGCGGCCTAGCTGCACTGCAACTTAGCCGTAGAGTTAGCATCTCCGGTTAGCCAGCCACTGTAGCTGCAAGCACCCACTTAGCCATATAGAAACAAGTCGGGCACCCAAATGCATTAATGTGAATTTTCGTAATTTCGATGTTTGCTTATCTTGCTTTCTCCGTTGAAGGTGTCGGAGGAGGGAATGACGTACAGTGGTGTTTCTCCCAAGTGAAAGGAGCGATAGACGAAGATGTGGCGGAAGGTAATCTTCGTGTTGTGGTTTTGCGTGCATGAAATGACATTTTGACAGTTTTGGTGTCATTTCGAGTTGGCTCTCGGTTAGCCTGCTATTGCTTGTGTGCTAGCAAGCTGGCTAGCCAGCTACCCAAGAAGACACCCTGGCTAGCTGTCTCCTGTAACGTTAGCTTACTAGTTAGCTTAGCCAGCAAGCGGTCCAACCTAGCTAGCATGGTAGGTGGATATCGTTCGCAATTTCTGAAAATAATGACTAGTGGAGGTACCTAGCTAGATTTGTCTGGCAACTCCATGTGAAGAATGCACTGTTAATTTAAACAGCCCTACTATCGATGAGATTTTTACCTTCACTTTTTTGCCAAATGAGACAAATTTATTCGCTTGCTAGCGCACCAGCTAGGTGGCTAATAACTCGAATGACGTCTATGTGCTGCGTCCAGGTTGTCTTTTGGATTTGGCAAACTAGCTAGTTAGCCAACAAGCTACCAATTCGTTGGAGTAGCTAAAGGCTTTACTGACTTATTCAGTGTATTTATTGACTTTGTTTTCCTTTGATAGTCTGCTTTTAAATTTATCTTCCCTGTTGTGTCCATTTATCGATCAGAATTGTGGCTGATGGTGGCGTTACTTGCTAGTTAGCCAGCTAGCTACGCCCGATATGAATGATTTTTTGGAGGATGTTTAGAGGCAGAAGCACTGTAGCTAGTCTACCTAGCTAGCTAACTTGAAAACTTTGCTGCCATTTGTTCGATGCCCTATAGTAACGATCAGCCTCTGGAATGAAGACGTTTAATTTGAAAATATTAAAGGAGGAGAAATAGTTGACAGGTAGTCAACTGGAGCATATTTAGCTAGCTAGTCGTATATGATACCATCGTTTAGCAATATTGTGTAGCAGTCAAGCGCTATCCGTAATTCAAACCGAGGATAGCTAATGTAAGTACATTCAGATGTATGTTTAGATATGTTAGATATGTTATGGTTTGCTAGGTATGTGTCCTCGAAACGCTAAGGTTTTGAAACTGATGATACAGCTAGCTTGCTACTTCTTGTGGTAAACATTTCAGTGTCTCCTCGGGAGTTCCATGAATCAAAACCCTTAATAACTGCTGATACATAATGTGGTACATAACTCCTTGTTTCAATGCATGCCCATGGGCAATTGGCATTTTTGTCCTAAAGAGGGTGAGCAAATGGAGTGCTAATTATCTATATTCCACTTTAGCTGTATTTCACATATTTCAATTAATAAGACAGTTGACATGAATAAAAGTGCACCGTAATAAACTATCCGGTGAGGTTATAAAGTAATCTTTGCATCCAATCTGTGATTACATTTATACTTGTTGAAGTAATGTAACTGTAAAATAAATTCAGGAATTACCAGTTCTGCGAATATTTGACGTCAGAACGCATGGCAAAGTGTTAATCGTTCACATAATTTATCGCGGAAGGCGGTGTAATTATATTCCTGGAATACTTTGTGCAATAAAAGTTGTCCTTCGAAGAAGACGGAGTTCAGCTATTGTGGTTTACCGCTTTCGTGTGTATTCACGGCATTTTACTGAACCGCAGAGAGGGCATCTGAGGAACCTGCCTCGGGCCACGTCCTTTTTAGCCCAGATGCCTGCCAGATCGTTTTGAGAATAATCCAAAAATGTGCTTTTATATTGGCTCTGGGGACTTAACTTGCCCCTTTTAACGACATAATTCTATATATAAACAGATGTTTTGATCCATCTTTGCAACGCGGATGTCTTGACCCAGGACAACTTAGATTTTATTACCCATCACGTGAAGACCGCGTAATATCTACTGAAATGGTGCAGGTTAAGCCCCGGGGTTTTTCTAGGGTTTAATGGAATTACTTCAGCCCAGGATCTGAGCCTTCCACCTCCTGTTTACAACCTCAGAATTTCATTCATCAGTTAGCAGCCAGCAGGAGGTGCTGTGCTGTTTAGCAGGCCTTTGACAACTGACATTTGATGAAAGATCACCTAAGAAGAAGGGGTGTAACAGATTTCACTATTAAGATAGCCCTGGAAAATCTATCTTCTCACACATTCACAAAGGGTTTTTTGTTGTATTGTTTTGTTCTAAGAGATTTATTCTCTGTCATTTCAGTTATACAAACCTGAAATAAAAGGAAGCACAAAATGTGTATTTTGTATGTTTTTTTTTTTTTTAAATGATGTCAAAATTCAGTAGAGTTATTATCTTTCAAAGGTGGCATACATTTAGTCAGTATTACAGAGAAGTGTGTTTTGATGGAACCATGTTTATATCATAATTTACATTTTATTATGACATTTGTGGAGTAATGAGCCATCCTGCCCAATAGTGAATACATCTGCTGTGAACCTTCAGAAAAGTAGTGTGCACTAGAACACATTGTCACAGCATAAGGCAAGTGAAGACCTGTAGTGCTCTTGTTTGATTTTCCTATTGCTTTATACCTTTTCTTTGCTTTTACTTTCACCTCTGACATAGTTTTGTTGCTTAACGTGTAGTCACGCAAATTTTTACGTAGTGCCTGTGAAGGTATTGTATACTGCCTGTGAGGGTTTTAAATGGTTTGCATGCAGGACCCTTAGCTGAAGGTGTTACCAGCAGTGGGAATGTCAAAATAGTCCATCAAGTACAGATGAATTCATTCTGGGGTGGAGAGCATCCCCACACGGCTGGTTCGGCATTAACAAGAGAATTGTGAGACTCGTCATCACACTTCCAGATGTGTAATACCCTTGAGTTGCCTATCAAAAAGATTTTTTTTTTTTTTTACATTGTTACATTTATTGGTTTCCAAAAAGCACTCATATAGTCTTTCATGGGAAATTGCTTTTGTTTCTTAAAAGAGCTGCTCGAATGAGATGCAGCTTCAAAAAATAGACTGATTGACACAAAATGTGTGTGAATGTTTTTGGGTATGCATTTGTTGATCTTATTCAGTCCCACTGAAACTGCACCTAAGTAGAGGGGAACAACTTGGAGGGAAAAGGACTGAGTGAACTTTAATAAAAGGTAGACAGATGGAATTTTTCTGTTGTATCAGGCAAATAACTCAGATGCCATAATTAACATTGTTTACAATTAGTCAGCAAATCCTTTGTGCATTTGAATACAATAAAATTTCATGCCCAAAAAAATGGAAACAATATCCTGAAAATAACTGAAAAAAGTTTTCAACATGGTAAAGTTCTTTGTTTGCATTACAATACACTTGATAACACAAACCTTCCATAAGATAATGTTTTGTGAACAAAGAAGCATGAGGCTAGATATTACCATGAAATTGAACATTAAACAAGAAGTGAGTTTGTTTTCATAATTCTTATAATTGGATTTGTAGAACAAAGTAATTTTGACTTGTTTCATTCATGTGATGAAGGTTTTTTCTGTGGGATTCATAGTAGATTTGTAAAGGAATATTAAGTGAACCTGCTGATAACTGCAAGATATTTCCGTACATCTGCAGAATATTTGTAGGAGTATCAAGGGCTTTTTCCACATAACTTACAATAAAGCATAACCTACGCCCCAACAACCAAGCCCTTGTAAAGCTATGCAGGAAACCTGCATATCTATGTATGTATTGCTATTGCAGGAGCAACCCTAGCTTGTTAGTCAGCATGCATTGGCAGTTTCCTCACCATTCTGTGCTTAAGGTGACTCAGCCTTGAAATTTGTCAGGAGGAAAATGAATCATATTTGTAAATCAATCAAAGTCAGCCATGTTGCAGTAGTGTGTGTGTGTGTGTGTGTGTGTTAGAGAGAGAGAACAAAACAGAGACACAGATGTCTTAAATTTTTTTTTTTTACAAGACCTGTTAAGACATAGCTAATGCTGCATCAAGAAGCTACAAGCCCTCAGTGCTCATGTATAACATGCGTATGTGTATATATGTGTGTATAATTAGAACTGGCAGCTCCTCAGTTGGCTGGCAGTGACATTGCTGGTACGGCTCCAGCGTTTCTGCCACGACCTGCCATGTAAAAGAAGGGGAGCAGCCTTGCTCCACTACACTCAGAAACAAGCTGAAAGATTTCGGTGTGCCGCTTTGTGTCCGACCCGAAAAGCACCACGTTCAGGGCCATAAGATCACCACCACGCTGCAGTGCTACACGATGTAAGTCGGCAAGGCTCACGACCATGAAGCTTTTGCTTGTGGTCGGTCCGTTTGTATCACTTCCCTTCTCCGTAAACAGAAGAGCTGTTGACAGGGAACAGGCTACCTGAAATATCTGGGAGTGTCCTGGGAGGAGTATTGACAGGTTGGACACGGCGCGGTCGTATGCGGGTGGCTCCTCTGCCTTTTGGGAGGATGGTTTCGGCACACAGAGGCTCATTGCCTGTGAATCACGGGACAGGCGGCAAACCCCGAGCAGAAAGGGCAGCTGGCCGTTCGGCGCAGCTCCAGCACCATGAGCGAGCCCCGCACGGGCTCCCTCCCCGCAGAGAATGAAATGCTGCCCCTGCAGCTTCTCGCTGCCGTTTAAACCTCCGGCCGCTGCCGCCTCCACCACACTGATGTCGGCCTCGTCCTACGATCAAGGTACGTTCTGTACCCTCTGTCCTCCGCTTGGTAGAGCCCGCACAGCTTTTTGGGATTTATGTGCCGAATGCTGAGACTGCCAGAGACTTCCAGAAGCTTGAACATGAACTATCCCTCTTTCGAGCTGGCTGAAAATGATTTGTAGTTCCTGTAGTCGTAGTTCATTTCAGATTGCCTAGAGAAGAAGCCTTCATTTGGTGTGTGTGTGTGTGTGCTAGAACGGTCAGGTGACTATAGGAGTGGATTTGAAGTTGCAGATTGTGACCTAACTTTATTCGGTTCACCCTTAAGACAAGACGGCAAGATCAGATATTCACGCGGCCCCTGACAGTCTTTGTTGGGTAAACACTACCGGCTGAGGACACTGAGTACCTTGGTTTGAGGCGTTATTTTTTGGGTGTTCAGGTGGATGTCCTTTTCTGCTTCCTATGCAGGTAAGCGTGTGTGTGGCTGTTTATTAAGCCTCGGGGTTTCACACTGTTTTGCGGTGTGTTTGGACTGCACCACCTGCGTGTCATCTCAACCAGCGGGAAAGCTGGCTCAGTCACCGGTAAAACAGTAGAGCTGGTCAGCTGATGAGCGACTCCTTTCTCCTTGAGCAGGGGGCTCATGTTGTGACATTTTACGTTTCATAATGGCAGTGTTGTGATTCTTTCTCAGTTTTAAAAAACAAGTACCCAGTACAATCCTACAATATTAGCATGGCATTTCTGTGGGGGTAGGAAAAATAACCTTTTTCTTGTATGGTAATTTCTGTCTACCTTTTAAATGTGGTTTAAAAGGGCTTAACAAGAAGAGGAACGTAATGGGAGCATGTGGGAATAGGCCCTCAATATTGTTTCTATTCTCTATGCACTCATCTTTTTATTACAAAATCCCAGTTGTTATTGTTAAGGGCTTGAGCCTTTAGGATACTGTATGGATTGAACAGGAGAACTGAGCATATTCAAGTCTCAGCAGCACTGTAGTCTTTCATATTTCAGCACTACTGATGCTATTTTTATTTTGATGTGAATCTTTCATCATTTTGCTTATACCTAGGACACCACTTGTGGCTAAATCCATAATTGGGTGTAATAAAAGGCATAGCCATTAAAAACACATTTTAGTGGGAGCAGTTCTTGAATGGGCTTTATAGGTCAAATACTATTTTGTTGGCAGGTGTTTCAACAGAAGAGCTGTAGTGTGATACATGAACAAATGCTGTCAGCATAAATGTCTTATACTCTGCAGCTCCAAAAATTCTAAACTACGAGCTGTCACCTTCAGGTGGGATTTGCTTCACTCTTTGTTGTTGCTGTTGTTATTATTGTTGGTGCTTGACAGTGAGCCTTTATTCAAGGTGACGTAGATGTTGCTCCTTGGATATTTACTGAAAGCATTCAGGTTAACCGCTTTGCTCAAGGATACAGCTGGCCAGTGTGGGATTTGAGCTCGCAACCCTCTGCCCAGTTCCCTCACCGCTAATGCCCCGGTGTTGTCCTGCGTCTCCTGCAGTCTTTTATTTCAGGCACACGCAGCTTTGGTGTTGAGTTTGGACATTTGTAATACGAGCTAAATATAACGCGTGGATGAGCTGTCTGTCCCCGGGCCCCTCGGGGCTGCTGCTCTGGCCGACAGGAGTGGCCCTCCACACTGCACTAATTGCCTCAGTTTCAGGGAGCGTGAGTCACCCGCAGCTCCCTTTTCATCACGTCCTCCGAGAATCGACAGGGGGTGGTGGTGTGGGGGAGTGGGGGGGGTGAACAGGAAAGGCTCCCGTCCACACTGGCGGATGGTGTTTACCGCCGTGGAAATTAGAGGCAGCGTGTATTTATAGTAGGAGAAGCCAGCCAAGGCAGGGCATGTGCATGCTTGCATAAGCGAGCGTGTGTGAGTGTGGCATGCGTTTGTGAAAAATTACCCTAACTCCCAAAGTCATGGAAAATGTCTTGGGTGCATATTCTCACACTGCTGTAGAAAGTAAGCCTCTCCGGCATAATTTCAACAGCATCTGGAGTAATCGGCAGAATGATATCCACTCCAAACAACTAACACGTGTGTTTTGTTTCTTTCAGCGGACATTATTTCAACGGTTGAATTCAACTACTCTGGAGACTTGCTAGCTACTGGAGATAAAGGAGGCAGAGTTGTCATATTTCAGCGAGAGCAGGAGGTGAGTTTTCACAGCAAGTCCATACCCCGACTGTGGAGTGGATCCCTCATAAGTCTGTTTGCCTTGCCTCGGACATGTTTATGCCTCAAAATGTTTGGTCCTACAACTTTGTATTGAAATTTTTAATTTTCTGTTTTTTTCTGTGTGTGTGTGTGTGTGTGTGTTCGCTTATTTCCTCCCAGAGTAAAAACCGGCCGCATTCAAGAGGGGAGTACAATGTGTACAGCACTTTTCAGAGTCACGAACCCGAATTTGACTACTTGAAAAGCTTAGAAATCGAAGAAAAAATTAACAAAATTAGGTGGTTACCCCAACAGAATGCTGCTCACTTCCTACTCTCTACAAATGGTAAGAGCACCATATGGCCTTCATTTGTAACTCTTCATACCTCTCTCCTCTGAAGAGATATTGGTCACATTTATGGTGGCTTCATGTGACTGTGTGGAGCTTTGAGACTGAACTAAAAAGCTGGATGAAATATCAATGCTGTCCCTGCAGATAAAACGATCAAACTCTGGAAAATCAGCGAGAGAGACAAGCGGGCGGAGGGCTACAACCTGAAAGATGAAGAGGGAAGACTGCGAGGAGATCCCTTCAGAATCACGTCACTACGGGTCTGTGGCCGCCACGCGCGATATGAGATTACAGCGATCCACACACAGTTTATTCATATAGCTGAATGTCAGTACTTCAGGTTAAGTGCCTTACAACAGCAGTGCCCCAGCTGACAATCAAAACAGTAAGATAGGTGAAAACACCTGCACCTGACTGTACGATCCTTGAAAGTGAATAAAATCTCTACTGAGCCCTCTGCCCATCATTCTGCTGTTCTGATTCTAAAGGCATAGTCGCACCTTGAATTATAACGACACTGTAACTAAAAATAAGAAATCGCTTGAGAAAACAGACAAAGGTGATCACATCACAATAATAATAGTGCCAATTATTTGGTTCACTTCCAGAATGGCTTCCTAGAAGCACCTTGTAGGATATAATGCAGCAAATCAGTAATGGCAATGTTTAGAAAAAATGTTGAAGTCCTATTATTACCGTAAACCACAAGTGGCTGTTAACATGTGGCACTCTGTTCACTTCCTCTCTCAAGCCAAACTGCAGACCATAATTAGGCGATTTACAGTAACCATTCTATTTAAAGTTCAGAAGTGTGACCAAGGCTTAATTCAAGATTTAGTTTTGTGCTATGCAGTCCTGCACATGTTTTGTCATGCTTTTGACTAACTAGTCCACATCCCTGCAAACCTGTAAATGTCCTGTATGAAACCTGTGAATACAGGTTCTACCCAGTAACAATTTCAGCAAGCCATGTGAATGCACCCTAGTGTACTTTACAAATCGCCATAGATATTTGTTGTTTTTTTTTTTTGTTTGTTAATAGATATTCAGCACTGGATTACCTCTGTCCTCTTTAAGTTTCCATGTCCAGGAAGTGCTGTTCTCATACAATGAGCCAGCAAATCAGAAAGTGCCTCAGCAATGGCAGAGACAGAATGCTTCATTGAAGCAAACTGAGCTAAATACAATACAAGTTTAAGGTTTAGACGCACCTGACACATGTTTCTCATTATCTTAAAAACATTTTGATCTAAAAACTTGATCTAAAAATTTGTTTCCTGGGAGTCAGTTTCACTATTTATATTTATCCGTGTGTGAATTTCTTTCCAGAATAAAATTTTTCATTTTAAAATTTATTTTTTGGCTACTTACAGAATAATCTGTAATATGAGAGTCATGATTTGTGTAACACTTTTTTGGTCACTGCATAATTCCATTTGTGTCATTTCACAGTTTTGATGTCTTTACTGTTATTCTAAAATGTGGAAAATGCTAAAAATAAAGAAAAACCTTTCTATGGCTAGGTGTGTCCAAGCTTTTGACTGGTATTGTATATGTCGTGTTAGTCAAAAAAATATGTGTTGATGACTTGTTCTCTGTCTGCCTTTTTTAGGTACCTGTGCTAATGCCTATGGATCTAATGGTGGAAGCAAGTCCCCGAAGAATATTTGCAAACGCACACACATATCACATTAATTCCATTTCAGTAAATAGCGATCATGAAACGTACCTTTCTGCAGACGACCTAAGAATAAATCTATGGCACTTAGAAATCACAGATAGGAGTTTTAGTATCCTTTTTCCTTGCTGTACAATCAGGTGCATGTGTCCCTGACTCACCTGTTTTTAATGAGCTTTTGGAATGTGTATTGATGAAGGGAGAAAAAGGGTGGGGCTTAATGTGTGTGTGAGTGTTTGTGCATATGTGTTTGTCAGAGAATGGGTGCGTGCGTGTGCATGCATGCTTAATGTGTGTGAGTGTATGCATATGTGTTTGTCTATGAGAATATGTGTGTGTTTGTGTGTATGAGACTGTGCGCACAAGTGTGTGTGCGCGCGTCTGTGTTTGTGCACGTGCACGTGTATATGGGTGTATGAGACTGTATGTGTGTGTGCATGTGTATATATGTAAGAGACTGTGTGCTGGTAGATGTATTGTTGCCCTGTTGGTGGGATTCCTTCACCGTGCCACTCCAGACATTGTAGATATAAAGCCTGCCAACATGGAGGAGCTGACGGAGGTCATCACAGCCGCCGAGTGCCACCCGCACCAGTGCAACGTGTTTGTGTACAGCAGTAGCAAGGGAACCATCAGGCTGTGCGATATGAGGGCTGCGGCCCTCTGCGATAGGCATACCAAATGTGAGTGTACATCTAACTGCCTGTTGAGATCTGCAGTAGGCATATCAAATATGAGTGTCAATGTAGCTATCTGTTTAAAATCTGCAGTAAGCATACCAAATGTGAGTGTCTGCCTAACTGCGAGTTTAAAATGTGCACTAGGCATACCGATTGTGAGTCCCTACCTGCCTGTTAATATCTGCAATAGGGATAACAAATGTGAGCGTCCATCCAACTGCCTGTTAAAATGTGCAGTGCTGTAAGTTGGGCTAGACTGCAGATTATGAAATGAGTTCTGAAAGTGGTGGGGGTGGCATAATGTTTAGCAGCCCTGTGAAGTGTATTTGTAGTTGTGCTGTTGTTAAGAAGAATATTTACATATGACGAAGAGAATGGTGAGATTTATTTTCTTTCTGCTTGAAGATGTTTGCCTGCTGATTCAGTGTTAAGTGTTGAGATCATTTTTGGACTGTCGTCAGTAAAATTTCCAGTTCTGCTACTTTATGTGGATGTAGAGTTATTTGATGGCAGTTTACATGGCCCTGCAGGAAATGTGAAAAGCAATCTCATTAGATTTTTTTTTAACTTGATTTTTGCTTTGCAGGACACATAGCTGTCCTCAAGATGATTGTCATCAGTCTGTTCCTGACCATGGAGAGAGAACTGAAAACGTTACAAACCACATTCCTCACAAGACAGCCAATCACTCACCAAAAAAAAAAACTACTTTGTGTGGGCAGTCAGGTTTTCCTAGGACACCCCTTGATGCTGTCTGGTGAGAATGATCTGTTAATGGATGCCTTCTCTTTCTTTCAGTCTTTGAGGAGCCTGAAGACCCCAGCAGCAGGTCTTTCTTCTCAGAAATCATCTCCTCAATATCTGACGTGAAGTTCAGTCACAGTGGGCGCTACATGATGACGCGGGACTATCTCTCCGTGAAGGTGTGGGACCTGAACATGGAGAACCGGCCGGTGGAGACGTACCAGGTACTATTTCATGGCCTTTCTCTCCTCCATCTACCAGGCTAACCAAAGGTTCAAAGCCACAGTATAAGTGGTCTGTGTGATTTTAAATTTAAGCTGTCTGTGCGTGTGCGTTTGGTCATTGCCATGCTGGTACATGCTCCTCATATTGTCATTTGTTCCGGTTGTTTCACTTGATTTGAGAATTTCTTTCAACAATGGATGCCATACATTATTTAAGCTTGTGTGCCAGCTCTAGCTTTTCGTGATTTCTTGTTTGATCGTTCTTCCAGGTACACGAATACCTCCGCAGCAAGCTGTGCTCGTTGTACGAGAACGACTGCATTTTTGACAAGTTTGAGTGCTGCTGGAACGGTTCTGACAGGTGAGGCACTGTTTGCAGACCAGCCTGAATGAAGATTTAATAACGCCTTACTGTATGTGAAAATGGTGACGAAGCCAACTAGGGCTTCTGATACACAGTGCTTTTTGCCAAGTTTGGGACCAAATGCACCCAGTCCCGGTGCCAGGTGAAAATACAGAGGGGTGCAATAGCATTCCACGGGGCGGGCACAAAAAGTCATACCTTAACAAACATAATAAATACTATGTTGACATCAGGATATAAGGAGACAACTGGGGGTACACTCAGGTCCGTCTGGGACCCCCATAGCACTGGGCCTGGAGGTGGACTACAAAATTTAAAAAAAAAAAAAAAAAAGACTGCAATGTATTGAACATCTCCATGGTTGTGAAGATGCACTTGGGAGGTCAAATAATGGAAAGCTGGTTTAAACACGGTCGCAACGTCTTCCCGTTTCCTCTCTCTCTGCAGCGCAATCATGACCGGCTCCTACAACAACTTCTTCCGGATGTTCGACCGCAGCACCCGGAGGGACATCACGCTGGAGGCGTCGCGGGAGAGCAGTAAACCGCGCGCCCTCCTGAAGCCGCGCAAGGTGTGCACCGGCGGCAAGCGCAAGAAGGATGAGATCAGCGTGGACAGCCTGGACTTCAACAAGAAGATCCTCCACACGGCCTGGCACCCCAAGGAGAATGTCATCGCTGTCGCCGCCACCAACAACCTGTATATATTCCAGGACAAAATCAACTAAAAAAAAAAGAAAGAAAAAGAAAAAAGAATAAATAAATAAATAAAAAATAAATCCGGCTCACACCGGGGAAGGGAGGGGAGGGGGCAAATATTCTTGTACTTGCATAGTTTAAAAGCCTAGTCGTTTATCTGTAAAAGAAACGGCCTTCTTGTCCTAATGAAGAATTTGATGCACTCATTTTCCTTGTGTGGCTGAGGGAGAAAAGGTGGCCTCCTTCCTCCCAGTCAGTGGCGTAACTTGAGCCTTCAGCGTGAGGGCAGAGCTAAGGGGTCCCCCTGACCAGGAGGCGGCCAACCAACACCCCCCCCCTCCCCCCCCAAAGCCGAGAATTGATGGACAGCACTCGATGGAGGCCAGAACTCTCTCAAAAAAAAAAAGTTTAGCGTGTTTATTTTAAGCCTGAGCCTTCCTGTTTATGATTTAACGACCAAATTATCAGAACACCCACGGAATGACATTTTACTGTCAAAATGTAGTCTCTTTACTGTAATTCTGGGCCTTTTCTGTGACATGAAATTCACTCGATACCTGTTGACATTCCGCCCCTGGCCCCACTCGCAGGCCTCAGTGTTTTACCGTTTAAGCACTTAAAACAGGTCGCCATTTTTTGGTCAGTGGACAGTTTTTTTTTTTTTTTTTTTTTTTTTTTTTTTTTTTTTGTTTCTCTTACAATTTTTTTCCTCATGCATAGTAACATTTACTCACTGACTGTATCTATATAACCACACCGTCTGGTGTCAACCACTTAATAAAAGTAACAAAAATTACAAAAGAGATGTGTTTTTAAATTTTGGAAGAGTATGTATTAAATTCTTATGTTCTTTTGTTGTTTTGCATGTATACATTGTAGATTTGAGAAAAAAAAAAAAAAGTGGAAAATGCGAAGTCACCCCACTGGCTGTTTCGGTAGCATGATTTAGAACGATCTCGTAATGAACTACTTGAAGCTGCAGTAGCGCCATCAGAAACTGGTTGTCAGCCATGTTAAGTGTCAATATATTTGTTTATGTTCTTAGTTCCTTATTAAAGTGTAGTCTGGTAACACATCATGAAGCAATAGGCAATTACACAAAGGGAATCTGCAGCCTTAATACCTACCTTACGTTTTCCATAAAAAAAGGAAAAAACTCAAACCCCTGTAACCCTAACAACTACAGATATATGTCCCTGGTTGCACCCCAGATGTTTTGCAGAACGCAGTACCTTACATACATTTTTAATACTGTTGTTAAATGTGTTTCCTCACAATAAATTGCTGCTATCTGTGGCTCTGTCTGTGAAAATGGCAACAGTCAAAATTAAACCGTCAAATGTAATGGATATTACATATTATTAAAAAAGGTGAATCAAAATTAAGTGGTGAGTGCCTCCCTGAGAAGTAATATATTTTATGCAGGTCAGCTACTGTACTACATTAACAAGTGGAATTACAATTTACTTGTGCCCCTCAAGTATTTTCACCAGGATTTCATCTGGCACCATGGTTTTTAAAAATGCTGGTGAGGAAATTACGAAAGAAGCTTAAGGTCAAAAGTACAGACTTATTGTTTGTTCCTTGACACACTTGACAAATTTTGAAAAAGTTTCAAGTCAGTTAATCAGTCTTTGACCTTGTTCCCTGTAAAATAATGATGCTAACCTGGGGGAAATGTACACACTTGTCTGATTATTTTGACCAAAGTAAAATAAATTTTAATTGTGTTTACCTGAATCGGAACATTCTCTTGGCCTGTTTTTAAAAGCATGTTCAATGAAGTTTAAGTAATGTACTTCACTGATGAAAAATAAGAATCACACTTTTAACTTTTAGATATCTTGTGATTTACAGTGAGACCATTTGAATTAAGGGATTTTTTTAATTTCTCTTACATACACAAATGCATACTTACAACATTTTGCAGTGCTCATACAGAACAGCTCTAAAACAGCAACATGTCTAAAAGCTTTGAACTTCACAGCATGCACAAAATACCACCGTTCATTTTTTTTCACTTCCATTGTAACTCAAAACATGAATGCTAACCGGTTGCAGTTTTGAATAAACATCACACTACCTTTGACTTAGGTCATCAGACTGAAGGCAGACTAACAAATTACTTAAGGCAATCCATCCTCCAGAGCTGAAAAATCTTTTCAGGATAGTGAAATATAATCCAGTTCTATTCATGAACATTATTATGTTGATTGTTCACTACAGTTGGATGTCCAGTTTGACAAAGCCATATCCTATAAAATGAGATTTATTCCCTGATAATGATCAGAACCTGAAATCCCAGGTGAAAAAAGATATTTGTTGTATCATTTTGCACAATTCCAAACTATGAAATGCCTGATGTTCATTTCAAATTGGTTAACTGATTGACACATAGTAATTGTTCAAGCCATGGTTGTACATCGGTTTTGTTAAATGCTGGTTCTTTGAAAGACCAGTATGCTCACATCCTGCACATATTTTCTGTCATGTGACATTTCTTATGCTATGATAATTCTCTGTAAATGATTACTGTCACAAAATGATCTCAAACCCTGACATGTTATCAAAGAGTGCGATGTTCAGTACCTCAGTTGCAAAATTTAGCTTAATAATCACTGCATGTGCAAACTTTGCAGATTATGTCCTTTTAATGTCTTAATACCTAGACTATACTACAGATAGTACCAGTTCTTTATCACCAGTGTTAACATTCACATTAAATTTTCATACATATATATTATGTGAAGATGATAGCACTATTATACATTCAAATGCTGTGTGAATTGTGTTGCTGTATAGTTTACTTGAAGCACACAACTCCCAGAGTTCACATCCTGACATTTTATGAAACAAACTCTTACATCACGAGTGCCACTGACCTTAAATAGGCTGTTTTTCAGGAGGGTAAAGTGTAACTGCAAAGCCATAGGAGTACTAATTTTTCCATATCGCTCACAAACTGATCTCTTGGTCTCAAAAGCCTTATTGCTGCAAGCAACACTTTGACCCTACTGTTAATCAAACTCTACAAATGCAACGCTACCAACCTCTTTGTTTTTTGGTAAAAACCCAAAACTCAAGTGAACACACTGAAAATAGTGTCAGGTTTACAGTTTCTGCTTAGTAGTTGAATCAAAGTTTGAATTTCAGTCCCACCCAGTACCAGGAACTATGCAACCATAATTATGGGATTGTCCCTGTATCTACTACTCCCTTGTTTGTCTCTTGTGAAGGCCTCCATGTTCTTCTAGAACAAATGCACATTTATTCCCCTCCGCATAATGTTTGAAATGAAATTTTGAACCTGAAATTATAAGTCTGAACTCCTCTCCTCTTCTATCTCAGCCTTCCTAAAAAGTTAAAAACCTTTATCTCGCTGCCAAGCTGCCCTGAAGCCGAAAACCTTTGAGCCTGACCCAGTCACCCTCTTTACAGTAATGGAAGCATGAAAAGCAACAGCTACTTCCAGCAGTGCATATTTAAAGCAGCTCTCAGGACAGGAAGAAGGCTGACAGAATTTGCAAGAGAACAGAAGCTGTGTGGCACTCTGCCAAAACGCAGAGGGGGGGAGGGGGAGATGAGGTTGGGATGTGTCACATTATGTTTAGAAACACAACTAGGAAGCGTCACTTCAAGCTGCAGTGACAGTGGCAGCTGATGGTTCTGGCCTCGTCTTCTTCACAAGGTGTTGGTAGAGGTGGTTAGACGTCTTCCAATGTAGATCCTTGAAAAAGAGAAGGTAGAGGACATTTAATTTGGGCCCTTGCTAGCTGAACAGAAAATACAATGGCGCCTTTCATTTGCGAGTCTGCCCATGGTGGAGTTTATACAACTGTAATCACATGTAAACACGGTGTACGGATGTCTTCACTGTATTTCTGCGTTTCCACAAGTGATTGTGTTTTATGACACAAAGATATTCTTCAGATATCTGAAGTATCGTGTATATATCTGATTCATCTGCATACCACAACACATATGCACCATCCTCGGAATGGTCACAGAAGTGAGTCAGCCATTCCTCTGGCTGCAAAGACAGAAAATAGTATCTGTGCTTTCAGCTGTATCTAGCCAGAATGAGTCTGTTGTCTGAACAGAACAGCAGTGTCCCCAGTTCAATACTGAGAGAGAAGGATGTAGGGACAATGTGGTGAATATCACAAGGCAATGATAGGGTGGTAGGGAATCTAAAATGACACTACCAAACACTGCATTATGCAAGGATGTTTTCAATGACACACACAAATTAACGTAATGTAATAATGCAATAAACAAGTTATTAATCATAATTACTTAATGATGCAATAGACATGTGCTGTATAAAATAAATGGAAGAGCATGGGTGTTGGGCTAGCTCTCTGTGCCCTCCCAGTAACCGGTAGTGCTGCGTGGTGTGAACATTAAAATGGCAAACAGTAAAGGTTTCCTGTACTTAAACTCCCGATGAACACAATGACGTGAGGCAAGTCACCATGATCTCCACTGGACGTGTCATGATCGTACAAGTGAGAAACGACAGAGATAAAATCGAGACAAGAAAATCAAAATCCTGGGACTGCTCTGCCTGAGTCCTGCCATGGCGTATTGACCTTGCTCCTGTCTTTTCGGGTAAATAACGGTCCCCGCATTCCACAACGGGACACCTACCCGAGGCCCACGGCCAGAATGTGCGAGACGACCAGTGAGGGCAGGAACACCTTAAGGAACTCGGCGGAGAAAATGCCCCCTTTCTTCATCACCCGGGTGTTCCGGATGCTGAGCGTGCCCGACCGTTTTGGGTGCCTGAAAAGGAACTCTCTGGAGGCAGGGTTGGAGCAAGGGAGAATTGGGGGGTGTCATGATGGGGAGATGAGAGTTACAATACTGCAACTTCACACCTTAAAAACATTTAAGCATTAAGCATTTTGCATGAGTTTACACTACTCAAGCATTTTGGAGGAGTTCGCATTTATACATATGGGATTGACATTTCCATGGTTGTGTTGGTGGGGCCTCAACACACATTCGCTGCGCAATCATGTGTGGGTAAATAATTTCTATTTACTATCTTTAGCATCTGGGGATATAATCCACAAAAGGTGTCATAAAAATGTGAGGTCCAATTGAGTCCCTCCTTGCCAATGGACACTTTCCACAAAATGATTCCATTAGTTACAATGGATTAACCATGTAAACCATGCCTGGTCAATCAAACCCCAGGTTTTAATAGGAAGGGTGCTTTCTGGCCCAACATGACTAGCTTGAGACATTTAACAAATTTAAAGTCAACATTGTTAATTCAAATGAATTTGATTCAGCGATAAATTTGATGGATGTCACTTGATGCAGATTCAGTGCAATTAACACTTGCCTCTTCAGTTTCCTACAGGTGTAATGTGTGCATGTCAAAAGTCAATCTACATACACCATACATTGCAATTTGATGCTTTATTCAGAAAATGAGTTCTGATCTATGGCACACTGCGGTAATGATACGCACTTGGGGGGGATGTTTTCAGGTCGACTTGACCAGTCCCAGATCCAGTCAGCATTTTTCTTCATTATGTTCTCCACCTCTCGTCTTCTCTCCAGATAATCTTCTTCAGACTGAAACAAAGACATGAGAAGAGCATAGTTTGTTGAATGCATTATTGTATCCACTATCTGAATATGAAGCAGTCAAGCCAATAAAACCAGAAATGACCGTAACCGCAGTTATCTTCTTACATGACCGCAAACTGCCAAGTCCATGATCCAAGTCAAAGAATGTTTTCAAACACAAAAAAGAGTGTTATATCTGTCTTAGTCTCCTGAATGGCATACCTACAAAGTCACGTTCCACCTCTCCACTAATAGCACTATTAAAGCACAGGTCTGATTTACCTGCGAGCTGTTCTTCTCTCCCGTGCTATGCACCTCTGAGCCTCTGCGCAGATGCAGAGGAGTCTGGGATCTTGGAGGACTGGCAGGAGGGACACAGGGCTGGGTAAGTGTAAGCCATTATGTGACACCTCAGAGATGCATCTTAATGCATCATTATAACTACTTTCAATAGGCTCTATTATTTATAGTAATTCGAAAACGAGACTGTGTCTGCATATGATGTGTGGTAAAATTTCTGTTTACAGAGAGAAGACAGAAGTGAACATAGTAATGAGAGAGGGATTTTTTTTTTTTTTTTTTTACAAAAGGAGGTGGGCGAACGGGACATGGCATTATGGCCATCTGCTCGGGAATCGATCGGGTGACGGTGAAGCCGAGACGGTCTCTTTCAGCCTCCCGGCGCCCACGGCGCTACAGCCCCGCACCTGTCACAGGGCAGGCTTCCCCTGGAGCTGCTCCTGCCGGACTCGTGCTGCGCCTCCAGGAGCATTTTCTCCATGTCCCCGCTGTGAACGGAAGCCGGCACCTGCTCCTCTCCGCCCTGATGAGCGGCGCTCCCGCTGCCATTGTGGAAATTCAGCTCCACCCAGGACCCTTCAACAACGCCACAAAAAGCACGCTTTTATCTATCACACGTAATTCTCAGGTATCAATTGTATTAGGAATATTTTTAAAAAGACACCAGTTAATGAAATCATAATCTTTTAACAGTTATCAATGTCGCTTTGCAACACCTTTATTAAAATAAAAAAATAAAATAAATAAATAAACGGCTGGTGTTCTTTAAATAGCATTGCACCCGCCCGTGTCCTCCCCTCACACCAAAATATTTTCTACACCATCAACCAATGGGGAAAGGAGCCCCACAGCCCCTCCTCCTTATTGCGTAATCATAAACACAGAGGTTGATGGGAAAGGGGGGGAATCGGCGCTTAATTGTTCTTCTTATCCACATTGTGCAACACTATAAATAGTGTTCTGCACCACACGGTGCGAACAATCGTTTTTTGTCCCCGACAGGAAGACTGCAAGGTCAAAACATGATTTTCCTTCACGTACGGTCTATCAATCTGCCAGTGGTGAACATAATCGCAGATTATTATAGGGAAAATACACGTTATGTTTTAAAAAAATGTATTGACAACGGCATGACGGCAAGGAGTGTACGTGCCTTTTCTAACGACCATAGCCAGTATGTCCTGCCAATGCGTCATTGAAGCACACACCTAGATTATTATCAGATAATTATGTCAGTAAATTTCTGTAGAGTGGACACAGTGTATGATATAATTTATAGCGTAATGTACATATAAAAAATTACAGGATGCTTCCAACAGTTTCTAGACAGATACTTGCAATAGCTTTAAACATTTTCTCATCGATATCACACGAAATTGTGACATGGATATTTCTAGTTGGGTATCTCGTTAGCGGACAGGCAACATCACATGAGGGAACAATCGGCACCTCGGAACACTGTTCCCACTTCCACTTCCACATGTATCCTAACGATTCAGCCTGCTAAAAACCCATATAGGAAACAACACAATTTGTTTGCCAGAACTGGTGACAACACAGTTAATGAGTTTACTTACCCTGCAAATTTCCCACGGGGATATTTTGTTTCTCAGTCGACATGACACTATACTATAGTCACACTCACAGGCAAAGCCGCCTATTTAACGAACCACGTCGCTGGATCAAGACGGTATAGCAGGCAGCTCACTACATAAAATATTCTGAGAGTTAAAATTAAACGACAGGAATCGATCCTGTTGTCTTACTGACTGGAGGGGCGATTTTAAGTGTCGGGGACACAGCGGAAAATTTAAAGGTTTTTTTTTTCCACACTCAGCGCATCTGATTTCATGTGACAAGTGTGGGCCAATACATTGAGTTCTAGCAGAACAAAACATTTCGCCCACAGTCAGTGACGCAATATGCCACTGACCTATAGAAACGTACGATCTGATTGGTGCAAAAGTGCTTGTCACGCTCGAACGGAACGCAACAAAACAAGAACACGCTCGCAGGAGGGTTGCCAGATACGAAGAACGATGGATTTGCATAAAGCTGATAAAATAACCATCAATCAATGAATGAAACATGCACTGGATAAGTCAATGCAGTCCGTTTAGACAACGGAATGGTATTGAATAGATCAACATATGAAATAAGGAACCGATACAGGATATGAAATAAGAAATAAAGGGAGGTAAAGAAGCCTGACACATGAAAAACAAGTTCCAAAAAACAATTTATTGTCAAAAACCCAGCTGAATCTGTAGCATTGTGACTGAGTCCACTGTATGCTATTGGAGGAAGTCTGTCTACAAAACATTGTCCTCTGTTGCTGGCCCATAATTTTTATATAAATTGAAGGCAATACAACAAATTTCATGAGAATGAAATTATTAAATGGTTTGCAAAGATTCACTTCCTGGCATATTATGTGCATTCTTTTGTTTTTAAAGATGTTCTTGACCCAAATGTCAAATCAATCCATTATAAACTGAAAGGCACTTCTGACATTTTGACACACAGTCTGTCCACAATCAAGTCAATTTCAAGTTCAGGAAATACTTTTAAAAAGTGAAGTTAAGCTCATGCATGTGTCTTCTTGCTTTCTAATGATGTATAACCTTCAAACTAATCATGTGTGAATAGAAAGCGATAATGACGTTCTGTCAAGTATCACCAACACATACTAAGTCTTCTTCTTTACATCAAACAGAGCCAAGAGAAGGTATCTAAATACAGGTGTTTGTCACAGCTTTTAACACTGTTATCACATGCTTGTGTGACATGCCTGCTGCAGCACACACTAGAATTAAAGCACTTCAGTCAATGTAATACATGGTAAACATAATTTAATTAAAATAACATAACACACAAAAATCAATGTAATGCACATTTTAAAAACTAAAATTGATGCACTGCTTAACTCAGCTGTGGCTACCCAAGGCTCTTGACCATAAAGGTAACTACATGGTACTCTACGGGAAAGAAAAAGAGTTGCTGCAGTTTATTAAGCGTTTTACTGGGTTAGTTTCATTTATCCATTTATCCAAAGGTCTGTTAGCAGAATCATTTTTCTGACATTTTATTTTGCCTAAACCAATTTAAAAAGAAAAAAATATATTATATTATATTATATTATATTATATTATATTATATTATATTATATTATATTATATTATATTACAGTGTCAGGCTGCAACCAAGGGAAAAAATCAACATGTAAGGTGGTTTTAATTGTAATCTGGCAACTCCAACTCCCTCTCACCCGCGGAGGAGCGGTTCAAAAGTACAATGGACAAAGCCCAGCATCTTTGTCCACAGATATACCGTACAAATCCATTCACGTTATTTGAACAATATTGTACTCTCAGCCTTTTCAAAATAGACTCAGACTCCGATGTTTCAGAAGGCTTGGAAATAATTATTTCATGTCAATTTTAAAAGGTACGTAAACTATTGCAAACTACAACCTTTCGACCGATTCATTGATGTTTTTTAAACTCAGTTGTGTTATTGTATAATGTACATAGTTGGCTTGACATTTGCTCGATATTTTCCAGGTATTAGATAGGAAAACGCTCGCTTAAACCATTTGAACTCGAAACTCCAAATGTAAACAGTGTTGCACTTTCTGTAACTGAACGCTGAAGAGAAGAGCATGCTGCAGTTGTTCACAGTTGTTAGTTTACTGGCTAATTTTGTCGTAACGTTTGCCGTTTTAAGAAATATTTGCATCTAAAAAGCCCTTCATTTCTCATCGTCGCATATTTGTGCGTATGCCTTTTTTAATTGTGTTTGCCGTTACTATGACAAACATAGGGACAGTATTTTTAAGTAATCAATTGATCTGAGTAACAGCTTCTGACAAATAATCCAGATATCACAAGGACCAGAGACAGGGTAATGTTTCGCCCTTTGTGGTGTTTACGGAGTGCTAAATTTGCCGTTTTAGCCCTAGTCTTGGCCCGTGCGCATGGATGCGCTTTAGTTATTGGCACAAAGCGATTCTGCTCAGAAGGGGGCAGTGTATCACACAAGCCAGAAGCTCGGAGCCTCAGTGTTCGACCTGGTCCTGGACCAGGAGGATAGGCAGGATAGTCTACTCATAAAAAATCCAGGGAATCCTAGGGAACGTAGAATTTACGAACAATATTACACGATTTAAGGTTATGTTGCCCTCATGGACAATTTTGGTATCATGCGAATGCTGTGATGTCAGGTTGCTCTTATTTTAGGTGTATTTACTGTAATCATTAGTCTGTCTATTAATCTGTCTGTCTATCTATCTGTCTGTATATATTTTTCAGTTGCTGATACATAGCAATTGTGCTTTAAAATTTTAATGCAATAAATAAATCCAATATTGTATCTGACATCAGACAGAGCAGTAAGTGGCAATAAAAATAAAAACATGGCCTGTTCCACTTTTTAGTGAATGACAGGAGAACAGGAATTGACCCTGAAAACCTAAATCCACTTACTGCACTCTTTGCTTGTGTGATATTGATAGATTTTATACAGAGACCCTAGTTTTACAAGTCAATTGCATTGGGATGACTGATTATTTTAAGATGAGTATTTCTAGGCCATCTGGTTTCAGTTGTTCGTGCAATTAAGATGAGTCAACATATCTGCATAATTTTTGAATCTCATTAAACTGAAGTATGTAAACACGTGGAGCATGGTTTTATTGGTACATGAGACGCTAGTATGTAATCATATACAACAATATGCGTATGTTGAAACATTCAACACACAATGTGGCAGGATAGCAGGACTGTAGTGTACGTCTCATTTCACTCTGTAAGAAGAATGGTTTTGTGACTTTTGACATGGTTTGTAGAGCTGAAACTAAAAGGACATGAACAAGATTGTTTTTGTACATTAAATAGGCAGAGGGAGTTTTTTTTTCTTGATAAATTGGCGGTTGTCCTCCATTGAAAAATAATATTCCAATTCTAAGAAGTTCACAAGTCTTAAGCCTTAAGTGTTTTTTATGTTTGTTTGTTTGTTTTAAATAGTATTAGCTCCATACTGTAACCATGTGTTATCTAGTGGTATCTGTTTTGAAGTCTCTGTTGTCTCTAATAAATATATTTTTATAAAGTGCATGCTGTTGGTAAGATAAGTCCCATTAAATTTGTTTTTACAATTTAATTCAAATCATTATGCCCCAGATTACACTTATGCTGGATGGCAACCCCCACCCCAGACCCAGCCCCACAGTAAAAGAATGGTCTGGAAGCAGAGCTTTATTGCCCACGGTGAAATATTCTGCACATCTCCACGAACGCAGAGTGACAAGACTCGCTCAGGACGCCTTTCCTCCAGGTCCTGACTCCTTGCCTGTGTATGTGTGTGTGTGTGTGCGCGCGCGCTCGCGTGTGTGTTTTATCTTGTGCAGGGTGGATCTCTGCGCTGCCCCGTGACGTGGCCTGGCGTCCGCTAGCAAGCTGCAGTGACACTGCAATGGCTGAGAGGCGTCTGTTGGAGGCTGGCAATGAGCTCATTCTCCCAGGAGGGAGCCCAGCTCCGAGAGCATCCCTGAGAAAAACAGCAACAGCCCCGCCACTCTCTCTCTCTCTCTCTCTCTCTCTCTCTCTCTCTCTCTCTCTCCCGCGCCTGTGTGTGTGCGTGTGTGTGTGTGTGTGTGTGTGTGTGTGTGTGTGTGCGTGTGTGCGCGCACCACGTCCGCCCTCTGCTTCCACTCCTCTCTTGCCTGGATCATTTCTTCACTTTCAGTGGGGGGAGTGCGTTCATGGTAAGCACATAATCCCGCCTGTTTGATTATTAAACGCTTCTCTGAGCTGAATTGTATTATTTTTTTTTCCTGCCCTTCCTCTATCCTTTTCTTTTTTTTTTTTTTTTTTGATGAATCATTATCCGGTGCCTCGGTTACTGAAAGATTCTAGCGGTGCACGGGCTGTGCGCTGCAGCAGCAATGCTTTAAAATTTTTTTTTTCATCATCTGCAATATGATCAGTGCGTTGAATGGTAAAATGCCTGTGTGTGAAGAGACGCACAGACGGATTCTTTTTAGGATGCGCGCTGTAGCTGACAGCAAATGGTTCTTCACCGGATGCTAGGGGAGCTACACAGCTAAAGCAAGCAGACAGCATTCAGCCTAACTGGATCATGGCTTTAAGGTTGGTCTCAGGCTGCAATTATTTATACTGTACTTTGGGTAGATACTAATAATACTAATAAATAAAGCACTGGGGACAAAACACTGCGTTTTGCTCACATGAGATTCCTGATTCTGCCAGATTTAACATGTTTTAGTGTGCTTGGTCTGCAGCTGCTTTAAAAACCTGTTAATGGTTCAGGCCTTGCTGTTTGTTCAAGCTGTCAGTGCAAACTGCAGCAATAGCGATGGGAAAAAAATGTTCCACTGTTAATGTCCTCTGCTAGTTTTCTTGCAGATGGTATGGAAATGTGATTGTTTGTTCATGCGCGAGATTGTCATTTGTCTGTTGGAAAAGGGCATGGACTATTTTTGTATGCCGGTAGCTTCACTCTGCAAAAGGGGAGAAGGCTTTAACGGGTCCATTCATTTATCCTAATGTTTAAATACCGTGGTGGCGATACCTGCGTATTTGTATGGCATGCTACGCTAAGGAAATGCAATACTGAATGCCATCACACATGTCCTGCTCTGTTAGAAATCACAGTGGTGGGTTTTACCCTGGAGGCAAACAGTGGGTTAATCCTTAACCTTTTGCATCCTGAAATGTCTGCCTGAATCACGCTGTTGCGGTGTTGGTTGTCAACGTGAGGTTCGTCTCCCGGTATGCACCGTATGCTGTGTTTTGGGCCTAGTGGAGAACAGGGCAGTATTGTGATGCAGACGTCAGTTTTCTAAACCAAAGGCATCAGACTGACAGGAGGTTTTTTTCCTAACCATGGTCACAAGTGTCAAAGTGAATATATATACATACATATGTGTGTGTGTGTGTGTGTGTGTGTGTATACATATATATATATATATATATATATATATATATATATATATATATATATATATATATATATATATATATATATATACATATATAGCTGTATTTTATATTGAAGGATATATATGAGAAATGGAATTGGCATTGCATGAGGCATGAGGGACCATACAGAATCGACATATCCTTGTCTATGTTGGGTCATGGGAAATGGGTTCCCATCACTGTCAGCAATATTCATGGATTGCCTAGTTATCCATGTAGCCACATGAACTTGAATATCATGAAAATGTGGTTTAATATAATGCATGAATATGTCTTTGAATTTGAATTAGGCAGTAGCTATAGACATGTTCTTGTATCTTTTTTTTTAGCTTTTTTCCCTGCAGAGCAGGCAGATTTATGGCTCTTAGAAAGTTCCCCCGGTTGTCTCAGGTCACCGCATGTGAACGAACACACTGGCGTGTCCCCAGTCTGATAGGCTTTCCAATTTTAGGCATGTACATGTCTGCAACAATCAATATGACCACACAGAAGTCACTCCAGTTCGTGGGAGCAGACTAAAAAAAGAAACGGGAAAAAAACGAGTCAGCTGTGGTGCGTCCGTCACATTTAGATGACTGATCTTTCAATATATTTGCAAATGGGTTTTAGAACCAAGGTTAAGCTATAAATGTATAATGTATGTAGAATTCTGTCTGGAATTACAGAATTCATTTTTTTATTATTTAAAACCTGTACGCCCTGTGATTACTTGAGCATTAGGGGTGGTTTTTCGTGTTTAGAAGGGTAATTCTGCCTGCCACGATTAATATAAATGTATTCAATATTTCACATCATGTGTGTCATTTCGGGATTACTGGAGTAAAGCTGTATTTAAAGCTTATGTCTAGGGAATAGTGGGCTTCAGGATTGCTGAATGTGTTAAAAAAACAGATGGAAATAATGCGTTTTGTGTATCGGGAAATACATGACTCTGTTCCTGGGGGATAACTAGCCATGCAGAGTCTTTTGTATTTATTTATTTATTATGTTTTACATTTTCTACATGCAGTTCAACATTCACTCACGCTGGAATGCCACTGCTTTCATTTCTAATTCACCACATTCTAATACATCTAATTCTATCACAGTTCTCTTCCATTCTTTATTTCATCTTATTTTGGATTTGCGCATTGTGACTCGTGATCCGACATTGCATAATTGTATGTTTGCCTTGTTGATTTGTTGGTTGGTTAGCTGAAAGACATCACTTACAAAAGGAGACACGAGCACAAAGTCAAAGAAATATCAATATCCTCACACTGCTGTAATGCTCCTGCACCAAAGTTTAATGAAAACAAAACGTTTTGGGACCAACCACGTCTTCTGCAGGTGCTTGAATCTATCTCTCACCATTCTCAACAACTGTAAAATTGTTTGGATGTTTGTATATTACCATGATTACAGTTTTGAACAGCAACATGCATGGAGAAGCCAGTCAGTCATAAACCCTCGCTATATACATGCCAATAAAACTGATTAGCCTGAGCCAGTGCTCTGTGAAATGAATTCAGTCCCAATTGGCAAACCCATAAGGGGTATTGAAGTCCAGAAAGGGTACCTAAGGCTAAGATGCCAATGCTAACATGCTTCATTTGTGAAGGTAGAGCAGGTGACACTATTTAATAACTGTTTTAAGCCTCCCCAGCGAGCTCAATTACTGCTTAGTGCATGCTTGGTTTCTGTTATATCTTTTTTGTTTCTCTTCTCAGTACAATCCGAGATCTCAGTTTAACCTCATACTAGAGTAAAACAGTTCTGATTTGCCTCTCCCAAAATAGCTGTTGGTAAAGACGTGAGAGTTAACTTGAGTAATATTTTTTTTTTTTTGAGAAAAAATAACATAACTGAACAACGCCAGAAATGTGCCAGAAATTAAAGATTTATATCTTTAATATTGCTCTTATCTTTCCTAAAATGTTTTTTGGCTAAAACAAGAAACAGATAAGCAAACAATGTGAAATGCTAAACTGTTTTTTTTTTAAATCATTTGAAACATGACAGAAGTTTTATTTATTAACACTTTAAAATTTGTCTTTTAAAATGTCTTTTGATGTGTGTAGAAAAGAGGGATGAGAACAATGTGATTGTCATATTACTCACTTGTTGGAAAGAATATACTGTTTAGATTAAATTACAGATGTTTTCATAAAACAAGATAAATTATTTTTTTCCTTTATATTTTGGTTACTTAAGTATTTGCAATAAAACTGCTTGAATATGTATCTGTGTAGAATAATTGATGTAGTTATAATATCATATCATAATATCATTGTTCAGTTGTCTGTAAAGAGAACAGAATCTATTGTCCAGTATATGTTTGGGATGGTACCATAATCTCAGGTCTTAATGTGGGAAATTCTCTCTGATCACTTTGTACTTATAAACAATTCATCAGTTTTGGGAACCTTATGCTCAGTTTTCCTAATCAAGAAAGCCTGATGCCCTAAATTTGAACCTTTGATGCGGCACAAATTGTGTGCATGACTAATTTACTACGGAAAAAGGGTGCAGAAAAACAGCTCAAATATTACATTGCCTATGATGCATTATGTCAAATAAATGGGATTGAAGAGACTGTAAACAATCTCCCTACATAAGACCAGCTCTCAACTCAATACCACAAAGGGCTCAGGATTTTGAAGGGTATTAAGACCTATTTGAGTTTTTCATGGTTTCAAAGAGAAGTTCTTGACATCCTCTAAACATGTCATATTGACCCGTGAGAGGGGAGTGTCAGACAGTAAATCTTTTAGGTCACAGTGAGATCTTAGCAAGTGGTTTTCCGAAGAGCAAAAATTGAGAGAGAAGACATTGTGGCACTGTTTAAATTTAGAATGCTCTCACTTTGCTCTAGCTGTAAGGTGGAATTGAGAAAGGAGCTTTCAATAGCATTTGTCCTGTCCTATGGACTTATTCAATCAGATGATAACGCACTTCGTCATTAACTTTTACTTACAGTACAAATCTGTGCAAGTGCCTCTTCTGTCTCAGGGTAGCTTATGCATGTGTTTTAGAAGGTTTTTTTTAACTGTTTAAAATGCTGTGTAAGAAATGATAAAGTGTAACATTTGCTTAAATGTTTTATTTGCTGTTAATGGCTGAATGCCACACAGTTGCACTAAATCTGGGCTTTTGGTTATCTGCTTTCCACTCATGGTGCACTTGTGTCTTAAGCCTAACAAATGCTGGGCATTTACCTTGACAACAGACGTGAAGCATTCGAAACTGTGCAATTAGATAAGCAATAAATTACAATATTTGCAGTAGTGCCTCCGTATCAAATTGCTTTGCAGTAGGCAGTTTAGCCATTAAAGCACAGTGCCACTGAAGCGCTACACTCAGATTGACTTTGCACACAGAGAAATTTTCTTTGCATTATAGGTGGATATTTCAAACAGCGTTATTAGCCTTCTCTCTTGTATAAAGCATAGAGCCAAAGCCTCTGTATCTGTGTAACAGAGCAGCAGTTTTAATTTTTACCCTGAGCATTAACACCCAGTATGGAAAATCAGTGATGGGAGTACCTTTGCACCCCTGACAGTGTCACGATTAGACATAACACTGTTGTTTTCATCCCATTACGAGGTCAGCATTAATTTACGTATAATCTGTTTTTTCTACAGTTAAAATTTTTCCGGAATGCTCCAGTTTTTAGTTCATGCCAACAGGCCTGGTGCTGAATGTCATTCCTACTTTTCATAGCCATTTAACACATACAGATAATCAGTCTCCTGTGATTTATAGCATTTTTAGGGGTTTGCCTCAAACACTAAATGCAAATTCAAGGTTAATTTGAAAAAAGTGTTTTTTTGCAATTCAATGTAACATTATGCATGTTATGTTGTATCTGAAATGAAAGGGACAAATATTGATTGAACAAAACATTACTTATGCTGCTTTACTGGCTCTTTCATAACTTGATGGATGGTTAAAGATCTTGTCAATCTCATTGCTTCTGGCTTTCAAATGCCAGAATCCCATAAATTTAAAGCAGCAGGATTTTATCTGATTTCCTTGTGCTGGGAACAACAGTTGGGAAAAATTGACCTTTTGTTTTTTGTCAGTGGACGGACTTACATGTCTTTTAACAGAGAGAGCGTACAACTGTGCTGCTTAGCATGGAGCCATAATAACCAGTCTACAATTTATGGAAATCCATCCATCTTTCAATATTTTAAATTCCCTGTCCTCAGCTGTCCTCAGCTCTCTGCAGAGCTGTATAATGGTCAATGACCAAGGCCTGTGACCTGAAGGGTATAGGTGTGTTTAAAGGTGGGTGGGGCACTGTGATTATATCCATCAGTATAGTACCTAAAGGATAACTTCATTATGAATTTAGCATTGATTATGCTTTTCTGTACCATTACTGGAGACATTTATGTTGAAAACATTTTTATTTGCTTCAGTCCTGATCATTTTGTGGTTTCATAACCCACTTCTGGCTATCTAAGAAAGCACTGCACAATGCCTGCTCTCTGTGGATTGTAGCAAAATACAGTCCCAGTTACCCGTTCTTTAAAAACCAGACTCTGTCACTCAAAAGCCCATATGCAACCTCTGAACCCTTAGCTAAGCTGTGCTGTATATATTCTGTTGTCTACTCTTTGTAAGATGGTTTGTGCCCTGCCGTGTGGAATTTGAATCGATACCAATTCCAGCAGTGTGCTTGCCTCATGCCAACAGGAAGAGAGGACATGGCCATTTTTACAGTACATTCTGAGGCCCAAACACAGACAGGGACATAGTGAGAGGGTATGTGTTCAGTTTCAACAATAAGCTTGAGAAATATCAACATTTCAATGGCTAAATTGCTTAGGAAATGGCTTACATATTTCAGGGCAGCCACCTAGACATGTTTGAAGGCTCATATGGAAGGCTTTTGCAGGGAGCTGTAAATCAAATGTCCATTTATTGCTCAAGATTTAGAGTGGAGGAATATCACAATTTGACACAATCAAAGTGTGAAAAAATACTGTATATGAGGATATGGAGACTCTAGTGTTTTGCTTTTCAATTTGCATACCTGCCAAACTCTCAGGTGAGGAACAACATATTGAATTGTAGGTTATCGGTGGGTTGTGTCCAACATTCAACTGTAGGTTAACAGCGGGTTGTGTCCAACATATTGAATTGTAGGTTATCAGTATGTTGAGTCCAACATATTGAATTGTAGGTTATTGATGTGAGGTGTAAGTAAAAATCTCGCTATATAAACAGATCATAATGTAGATAAGTGTGTCAGCTTTCAAATATACAGTGTAATGCACTGTGAGGGCTAAAGAGCATCACAGTGTTGCTGTGTCACACAGTGACTTTGATTTGGTGACATACGTTTGAAAAGATCAGGAGGCTGAGTGTTGTTTATGGCTAAAAAAGCAAGCAGTTATATTACAACATAGTGTATCATAATGTTTTCTTTTTTTATTGTGTTATGGAAATCTGTCATGTAAATTGTAATATGAAGTGTTAGTTGTGGAAGAATGTACATTTTGTACATATTGACAGTGTATTACACTATGTGGATATGTTTTTTTTTCCTGTTTCCCCCCATTGGTTTTTCTAAGCTTAGAATTAATCGTTTTCAGTATAACCATAACAGGCTTCATCTTCATCCGTGTAACCAATTTAAGCTGTTTTGTTTTTTTTGTTTTTTTTTCCATTTTTATACAGAATTTTTCCTTTATCTTAAGACTGCTGAACCAAGCCGATGTACTCAGTTTTTAATATGGAGTATCTTTCATTTCTGTCATGTGGGTCTCAGTCTGCATCCTTAGCACAGCAAATTTATGTCATTAGAAGTAATAAAATATTTAGGTAAAAAAAAATGTAAAAATAAAATCTAAACCCCATAGTAAGTGCTAAGTGGTAGACTGCCGAGTGCCTTTTTAACTGTCAAGAGATTAGTCAGTTACTGGTTAATAAAGGTGACAGCTGGTGAACTTCTCGGGCTATTTTAGTTTTATTTTATTGTATGTTATTTTATTTTTATGGTCATGATAGTCCAGCAGTGCTTAGCTCTTGGCAGGATATTCCATGAACCCTGAGACTATACAATGCTGTTTGCTAGGAGCTGTTACCTTTGGTAACTTCAGTAGGTGTCACTGTTTAGTGTCAATCTCTCAAATGTTGAATGAATCAGGCAAGATATCACTGTATTTCTTGGATGGGGTGCTGATGACAAATCCATTTTGTTTGGGGAAAGTGGATTTTAGATTCGATTTTTAGTAAAAGGGAGATGTATTGACTGTAATTTCCCCTTTTTTGGAAGTGTCCTAGAAGTCATTGATGGATCTTTTGGTTATCCTTTTTCTCATCAGTGACTTTAGATTATTTTTGCTGATGTCTGTGTAGATATGACATAGATGTATGGATTTTAAGATAAGGAGCTCCCACAGCTAGCAGTAGGATGCAGGAGGAGTCAGTGCTCTGACATGGTTCTTGGGAGATATACCCAGCAAGTTAATGCTGCATCAGGTGTGTAGGCTGGTGTGAAGATTTTTAAAAACATTACAAGCACTGGATGTTGGAACCGTGTCTTAAGTCATGTTTATATTTTACTTTCTACATTGCATTTATTTCATGAAAATCATATTCCAGGGTTGAAGTAATGGATGAAATTATACACAATTAGTTTTGTACTGAAATGCCTTATGTCAATAAATGTGATAGATTATGTATTTAGATATTATTTTATATTGTTGTTTTACATGCTGCAGCATTATCAAGCTGTCACCTGAGCAATTCTCTATACATTTAATAAATTTCTGATGCATTAGAAAATACTGTTAGTTAATTTTGTCTGCAGTTTCAAGAAAAACACACTACAAACTGGTTCTAAGGAGAGCCAGTTTGCTCTAAATTGTAGAATGTAAATCAAATATAAATATAGTCATCTGTATTTAGGTCCTCAAATGATTAAATCAAGCCCCAGAACTGTTGAACAAAAGATTACAACTCAACTAATATTTTCAGTTTATTTTTAGTTTACACCTTGTTGTATGTTGTTATAATACTTATGTCTGATTTCTCAGGCTAAAAGCAGTAGCACAATTCAATTGATATAGAATGTTATATATTTTATGCTCAGGGATTTGATACAGTATGCATTATTCACACCTGGTAACCCCCTACCTAAGGTGCTGGAACTTCATTCTTTTCAATATTAGAAAGGCAGAAACACTTACCAGTGTTATTAGAACATAGATAAATGGTAGGCAAAGCAACAAGAATGTCTCAGCTGTAACAAAGCAAACTACAATACATTCAATCCAAAACATCAGTATTTTCCATTCTGCTAAATCTTTTGTAATATGAATGTGTGAATATGAATAATAAGAATGTGAGTGCTTATTATCAGGAGCCTCCATTTTGCTGGAGGTTCTAATTAATCGGGTTGAGTGGCTGCAGTCTTGTTCCTGCTCTTCAGCGGCTGCACTGTGCCAGGATGTGATGTGTGCAGTGTTGCATCTCAGAACAGTAAATGGAGGCTGCCCATGTCATCATTAAGGTGCCTCTCACATTCTTGCCTCTTTCCCCCATGTTTTAAGGGGTCAGGGCCTGAAAGAGAGGAGTGACATCTGATTTTGTGACCAAAATTATGGCTGCTCTTTGCCCAGGGTAGATTGTTGGGGATATATTACAACCTCCCTTGACAGAATAAAAAATAAAGCCCATTGCACCACACTAAAAGATTAAATCTTCAGAAAACCTGAGATAAAGTTTTTACTCTTGGAACTAGTGTGCCCAAGTCAATCTTTCAATATGATATTCATATTCAGTTTTTCCCCTGAATTTTTTTTTTTTTTTTTGATGTCAAACCATTTATAGCTTGAACATGCCATAGGCTGCCAGCAAGAAAGGGACAGAGATCAAATCCTTTCCACAATATTAAGCAAGCTGTGAACATTTAACACAGTCTGCTTTTTTAGTGTGTCGTTATGGGTGATATATGTATTTTTTGAGGCGCTGCACTTATACAAAAAAAATCATATTCATCACAACCGTTGTGCATTGTTTCATATTTATTCGCCATTACCATGTCAGAGGGTCATGGGTAATTGGTTGCAAGGCCTGCAGCAGGATGTTATGCGGTGAGTAACGAGGGAAGTCAGGCAGCTATCACTCTCTGGGGGACGGGGCGGGACTCGCGGGAGAGGTGAGCACTGCTGTGCAGGCCCGGACGCTGATGGATGGCCAAGCCAGACGTCGAAGAGCTGACACGGTGAAAACCGACCCGGCCTCAACAGACTTGTCGTCTGTAACACCCAGCAAAACCCTGATGCGCTGACATTGTTTAGCACAGCGAATGCAGCTCCGTGTTTGAGAGCTGTTACTGCGCCAAGGTCCAAACAAGCAGCATGAAAAATAAAGATTAAAAAAGAATAAGAATTTAAAACAATTAATAAATGTGGCAGATACTGAATAAAAGACCTATCCTACTCAGATACATTAATTTGCTATATTCATATCAGCAGTTATTATAAATTAAAGCTCATTGCTCTCTGCAAAACTATCCCATTGACTTATTACAGTTATCATAGCACTGATGGCGTAGAGAATAAAGTTTAAAGCGATATTCTGCTGTCTGCAATGAGAATATGGTCCAGAATATGTTTATATATATATTATATATTATATTTTTTCTATGCTGTCTAAATGGCCATCCTACATACTTTTCCTACAACATTGTGGCAATGGAAAAAATTAAAGCAAGCTGAAAAACATTTGTAATGTGCTATAATCGGTGGTTCATCTCTACATAAGCAGATTTGGATTCTGCTTCAAAAAAACTTTTGAGGGCTCTATTCCAGACTGATCACCAAGGGAATCTCTTTTCGCTGGGCTAGTAGCAATGTTCTGTTATGGGATAAAAAATGTGTATCATTCTGAGTACTTTTATAACATATTTTTGCCAAATATATAACCTTGTTTGGCTTTTGACAATAACCAAATAAATAACATTTACTTGTCATATTTTTTTAGATCTAATCTGTGCATATCTGCCAATGTTTTGGTTAAATTGATTGAGTGGCAACTGATATATTAAGGAATGCTCATTTAGATGTCTTTAATCAGGTACCATATTCTGCATTCTTCTTTTGCTACTGGTGATCCCTCAGTTGTAACTGGTTATCCAAGGTACCAGATGAACTTCTGAGATAATGCATTAACCCTGATTAGACATAGGCTCTGGAGTGGCTCACTCAGCAAGGTGTTTGTGTTGAATGCAGACTGAGCCCTACAGCCCCGTTTGAAACCAGCTGTGTCATCTGCCAGCAATAACCGCGAGACCACAGCTGTGGAACACATCTGCTGGGGATTGGGGTGTGTAGGTCAGACAGGGTTTCCTCATCTGATTGTTGTCAGGGAAACTGATTTGTCACCTGATTTGCCTGTGAGGTGCCCAGATGTCATCAGTGGTGTGGCATCTATCCTTCAGTTGGCACACGCTTCAATGGGGTTTCTTGTGTGAAGTAGCCATTGGCTGCATCTGGCTTTATTGGGGGATTACATTCTCCTCATTTAAGCACTCCTGCATAGTTGCAGAGGTTGTTGTGGTATGACAGGCTTCGTGCCCAATTGGTGATTCCAAACATCTTTGCATAAAGGGGAAAAAAGCATTTTTTGCTTGATGAGACCATATTTTCCATAGTTTTCTAAGTGAGTTACTTGTTTCATTGAAGTGTCTAATCTAAAAAACTTGTGCTTGTGGTATCCCTCAAGGTTCCATTCTTGGCCCAGTTGTATTTTCTTCATGTTACACCTGGTACAGGTTATCCCAAATGTGGAATCGGTTTTTGTTGCCAATCAGCCATACATCTCAGAAATCCATGTGACATGTGTATAATATTTAGTTAAACAGTGTGAATATTTAACTAAAGTCTAAATATTTGCATGTATTGTACATCCTAGAGAACACAAAAACAGATGTGATGGCGGGCTCAAAGCCATTGTTCAATGCTTTAAAATCTATTTGATCTAAATACAAGACAATACATTTCATGTCTTTTGTTGGATTCAAAGTGCCTGAATTAGTGTGAATTCATGGAATGTGTAACTGTATGTGAGAAATGTTATTTCTCAGAATTAAAACTGTTTGGAGAGTGATAGTGGCAGGAGAGGTGTGTGTGTGTTTTATAGTTGCTTAAAATCATTTGCATTTTGCCATAATTCAGTAATGTGTGCTGTGACATTGTCATGCCATCATCATCATGGACCCTAGGCCAGTGTGTGCAGATGATATGAGCAGTGCGCTGTTGTCCATCATATGGTTTCTTTCATCAGATCCGTGCTGTGAACAGTCTGTCGTGGGCCTTATCTTTATGTGGAAAGAGGCTACAGTATATGCCTTAAAAGTGCGTTGCTTTTCTGGACAGGGTCCAGAGGGTTCTCATTTATTATTCAGACCATGTCCTGTTCTGTCGGAGAGCTGCAGCTCACAAATCTGTGTCACTGTATTGGATTTCTCATCTCACACAACAAACAGGACATGCCAGCATTCCGTCTGCTGAATGTTTTATTTAAATGGCCTCAGTGACTCAAGGGCATGGCGGAACAGGAGGGAAAAAAAAGGCTTACAACTTCCTTTTTTAGTGTAGCCTAGGCACACGTTGTCAAGACATCCGCATGTGTGCTTCTCACTGTGTTTTTCCCATGGGCCTCTGGTTCTGTCTACCCCACAATAATGAATCCAGGATCAGCTTGCCTAACCATACCCCTAACTGTAGCTAGCTAGTTTGAAGCTGATCAGGGTCACTTCTTGGGGTTGGAATCTATCCACACTATCCACAATCCCTGGTGTTTTCCAAATGAACAGTAACAGTAGGGATGGTGCATGTTGTCCTGGGGTGCTGCTTAGCTCTTTGGAATCCCACTGATTGACAGCTGAATGACCTTTAGTAAGAATTAGATATGCTTCTGTTTGCAGTGTGTTGGTTTCGTTTGGAAAGCCTTCCATTCTCAGTCAAGATCAGCTGTTGCATACCTACCACTCCACTCTGTAAGCTCAGGATGCCTGGCCATCTTTCTCCTATGGGGTTGCATATATATCCCTGTAGTACCCCTTAATGGTGGAACAAGTTTTCCATTGCAGTCTACACTATAGATTCGTATCTTCAGACTGCATCTTGGCCATCCCTGTCTAGTCATAACACCGCAGCAGGTGGTGGGTAACACCCTAGCCCCTTTGGGCGCACTGTATTGTTGATCTGTGAACTGATTTCTGAAATCGGGCGGCAGTGTAGTGCAGTGGTAAGGATCAGAGCATGTAACTGAAAGGTTGCCGGTTTGATTCCCTGATGGAGCACTGCTGCTGTACTCTTGGCCAAGGTACTTAACCCACAATTGCCTCAATAAATATCCAGCTGCATAAATGGACAACATGTTAAAATTGTAAAATATGGAAGTCACTCTGGACAAGAGCGTCTGCTAAATGACAATAATGTAATGTAATGTAACACTCTGTCTTTTTTACTTGTATATTACTGTTTTAGTGTGCTTGCTGTTGAAAACCTTTATTGAGCCAGGTCTGTATTGCACTGGGAGTCACAGCACTGCGTGACAGATTGAGACGTGAGAAGATATGGCCTCTTGTTTTGTGTATGTGCTGTTGTTCATGTGGTCTTTTGTACTGTTGCTTTGTGGGCCGTTCTGTATAAGAGCAAGTGATTAAATGTAAATACAAATCCCACATCACCTGTTAATTGTACGTTGTGGTTATGGAATGAAAACAATATGGCAGCCATACAGTACCAGTCAAAACTTTGGACACACCTACTCACAGAAGGGTTTTTCTTTATTCTTACTATTTTCTACATTCTAGAATAAAAGACATCAAAACTGTGAAATGACACACATGGAATCATGCAGTGAACAAAAAACAACAAAAAAATCAAAACAATTTTATATAAGTTAAATATGTTTTTTGGAAAGATGTTCATACATAGGCATCAACTTCACTATTTATATTTGTCTAAGAAATAAATTTCAAGCATTTAAGCATTAGTCAAAATGTCTTTGACTGCATGTTTCCCATTATCTTATTCAGGTGTGTCCAAACATTTGACTGGTACTGTACATCCATAGTACTGCCTGTACTCTTATCACTGTGTTATTTGTATACAATGAGCCACAGTGGTAAAATAAATGCAGGCCTTAAGTTCGACTGCAATTCGCAGCACAGATGAGCAGTCAGCCATAAGACAGAGGGGAATCATCCAGACATTTGTGTTTTCAGGTCGTGTAAAACTTTGATTGCCAAAGATGTCCTGTTTTGCAGACAGTCATTTTCCTCTGGAAAATGAAAGCAGTACTAGACATGTGAGAGGAAATAAAGTGGGGACAGGGGGGTGCCTGAGCTGAATGCAGCTTTGCAGGTTGATGTCACAGAATGCTAATATGAGGCAGAACCCAAGGGGGAGACTGTAAAGAAGGATTGATATGTAACTCCTCTGAATTACCCTGTCAGTGCAGATGGCAGATCTTTCTTTGTTAGCCTTTCAACCGTTTACCTTCAAATGCAGGTCTTTGGATGCTGCAGTTTTTGGGGGGTTTTTTCCGCCTTTTCGTTTTGAGTGCGCTATGTTTATTATCACTGTGGTATTCAGCACAAAATTTCAGATCAGGTTATTTTTCATAACAGGTGGCATAACAGGTCACATTATGTCAAAGCAGTCTGCAACTTCTGATGGTTCATTTTCTGCCCATAAATTATGTTTTAATAAACATTGCTGTTTTTCTTTATCATTTCCCCTGAAATTTATAATGAAATTAAATGGGCCTCTTCAAATATGATCACAAGCTGAAGTTGAAATTATTATTATTTTTTTTAACAGATGCACTTCCAACATATTACTGGCATATTACAGCTACTGAGTGCTAGAACATTTGGGTTGGAACAGCCCTTGCATGCAAAGCCATTCTGATCCTGGCAGACTCTCTTAACCCTGAGCAGTTAATACTGTAGCACCGCATACATTGCTTAGTTCATATCCCACATGCACCAGCTACAAATGCATATAAATGCTTTTGTTTTTAGCTGTTTGTAGTGACTGGGTGAAGAAGGATTGTAAGGGTCCTCACCACTAGTGTTAGTAACCACCATGAACCAAGAAATGTGTGATTTTTTTTTTCTGTGTGATGAAAATTACATAACAGACACAATTCTTTCGTTTTTCCTCCAGGTGGGAGAGAAGATGTAGGTGAGGATTCGCAGGGGGGAAGAGAAACCTGACACCTCCCATCCTCAGGTTCTTCCTGTGGGGGCGGGCCGGCTCGAGCCGGGATCAGCGCCTCACCATGTCCAAGAGGGGGTCCGGCGGCCGAGCCAAGGGGGAGCGGCCCGACGCTCTAGCCGCCCTGCAGGCGGCCAATGAGGAGCTGAGGGCCAAACTCACAGACATCCAAATCGAATTGCAGCAAGAGAAGACTAAGGTAATGCCGGTGTAGCCTCCTCTGCCTATCTCTCCGAGGCATTAAGGACTCGCTCTGGTTCATTTCCCAGCAGTCAGGCAATTGGAATGAATGACTTTAACACTGACATGTGGCTTCCAAAATAGGTCCTGACAGACGTTAGACTTTTTTTGGAATCCTGTCTGTTTGCTTACTCACTAATAATCACTTATTTTCAGAATTATATTGCAGTGTGCCGGTGTGTCTGTCCTTCATTGCCCTCTCCCAACTTTATCATGCAGCTGAGGACTTTTGGATGTGTACATTTTTGCAAACTCCGATAAAATTGTTTTCCTCATTTGCATACCAAATGCCCCTATATCCATCGGTAAAGGACATGGGCGGAAGTGAATTAGGTTTAGTCGCTCACTCAAGGACACAACAGCAATGCCCTGGCTAGTATTCAAGGGTGGAATCTTCTGGCTAAAACCTGTTTTCCCCACCACTCCACTCTGCCACCAATCAGCTATGATTTGCTCCTGAAGCAGGAATGCATTAATCAGTATTAACTTGAATTGAAAGAATATATATTTTCTTAACTGAGATGAAACCGAGTTGCAGGCTTCTCCAAGCCTTGCCGAAGAAGCTCTAAAACCATGTAATCAAATCATGTGGACTGCAGAGATGAAGTGCAATCCATCATATCTGGAACTGCCCAGATACAAATGCATTTAAATGCTTTTGTTTTTAGCTGTTTGTAGCGACTTAGGATAGCGAAATAGGATTATAATGGTCCTCACCACCAGTCTGAGCGACCACCGTGAACTAAGAAATGACTGTCTTTTTCCTGTGTGGAGAAAGGAGTGGATTTATCGAGGGTTAGCCATACACACTGTTAGTGTCTCTGTGAAGTACAGGGTCGCTCCCCACCTACCCGTCCTTTATAGATCGGCCTAATCTCTGCGATAACGCGGTGCTCGGCGTCAATACAAACGCAGCTGAAATTTCATTTGGGGCTCATTCCTCCAGTGCGCAGAGGAACTGTCTTTAAATCAGACCGGCTCGTCAGCGGACATTGCTGTCGAAGTAATCGGCGCGTCTCAGCCCCTGGCTCGATGTCGTTTTACGACCTGAGTGACAGCAGTGGGAGGTAATGCGTTGTTCGGCGCCATTATGGCTATTTCTGTGTCAATGGCAGTGCGGGCAGGCGGGGGGGAGGGATGGGGGGCTCAGGGGAGGAGCAGCGTCTCTGCGTTTGGGCGGGGCCCCTCAGTTTGGTGCCTCTCGGATCAATTGCCATTTGCAGTCAGCGCTGAGGGAAGGTTTGCGCTGAAACCAATCTAATCTACATTCATTTTAGGCCATAAATTCTGTCAGGATCCAGGTTCCTACCAGTCTGCTGGTGTGTATGCTGGATTGGAGCACCATGTTGTACAGCACACAGCACAAAGCTCTCAGCATATTCAACCAGAAGTCCATGTGGTTTAAAATCCTCTGAAAAACCTATGCAGAGGTGAAACAAATAATATTTTCTGTTTGCTGCTCTGGCGATGCCTCTGTCATGATTGCTTTAATTAGAGGGTTTAAAAACACTGCATCTTATCATTGCAATATAGCACTGGTATTATAGAGTCAGTATGCCAGAGGTGGAATTGAGGTCGTTTATTGTGGAGGCATTTAGAGTCCTTGAAATGAAATGAAATGAAATGAACATCAAGAATGGAAGCGCCGGGTTTCACAGCCTACCACTGCTAATCGGTGCTTACAAACCAGCAAAACAAAGCATTAGGCTTATTGCAAACCAAGCACTGTGGCAGTATCGTGCAAATTTCAGTCTGTAAGTAACAAGATGTTTTTTTTTTTTCCCATCCTTTACATCATTTCTTGAGTGAGGTGGAAAAGCTGTCACAATAATGAGCAGAACAGTACAGTACAGTCAGTCCATAGTGAATGAGGAAAGGTACTCATGGCACACTAATTTCCAAAGACCTAGGAACAGAAAATGATTTGAAACATCCTTATCAAAGCGTGTCGGACAATGGGAACGACAACGCAACAACAATGGAACAACACTCTTCCACATTCACCTGTAGGAGGAAATTATGTGAAATACCAGGAAGTGGAGTAGGAGTATGTGTCTCAATTTTGTTTTGACATGTTGTTTTCCTAGGCAAATGTATCACATATTTGAAAATGAACTCCAAGTAGTGTTCGGATGAACGTATCAAGCATTCAACAAGTCCTTGCTCTAAATGCTCAACTCAGCCAACCAAACACTTTACCTGAGTTTCATTTTCTCTGCGAATCACCCTTGATGCCTTTCAAAACCTACCCCGATATTTAGCCTGCTGAAATTATTAGTTTTTCTTATTATTTTTTTTTGAAGTGCCAAATGGCATCTTCCAAACAAAGTTCTTCCAAATGAATTCAGATTCATAGATGGTAATTTGTTGATTTGTTTTTCTCCAGGCCCATCTGTGGCAAGCATTACACAGAGTGGAATGATGTGGAACAACAAGCTCAATATGTCAGTGACCAGTGTAGAGAAAAACTACAATTAATGAGGACAGTTTTTCTTCTGACTAGTGTAAATCACCATTTATCATAACAATTTTGCCCTTTTCTCAGCAGATTTTATTGCATCCACATTCAGTGAGACATTCAGTACTATATACAAAGTAGTTTAAGCATGACCCCTGAACCCTTTTTGTGGTCAGACCTTAAATTGGTTTTTACTCATGATCAATGACTTTGATATTGTAGGTAGACAACAAAAAGAAATTATTTAAAAAATTTCTTCACTGTATTGTATTTTGATTAACCTTTTGATCACAAGTATGGGCATGCATCAAGACCTGACTGTATGCTGTTGACATTAAAGTCAAATAACATAAAGATGGAGCTTTATCATATGTAAATAACATCTCATGAGACTGTTAACCTGTATCGATAAATAGCCTCCCTTGAATGTGAGTGCCATGCGCTGTTTGACATGGTGATATGACCGTGATAAATTCATTTATTTTAATAAAATTGCATTAATCATTTAGCAAACACCCCAGTGGATACTATTAAGTGTGGCTCTAATTTGGTATGTATGATGCATATTTAGGTGGTTATTTTCTTCAATAACTGGGGTCCAGAGGTTTCCCTAGGGATTCAACCGTAGCCCGCTTAGGATTCGAAACTGCAACTTTCTGTAGTGCCATTCTCAAACAGCTCCTCCACACTGACACCTCAATGCAAATGAACAAATGTGATCAGAGGGGGCATTGCCACGGGGTTTACATCAGCCAGGCTGGTCACTGTGTGTTTGTATTGGTGTGTGACTCTTTACTGAGGTCTAACAGCAGGCCTGTGTTCACGGAGTCTTCATGCAGATCCTCACATATGGAGTGCGCTGGGGGCTTGTCCAGCATCGATTTGACTGTGTTATTATTACAGCGGAGATGAATGTGGACCTTGTATCTGCCACATTAGTGGAGTGGTCTGTGCGGTATTGTGTGTGTGTGTGTGTGTCTGTGTGTGTGTGTCTGTGTGTGCGTGTGCGTGTGCATGTGCGTGTGTGCATGTGTTTATGTGGGTTCTGCAGACGGTCTCCTTAACCACTCCCTGTGGTCAGATTGTGCATTCTGCTCACACTGTGAGCCTGTTCGTTGGTGCCCTACACGAGCCATCAACCCTGACCCAGATCAATATCACCGGGCCAGCAGAGACAAACCCAGAATGCATTGCCTGAATAATAATGTCACAGCCTATGATATTCACACACAGTAGCTTCAGACCCCATTTGCACCCACTGAGCAGAGAGAGAATGTCATGCCTGTAGTGTTGTATTGCAGTGCTAGTCTTGTTTCAGGGACACTGGTTCTGTGTTCTCCACACAATTGTATATCATATTGTAATACAATATCATCAATGTGTCATATGTAATCCAGCTGCAAAGGGTTAGACTGTTGTTAGATTGTATCAGCTTTACATGTGCTTTTCATTCTTAGTTCCACTTTTGTTCGTTTCCCTTCAACCTGTCCGAGGTGAGGTTTTGAACAAATCCATCCAGTCATGGCGTAGCTAAGTTGTGTCCCCTTGTGTTTAATTATTTGAATTGTTTGAATTTGAACTTAAACTTAAATTAGATTTTCATGGCTTGAAACAGCAGATTTTCTAATTATCTCATCCTGAGGCATGCATGAAACACCACATTTACAAAAGGATGGACACCCATGTGGTATCTCATGCAAGCACTTTCTTAAAAGCAATAACTAAAACATGGTTGTACTATACTATACTGTCCATTGTCAGAATTTGACCTTAAATTGGTCTCTGATTGGTCAAGGAGAAGGAGAAAGGTAGACATCAGTGCCATTTGTTTCCAGTACTATGGGAGACAATAGGCAGACTGGGGTTAACAGAAATAAGAAACATCTTGCTCAACAGCCTACAGGCTTTCATAACAAACTCAGAAAATAAGGCCCTGACCTTAAGAATGAAACAAGCAGTGACTACCTCTTGAAGTGACTCAGCTCTCAGCAAAGGTTACAGCGCCAAGGAAATTGCAACCTCTATGAGATGTAAGGTGTGCTTTTTTCACATAATATCTTGTGTTTTGGGTGAGCTGGATTATAACCTTTCCCGTAACACGCTGTATTTGTGTCATAACTCAAAAGATCGCACTCCTGTATATCCCAGCATAGTGCTTCATGACAGCATATGAGTTCTCTATCCGGTTTGCACTGCATTGCGCACTCATCTCTTTCTCTGCTCTGTCTTTAAAAAAAATTCAGTCAGCATGCTTAATTCAGTTCCCTTATTGCTGTTCATGTTTGTTTAGTGAGTGTAAAATAGAATGCTATTTTTTATTACTCTGCAAAATGCTGGATTTGAATACCTTTGTTGTAAACCCAAGCTAAGATGTTTTGCACTGAATAATGTGAAGTGTGTGTTTTCTCACCTGTTATCTGCATTTTACCCTCCTTTAAGCTGAACCTCTCCTCCCTGCAACATTAGGCATGGTTAAGAGACTTGGAGAGGAGCCTGGTTTTATCTCTTTTCCTTTGAAGCAGCGATAAGACTTTGTGATGCAACAGTCAAATGTCTGGGAACCAAGATTTACAATATTTTTTTCTCTACCAATGGGAAAGATTTCAATGAAACATCACTGAGTTATTTGAGGGAGTTAAGTAAGTATTTGTATTCATTGTACTTATTTGCTGCAATATCAGTTGAAGGTGTATTCCAGCTGTAATTATTTGTAGATGCAATGTCATGTAATTATCTCCATTTACAGTTTTTCACTGTATAGAAAACCACACATTCCTGCTGTCATAGTCTTGGACACAAGTATTGTTTTATCACCAAGCTAGCTCAAATTACAGTGCTACCTTGAAAGTTAAATGTTTTTTTGATTAGCAACTTATTTTTGGCAAACTCAGTAGCAGTTTTAGGTTAATCAATGACCAATTACATTTAATCTAAGTCACAAAGAGTCAGGCAGAACAGTCATCTTTAACGTCAACGTGTGAAGTAAACAGTGATTTAATCCACCAGAAATGCCACATCTTGCTATCCGAGCTCGCCAAACATGTCAAGACAAAAAACCAACTGTTCAGTGAGATCGGGACCGTGGTAATGGGAACAGTGACAGCGACAAAATGCGCGGAGATTAATAACATTGTGCGACATCCAAAGGATCCGGCTGTTAGGCACCTTTTGGGGATACATATCTTGAAAAAGATGAATGGCTCTGAATGCAAAATCAGTACCTTAATGAATTTCCCCAGCATTAAAGAAAATTCACGCTGGGGAGGCGGTCATGGCATTGTGACGAGCGGTGACTGGAAAGCAGTCGTGCTGAGGTCTTACAGACTCTGGCGGTTAACGTCAATGAAGCCTTTGTAAAGTACAGCGTTAGACGCGCTGTCTCCAGTGGCCACAGTAATAGGTTCCCGTTGTTGGGCAAGAATGGACAATGCACAGTACGTATGACAGAAAACATTTATCGGTGCAATCCAGCTATCCATTACGCACAAAAAGCTTAGTACATCTTTGTTTTCCTTTTTTACTGTCTAGTACCTCAGCATTTATTTATAAATGGTAGCTTTCTGATATAGAGTTTGAGGTACAATGTGCTTCATTTTTCATGAAATTTTGGCTTTGTGTTGTCAATTCAGGTTACCATAATTCTAGCTTTTTCCTCTTGGTACAAAGACCACATTCACAGGGACAGGCATGAGGAACCTTGTTGTGTTGCTTTTGTCTGTGTGTTTGTTTGTCACTCTTTGATGCCTTTCTTCAATCTCCTTAATACTGAATGACACATTTAAACTGGTGTTGTGTTTGCTTGTGTCTGGCACAATATTTTTTTTAAATCAATTTCAGCACCAGCCAAACACACAGTGCTGTGAAAGAAGTGCAAAAAGAAGGTATTGCTTAAAATTTGCTTCTCAGATATAAGGACAGAGAGCATTGCGGTTTCCCCTGCAACCACAGTTCCTCAGCCAATGGAAGAAGAACTGAGATAATGTCACACCAAACACAAGTTACACAGGAACCTGCAGAAACACAATGCATCCTGATCCTGCCAGGTGTGATCTATGAGAATTTAACAAAGAATTTAGCTTTCACCTCTTTAGTATGACATGGTTTCCCTGTGCTCACTCTAAGCTCTCCCTAAGCTCCAGTGTTCTCAGGCTTGCTGTCCTGGCTGTTAGCATTTGTTGTGTGTGCAAGGCACCAGTAAAGCACATTTTATTCCCACTCAACCTCTTCATTCAGACGGCATGATGCACTTCTCGGGAACCACTGTGGCATAGTGGGAAGAAACAGGTTCGAAGCGCACATTTGAGCAGGGGTATTAAAACCAAATTACATCAGTAAATGCCCAGCTGTATAAATGGTTGATAAGTATGCTGTGCTGCATGAGCAAACCACATTATACATTGTTGTTTGGGTAGAGCCGTTCGCTCTGTAGCTCAGTCTGCCTGCCATTCCTGGTTTCCTGTGATGGCTGAGCGGCACAAACGCGTGGGTGTTACTGTACTTTTGGGTTTAATTTTTCGAAGAGGCAAATGAATCTCTGCTACAAGCATGTGGTGCTCCATGCCCCCCATCTCCACCCCCAGCTAACGCACATGTCCCATTCATTCCCTCTCCTGCACAGCCATCATTCAGAGAAGTATCGACAAATAATGTCCATTGCCATTAATAATGGATGTCCCCTCTAGATTTTCATTTTGCTGTTTTTTTTTTATTTTCCCTTTGGCCTCTGAAAAGCCGGTTTCATAATTAGCTGACCCACATTTTACAGCAGGTGCCTGCTGTTACTTTGTCTGACATTAACAGGAGTACTCTACTGCAGCTGTGCCTCACACCTTTCATGGAACATATTTGGTTTTTTTCTGTGCAATATTCATAACATGTAATATATCGACACATCCTGGAGTTCTACCATTATTACCATTACTGCATGCAATATAGCTGTGTGGGAATTTTGAATTCATTCTTGTGGTTGGATGTATATTTTTTGTTGTTTTTTTCTTTTCTAAATGTGCCTTTCGCTATGTTAGTCTTGAGGTATGACAGTTCATTTACACAAAAAATATATGTCAGTCCAGTCATAGAATTTTATGTCAAACACTACTTACTAGCTGAGTGAACTCAGAATTTCAGAGGACATGTCGAATTGTGAATGTGTTTTTGCCCAAACTATTTTTAGGCCTTGGTGCATCCTTCTGTTTTTTTTGCAGCCTTGCAGAGAGAAAATTGCATCACGCCTTATTGGCACGTTAACAGTTGCACTGTTCTGAGTTGCCTTGGGGGAAAAGAACGTCACTTATCATCATGGTGAAAAGAGGACTCACAATACCCTTGAATAAACGTATTTACCAGACTAACAAACACTAGTGTTCCTGTAAATCAGCCACGACGTGCCCAGAATTGCAATGAATCTTTGAATTATTTGTGAGGCATAATTTCAAATAGATCATTTATATAAAATATGCATATGCATTTGCCAGGGTAAACAAAAGTGGACTGCCTTCCAGAAATGGAAAGTGAGTCATTAAGGCCCATTGGGTACAGGATGACACCGACAGTTAATGGCAGAATTAGATGTAATTTGATCTAATGTGATTTGATTCATTTAGATCGACAGGGGAGGTGGGCGTGACCTCACACTGTGCTTGTTTTTTTTTTTTCTTCTTCTTTTGGTGCCCTCTGCAGGTCAGCAAGTTAGAGCGGGAGAAGACCCAGGAGGTGAGGCAGGAGCAGCACAAGTCGACGGTGGTGGTGACGGAGCTGAAGGCCAAGCTGCACGAGGAGAAGGTGAAGGCCCTGCACTGCGTGCGCGAGACGCTGCTGCGGCAGCACGAGTCCGAGCTGCTGCGGGTCATCAAGATCAAGGACAACGAGATCCAGCGGCTGCAGGCGCTGGTCAACGCCCTCCGCGACGGCTCCACCGACAAGGTCAAGACGGCGCTCTTCGCCGAGGCCAAGGAGGAGGCCAAGCGCGGGTTCGAGAGCGAGAAGAACAAGATGCAGCAGGAGATCTCCGAGCTGAAGGGCGTCAAGCGGCAGATGGAGGAGGCGCTGACCCTGGCCGTGCAGGCCGACAAGATCAAGGCGGCCGAGATCCGCAGCGTCTACCACCTGCACCAGGAGGAGATCACCCGAATCAAGAGGGAGTGCGAGAGGGAGATCCGCAGACTGGTACGCATCCTGTTTTATCATTTAGTCAACCACACACACACACACACACACACACAGACACACACACAATGTTTCTGCAGTGGAATGTGCTTGTAATGGGACTGTTGATTACATGTTGGGGTCATTAGAGAAGGCCAGAGTGCCGTGTCTCCAGGGTGTAATGAATGATTGTAAGTGTATTGACCTGATTTGAAATTCCCAGGCCCCTCCCCCCCACCACCCCAGCACCCCATGCCGGGGGCACAGTCATCCACCATTGTGACATCATTGAGGAGTGTGGCAGGGAACAGCACTGCGGAACACCATCCAGGGTTCTGCACAATAAAATGAGTGTACGTTATTGCAATCTGTATGAAGGCATCTGTACATTACGCTTCACTAGCAGTCTCAGAAATGTGTTTAAACGAATAGTGTGTTACATATTTCATGTGCATGATGGATCTCTTTAATGCTTCTTGCAGACATTACAAACATGATGGCCATCTAACTGCGTCTAGGGCTCATTAAACGTCCATGTCAATTAGAAGGTGACACAGCGTGTCTCTGGATCTCCACTGTCAAAATCTGCCTGTTAAAGTGATGGATATAACTTAAACACACCATGAATTTCTGATTATGTCAGAGAACATTGATTATGCAGGAACATTGAATAATATATCAAATATAGGCGCTAATATGAATGTGCCATAATACACTGCATGTGTTCATCCATTCATTTTTACTGCACTGCTTAAAGAGTCCGATGAAATGATGCAGAGGTATATTTCATGGCGAGCTGAAGTTGTGCCTTTAACAGTGATCTTTTCAAAGGCGCATCCTCTCCTTCCTTGCCCCCACTTCATCCTTTCCTGCGATATAGATTTAAAGCAGAATGCGCATTGGCAATTTATTATCATGTGTGCCGAGGCAGCAAAACACCTGAATTAACAAGCCCATCCCTGGTTTTCTGTGTGAAAGAGCCATTGATCTGCCCGCTAATGTTTAGCTTTGTGTTTGTTAACGAAACAAAACGGAGCCTCAGTTCAAAACGGAGCCTTCATCTCACCCTCTGCTCCTGGAGACTGGATACTAGAACTGTTTAGAGCTGGGGACGGGGGCCGGTGGGAGGGGAGAAGGAGAATTAGCGAATCTCAGCGAGATTCCCATGACATCACAGAGATGAAAGGAAATGGTAACTGACAGGAAAATAGAAAATACCCGGAGAGGCAGAGACAAATCTAATTCCTTCCTTTTCCTTTATGAAACGTGCAAAAAAATGGAGAAAACTCGAGGGCTGTGCAGAACGCTTGTGTGTGTGTGAATGCCATTCAGATGGAATAGGCTGGGATGACTGCATTTAAACAAAGGAAATGCCGACTGGAGTCTTGTTAGAACAAAACTACCCATGAAGCAGTCTGCAGAGGGGCATAAATAGCACGGCCTCTTTGGGAAGTGTCTTCTCTCTGGGGTACGAATGCCTGCGTTTAGTGAAATGCATTGCCGAGCGACCAAAGACTCGAGGATCCAGGAAACTGTTGAAGAATTCACTGGCTGAGGAGCTCTTAAAGTACTCTGGAGTATAGTATTTTAACAGCTTTTCGTTATTTTGACAACGGTAATACCAAGCAGAAACCCCTTACTGCCCCAGCTCATATTAGTGCATTTATCTTTCTTTCAACAAGAAACAGCATCGCTATAAATAAAACTGCATGTTTTCTTTTTGTTTTCTCTGGAGGAATAGAGCACAAAGTTCAATGGTAATTTTTTGTTCCAAAGGTTTTGCCAGCAGGGGCCACTGCTTTGACTACTGCAGCATTAGTTATGGATAGAGTTGGGGTTAGGGTTTATTTGTAGATTTGGATCAGTGTCCTTTAGTCCAGCCAACATCCAGACTCTCACTAGCAGGACTCTGTCTCCCCCCTAACCAGCCTTCCTATCTCTGAAGAGGACACAGCACACAGTCCTCCCACTGACCTTGCATTTAACAGGCCTGAAATTCTGAGTGGCCAGAGGCAATGGTTGTGTATGTACGGCTTCATGTATCCTGTAATGAGCATGGCTATAATGTGCTGTCAGTCACCCACAGGAACCAATCGAAAGACATTTTTTTCCATAGCAAAACACTGCGGTTGGTTCAAAGTCAAACCAGTCAGTCATTGACAGGACACCATGGCTCCACCCATTTTTAAGCATGTGAAGCCTCCCTCTCCAAGCATACTTTATTCTGTATTCTGTATGAAGGGACAACATTAAACGTCCAAACGGAGGCAAGACCTGTGTTTCCCTAAAGTACTCCACTGGAGCAGAAAAACTGTCTCTTCCATTCCACCATTTGGATCATAATCACACGTGATGTAACGATGTGTCACACACAGACAAGCTCATTATTTCCTTCTTTATTTATGTATTTTACATGTGTATGGGAGGGGGTGCCGAAAATTACTGCCAAACAAAACTAGCATAACTCAACTGGTGTAACATCGTTTTATAATTGATCTTTAGCAGCTAGATAGAAGGCTTGCTTTTTATAGACATAGTTTGGTTTTGCAGTAAGTGGTGCTCCCCTCATCCTCTAAAATGGATGTCTCATTAAAACACACTCTCAGAACCCGATATTGTGCAGGTTTATTAGCTGTGTTACATCACAATGGCTGGGAGGATAAAGTCAACTGAATTGCATACCGACTGCAAGATAGGATTACTCCAACTGATGAGCACAGAGAAAGACACATGAATAGGTCCTCATTTTTCTTCCAGTACCAGTGACGAGTCAATTAGAAGGAATGCTAGTTTCCTTGCAGAATGTAGACTGTAGGCTGTGTGCACGTGTCTAGAGCTTAACGTCCAAAGCTTCAAATACTTCCTAAATATGGATTTATTAGTTTGCTGAAGTGCTGATGAAATATTCATGTTCTGTGTAGGATTAATTTTTCTGGCTTTTTTTACATCTTAATATTTAATATTAGTGGCAAGAGTTCATGAATACAGCAAGACGCAAATCAATTAGCTCTTTCATTTTATTGACTCTTTCTTTAAAGGTGAAAATGTTACATTGAGTGCTTTAAAAGAGCTATGAAAGAAGCAGTCCTTAATTAGATTTAGTACAGAAGTACAGAATTTAATTCATTCAAAGCATTGCCTTGCTTCTGAATCCATGTGTAACTACATAAATATGATACGAACACGTTACACAGATACACATCTGGATAATTCACTTACACCAATTTAGTTAAAAGCCTTGCAACTGTGTACAAAAGCACCACTACCTTAGGATTTGAACTGGCAACCCTCTCAGTGCAATGCCAGTTCCCTAACATACAATACATACATACAGACAGTATCTCTCTTCAGGTTGAGTGACAGTGCAGAGAACAGTGCATCAGCATTGGTGTTTCTGGTATGTGTGCAAATATATTCTGTTTTATAATCCTGTGTGCCACACTTCTGGAAATAACCCAGGGATTATCCACAAGATTACAGCTGAGGCAGGGAACCGTTGTCTGTTATGACAAATTGGCTGAGAGCAGCTCCCCATGCAGTGTCGAGAGAGAGAGGGAGGCTTGCAGAGAGATGCTGAGAGAGAGGCTGAACCCCAGCCGCGGGACGTTGGGATCGATGGACGGCGAGGGCGCTGGGAGACAGAGCAAGGCATCGATCCCGTGCCTGCAGGGCCTGTTCCCCTTCGTCTCCCTCCTGTGTGTGGACAGTCTGTCCTGCGTGGGCCGCCTTTACATTGGGTGTGTCCACCCCCCACGCCCCCCCACCCTGATCAGCTGACCTACATGCTCAAGTGTGATGAATCTCGAATCACATTACAGCCTGTGGAGAGAGCAACACCCATTTATAACATTTATAAGGGGGGAGTGTGTGTGTGTGTGTGTGTCCTGGGGGTCGGGGGAGAGATTAAACTATAAATACCCTTTAACGTTTTTATTATTTAATGACTCTTGATGATGTTTGTAAATAGGCGTGAGCTAATAAAAGGAAGCCGTTGATGCCTCTGGTGTGGAACGAGCTTGGGTTATTCCCGCTGGCTCTTTCAGTCCCTTTTTCAGTATTTAGAAGATGTCTTTGCTCTTGTGTAGCCCTGCAATAATGGAAGTGTAAGAGCAGGAAGTGAGGGTTCTCATGGTCACCATGGAAATCCTGGATTGCCCCCGCAGACAATAGATCCATACCACAGTCAAGTGAGAGTTATGTATTGCTACCTCATCGCATATGTTCATTTGCATAGCATTTCCATAAAGATTCCAGCGCTGCATATGACATGTTGTAACTACACTACTCTGAATAATGATTAAAGAGCTTAAGACCTATATATCATAACTGTTCGGTGCTGTTAAATGCAGGGCACATTTTTCTTGTTGCGGGGTGTTCGCGTTTGCAGTTAAAAATCCAAGAATGACTGTAGCCTGTAGGTGGTTAATTTCTGAAAGGTCATGGCAATGATTTTTGTCTTTTTTTTTTTCTTACTCCCGTGGAAATGTGCGAGGAATGTGAAATCAGGGTTATGTCCACAGGAACTGGGGCCCAGCGTGAGCGAATAATATTGCAGGCACATCTCCGCACGTCATGCGGGGGAGTCATGCAAATCGGCTAGCGTGCGAGCGTGTGTGAGGAGGCCCACGGGATCGATTTTGGGATCGTCTCGTTAGGTGAAATGGAATGCTGATGGTGGCGGCGGTGCGCGAGACGGCAGACGTGTCTGTCGGCGATGTGTTGATTGTTGCTAGGGCCCCTGGTCCTCCCAGCTCCCCTGTCTGTGTTACCTGAGAGAGAGGAGAGGGACGCTGTCTGACCAGGAGGTTCAGAGCGTGGAGAGGGGTCAGGCTTTCTTTCCACGGGGGCATTCTGTGGCATCGGGAGCATCGCCCGCTTTGTCGCACGCGGAATATGGGGGGTTGAGAACGCTTTGCTTTGAGAATCGGCTCTTCATCCCAGCCCGCCAATTTGCTCAAGCCTACGTGGAGATCACAAGGTCAAGTAAGTGTTTTGTCCTGTTTACTGAGTAAAAAAAGAAAAGTAACACAAGTAAAACCATGTTTTATTCTGCGGGACGTTGATCAAAGTATATTTTCTTACACTGTTTTTATTTTATTTCTGTATTTGAGAATGGAGACCCAGGACCTGTGGAGTCCTCAGGGGGGTAAGCGTGAGAATCTGAACAGCAGCACAAAATGAAGGATAGTGCAGAATATGAAATATGCATTTCTGAATTTTGCGGTCCACTCAAACTGCAGATCTGGGCGCAGGTGGGGATGGAGCTTCATCTCAAAAGGGACAGGGATTTGTTCCCATTTGCCAGAAGTGCTTTGTGAGAAGCTGGACTTTTATTGCATCCCTCCAGCATGCGTATTGTGAGTTTTATCTGTGTGGCGCCATGGCGCACAAATTGGAGGTACACACTACCGCTACCGCTGATAGGATCCCAGATATCAGTATTCCAAACATGCACCCATTTAATGACTCTTTTGTGATTCTCTGTATGAAATATGTAGCATTTTTTGTATGTGTCAATGTATGTACAGAATATATATTTAACATGCTCCCCATATTTGTACATTGTTTTAACTCTCCTTGTAAGAGTTTGCTAATGTCATGAAGTGAAAACAGAAAATCACAAAAAACAACGGTTAAAAAATATAAGAAATTAAAAAAGGCAAGAAACCGCTTAAAAAAATTAATTGCTCATGATGAACAACTGTCCACTTAAATGAGCCAAGTGCTGGTAACACAGGTAATGCTGGTATTATCAATGAGGTATCAATGCGAGCAAAGATGCCAGGTCGCATTCCAGCTCTTGTGGAGATTCAAGGATAGCAGATGAAGCCTCTGCCTTCAGTGTCGCCATCTAGGGTGGGCGGGGCCTGCACGCTGACTGGCTTCGCCTGGAAAAGGTTTCCATGGTGACCGCCTTCCTTTCTGTACGGTGCATGCGTGTTCTGTGATTGTGTTCTGTTCTCCTTGTAGATGGATGAGATTAAGGTAAAAGACAGAGCAGTCTGCCTGCTGGAAAAGGAGCTGGGCGTCCAAGCTGGGCACACTCAGAGGCTCCAGCTCCAAAAAGAGGCTCTAGATGAGCAGCTTGTCCAGTTCAGGGAGGCTGAGCGACATCTGGCCAGCCCCAAACGAGAGGCCCCTTATGCAAGTGGTGCAGGAGACGCCTCTGATCATTCAGGAAGCCCTGTAAGCACTTCTTTTATTCCTGATCTATCCTTCACTCGGCTCGTAGCTGCTGCTTGATCAGTACTGTAGTCTACTAGGCCATGCCCAGCTTCCCATCTGTTATTCAAGACAAGCCAAAATTAAATGCTACAGTCATGCCTGTTTCTTTAGTGGCACTCCAGCTTTGCATTTTTCCTTTGTAGTCCTTAGCTGGTATTATTTTGATTTAGCATTTCAGTGGCTTTGTGTGGTTTTACTTCTGTTTAGCTTTGTAACAGTACCTTGGACATGAACCACTATATTAATGCTTTGCATATATGAGTTTGAGAGAACTCCCTGCTCCTTTGTTGTGGTTTTCAAATGGCAAGCATTTTTGTTATCATTATTTTTATGATTCACTGTGTTTCTTAAAATTAAGTTTTTGTGCGGCTTTTGTGTAATAGGAGGTGCACATAGTGCAATAATTATCAAAAGCAGATAATTATTTCCTTATTGCAAAGAGTCTTTTTGCTCCTCCCCTTTGGTTCTGTTGTTGATTTGGTGCTGGAAAATCCAAACATATTATTGTCCATGCCTATAACAAACCCTGTGCCTGTCCCCCACCCCTCGATATCCCTGCAGCCTTACAGCTCCCCCCTCCGCCTCTGTCCCCCACCCCCTTAAACGTGACTGCCTTCATTTAATCACACACTTCACATGACAAGGTGGAAAATCTTATCAGATTCAACTCATGCTTATAAAAAAGCTTTTGTCACTTCCTGCTTTTATCCTTACAAAATGAATAAAAGCACATTGAAGCCTTTTTCCTTTTTTCTACAATTTTGGCAATGTACAAACCCCTAGCTTGAGGCACACAAGGAATTAACAGGAGTTACTCTGTTCCTGTTATGTAGCGCCCTCCAACAGAAACATGCTGTAGAGGAAAAATGTAATGGTTTCTATTTGAAACTAAATTTTATATTATACTTTAGTTTTATGTTATATTTTAGTCTTAATAGCATTGCACAGACCAGATTCAGATTGTTTGCAAATAATGGGTTTATTCCAGAAAACACAAGGATCACATTTATTCCCATTCCTGTAAACAGCATTTTGTAAATCCTCTTCTGGCATGGATTAGACTGACAGGATACTTCCTGTAGTGTTTTGTGGTTCTAGCACTTTAGGGATTTTTGACCATTCCCCCTGGCGGAATTTCTTTAGGTCTTTCAGATCTTGTGGTTTTCTTCTGTGAACTGATTTCTTGAGTTTGAACTTCAAAAGTTTGAATGGATTGAAAAAATGTATCGTGTGCTCAGTTAAGCATTTCTTTGTAGATTTGGATCATTATGATTCTGCACTGTTCCACTTTCAGCCACATTTAAGCTCTGTTGCAGAGGGAATAAGGTTATTGGTTAAAATGTCTTGGTGCATGTTGAAGTTCTTAACCAAGTGCTTCAGGACCCACAGATGCAAATCCAGCCCAAAATATAATAGCTCCCCCCATATTTCAACAAAAGCTTCATTTTTATAAGAAGCTTGATGAGCATGTCCAAAAAGCTCAATTTAAATTGCATCTGACCATGAGACTTCCAGTTGTCATCCAGATATAGTTTGGAAAATTCACATTGCCTTTTCTTGTGGCTTCTTCCTTGCACCTCAGCCATGAATGCAACATTCATGCAGCATTGATCTGCATGCATTGCAGCATTGATCAGCATTGATCTGGAACTTTAAATAGTTCTTTTTGACCCTCTGTCACCCAAAGATGGCAATTTGTATAGCAGAGCTGCCACAGTTGCCTTTGGATGTATAGTTGTCTCCTGAACCACTTGTCTTGCAGCCTGCATCCTCCTTAAATTCAAGAACAGATACTAAAGTTGGAAGTAGTAGATTCACATTTTTCTAAATTCCTTCAGAGTCATTTTCCAACTTGTGGAGGTCAAGTTCGCTAACTTGAACAATGATAATGCATGCTAGTGATGAATCTGTTTTGTGTGTTTCATCCTTTCATACAACAGGGAAACATGGATATGTCTGTATATAGTTCCAGAAGCTTAATTTGAACTTCCAATAAACAGAACAGTGGTATAGATTTGTTTTGTCAGATTTTGTATTTGAGATTATTTCAAGGTGTGAATAAATGTGACCCTTGTTTTTCCTGCATCAAAACCCATCATTTGTAAGCAATCTGAATTTTCTCTCAACAGTGCCACTAAGATTGTACAAGCACTGCAAGACCTAGAGACAATGGCATGTTTTCTGATATGCAGTGTTTTGCAGATTCTGCTGCCTTGGGCCTCTGGAGGATCAAACTGCATTGCCAAGTTGTTGCTTCTAAGGATAAAAAAAACACTTACATAATGCTTCCATAAAGACTATTAATGTCTGTTCCATTTTGAGTTTATTCTTAATTTGCTTAAAGTAAAAAGTGCTCTTATGTTTTTTGCTGACTCATTTTGTTCTGAGTTTATGTTACCTTTTCGAATTCTGGGCTCATCGAGATTTCTCTTTCAAAGGAAATGCACTGTAGCTGAATTAAAGTGATACAGAAAGTGTAATCTATAAAATATTATGACGATTGTTAAAAACGTCTCCTGCACCCATTGAATAAGGGATTATTGAGATGTCTTTGTATTGTTTTCTTCTTTTTGTTTCTTGCTTCTTTAATTATATGATTTTTGTGACTCATTAGTTCATTGCCATGATAAAAGGGAAGTGTCTAATATCTATGTAGAAATCACTGACTTTGATGACATGAAAAGGAATTTAAATATACACCTTAGGCTTAACAAACTGCACTGTACACAAATATGCTGTTATTTAAATTATGTTTCGTATTTTGATGTATTTAAATCACTGCACATCACCCAATTTTCCTGTTACAATTATACAATTATGAATCACAGAAAAAAATCCAGATATTTGCACTTTTAGTGTCAAATTTTAGTACACAGCTCTAACATATAACTTTCCTGATATCTGACACACACATATCAGTGTACACACTGATACACACACACACACACCAGTCTCCTGCGTTTTACCTGTGAAATGTTCATCATTTTCTAAATCAAATACATTTATCAGTCTCTGAGTGAATACAGTCTTAACAGTTCAGTCTGGGTTTGGTTTGATTTTGGTTTTGATCCTGTATGTGCTAGCTCCCCTGTCACGATAACTTTCAAGCCTTTTCCTATCCTATTTATTTATTTATGCAAAATCTGCATTTAACGACACCACAGACGACTAGTTATTTAAATTTTGAACAGGTTTATTATTATTATTATTATTATTATTATTATTATTATTATTATTATTATTCGATCCCTTTTCATTCACTTTTGGCATTAAGTTAATTCACTTACATTTTTGTCGTTTACATTTCCAATGATTGCCAATCAGTTCCAACTAAGATCAACTCCAGCGGTGTTCTGAAGTTCATGGTCACCGTGGAACCCGGTCAGTCACTGAGTCAGTGACCGTGGCTGTCTGAGATTCTGTGACGAGGTGAGGATCTGAAGTCCGCCGGTTATTTGCAGTTGGTTTTTGTTTCAGGAACAGCAGCTGGACGAAAAGGACGCGCGGCGCTTCCAACTTAAAATCGCCGAACTGAGCGCCATCATCCGCAAGCTGGAGGACCGCAACGCGCTTCTTTCTGAGGAACGCAACGAGCTGGTATGTGGTCACATGACGCAGAATCCTTTGCGTGATCTGGCCCTTGTCGCCATCTGTCCATAAGAGGACAGTCTCTTATCTGTGACTTCCTACTTTATAGGTTATATCGTAATCATCAATTTGAAGCACGTCTGAAAAAAATGAACAAAATCAGGTGGGCCACGATTCTCTTTGAAAACGGCGAAAACCAAGAAGCCAACCGTCCTGTTGTTCAAAGATCGTTATCTACAATAATTCAATACGAGTGATGCGCTGACTTAAGACCGTTTATTGCATATTCTTGTCACCATAAGCGCTATGTGATATTGGTTAAATGAAAATATCCCTGTAATGTCGGCATTTTCTCTGTAGTGTAGCATTAATACATGAGTATATCTCCCCGTCGATCACATTCATGCTTATAAGGAAATTTAAATCGGTATGATTTTGTATTGCACAACCGGCGAACTTAATGTCCCTTGAAATTTTATGATGCTCACCTTCAACAAGCAGGACCAGGGATTTTAATCACACCGTCAAGTCAATATTAACCATTTAAGCAGAAATGCAATAAGTCACGCAATAACAGCAACAGCAGCTAAAACAATCGTAGTATGAATGAATCTGAATAAGCCCCTGATATTCTCAACATGACAGTCTCACAATTTCCCTATTTAAAAGCCAACAGTTTCCTGTGGCAATTTACCCAGCAGTCTTATTATGCATTTGTGCATATTATCCATTTATACAGCTGGGTATATCAAAACAACTAAGGTTAAATACCTTTTCGAAGGGTATGAGAGCAGTGCCCCACCCATTACAAAATGCACTTGATAACCTTCTGCTTAACTTCCTCAACTGCCATTCACCACTCCCCACAGTGGATTTTGACGCCTGGCGGCTGGTTGTTTCGGTCATTAGCGCACCAGTGAACAGGTGCCGCAGCGCTTAGCATTCCTTGTCTCTCTGTGAGTGAAACTACGATTGTGCGTTTTGGAGTGGCACTGTGCGATGCTGAGTGTCAGTCACGGCAAGCAGTTTCATCTCCGTAGAAGATCGAGGGATTTTCCACAGACGATGGCAGTGAGAGCAAGTCTTTATCTCGGCTCGCCGAGTCAGGGGAGTGACAAGTCAATCTGGGGGAGTCGGAGGGCAGTGGGGGATTCTCTGAGATTACATCTGATGGCCTGAGGTCACATTTGAGAGGGTGGTTTCAATTGGTATGGTCTGTGTTTTTGACCTCCTCTGTGTGTGTGTGTGTGTGTGTGTGTGTGTGTGTGTGTGTGTGTGTGTGTGTGTGTGTGTGTGTGTGTGTGCGCGCTTGTATGTGTGTTTCTGTATTTCTGTGTATGTATGTATATTTGCCTGTGTGTGTGTGTGCCTGTGTATGCATACATGTCTGTGTGTGTGCATGTATTTCTGTGTGTGTGTGTGTGTGTGTGTGTGTGTGTGTGTATCTACAGCTGAAGCGTCTCCGCGAGGCCGAGAGTCAGTACAAACCTCTGCTGGACAAGAACAAGCGCCTGAGCCATAAGAACGAGGAGCTGGCCCATGCCTTCAGACGCATGGAGAACAAGCTGAGATTTGTCACGCAGGAGAACATCGAAATGGTACAAATTTACAAATTCCGCTCACTCTCCAGCATAGTGTTTCACTCACAGAAAATACACTTGTTTTTGTTACTAGTGTGCTGATCTGAGCAGTCTTGCGTTGGTAACATATGTAACCTGGCTCAGACTCAAAACATTTCCTGGGGAAAAAAAAGAAAGAACTAGATAAGCCACATTTTAATTTATTCTTTGTTAACACCCCATCATGGGGCACACAGCAATAATTTTCAAATTGCAGTGATTCCAGCTGAAAATTGAAACTGAGTTGAACTGAAAATTGAAAAACTGACAACCTGTGAAACATTCTGCTAGTCCTGTACAAGCAATGCAGTGTGGGTTATCAGCTTCTTTAATGACACACTTTATTTATCTGGGGTTAAACTGTTCACAGTGCCTCATCATGTTCAGAGAAGAGGTGCCTTTGTTCATGTGTCCCCGCCTTGCCTTACAAATGCCTTAGTCACCTACTGCAGATTCAGTAGCGCTCATGTGATTGACACTTTTCATTGTATTTCTTTCCGAACCTTGGCGGCAGAATGCTAAACTGCTATTTTGAGGCATGGCAGGTTTTGAATTGCGGCCATAATCTCCGGGTGACTTTCTTACAGATTCCCCAATTTCCCTGCAAGGTAAACAACAGACTATAAAGAGAGTGTGATGTCACAGATCTCTGACATGTGTTTAACCCCTTCACTGCCTTACTGCAGAGAGAAAAGGCGGGAAGCATTCGCCGGCCCAGCTCCCTGAATGACCTGGACCAAACTCAAGAGGAAAGAGAGATCGAGTTCCTCAGGCTGCAGGTGCTCGAACAGCAGAACATCATTGATGATCTGTCAAAGGTATTACCATGACCACACCCTCGGCCTGTCCCACACGTCTCTTCGGCAATGCTAAAGCCTCAATTTTGAACCCCAGGGTGAAGAGAATTGAGCATTTTGAAGAAGCAGGCTTTCAGAAATGTTATAGCTATTTTGGGGCTAACATCCAAGAGTGTTAATTTCACATTGTGAGATACCTATGGTTTTATCGTGTTGCTTTTCACTAAAAGAAGTTAGAGAGAAAGAAAGTTAGAAAGAAGTTATAATCTTGCAGTATGTATGCAAATCTCTACCTGTTAAAACAACCATATTAAAATTAGCCTCCATTAAGCATTTCTGTAAGGTGATAGGATGAAAATTGGATTGCATCACAGTTTAAAGGATGTTTTTCAAGTCTGAATAAAATATACACAGTGGCCTTTGAAATTCCTTCTTTTTGTGGCAGTTCCACTAACTCTGTGTAATTTTCTTCTTTTGATGAGGAGCATTTGACTTTATGTGATGATGATTTTTAGAGCATAGCCAGACTAAATATTTTACATTAAATGAAACTGAATGAATTGCAATGTAATAAAACATATTTTGGAAAAACATACTTCACTTGAATAAATAAATTCCTTGTTTCCCTTTTTCAGGCGCTTGAGACAGCTGGATATGTGAAGAGTGTGATAGTAAGTTTCTGAAAGTGAAATGAAATTAAATAAAATATGAAATTAAAATCTTGTTTATCTGTGTCATAACACATCAGATAGAAATCAAAGCAAACTTATCTAAAACAAAAATGTGATGTGCTCATGTTTATCAGGGTTTGGAAGAATGCTGCTTTCATTTTCTCAGAAGATCTGCATTTTTAGAAATCTTTAATTATGCACTTATTATGCCTAATTAATATGCAAAATTATGAGCAAAAGCCAGTGAAATTAATGCATTTTTAGAGTATCAAGAGTAAACTAATTTACATATGTTTTCCTCAAACATACATGGATATAGCCTGTTGGGCATTTGCCAGTACAAAGAACAAGGTCATACGTCAGGAAGTGACATCACATGTTTTCAGGGTAATTTATTGCTGACAGCTTTGTAATGGAATAGAAGCACAGATATTGTATATATTAACCAGATATTCAGCTCTTCGTTCTCCACATCAAAAGCTCTGTCTCTACCATTGTTAAGCCTGTAAGTGCTCTGATTCTGTGGATCATCATGAATATTTTTGAGGCTCTGTTCTACAACAGAGCATCCATGATTACCATAGCAACACAGACAGTCCTGGAACCTCCTGTGTCCGACCACAACCTCCTAAACAATTAAGTGAAAGGAAGTAGGGCCGGAACATCTGGTCATAATATAGAATATCTGTGAGGATGGCTGATGGTTCTGGCATCACATGACATGGCTTTGATCTGCTTCAGGAGCGGGACATGTTGCTGAGGTACCGGCGGCAGAGAAAGAGAGTCATCAAGCCCTGTAAGGTAAGCATGCAGGTGACACAGCTCCCCAACTAAAGCTGTTCTGCAGCCACACATATGTGACAGCCCACATCATGTGGCCATGCCAGAAGAACATGGCCCAGGTCTGTGGGTACTGAGTGGACTTCTGCCGTAGGTGGGAGGCAGTCGCTAAGTGGTAGCAAGTACAGATCAAACCAATCTGGTCAGTGAAGAAATCTAGCAACAGTGGGGGCTGGGTGGGAAACACCTTTGGCTATATAGGAGTACAGATTTATTTTATAATTGTCCCCCTTGGTGTTGAAGGTATGTGACACTGTGACATGGGGTCCCCTCTGCACTCAGGCTTATTTTGGATCTCAAGACACAGGCCACAGTAATATACATTACATTACATTCATTTAGCAAATGCTCTTATCCAGAGCGACTTCCAGCACAAGAACACGTGTCCGTTCAAGTTGAATGAGCAACAGTGTCAGACCAGTGAGTGTGAGCATAACACTATTCAAACTTGTGCAACATGACTAGACAAGAGAAGCCAAGTATACTACCATACGTCAGTCACTAGATCACAGAGTCCAAAACACATTGCAATACTACATGTAAAATAAACAGCAAGTACTTGAAGTAGCAGGTGGTAGGGTGGTAGCGGTGGGGACTGAGGTGGAACCAAGATTCAGTCTCAAGAGGTGGGTCTTCAGTCTGTCTCAGAAGATGGCCAGTGGCTCCGCTGTCCTGACCTCCATGGGGAGTTCATTCCACCACTGAACAGGAACAGGACTGAGAGTCGCGTGTGAGTGACCTATCCGTGTCTCTTCCCACCCTCTCAGAATATGGGGGTGTATCCCAATACAAGGTGCTGAAAGGCCAAAACCCCAAAGGGCATTTCACTGTAACTGGCTTGAGTGGGACTGACAGTAAGACAGAAATAATTTAGAGAGAGCAAAGGTACGACTTAGAGGAATGTGTACAGGGAGAGCCTGAGAAACACCGTGTTCTGTGTGACATCACCAGAGGCCAGTGACAGGCCTAACCCAACCTCACAGCCCCTACACACGCTGTCATAACAGCACACTGCAGGTTTCGAATCGTAAACCGCAATTGGAACCCGGACAGAGGTGCTGTGTACGTCACCATCATCAGCAGGGCTGGGAAACCATCTGACCTCTGTTTTGCCTAACAGCCCGTTGTGGAGACGTTCTTCGGGTACGACGAAGAGGCGTCTCTGGATTCGGACGGTTCCTCCATCTCCTACCATACGGACAGAACGCCCTGCACGCCGGACGACGACCTAGAAGATGTAAGAACCTAGTAATCTATCCTTGTATGATAAACACTATAAATGCTCTTCCAAAACTAATCATTTTATATGGTAACAGCAAAAAGGTACAAATATACAAAACAAATATTACTGATGATCCTGTTTCTGTAGGTGTCCTCATTGCTAATGATGTTGTTTGTATGTACCACTGTAATGAGATTGATCCAGAATAACTTCCTATGATGTCAGCACGTTTCACTTCATTAAAGCATAAAGCTGTCAGTAGTTCCTGTGTTCAGTGCTGCTATATTTTCATGTCTCGTTGTTTCTATGTGTGTCCATGCATCTCTGTGTCTGTTTTTGTGCGTTTATGCTCATTTGTCTTTTGGGGCCTCTGTGTGTCTCTCTGTGTTCGTTGGTCTTTGCATATTTGTGTGTCTTTGCATTTATTCCTATCCCTGCATAACTGTTTGTGTCCCTGTATGTCTTTGTGTTCCTGTGCGTGTCCCTGTGTGCCTCTTTGTATGCATATTTGTGGCTTTATGTTTCTGTCTTTGTGTTTCTGTGTGTGTGTGTGTCTGTGTGTCTGTGTGCCTCCGTGTGTCTGTGTTTCTGTTTGTGTCCCTGTGTTTGTGTCTATGTGTGTGTGTCTGTGCGGTGCGGCAGGGCCTGATCAAAGAGGAGACGGAGCTGAGGTTTCGTCAGCTGACCATGGAATACCAGGCTCTCCAGCGCGCCTACGCACTCCTGCAGGAACAAGTCGGGGGGACGTTTGATGCAGAGAGAGAAGTGAAGGTAATGCTTGACCTTCAAACCACAAGATGTGGAAGAAAACACACGTGCTCACACACTGGGTATCCCAGAAATACTGAAAAAGAACCTTCATGTATTGATAGGTTTTCTTGGCATTGAGTATCAAGCAAATGATGATTTAACAACAGACACGGAATATGCACATGAAGTGGCAGCTACCTGTACTCAAGTACAGCGAGGAACACCTTACGACCTGTGGTTCTCAATGCGCAGTAGGTGGCTGAAGCCTGGCACCTGTACTATTGCAAGCTGACACCTGCAGGATCACAGACTGGCATATCTAGAGAGAGCATGCTGAATATTCCAGCTGCTTTAGAATTACACCGCACTGAAGCATGTCGACCATATTCAGTAATAATTCACATGTATTTGCAAGGCAATATATTTTTTCACATTTAATGAATGTAGGAACAATTATACGTGACAGAGGCAATCAAATTGTTGTTTCCTAACAGTGAATTTTGTTTGTTTGCATGTTTGTTGGTCCATAATCACAGACAAGAGAACAACTACAGGCGGAACTCATCCGGTACCAAACAAGAATAGAAGACCTCGAGTGCGCTTTGACCCAGCAAGGCTTGGTAAAAAAGGGCATCTAACTGTTCACATTCCGCTTATAGTCTTGTGTTTATAAAAATTCTAGGGGAGATTGCTGTGTTTTGATCTTTCATAAGGGTGGATACTGACTCCCCACTTTCACTAAGGCTTACTTTATGCATTTATGTGCACTTCATCCAGTGACAGAATGGGAATCCAAGAAACCCAATAAAAGACAGAACTGTGTATTTTCAGTTTGTGGTCAGACAAGCCATACTATATTTCATTAGAAACCTTAGAGAATGAAGGGAAGAATGTGTTTGCATCTGTTCTCTTGCCCTAATATATCTGTTTTGCTTAAACAAGCAAAGATTTTGCTGAATCAGTTTTGCTAGAGACGCACCATTTACTTGTGAGATTACTTTCATATTTTGCTGATTGCTTGGATAAAACAGGACTTCGGCAACTTCCTAATGTGATGGTTTTAAATCTGAATTGCACCAGTCTGTGTGCGTAGCACTGCCAAAGCTTTCAGAAGGTCACTTGGTGCAGCTGGTTTTGACTAAAGAGATGGGCTGGCATCACACCAGGGAATGTTGTCATAGGCACTGCACCACAGTCCATCCGAGGGAACACTGTGACCCCTCTTTAACCCAAACTGCTGTCCTGTTATTTCAGTACAGGTGAGAGGTCTTGAGAGTGCTTCTACTGTAGAGAGATCGCCCATAGAAACGTCTCCACGCTGGCAATAGCTAGCATTGAGAGCTAGCAATAACTGCCTGGCAGCTCAACAACAATCATGTTGCTTTCCACCAGCACTGAGCTTGCTCCACTAGTGCGAGCTCTGAGTCAGTCACATACTACCGCGCGGCTCATGTGAAGATTTAGCAACAAAGCCCTTTTGCCGGAGGGCGCACAACACTACATGTGTCCCCTTAAAAAGGACAGTCCACCCACATGACTTCAGATTTTTTTAAAAAAGCAGCATGAATGGGCATCAGGGCTGGTGGAGTCGTGTTGAATTGTGATGAATTGGAACCTGTCAGTGCCCACAATGTAATCAAACGCATTGAGCTGCCTCCAGTTTTAAGACCAAGTGACGGCGCGAGATAACACTGCTGGGGTTGGGTTGCAGTGCTGCAATGAACCAGTGGATTTTCCCTGTCAAGTAATCTGCAAGGTCCGCAGCACTGTGCAACACATACCTACAAAGCATGTATGCCTGCTTTAGAATGTGGGCACGTGTAGACCTTACAGTGATATGCTTTTCAGGGAGGTCTGACACTATTTTAGAGACTGTGCAGGGAGGTTTAGGAGGGCGTTCTTCCGTGCGAAACAGCACTGTGAAGTCAGCTGAATTTTATTCAGCTCAGCACACCTGGAAGAGAGTGTCACAGTTAGCACCTCAGTGGTGTTAGCTGGAGTCCTGCCCCTCTGGGTGATGTGCGTGCTGTGTCACTTTGCTGTTTGACGCTCAGCAGCAATTGTATTTCCTCTGCATTTGAAGGACGTGAAGTGGATCGAGGAGAAGCAGGCCTTGTATCGCAGAAACCAGGAACTCGTGGAAAAGGTCCGTCTTGCGCTTCCTGTCTGGTAGCATGTGTTCTTTCGAGCACTTGTCAAGAATCCTGGCAGCATTTTTCTGTGGAAATACTTCTATTTTTGTGGACTTTGTGTTGAGAATGCCTGCTTTCTTTTGCTTTTGTTTCACAGATCAAACAGATGGAGACGGAAGAATCCCGCCTGAAACACGACATTCAGGACGTCAAAGACCAAAATGAGCTTTTAGAATTCCGTATACTAGAACTAGAAGTAAGTGAAAACGCAGTGCACTTTGTTCTTAGTTTCCGTCCAGGATCCTGTTGCCCTTCTGATGCTTGAACTGTTGCATAACTTAAACCTGATTGCAGATAGCTTCATGTTGTTGCATCATTCCCTCACATTTTCACAATGTTGTGGGAGCACCTGGAGCGTGAATTAATGTTTAGCAGTATTAATTTTATAGGAAAAATGAAGAATGGGTTAAATGCCTTGTTCTCATGATTAAACATGTTATGTTCGTACATACTTCTTATATATCAGATATCTGGGTATATTCTTACGACCAAGGAGAGTGAGAGGCTATATGTTCCCAACAAACAGGTTGAGCTATTGTGTGTGACTCACTGACCTGAACAAGTCATAGTGACCAAAGTCTTTTGATGGGTTCATACGAGTCAGTGATTGACAGTGCATTATTGGCTTTGTGAAGCCTCATTGGCCCTTTGCCCAACAGGAGCGGGAAAGGAGGTCCCCGGCCGTCAACTTCCACAACATCCAATTCACGGAGGGCATGAGCCCCCTGCAGGTGTACTGCGAGGCGGAGGGCGTCACGGTGAGTACAGCTCTGGTCCTTGCGTCCCGGTTCCTCACACCCCCTCGAGCCCCCCACCTTCATCATAACGGACAGGGAATGACCCCGCCCCCCTCTCCTTCTCCGCCCCTCAGGACATCGTCATCACCGAGCTCATGAAAAAAAACTGGATATTCTGGGGGATAACGCCGTAAGTGTATGTTGCTTTTCCTAAGTACACGTGTGTACGTGTATGTATGCGTGCGACCGTGCCACCTGTGGACACGCTCCGTGTGTAACTGTCCCTGTTTTTATTAATTGCGAATCCCACTTGTGTTTTGATACCCGTTCTGTTATCTTCCTCGCGCACACAGAATCTCACCAACGAGGAGCAAGTGGTTGTCATTCACGCGCGGACCGTTTTAACTTTAGCAGAAAAGGTATTCACCACCTCACAATCAACTAATTCACATTGCATTTATATTGTTTCACAGGATTGATCAGTTCATTAAATACAGCCAATGGTTTACTTAAAGTTGAACAATACTATGCAAAGGCACTTTGGGCAGCTTCTAAAGCTTTTTGGTAATTACTTGTCAACTGACATTAATGGGAAACAGACGTTAACTTCTAATTGTAGTAAGTGGGCAATTTATATTATAATGAAACATTTTGGCAATCCCGACTGCTGTGTATTGCTGTTTGTAAAAATTACTCAGAGATAAGTAAAACGAGGCATGTAAAACCAGATTAGACTGTTTGCCATTGAGATGTCTAACTTAAGATAAGAATTTTCCTATTATATTACTGAAAAAACTCTCTGATTATGATCTCCTGCTTTCAGTGGCTGGAGCAAATAGAGGTCACCAAATCAGCTTTACAGCAGAAAATGCTGGACATTGAGGATGAGAAGGTAAATGACTTTTCAGCAGTTCTGCCCATTTTATGACTCCTCCCTCATATCAGAAGCAGAAGTGTCAAGGACTGTAAGGTTATTTTTGTGGTCTCTCTTTTTTAAAGGAGCTGTTCAGTAAACAGAAGGGGTATTTGGATGAAGAGCTGGACTATAGGAAACAGTCAATGGATCAAGCACATAAGGTAAAAATAGTTGCATTGAATGTATTATATGTAATTTTAAAAAGGTGGCTCATTTTGGGAACTAGAGCTCTAACGCTATAAATGTCCTATGAAAAAAAAAGATTAGACTTGCAGGCTCCATTGTCCCATGAGGTAGTTTTATCACATCATAACTTGTTATGGGCTTGGGTGTTGGGTGTGGGCAGTCCATGTGTGACATTAACCCTGTGGGTTTTAAAGCTGAGATGCCAGGACATGTGCGCGTAGCTGCGACAGTGCCACCCTGTGGCCACTCCACGTAACAGCATGCCTCCCCTCCCCCCTGCGGCTGCCGCAACAGAGGATCCTGGAGCTGGAGGCCATGCTGTTCGACGCGCTGCAGCAGGAGGCCGGGGCCAAGATGTCGGAGCTGCTGTCCGAGGAGGAGCGGGAGACGCTGCGGCGGGCCGTGGAGCAGTGGAAGCGGCAGGTGATGAGCGAGCTGCGAGAAAGGGACGCCCAGATCCTGCGGGAGAGGATGGAGCTGGTCCATCATGCACAGCAGGTACGTACAGGGGAATCTTCTGGAACTTTTCTGCCTCCTCAGAACAAAAAAAAAAAAAAAAACAGACCTGGCAGTGTCGGCAGGTAGGGAAAGGTTTCACCTCTGACCAGGCCCACAATATGGGGGTGCTTAGGGTGTTTTTTTAAGATATTACTTTTTCTCTCCCCCTTCCCCCCATGGATTGCAATTGCATCCCTCTGTATTTTCTCCTGGTGCCAGGCCTGAGGAACCTTCCGGAACTTTTCCACATCCCCAGAAAAAAATGAGACCCAGCAGTCTGGGCAGAGCCAGGGTCTCCTGCAACGTGAATAGCGCTGTCAGGTTTCACCTCAGACAACTTACAACGTGACATCTACTGTAAATGACAAAGAAGGTTTTAGCACAGGCTAGCTTTTATTATTGCTCTCCGCCACCTTCTTCTACATCTCTCTGTCCATCAAGATCGGCCCCTGGCTCACAGTCACCGAGCTTCACAGATGTAGCTGGAAGGGTTGCATTGCTCCCCTGCTTCCGAAACATTTCAGCCGTAAGCAGAGAGAGAGCAGTGCTCATCCCCTGGTATCCCAGACGGCTGTAGATTTCGCAGTAATGACTTGCGCTGCGCAGGAGTGCAGTGATCAATAGCGCATTAAAGGGAAGGTGAAAAGTGGACGCCCTACTGCTTAGTGCCAATTAAAAAGCCTGTTCGGTGAGGGAGTTGAATGACGGGCTCTGGGAGGGCGAGAGAGAGAGAGAGAGAGAATGAGAGGGATGGAGAGCTCCGTTCTGCCATTTCAGATGCCTCAAAAAGGGAGACGCACTGAGTGTGAATGGGTCCGCCCTGACCACCTCTGTTTCCTGATCACCGTGTTTTCCACCAGTAAAACCTCTTAGTATTGCACAGTATCCATTTCATTTTCCTTACTTTTCATGTTACATCACTGAGATGGCAATCAAGCAGACAACGTTGCTTTGAGGGAAAAAAAGAACACATTTTTGCTACACAGTGCAGTTACACAAATGTTAATGCATTGCAACCTCCTTGTTGGGTTAGAAGTTATACGCTGTTTCCCAGCTGAAATGTGTTCAAATATTTACTCACTCTGAATTGAATTCGATAAGGTAGATAGGTGCAAATCACCACCCCCTAGCCTGAGATAGAGTGTAGAGGACTCATGATACGTTTGCTGATATTTATGACTAATTTCAGTAGTAAGCCAGCACATTACCATTCCATCTGATAAATATACAGGTCTGTATATTATTATTAGTTACAGATGCAGTGGCAAGCGCTAACACATACAGACTGATGAATCATGTTGATTCAGGCTCTCTCTCTCAGGTATACCGATGTCTAGCAGAAAAAAATCCTCTTTATTTGAGGCTATCTGACTAATCACATTTGCCCTGGTTAGCAAGTACAATTCACATGATTAAGCAGACCTTTAAAGTGAGTACTTCTTAATCAGGATTTCAGTGGGATTTTTTTTGTTCTTAAAGTCAAAAGGGAGGTCAGCATTGGGTCTTTTTTATTGATTTCATACTGAATTACCCATGTGAAAGTAGTGGATTGGTGCTCTTCACTTAGGTGGAGGGATCTTATGGCTGACTTTTGTCTCTCTGCAAGAATGTGGAGTAATTGCAGTTTGAGCACCTTATTCAAATGTCAAGTGTTTTTTTCTTTTTTTTCCCCCAAAGTGCAGTTTGCATAGTGTGATTGTGCCCTACCAAAGTCAGCTGCTTAAGAGTCCCTCATGCCTTGTCATGTTTTGTGGATTGAAGCCAGGATTATGATGGGCTCGGGGCAGGCCCATAAGCCTCAGAAAACTAACTAGCGTTAACACTAAGCCCCCCGCCAAAGGAGATCTGTTTGCATTGTCATGTGTTTGAACTGTGCGGATCGCCTTTCTCCTCCCTCAGTCAGATGAAAAGGGCTTGTGTGAGTTTCCTGCTGATCTCTTAGAAGTGAGAAGGTCATTCACTCTGCCTTCAGTCCAATGCCGTCAAGAAAAACCTTCCCAGCACAGAGACATTCGGACATAACCACCTCATTAAAACAAGAAGATTCTTTTATAATACTCTCCGACATCAGAGTAATAGTAAGGTCACAATGGAAAATAGTCTCTCAAAAATCCTGACCCCTACTGGTCATTCTCTCATTTGTGAAGATATTTTCATTGTATTCTAATATTCTAAGGTTCATTTATTCCAGGGCTGGCTCCATTATGGGGCTCTTGGTAGTTTTAAGGAGTGTCAGAATGATAGATCCTTTGGATGTTGTGCATGTGCAAACATGTAAGTGTTTCTCTCCCCAAACTCTGATGAACCATCAAAATAATGAGTCATTCCTCTGTATCTTTGTGTACTTTTTACAGAGAATTAAAGAGCTTGAAGAATGGATTGAAGCACAGAAACGACAGATAAAAGAATTAGAGGAAAAGGTAAAAACTCATACAGATTAATCTGGGAGGGGGGATGTCAATAGTTTGAAGCTGATGGAGGTAAATTAACAGTTGTATGAATGTGAAAATTCAAGGAGACTTTCAGACATTACATTTTGAGAGGAAAGATCCTTTGGGAAAGAAAATGTTAACATTATTAATCTCAGTATTACAAAGGCAGAGAGTGTGAGTGTGAGAGGAGAGAAGGTAACACCTTGAGTTCTGTTTTATGATGGAGCAGCATTAATATTTTTAACGTTCACAGATGAATTTGTGGTTGAGTACCATCAACAGTAAGAGAACCCAAGACATGGATACTGTTTTAAGTGTAGGACTGCTTTGTTTAGAAGCACATCTGATGATGCAACCCCTACAATAATAAGAAACCAACATGATAAAACACTTTGTAAACTCCCAACTGTGACATAACATCTGACATCTGTCCAAAAATGGTGACTAGTGGCCTTTGAAATAATGAGAGGTATGGTATCCAACAATTCCTACTGGATTCACCGTCAAAACATTTTCTTTTCTCTAGCTATTAAAAAATCTTTAAAAATTGAATTACACTATTAATTTCTACTGTCTACTATTCTGTGCTATTCTCATAATGACGCTTCAGAGTTTGCAGTATACCTTTCATGCTATATTTCCTCTCTGATTTAGCGGTTCACCTCCTTTTACTGTGTTACATAAATGACTCTCTCCTCTCTGTTCTTTCTTTTAATTTCCACCTCCATCTTCAGTTTTTATTTTTATTTTTGTTTTTTTCTTTAGCGTTTATTCTCTGGTCATAGTTCTCCAGGCAAGCCAGAGCAGGTGGGTGTATTCAGCAGTGTGGTCTTCAATGCAGACATCTGAGTACAGTATGTCTTACCTCTCTTGAATATTAATAGTTATAATTTGTACTTCAAAGGTTACAGTGCATTGTTGCTACACTATATTACACTATCATAATTTAGCAGGCACTCTCATCCAGAGCAACTCACAAAGGTGTGAGTACAAAGTGAATCTAGTAAAAAATGACAGATATTGTCATCTCTGGTTGATCACTTTGGTTCCTGTGCATCATCATTTAACTGTTGTCATTGATGTCACCAGGTCTGCAGGCAATTTTCTACATTTTCTAAAAGAAGAGAGGAGTTGGCCAAGACCTTTCCCAGTGTCCAGACCATGCTCGTGAAGATCTGTTTTTTGTGTGTTCGTGCGCATGGAAAAGCTGGTAGACAACATGATGCCAGCTTCAAAGGATTTGCCAAGACCATGGATTTAAAAAAAAATGTTCTGTTGAAGACTGAAACCGTTTCGTGAAATAAGCTTAAAACCTTGAAAGGGTTACTCCTCACCTGGGAGCTTTTGAATCGGGAAGTACTGAATTCCTTGTGCACGGAAATTTAAGGACTCTTAAATTGATGATTTTTCTTCTTTCTTCCCTGCTAAGCAGGTGATGCTTCCAGCTGCTTCCCTGTGGAAGCATGACTAAAGAGAGAGATGCACTGTATCGGACTGTGGTGTACGCGCGCCAAATCCGGAGTCCCCTCGCTCAGTGGAAGATGCCAGGGTCCTCAGTCTTAGTGTTCAAAACAAAATATAAGCCAAACAATGGAAGTATATTTTCCTTTTTATTTATTTATTTTTCCTTTTTTTAACAAACGGGATGAGATTTTAATATATTTCTCAGAAGAAGAAGGCAACACGAAGGGCCAGTTTCTTTTTTTTTTGTTATTTCTGTTTTTTTGAATGGATGGAATCTCAAGCAAAGCTTTTAAAGACATTTCTATTTGACCACGTATATTTACCTCAATCACTTGGTGCTTGCGAGACTTTGACAAACGATCTGTGGACAGGAACCTTGAATAGGCATCACAGTGACAGAAAAGTCTCTTTTGCGAGTAGAGCTAAAATAGTGCTTCTACTTGCAGTGTCACTCTAAAAGTGGGATATCTATCTCTAAACCGAAATAGGGTGTTCGAATATACAGTAAAAGTGCACAGAAGAACTGAGGATATAGACAAGAGATTATAAGGCATGTTTGAATGCTTGAATGAATGAGATGTCATTTCCTGGTATTGAAACCAAATAAAACAAGACCCAATCTCAACAAATGAAGTAAACAGTGAGCTCTTAGAATCCAGTAATAGTGATCATATTGGCTGCAGATCGAAGCAATTCACAGGTGAGAACAAAGCAACACGCATTCAATATCATGCATTCTCATATATCCTTCATAATTTCATATACTACATACAATGAGCGGTGTGACTGCAAACATTGGAATATGAATATATTGCAATTTTAAGTTCAGCTATATCTAATAACAGTGATGTGAATTAATGGCACACAGTCTTACCGTGAATGTATTAATGTGAACCAACGGAGTGAAGATGCTCAATTATTTCGGTAATGAATACTAAAAAGTGACTACATACTACAAAGACAGACAAACTTGATGCATATATTTTCGGCTGTGTACTTTTGACATTCCTTTTTTCAGCAGTTCATCTAGCAAAAATTGTATTTATTTTTCCAAGAGGTAACCAATATTGATCTTATCTTTCATATTTCATTTTATTTAAAGAAGGAACAATAATACAGTTATAAATTCACTGAATGCCATTCAACAAGAGGCTCCAAACAAATCCATCTAAGTCCTACAATAGCTGTAGATTCCCCAGCTACACTGGCATAAATCTCAGTTTTCGTTTTCAAAGTTCATTTCAGCCCTGGGGAGACTAAAGGGACAATGGATACATATTGTGTGAGCAAGTGGAGATAGTTGAACATGTCCAATCCTCCAGAATCACCACTCCTGCCAGCTTAGGCAGTGTGTGTGCCTTGTTCAATTTAAAGGAACACATGCTGTCTGTATTGATGTAAAAAAGAGAATCTAACCTAACAGTTGGAATGCCATCATATTACACTGCTGCTGTCAGTTACATCTGTGCAAGTTACTGTACAACAAGCTACAACTGGCACAACAAACTGCCTGCTACATCTGATGTTAGTTTCCCTTAAACCAATTGATGGCTGTATGGCTGGTTAGTGATACTGAATGATTATTCTTCTAGTTTTACTGGCTAGCTAGAAACCAGTTAATTAAATCTAAATCTAAATTGAAAATAAAATTGATGAAATTGAAATTTGAAATTGAAAATGAAATTTAGGAGTCATGAGACATGGTTATGATATATGATTAATACTGTGATGAAACAAGTGTTGGCAGAGAAGGGCTTCATGAATCATGAAGTGGGTGTTATCGTGCGTGCCAATCACTAATTTGAACAAATCACAGTGCTTTGTTGTGGAGAGTAAAGTCTTTTCATTGGTTAAGGCAATTCAGTGATTGACAGCACATAGTAACCCATCTCATGTAGTTCATGAAGCCTGCCTTCCCTATCACATGAGCAAACCACAGTAAGATTCTACTTCACTAGCATTTACCCCCTCGACTTCTTCGCTGGTCACGTGATGTTGTCCCAGGCATCCCCTCAGTCTCAGCTATACACATGCCCTGAGACAAATGACATCATGACTTATGTGACACTGCAAAATTGGGCTGTGTTTTCATGCTTGACCAATAAAGATGGTCCCTTCGATCACATGCGTTCAGTCCTTTTTGCATGGTAGCTTTAGTTAGCAACAGTTGCTGGTCTGATATGACCTCGATGTGACCCTGACACAGACAATCTCATCACAAGGCGATGGCCCGCAGTCATAGAGTGATGGACTGTCAATTGTTTTATGGCTTCCTGGATATCCAAACCTGTGTGGAATATTGTGAATGAGTCACAGAAGGACAATGGCAGGTCAAATGTTGAAATTCCTGTCCATCACATTCATTAATGTCATTAAAGTAATGGGCCAGTACTCTGCACATTTTAACATTTCAACACAATGTTTTGAGTCACTTTTTTAATACATCTTATCAAATATATTTCAATAAATTGCCAAAACAATATGAAAACTACCAGAAAATTGCCATTTATGATTTCATTTTAATTTATATGATTTATGAATATCCCACTGGTTCCTCTGCGTTTTTTTTTTTAATATTTTAAACAACACATAATTAAAAGTTTCATCACTGAGGGCTGCTAGCATAATATTAAAGAATTACAGTGTCGTAGCTTGGTCAGGCATGTATCATTTCATGCTAACCACTGGTATCTGTGGTCATTAACTGGTCAATGCACGAAAACACGTGTATTTCTCAAATACTGACAACATACAAGAAAATAAATGGACAATTATGTATGTGAGTGAAACTTCCTGCAGTAATTTGTGGTATCCATACTGGAGATACACGATACCAAAGCCCTAAGTGACTTGGTCTTCTCTGAATTAATTATATCTAGTCTGCCAGTGTTTTCGGGTGACCACATCAAGTATGTGTGACCTTTATGTATCCATGACTGGATTTGGTAAAAGTCTGTGTTGTACTTAAAAGCTTGTGCGCACTGAGTTTTAAGATGAGGATTATTCCTGCAGTAGTGCCCGCTGTATTGTAAAAGATAAGAATTGTGGGAGCAGTGTGGTGTAGTGGGAATGAGCAGGATGTATAACCCAAAGGTTGCCAGTTCGATTCCCAGGTGGGACACTGCTTGTTGTCCCTTTAGGCAAGGGCTTTAACCTGCGTTGCCTCAGTATATATCCAGCTGTACAAATGGGTAACATGTAGAAAATGTAAAATATGCAAATTGCTGTCGGTAAGAGCATCTGCTGAGCAACTGTGATTCCAACATGGTGGAACCACAAAAAATAATTTTTCATGAAATTCAGACAGGTCTTTTAGTCTGCCAACGTTACTCTTCATCTAATTCAATTGTAGAAAAGCAATCTTGTGTAAGAAAAAAAAACATCCCCCCTATCTTTTAAGAGTACCGACAAAAACAGTTCAGCACAGTTTTACAGCCTGGTTTCACATAAGGTCAGATGCCGACATCTCGCTTACGATTCCTGACATTTATGACTTTCGGGAATTTGATCAATACACTCTGAGCTACGATCATTTCAAACGACTTCAGTTGGTAGTGGACATAATGCAACGTCGGTGTAGGTTTATGAAATCGAAAATGCGGCGCACGTCCAAATCTGACCGGTGCGTGGGGACACCGGTCAGATTCGGAAAGAGCTGCATTCATAATTCATATAGATTAGAGTGTAAACAAAGCGTTAGCGATGCTGTTAACGATGTTATATCGGTCTGTTTTTAAATAACAAGGTGCTACCTTTGCACGGTCACACTACAGCGCCAGTAAAGGTTCTGGTCATTTAATGTTTTGCAAAAAGCGACGTATTTGATGCTCCTCTTAGACGTATTGCTGTCTTCACTTTGATAACCTTTCGTTTTTTTCCCTACTGAGGCACTACTGTTCTTGTGAAAAATAATGTGCACATCTTGTCTCTCATATAATTGCGCAATAAAAACATAAGTCGTTAAATCGGGCGTTGCCCATGATCTGATAAGACAAATATGCGTTAAAATGTTTTCACTGCATAAAATGATCTGTAACATAAAAATCCACCATTTATTTTTAATGCTGATGTCGATCAATAATAATTTAAACAGAAAGTACACAGCACTAAATATATTGAAATGTTTCTCGTTCAAGTTAAAGAGACGATGGGAAGGGTGTTGGCTCTCTGATCCAAAATCCAGCCAACCATTAATTCCCACCAGAGGGCGCACTACACTACAAAAATAGAAATCTGATTACATCATTCATCTCAATATGTGACTGTAGAAGAATTTCTTCCAAAAACATCTTTTTCCTTTCTTCAAGGATATTATCTTAATTTAATAAAAATCTGTCGAAAGAAATCGATTGAATATATTTGTATTTATATTGAGCAAATCTTTTAGGGAGAGAGTTATGAATCAATACTGATTATGAATATTCAGAAATTTTAGGGTTTAAACAGATTTGACGTGTCTAATCATTTAAACAGTTTGGGTTAATTCTAGCTTCTGGTCTAAAGTGCTATGCCTTACATGTGCCCTGAACACATTCATTGTAGTAGAAAAAAAGAAAACATAGTCTGCTTTGTTGTGTTTTTTAGGTATATTTTCTTACAGATAATTTTTTTTGTGGGAGATTCTTGTGTGAAGTTGATAAGCTTCATCTCTCATAGGATTACTGTGGGAGCCCCTGAGCCTTGTGGCCAATGTCCTTTAGAAGAAATCTCCTCTTCCAGGTGAGCTCTGGACCATCACAAACACATTGCTGGACTTCTCATTTGTCCAGCTTCATTTTTGCCTGGCTTCAAAAAATTAAGCTCAAATCCAGTGAAAACTAACTGCAATGCACTTTTTAACTGTCCTGTACTTTTTTAATTGTCCTTAATACATTTAATTTTTACACATTTTTTTAAATGTAAACATTTTAAACACTATCATTTTTTGCAATAGGAGTTCAAATAAATTTATGTTCTGTGACAGTAAATATAAAAGAAAAAAAACTATCAAACAAAAAAAACACTTGTTTAAATGTGTTAATGTACCCTTTGTAATGTACAAAGCATATTTAAAGGGAAGACTAAACTGGGGCCTTTATGATCTTCACAATCCAATCATTGTTATGTTTTTAGATTACAGTCCATAAAAATGTGAAATTGTGTGTTTTACCCAATATCCAAAGGCAGCACTATATAATTCCTTTTTAGTGATCCCTCAATGCTCGTACCGATATCACAGCCCAGTAATGAGTATGTGCCCGTGTGTGGGGCTGATTGATCTCTTAGCTATTCAAGATGAAATTCATTTATTTTTATGCAAAGGGACCGCGCTGCTGCCGCCCTGTCACATCTGTTGTCTTCCCCCGTGATTGGCAGATTTACAGGCAGGGAGAATTGATTGATCCCATCTGCCACAGACGCTCACTGCATTTAATGCATAGCCTTTAGCAGAGCTTCCTCCTCATAAACATTTTATTTTATTTCGTATGAGTGTGCTTGGTTTGCGACTTCATGGGGAATGTGCATTGGGGCTGGGAGAGAGTAACTAATTTAAGTTCATCTACTGAAAAAGAAATTGCATACAAGAGGCCTGTTGGTGTATCGATCAGCAATGGACAGTGTGAAGCAATTAAGAAAGATCAGCTACTGATCACTGACACTGGACTTCCAGTATACATATCAATATATTTGTATTGATATTACAATGATGTCAAGGGCCGTTAGCAGGCTTTTGCCTGGGGAGGAGGACCTTAATTAGGAATGCATCGGCATTTATTGAAATGAGGCCTTTTTTTGTAAATACAATCAACTCAAATGGCTAAGTGTAAAGGGCCTGTTCTATTTCTTTCTCATCAGTGCAGTATTAAATAAATCTCTCCCCTTTTGCTCATGAGAAATAAAGTTGAAATAATTGAAATAAAGTACGCAGCCCTTGTAAGTACACCCCAGTATTTGTCCGCCTGTTTGCTGAAATGTAGGACTTTGCTGAAGGGCATTTTTGAGTGATGCCTGCAATTTCAGACAGGATGGCTTGCAGCCATGAGCGTTTTCCTTGAAGTTGGAACATAAAAATATCACAGCATTAAGATCTAAGTGGTAGTGTCCAGGCATAGCGCGCTTGTCCTCCAGAGGTGGTGTTCATAGACCATCATAATGACAGCCTTCAGGTATGTTTTATGCAAGAGAAAAGACGTTTTTAAAGCTGTCTGTTCTACATCTCTCTCCAAAGAACAACTCTTAAGAATCATTTTCTGAAGTCAAGATATAACATGAATTCCCTGTGAAGACTAATTCACATTAAAATGCATTAATACATCAGAAGCGATGTATTTTTTCCTGCAATACCCACTAGGTGTAGCTCCTTAAAGGTATAACAGTTTCATCCTGGGTCCCACCAAGAGAGTTAACGTACATTAACATCAGTTAACATGAGAATAGTGTGTTGAAGATTTCCTGAGGGTTCCATAGGGTGTGTGGCAGAATATCCTATGCCCAGATTTCTTTATCTTTTATAAAGGGTTTATTTTACTTGTGGTGAGTCTTTACATGTGAGGGCAAGTGACAGTTTCCAGGTGATTTGTTAGATGCTTTAGTGACAACAGTTTTGACTGACTGTCCACATCTGAGTCCATTAAGCTGGTGCATAAAACAGTGCTGTTCTGTTATTACAGCACTGCTACAGACTGCCCCCTCTGTAAACCCTCAGGACATCATTCTACTGCCTTCATTTATACAAACACTAAACCTGAGAGTGAAAGATTTCATCTATTCTGTTCTGTTTCAGAAATCTCATGTACATGTGTTTTTGTGTCTGTGTGTGCACTCCTTTGTCCTTGTGTGTCTGTGATTATGTGTTTTGTGTGTGTGTGTGTGCGTGTCTGTATGTAGACTCATGTGTGCTTGTGTGTCTGTGCAAATGTATTTTGTGTATGTGTGTCTGCAGATGTTTGTGTGTGCGCGCACTTGTGTGTGTGTGTGTGTGTGTGTCAGTCTGTCTGTCTGTCTGTCTGTGTCTGTGTCTGTTTACCTGTCTGTGCATGCTGTGTGTTTGTGTGGCTGTGAGAATGTGTTATGCCTGTGATGTGTGTGTGTATGTGTGTGTGCATGGTTTGCTGTCTCCCTATTAGACACCTCTACTGTATCACTCAGAATGTGACAGCTTGTTGTGAGTGCGTGTTGTAAGCTTTTGCATCATTTGAGTTGATCCGGCTCGTGAGTTCCCAGCTCAGCAGCCATATCCCAGTTAATGATCTTTAAAGCATCTCTGCCTGGAATAGCATTTCCTCAGGCCCCCACCACCATATGGTGCCCAAATCCCTCCTGCCTCCTGGGTGTCCTCTGTGCGTCCAGATGGACCCTGGCTGACTCATAAATGTTCATGGGAAATATCTCAGATGTTGGCTGGAATGTCTGCATTTGAGCCACCAGAAGACGAACGGGTGGACTGGGTATTGCGTGACACGAGAGGTTCTCTGAGGACTTAAGGCAGTGATGCATTAGAAGCTGCTTCTCATTTCCCCTGTGGGTAAGACCTGCCTGGCTCCCATTGGACAATATGTATATGACGCAACAGGAAGTGAGAGAGTGACAGGCTGACTGTTCTGTGCACTATGTCCAATGTGCAGGTTTTATTATATCACTGCTCATAAAGTCAGAGGTACAATGCATGAACACCTCGAGCATGGCTGCTCATTTGCCTATTAGATCAGTGCAACTTAATAAATGAAGATCGCCGTGATCAGTGCCTATTTTTTAAATGCAGAGGGGTAAGCATTGAAATAAAAATAAAGTAACTGTTATACTTTACATTGTTGTCTTTTAGCAGACACTCTTATCCAGAGCAACCTGCATAGGTTGCGACTTTACATGTTACCCATTTATACAGCTTGATATTTACTGAGGCAATTGTGGGTTAAGTACCTTGCCCAAGGGTACAACAGCAGCGCCCAAGCAGGGAATCAAACCAGCAACCTTGCTGTTGTGAGCCCTTCTCCTTACCACTACGCCACACTGCGGCCCTTGCTTAAGCTTGCTTAAACTTTTTAGTCAGAGTTAAGGATAAAATGTTGTGGTGGTTTGATCAAATGCTCCAAAAGCATTTCTTTGAAATGATGATGTGTCTGATATGTTTTTCAGCCCACGTATGGTATGTGTGAGTTCCAACGCTTGCCTTGTCATTTTCAGGGGGATGAATCTCGGAGGCAGAAATGCTTCCTAACCAGCTGTGTGACACTGCCAGGCTCCCCTGACCAATTCTGAACAGCTACCAACCAGGTCCTGCATCAGTTTTCCATTGGAATTAACCATTTCTGCTTCCATGCACTGTCTTTGGGTTTGTTCATAGGCTACCGTGTATATTACTGGACATACCATCTTACAGAACAAGTTCTGTGAATACAGTATGTGACACAAGTAAATCCAAACTGTTGGTTAGGTTTCAGCCTCAGATGTGTCTCAATCTGCTCAAATATCTAGACACTGTCCAAACAGAGTCCTTCATGAAATCTGCTGTCTAGTGAACTGTCAGTACCTGATATATACCACATCCACACCCTGCAGCGAAAGATTTGAAATGTTGTTCTTTTTTTCTCCTGTTGCATTCAATTTGTTTTACTGTGCGAGTTCAAAAGCATGGGGTAAGCAGCCCCGGGCTTCCAATCTGACATGTGTGATTATCGTGTCTCTGATCTGGCATTGTTTTATCAACGCTTGATCAACGCTACAGACTGGATCACTGTCGTATATATTCACTTCACACATTTACAGTAATCTACAGAAAGCTAAAATGGCGACAGAGTGATTTAACTCTACTATGCAGGCACTTCTGTAACTGCCTTAATTTAGATTATATTTTATGAGGACCCTTTGGCATTTGGCCTTCTGGGAAACAGTGTGGATAAAAGATGAATGGTGTACCATGTTTTTTGCACGATTAACTAACTTTGGCTGGGCACAGATGCATTGCTCTGTATTATCTGATGCGAAGGCAAGTCAATTAAAGCTAAAACATGCCATTTAACACTCAGGCCAGTCTTCTCTGTCTGTACGTGTGTGGGGGCGGGGCATGCAAATGAAATATGTGAACTATGGAAGGTTCCAAAATATGTATTTTGCCACAAATGGGCAGTTGGGCTGCATGCTGTGTAATGTCCTCTCTGTTTTGTTTTGTTTTTGTTTTTGTTTTTAAATCAGTAACAACAGAAACAGTGTGGACAGAATTATTATATATTTTTATTAATAATTTAATTATTATATTGATAGTGTCATTCTTCTCTGACTGTACAGGCACATAACATAAAAGAATTGGAATACTTGCTGATTTACACAGTGTTGGTTCATTCTGGAACCCCCCCCCCAAAAAAAAAAAACACAATTTTACCCAGTGATTTTTACCATAAACATTTTCATTTTTTAAAACATATTCATCACCTGCCCATACACATGCATAAAAAGTGGTCCTTTTCACTGTGCCATACAGTTCTAGCTGTATAGCACTCAAAAAACATACATTTAGGAAGCATATTTTTAGTTAGGAAATGTGGCAGCCATGGCGAAGAGTAAACACAAAGTACAAAAGTAAACACTGCTCATATTAATGCCACAACTAACCACTCATTTAAATACCACAATATTAAGGTGTCCTTCCTTGCAACAACATACTGGAACTTTTTTTTTCATTGTTACTGTACAATGAATTATGAAATTTGAGGCAATACAATAGCCTCGGACTGTTTTCTCTTTCTCTTTTCCTGTAAGAGCAGGAAACTCTGAACATAAGTATCTGCACACGTTGTTCAGAATGGTTCCCACAAAAACACAGAAGCCCCGCCTGGGACTTAGACAAGAGTGGGTATCAGAAAGCTCCTGAAAATAAGCAAGCTAAAAACGTGTTTTGAAATGGTATTTAAATATATTTATCCTTCTCTCATTCATTTGCCAAGCTAGAAGCGAGAAGAGATTGCGGGGACATTTATAAACGGAAATGTTATTCTTCGTTTAAGCGCGAGCCAAGTGTCTTTGAATTTGTCTAAACTAAATTCCATCCAACTTCAGACTCCAGTAGCAAAACGGTGTATGCAGTCTTAACCGAGAGATGGACTGCGAGCTGTCTTTTCATGTTGTTCAGGCTGTTGAAGGGAATTAATAATCCTTATGTGGATCGTTATCATGACGAAATGATGAACGAAGCCTTCACCAAACCCCTGAGTGCCTTACGTGGATGGACGAAAAATAAGTGCACACTTTACTTCGACTTGTGTATTCGATGTAGGGGGTATTTTCTCGAACACTCTCTCGTAGCACTCAGACAGAACTGAACGATGCTTAAAAGAACAAGCTATGACAAAGATGTGGATTTAGTTTAGACTCAGGACACCATAGTATGTATATTTGTATGAAATTAATATTAATATATTGTATATTGCATTCAAAATATTGCATTGTTAATGTATAATGAATAATGAAGATTTTGCTCTATGCTGAATTGGCAAAAAAGTGTATTTTGTTTATGTGGTCTACAATAATCTCTGAATACTCATATCTTTAGTCATGTTTGTTTAAGTGACAAACCAGTCATTTCAAATCCTCTAATTATCCTTAAAACATGTTTTTGTTCGGCTATAAATTTTATTCATATTTTCGTATTGTGATTCATGTAAATTAGATATTTCTATTAATTTGTAAAATGCATATATTATTGTAATATTTAATAAAACATACATGTTTATTCCTTAATGATTTCTCAGATGCATTATATTTAGTTTAGAGAACAACTGGGTATAAGGTATTGATTCAGTGCATAATCTCATAGTGGAATGTCTGAGAGAAATAATGTTTTGTGAGAGCGTGTCAGTTTGATTAATTTTTTCCTGACTATCCTCTCGTCCGATGCGGACAGATACTCCCTCACGTAGTGGAAGAGAGAAATAAGGTCACTTGCAAATCATTTAACAGTCCTATACCCGCTGCACCCGCCGTCCCTATGCCATTCCTCTTTCCGCTAAACACTGACACATTTCTCTCCCATGAAAAATCCAGAGCAAACACAAAACTACGTCGAAACTGATAACTTACAATTGAATAATCGTTGCAAGGCGTATTTTTGTCGATTTGGGGAAAAGGTTATGCTCATGAATGTTCTTGAAAAAAGGACGGTGGCGCAAATGTGCACAGACGTACTACTTTTCTTTCTTACCACAGTTTCTGGCGAAATGATTGTTCGTAAAATTGTCATATCAGTCATATTATTTTAAGTAAATATTAATTCTGTGTGAGATTTAAATACTTTCTTGGGGTTCTTCAGTTCGTAAAGTGCTGAATTGAGTGTAGTCATGGAAAAGTCTTTATAAACTGTAACCACAAACAAGTGTGGTAAAATCTGGTAATTGAGATCCATAAAGTTCATACAGATGTGCACATGACCTCCCCGCCCCGTCCGTGGAACCCTCGAGGGCTTCGAGCGCTGATCCCTTTCAGCACCACGCCCCTGTGGACAGCTCCTTCATTCACCCTACTGTCCCTGTTGATAGCAAGACGTCACCTTTCAGTGCTACACAAAGATACCACTACATGGCTTCCACTTGAAAAAAAATTATCTGTCGGTATTTTTTAGTCATTATCATTATTTTGAATAATTTGATTATTTTAGCAGCTACTGCTTGACCAGAAGATCAGAAGTAACTAAGAAGAAGAATGGCAGAGAGGAAACTTCTTCCAAAAGATGATGATGAAGGATCTTTGCTTTCAAAATTGGGCACCGACAGCCCTAAACCGAGGGTGAAATTTGGTGGCATGTTCTGTAACGTTGAGGGTGCTTTTGAGAACAAAACTTTAAATTTCGAGTCGTTCAGTCCCAACTCTGTGAGAAGAACTACAAAAACTCGGTTCGAGGACAGATGCTTGACACCGACGAATTCGGATACTGTCAGTGAAGCGGGCAGCGCGATAAGTAACTTCTCCAGCGCCAGTGTGACCCCTGGAAGAGCCGAACCACCCCCCAGCACGCGGGGACAGACCATCGTCTTCCCCTCTGGACACAAGGGTGAACGCCATGGAGAGTGCCAGGTAAATTCACACTGAAAACGATACCTCTGAAATGCTCTAATCTGTTAAATATCTTTTTGTGCCATTCAAAATGCTACACTATTTGAACAATTCGTTGCATTAACAAACCAAAACATGATAACTTTTGTAGTACCGGAGCTGCATCCCATTGTTGAGGGGTGTACTTGCTGATCAATCAAATATAGTTAACAGGTGGTACATGGCCTATACATAGACAGTGTGTCTGTGACAATGATAAACTACAGTGTTGGATTGTTATGTGAACACTTGTTGTGCCTGTACACATTTTAACATCATGCTGAATGACACGTTGGTATAGTGATTCCATGAACATCTAGCCTTACATATCTTCCTTACACATGATGGTAATCTGCCTTACATATTAATGTAAGTTTTTTCCTCATTAGTTTTGATGATCAATGGATTTGTAAACTGTTTAAAACGCTTTCAATTAACTATAAGTTGCAAACACAAGTTGACTGAACCCAGGGATAAGTCCTCGCCACTAGGCATCCAAATGAACTCCAGGAAAAGACATTTTTATAAAGTATTTCAAATTTTCCTGTTGTATCTGAATTTAAAAATGGGCAAATAAGATTGTATTGTTTTAAATTCTCGAAACCAATAAGAAACTCAAAAATCTATAGTTTTGATTGGTGTCTTCTAGATAAACAATCTGTTTATTTCCGACTCTGACTGGGTAACCACTTCTAATGCGGAGTGAATAGGCGTGAAGGAGTAATCTGTACATTAACATGTAGCACCATCAAGTCCAGCAACTGTCTCTTCAAAGAGCGAGATCAACAGTAAATCTGAGTTCCAAAATACAGTCTACAGTCTCAGCCTTTCTGCACACACGTATCTGTTGTGCGGCCATTTCAAAGAATTCCTTATGTTAAAAGTGTTATATGAAGTAGGCTATTTAGATAAATATTCAAATTTGAATAGGCAATTGAGTGAACAGAGTAGAATACAATAATAATAATAATAATAATATTATAATAATAATAATATAATAATAATAATAATAATAATAATAATAATAATAATAATAATAATAATAATAATAATAATAATCCCTGAGGGGAAAAAACAGACTTTAAAAGAAAGGGGGAAACTGTCGTACTGGAACAGCCAATGGCTCTTACACGAAAAAACCGTGCACAAATTACTGTAACTGTGCTTTTCCTCTGGAATAGTTTGAGAAACATGACGGACATTTTGGATGTCAATTTAAGGCCAAAGGAGCGCCCGAAAGGCCCGTCTGCCCTCTATTAGCCGCGAGGACGAGTCTGGAATATTAAGCAGGCAGATGGTAAACGAGGAACTATTGTGAGGCGAGAGGGGGGGCTCCACGGCGTTCTGTCTGGCACGGCAACAGAACAATAATAAAAAATAAAACATATCCATTCCTTCTCAATAAGACCCCACATTCACGTGGTGACATTCCTGCATACCTGCGGAGAGATTTTTTCAGTAGCGGATATATAAACCCCGGCAGCGATCCATTTCTGACGCGCAAATCAAAAGCTGCTACTGCACCGGCCGGCATGTCCTACCAAGGCAAGAAGAACATTCCTCGTATAACGGTAAGAAGCCATTGTCGCCACGGTGACAGCCATGATTTAGGGTTTTTCAGTTCGATCACAGGGCGGTGATGTGCTATGAAGATGTTGTGTAAACGAGCGGTCTTCTGAGTCAATTTGTGCGATACTACACAAAGCAGCACCCGGCCTCCACGCACCGTTTGTGTTGCTTGCAGCTCTGCAATCTGCTATTGTCATTCCACAACATTTATACCGATAGGCAACCAAAAGGGAGTGACTGATACATGCGATATAAAATCATAGACGGCATAACATGTTTGCAGTGGTTCAGAAATACAGTACTAGAACTGAGACGGAAACAATTCGCACAGTAGTCTAAAATGCTGTACCGCTTTGTATTTATTTAAAATGAAAGCAAGGCGCAAACTGTGCTTTTCAGTTTCCGCCCTAGGGTTTATATGTCGGGTTGAAGGCAAGGGGGCGGCGGCCGGTATCTGGTTATAGAAACGTAAAGGTACTCCTTTGTGTGTAAGTGATGCCTGCAAAAAACGTGTTTTATTTAGGTAACCCAGTTAGTTCTTCAAATGATCCACCTACTCATCCCCTCGACATGAACGTCACTGACGAAATATCTGTCACTTTTGTCGAGAAAAACATTTATTTACTCGATATTGAGCCATTCTTTCTGTCCATCTTGACAAAGCAAGGAGGGGTTGAGACCGATTTCACTCCGTCGTTACAGAACGCGTATTCAGCCATGCGGATTAATTTGCTGGCCCCGGCCCTTGAAACGAATCGCTACTAACGAGGGCAAACTAAATCTCATACCCTTCCGCGCAATTTGGCACAGTTGCCCGCCCGTTACTGTACCAAAGATGACCCATATTCACGGCGTGGTTTATGACATACTTCTGCATGAAGCGCTGCAGTTCACGCAGGTTGATATGAATTTGAAATTAGTATTGTGATTTATAAACGTGTTTCTTCGTACCGTTTAAGTATAGACTCGCATACTTTTTTTAACAACAGTTTATATTAAAAACAAGAGAAATGTCCCCAATTTATGGTGATGCCCTTTATTCACAACACTGTATCTCTAAATCTGAACGGAGACATTCCCTCCTCCTCGCCGTCGGATGCTGGAGGAAGTCATGTGCGGTGACAGCGCCGCCTCCCTCGCTCCGGTCTCTCCATTTCTCTGCAGCAGCGTCAGACTGTCTGCTGGCGTGTCACATTACATCGCGTTTTTTTCCCTGCCAATAGGAGAATTCAGTCTCTGGATACCGTATATTTGCTTATACGGTGTATGTGTTATGAGGGAAAAAACATGCTCTTTTATATCAGAATAGGAGCAAATACAGGACTAAACTTGCAATGGTAAAAAAAATACATTCCATTTTTTAAATTATTTTATTATTATGCAGTATACTGGGTGAAATGTGGCCAATAGATGTCTTTCCCTGCTTGCAATCTGAGCACTACAGTGAGTGGCAGTTGTGACTCTCGGGCCAGTAGCCTCCAGGTCACACGCTAGCTGGGTTCATGCCAGTCCACCCGAACGCCCCTCGAGTGGCCAGTCCCCTGGTGCCTCACCGCCACACAGTCTGTGACAAATGACTGGTGTTGACTGAACCGTGACCGGCAGGCATTGCATCACTTGTGTTTCAAGCTGTCTGCAATCCATGAATAAAATTGTCTAGAATGACCCAGAAGAAGACAAAGAAATGTGTCACTTCCATGCTCAGTACTTAGTATTTTCATTACTATATTCATCTGTGCAGCTGACAGACACCCTTACCCCAGCATGCTAAAAGTAAATATTTTCACATACATTTGCTTCAATATAACACGACTAAATATCATAAAAGATGATAAATGTTTTTTCTCCATATATTTTTTGCACAGGCTACAGTAATTACAGTACAGATAAATATATTGAAGAATGACATTGCATGCCCTTGAGTGCTATTCCATTGCTTGTGACTATTGAAATAATGGAAGCAATTAGATCCCATCTGTAACTATCAACATGTAAACATAATAAAAAGAGGATATATTTATGAGGATTAACATTTACATTTCCAAAGCTGTATGCCTGGTTCTTTTATTTTCATCTCTGCTTGTCTGAAAGAGTGGTTGGTAACACTTTCAATGAAGGGTCTTATGTAAGAACTGCAGCCAGTCCTCTCATAAGCATTAAATGACACTTTTTTTAAAGGACTTAAGTCCTTCTTAAGGACTGCATAAACATTCATGAGTACTTGTGTGTGAAGCCTACTGACATAGACTGTCACAGGGTGTGCTACAGTATGTCGCCATCCGTATAAGTTTATGCCCATAACATTCCAAAACAGAATGTCATGCTGATGTTACTAAGGAAAGGGATGGTGACATAGCACGTCATGTGATAGTGTCAGCTGACATAAACGTCATTGATGTTTCTGCAGTGCTTATGAATGTGTTATGTAGGTGTTACGTAAGACTTCATGTGTGAAGTGTTGCCATCATCAAGTGTTGCCAGAGGAACTAATGGCAAGGTAGTCATAATGTATAAATGTATTAATCCAGAATAACGAGAGAGGAAAATTTTTCTCTCTTATTTTTCAGAGTGATCGTCTGATTATCAAAGGAGGGAAAATTGTCAACGATGACCAGTCTTTCTACGCTGATATTTATGTAGAAGATGCTGTTATTAAGTAAGTGTTTGCTTTCATTATGTATCTAAGTTTAATGGGGCTCATGTTTTATGACATATGAAAAAATAGCATAATAAGGAATAAATGTTTAAAGTCATCAGATTTTAGCAATAGGGGCTTGTTCAGAGAACCTTTAAAAGGAGACAGCTAGACTGTAATGTGCCTAACACACCCATCAACTGAAATGTTTAGCATTCATCTTGATGATAATCTCAGCCCAGCAAGTCTGCAGCGCAGAGCACAGTGGCAGAGGAGAGCCGGGAGCAGCTTGAAGCGGTTCTTGCTGTTCATGACTTATTTACTTAGCAGAGAAAGGGAAAAATTGCACTAGCAGGGAAGAATCCATCACTCAGCACTCACAGTCTGTGGGCCGGCGGCTACAGCTCTGGACGCTTTCATCAAATTGAACCTTGGGCCTAGGCACAGGCGGCTTCCTCTCCAATTATAGTGCCAGTAAAAACCGTTATGAACTGTTCAGATCAACAGGACTTCATTATTGTATTTTTTATCTCTGAATTTCTCGACTCATGGCTTCCATTTGATGTTGATTTGTACTCTCCTTCAGGTTTATGGTTGCTTTTATTTGTTTCTGTTTGCCTGTTTTCCAGTTCCTCTCAGGGAAATGTTTGGAGTTTATTCAACTCTTTGTGTAAAACATACTTTGTCCAGCGCTTTGTGAGAATGCAATTGCAGAAATGCACCATAACAAATAGACTCTGACTGATTGATTAGTTGCTATCACTACACTCAGGCAGATCGGGGAGAACCTGATCGTTCCCGGAGGGGTAAAGGTCATCGACGCCTACGGCCACCTCGTCATCCCCGGAGGCATCGATGTCAACACGAGCCTGCACGCCCCTTACCTGGGCATGAACCCGGCAGACGACTTCTACCACGGGACTCAGGCCGCCCTGGCGGGGGGCACCACCATGATCAGTACGTGATTACCCTAGCTCTGCACTGGGAGGCCGGCGGGGGAGGGTTGGGGGGGTTGGGGGGGTTGGGGGCAATTTATCGTCCTCTGCAGCCGAGGGAAGGGGAAGCATTTTGAGCGAATCAGTCAAGCTCGAGGAAAAGGCTCGGGGAGAGCATGTCCGCTGCTGTTAGATCAAGAGAAACAGGGTCATGCTGGGCTGTCAGGAGTTTTACATTCAACTTGCTGACTTCTTTTTTTTTTTTTGGTAAACTGCCTCACAGAACCCATTCCACCTCCCTCCGGTCTGTCTTTTGCATACTGTACGGGTAATAGGAATGGAAGCTAGAAAATATTGCCACCATTTTTGGGGCTGTAACAAGTCACTTGTTAGAGTAGATGTCCTCTCTTTCATTGCTTCATTTCTACATACTGTACATACAGACCATGCTTTTTTACAGAGAGGTAACACTATCTACACATTTCAATATATTCAGTGGATTCCAAAAAGTCATTTCTGCAATAGCAGAATTCTCCTGAACTTTCATTTTGTAGAGATGTATCAGTGATGAAAATGGAAGCTTTGTATGTTCCTTGCATTTACCAACTGTAACAAGTCACTTGCTGTTAAAGTACTGTCCACACTTTCCTTTTTTAAATTCTGCATGCTGTACATACAGAGCATGCTTTTTGCAGTGAGGTAATCCTATGTACACATTCCAATATATTCTATAGATTCTAATAACTCATTCCTGCAATAGAAGCATTCTCCTGAACTTTGACCCCGTAGAGATAGCCCCTGTGTTGTAGTGTTCCCTGTGTGTTGCATGCTGGACTCAGGCTCTTGGTTCTCGTTCTTCTTGCTGCAGTTGACCACGTCCTGCCTGAGCCTGGGACCAGCCTCCTGGCCGCTTATGATCAGTGGCGGGATATCGCTGACAAGAAGGCATGCTGCGACTACTCTCTCCACATGGACATCACCCGCTGGCATGAAGGCCTCTCAGAGGAGCTGGAGACCCTGGTCAGGGACAAAGGTAGTGAGTTTGTGACCCCAAAAAACCTCACACCATCCCCCCAAAAATCAGCCGCTCATATTATCTTCTTTCCTCCTTCCCTGGGTCTTGAGTCATACCATTGCATTGTTCATTTCCTGTTATTTGCTCCATATAAATCAGTGACAGATAATGGCTATCCTGGAAAAATGTGATAACCCAGTTACTGATGTTAATTACAGAAAACAAGATTTTATTCGGATAGAAACATTTTCTCCATTTAAAGATGATTGCCACGTACACAACAGTGGTGAAATGGGGTTAGTTAAATTTTTATAAATGTGATTTATTCATCCAACACAAATGGTAGTGCTTTAGAATTTAAGTGGGTCCAGATGAGTGGTGAGTAAGGAATTTTGAAATATAGATGAACACACATATGTTTTTCTGTGACCAAAGGATTCATAGCCATCAGTCCTCAGCAAGGTGGACCACTCCTGTTTTGTCTTGTCTCTTCTCCACTTCTCTCATCTCTTCCCCTGTTCTCTTTACTTGTCTCCTTTCCTTCCCTTTCATCTCTTCTTCCCTGTTCTCCTTATCTGTCCTTTTTCAGCTCTCTGCCTCTTTCCTGTCCTTTTTCCCCAACCTCACTTTTTCTCTTTTCCTTTTCTATCCTTCTCTTTTATTTTCTATTCCTCTCCTCTACTGTCCGCCTCATTCCTGTCTTCAAATTTCCCTCTCTTCCTATGTCTCTCTGTTCTCCTCTCTGCCTCCTTCCTGACCCCTCTTTTCTCCTCTTTCCTCCCTCTGTTCCTCTCTTGTCCTCTCCACCTCCATCCTGTCCTCTTTCCCTCTCTTCTTCTCTTTTCCTATCTTGTCCTCTCCTCCCCTGCTCTTCTGGCTTGATTAACTCCTCCATGCCTCCTTTTTCCGCTCTGTAAAATAGGCTGGTTTACTGCCGGGGACAGACTCCCGCTCAGCCTCGAGGGTTATAATCATGACGCTCATGCTAACTAATTCAGGGAGACAGCTGCCCCCACAACCCTCCACGCCTCCCAACGCCACACGCATACACACATGCACACTCACACACATGCACACGCATACACACTCCCACCACCACCCTCACCACCAGCAGCAGCAAGCTGAGAGGCTGCCATACCCCATCTCGCTGATATTCAATATACATCACCAGTTTTATCATGTTAGAATACTAATAGCATTAGGTCTTGTGCTCTATTACCGGCATGTTTCAGTATCAGACATGATTGGTGCAGGAGAGGTTCAGTGTGATGGTGAGGACACACAAAAAAACAGAACGCATACTGAATTTCTAGCATACTTGAACATCTTCTTTGGTATAATTAGTATGATCTTTTTTGGCTAGAGGCATATCCTGAAAAGTAGATTTACTTCAAAAAGCCAAAGCGGCAATTTCAGTGTATGCCATACCACGCAGTATGTACTACCGTGTTATACAGTATATACTCTTTCCGTACCACACCGTGTTGCTGCTCTGTAAATTCTGTCTTAGATCTATTTTGAACTCTTATTGTTTTCCCTAGGGGTGAATTCCTTTTTGATCTTTATGGCATATAAGGACAAATACCAGAGTTCGGACAGCCAGGTAAGACCAAAGCATCCCTTAACTACAGCTCTAGCCTGAAGATATTTAGTTATCAGGATTATGTACATGCTGAACATTAACTGTGGATCACCACCTTGCAGATGTATGAAGTATTCAGCGTCATCAGAGACCTGGGGGCCATTGCTCAAGTACATGCTGAAAACGGAGACATCATTGAGGAGGTAGGTGGGAATGTGGAGGAAATATTTCCATTCAGTTCTATAATATATAATGAGACAGTAAAAAGTGCGTTATGGATGCATTCTGAACTGTTCCCTAACTCCCCGCATCTTTCAGCTTTATCGATCCCAGATCAGCACTCAGCATCTAGTCAATGGCCTCCAGCCAAGTGCTGAATTGCTAAGCCCTGATCAGAGATCAGCTTTGCTGAGATGTGCAGCAGCTCGGGGTTAAACCCCTTGCTCACCCGTGCAACAGGCCGAGTCCCACCTGGATTTTTGGTAATCCAGAACATTCTAGTTGCAAGCCAAACTCCTTAACCTCTAGCCCACTACGCTGCTCTGGTAGGCCCAAAATGAAGCCAGATTTCTTTGTAGCGCTTAAAAGGCCCTAACAGAAGACTGCCTAAAATAAAACTGACTGTGATTTTATGGTGTTCTCATCTTAGGAGCAGAAAAAGCTTCTGGATCTGGGAATCACGGGGCCAGAGGGACACGTACTGAGTCACCCTGAGGAGGTGAGCCCCCCAGACCCGTCAGACGCCCCAAAACTGCCACTCAAAGCCAACAGCCTACGCAGGGCACTCACACCAGGAGGCTGAGGCAAAGAACAAACAAGGCATTTTTTTTGTGTCGGGCATATCCCAGACATAAAAAACATGCCTTGGAGCTCCACTATATTCAGCGGTTTGGAAAGTTCAGGGAATGGCTCCCCATGAAGCAGCCATTGTTAATGCAGAGAGATTTTGTGAAAGATTTCTTTGTCCCTGGACTTTTGTAATTATGGTGCTCTTTATTTCAAACCAACAACACACTTCCTGGAGACATCCGTGTGATTTAAGATACTGAATGGGAGAGGCCCCTGTACAGGGTGACCCAGAAGTGATGCCCTATAGGTCTTTCAGTAAGTACCAGGAAAGAAGCTTAGCAAATGTTTTAATTCTTGGCCGTTAACATTGTTCATCTTTTTCTATTTGACATCCTTTATACTTCATGCCAAAACACTTCTTTGTTTCGGCTGAATAATTATTCAGCTCTGTGATCAGTTGGTCACCTACAGTAATTTGGATTTTATCGATTGTGTTTGACAGCAGGAGCTCGATGTGAAATGTCTCCTTTTCCACAAAAAAAAAAAAACAACTTCATTCTCTCCTCTTGGGTTAATTTTGCAGCTATGACAGCCACAAGAAAATAAAATTTTCTATAATCATTCACAACGGGGTGTGGCCACACTATATTACTCCAAGGCTATGTTAGGATTTATCATTTATGAAGGTGTAATGTCCACTAGGTGGAGACAGAGGCAGTGTATCGGGCCATAACCATTGCCAAGCAGGCCAACTGCCCACTCTACATCACCAAGGTGATGAGCAAGTCAGCAGCTGATGTCATCGCTCAGGCCAGGAAGAAGGGTAAGAGAGAGTGGGTGACGCTGTGGGATTCGCTGTTTGGGGTGCTATATTTATGAAGTGGAGCATTGAAAAATTTTGAGGTGTGTGAGCATATACACAAATAAGAGAGAGAATAGTCCTATGGGCCTGTGATGTACAAGATTCAGGGCTTGGAGTATGGCTTTACTTCTTGTTAAAAACAATTTAGGCTGGAACTCAGTCCGGCTGTTTTCTGGTCCAATTTTTACTTTGAATAACAAATTTAAGGAAGTATTATGTTTCATGACATACTGTTGAATTACACTTTTGTTTCAAGTTGATATTGATGAATGATTTGTAAGTACTGTAATGAAGTTTTTTAATAAAAAGAATGGCCAGATTGCAAACATTGAATATTCCATCCTTAGATTCTGTGATTTAGGTTTACACTGGCAACAATAATCGTTGACTTATAGACAGCATTATTTTGTTTGAATTAACATGGAGGAACTCTTTTATTCTGGCACTCTTACATTATGTACCATTAAATCTCTTGTTAAAACTAAGCTAAAACATGTTTTGTAACTGGCCTATTGTTTGGTTTTCGATGAGAATCTGCAACTTCATGTTTCAGGCATGGTGGTATTCGGGGAGCCAATCACAGCAAGCCTGGGCACTGATGGCTCTCACTACTGGAGCAAAAACTGGGCCAAGGCTGCTGCCTTCGTCATGTCCCCGCCCCTCAGCCCTGACCCCAGCACTCCAGACTACCTCAGCTCGCTGCTCTCCTGGTGAGTGCACTCACGTGAACATGCTGATCTTTCGATTTAATCTTTTTCATTATTATCCAATTGACAAAAGTCATGATCAGTTGTGATATAACAATACCAGTGGCAACAGTTGTCTCTTTTGTGATGCGTGCACCACAGGCCTGGTTCTATGGGGGTGCTTAAGGGTGTAGTATTTATTACATTTTTTTAAGATATTACTTTTTGTGCCCCCACCCACCCACCCATACATTGCAATTGCACCCCTCTGTATTTTCGCCTGGTGCCCAGCCTGATGCATGATGGGATTGTGCAGGTTATCCCTTGGCCTTTTTTAACGGGGATCTCTTGCCCTGCTGGGTTTACAGTATAAGGAAAATTAAGCGAAAATAGTCATATCACCCCTTCCTGTTTGTTATCACTGATTGACACTGATGTGTTTTTTCACCAGTGGAGACCTGCAGGTGACTGCCAGCGCTCACAGCACATTCACAACTGCACAGAAGGCTGTAGGGAAGGACAATTTCACCTATATTCCTGAGGGCACCAATGGGATTGAGGAGCGTATGTCCATCATTTGGGAGAAGGCTGTGGTAGGCAGAGTTCACATCTAGTCTTAAATATTCCTGTGATGCAACTGTCTCTCATGCAGCTGCTTTTCCTTCTCTTACGATTTTCCTTTGAATGACAGAACAAGTGCTTTTATCAACAGGTAACTGGCAAAATGGATGAGAACGAGTTTGTCGCGGTGACCAGCACAAACGCTGCCAAGATCTTCAACCTGTACCCTCGCAAGGGTCGGATTGCAGTGGGCTCTGACGCGGACATGGTCCTGTGGAACCCCAAGGAGACAAAAATATTCTCAGCTAAATCACACAACTTGGTATGACTTATCTTATTTTACCTTATCATAACCATCACCTTGATCCTATGAGCTTCTTTTCCATGAAATGTCTTCAGTATTTATTTGTTTACCAGACATACTGGTTAAGGATCTAATATAATCTAATTGCTCCACACCATTTCCTGTGAAAAATATGCCCAATATTTAATTACATGCTGACCCAGTAATTACTCTTACACATTTATTTTTAATGCCTCTCTCCTTAAAGATTAACTTCAAGAATGTTGTGTTTTATTGTGTTGTCTTGTCGCTGGGCAACACGTGCGTCTGGTCTTTGCAGACAGTGGAGTACAACATCTTCGAGGGGATGGAGTGTCGGGGGGCCCCCACTGTGGTGATCAGTCAGGGGAAGATAGTGCTCGAGGGTGGGAATCTGAACGTCACGGAGGGGTCAGGACGCTTTGTTCCCAGGAAGTCCTTCCCTGATTACGTCTACAAGAGGATCAAGGCCCGGAGCAGGGTGAGAACTGGCTGCATCTTATGATAAAACACGACCACTGTGTGCACACAGGAGAAGATCTGGGAGTTTGAATTCATTGTAATGCTTGTGCGAGTTCTTACTTAAAGAAAACCAGTGGCTCCTATCTCTTTCAGCATGTTAAAAATTGTCCCCATGGTTGTATTCCTCAGTCAAGAACAAGAATCGAGCTTTTTTTGTTGCAGTCATAAAAAAATTTTTCAGTTTCAGTATGTGTTGTTGCTGTTATTATTATTATTATTATTATTATTATTATTATTATTATTATTATTATTACAAAGCAGAAAGATGACAGGATTTTGCGTGAAGAACTGACTACGAAGTTGATATGTGGGAGTACTGATACAAGATTATTTGTGCATGGACTTGTCCACTTATATTAATCATGACATACCAATTTCAACAAATCCAGAGGGGTCAGGACTACTAAACTGAGGCCTGGTGGTGGCCTCAGTGGTTTAGTGGTCTGAATTTAAGGCTTAAGCCCAAATTCATTGCAGATGGTCATACAATACCACTCAAGCAGTTCTGCACAATACTATGCATTTGTTTGCCTGAGACATCTCATTTTCTGGTTGGTCCTGAAAGATGGCGGATGCCCGAGGTGTTCCAAGAGGACTGTACGATGGACCCGTCCACGATGTCGTCAGCGCGACGAAATCGATGCCACCCACTCCCACCACTCGGGGGCCCACGTGCCCTGGGAAAGCTCAGATAGCTCCAGCCCGGAACCTACACCAGTCTGGGTTCACTTTGTCTGGTAAGACACGCCCACTCTGTCACTTGTACCAGTCTAGCTTTACTCTGTCCTGTAAACTCCGCCCATCCTCCCACCTCCCAATCGGCTTTTGTCTGTCTAGTAAGCTCCATCCATGGTCCTTTGCATACTCTCTGTATTATTTTAGTTTGACTTCAGAGCTCTTGAATGATGGCTTGTTAGGGCAGAGGAGTCCCTGTTTCACACTAAAGCACCACAGGATTCAATGCCTGTAAAATCACCTTTTAAAATATACCTTCTAACTTCCTCCTTTTCATTTGAGTCCAGATTAGTCATAGCATGTTTCAGGGTGTCTTGTCTTTGTTGCCTTGACTGAAAGAATGGCAGTCAAAAAATCTAGTAATCCTCTCGGTCCTAAAAACACACAGCACACTCTTCATGTCAGAAATCAAACTTTCACTTGGAACACAACAAGAACAATCCGTCCCGTTGTTATATGCCTGACAGGGGTAAAGGACGAGGACCTGTTATGTAAACCTACATGGCTTTCACGTGTAGAATAGAGGCACAAACAAAAAGGGGAGACTCTTTGTCTTTCACCTTGATTATATAAAAGCAATACTCAAGCATTCCCATTCATATGTATGCAAGTGTATTGCTACATTGTAAATAATATTATTTTAAAATTGCATATATGGAACTGATTGTCTTCAACATATGCAGTGTATTATGAGATAGAAAAATGTATTTATTTATATTTTAACATGCATTTGGCTATGCTATTTGCACATGCTTGTTTATCATTTCCGATATGTATTTTAATCTTCTTATTCCTGCACGATTCAACACACAGTGCTGACTATTTCTGTGTTTCAGGAACTCAAATGGATGACCACATTCCAAGGCGCACTGCACAACGAATTGTGGCTCCCCCTGGTGGTCGATCCAATATTACATCGCTCTCGTGATCTTCACCCTCTGCAGGAGCACATCAACAACTGTAGCCTCTGTATTAAAACTGCTCTTGGCTTCCGGTACATACCCAATATAACAGAGATGTATCAGAAAAGCATAACTTTCTTATATTTATGTTGTCTCATATATGCCAACTGCCAAAACATGCAACATTACAGTTCTATCTTACCATATATCTATAATCTTAAATTGTGTGTGTTTGAGTAGTCTTTTACCCCAACAACATGCATCCTTCATCAAAAGATATTCACAGCATGTGCCAAGAACAGAACATTCATCATCTGGTAAAAAAATACTTACTCAGCTTCAATGTAGCATTAAGATGATGTTGAGACAAGTTAGTTTAACATGAAATTCATTTCTGTAAAAACCACTGTGAAAGGATTTCAGTATAGTGCTGCTTTTTGACTCAGTGCATCGTTAACATTTTTGCCATCATTTTGTCATGTCTGAATCTGGGTCTGGCCTATTGAAATTGCTTCTGAAGAGTCCTCCGCCAGGTTAATCAAGGTCATTCATTTGAATTGTATTAGCTTCAGTGAAGATAGATTAAAAAGACAGTTTTTAGTTGCGGTGCTTGTATGTGTCTCACTGTAAAACAGTAACATTAGCAAGGAGAAAGGGGTTTGCACCCATATTATAAGGATCATCATCTTCCATGGTAGCCAGTCATGAGAATTCCACAAATGTTCTTAGCCTTTTAGAGTCACAGAGATGCCTACATATTGGTCTTCAATATTGGTTCTTCTTTTTTTGTCCACAGCCCCCCGCCTTCCCCACATAAGAAGTTTTTTTAGATATAAATTGGTGCTCTCAAACCATATACTGTAGGCATGACAATGTGAAGCTGTCAGGGATTTTTAAAACAGCGGTTTTAAAAGTCTCTTTTTAAACCTGATTTGCATTTCTTAATCTCCAGTGGTTTGTTGAAATATCATTCTTATGTCTTTGTACACTTCCTGTTTGTACTTTTACAAGGTCTAACAAAAAAGTCAATTTTTAAAACCAAACTACTTGAACAATATTTATGTTGTGCCGTTCTCTGAAAAAGGTCTTTATTAAGCCGTGTGAGCTGTATCTCTGAAAAAGATCTTTATTGAGTTGTGTGAGCTGTTTTAAACTGTGTTTGTTGGTAGTGCTCATTTGAAGGAAAACTGGTTGACCAGTGGATCTTTTTCTACCTTTTTCTGCATTCTATCTGTCTGTAAATATGTGTTTCAAAATATGCATGGTAAGCATGTCTGGAATAAAGTTTGTGGGAAAAAGTATGACTTTGCATTTGCTTCTTGTCATGCACAGCCAATGCCAGCAATGCGTTACATTCATTTGGCAGACACTCTTATCCAGAGTGATTTCCAGCACAAAAGAACAGAAGTGTATCCATTCAAGTTGAATGAGTAACAGTGTCAGACCAGGCTAACAACACTCCCAGACCAGTGAGTGTGAGCCTAACACTATTCACACCCTACCACAAGTTAACTAGTGTAACCTGACTAGGCAGCCTAGAAACTAAGGGAAGCAAAGTATTCTGTCATACATCAGTCACTAGATCACAGATTCCAAAATGCATTGCAATTCTACATGTAAAACGGGGTGGGGTTCAGGGCCGGCCCGAGCCTTTATGGGGCCCTAAGCAGAATTTGATTTGGGGCCCCCCACCGCCTCAGCGCCGCCAAGACTATTGTTAATGCTTGATCATTCGCACACCTAATGTAAAGGCAGTGGGAACTGATTAAACCAGTAGTATTACCTAGCCAGCCCGTTAACATAATGTTGCCTTTTTGTATGATTACCATTGATCTTGGCTTCCGTACCATTGACATAATATACCACAAAAAAAAAACTCATGCTCTCTTGTGGGACATTTCAAGCGCTCTTGGGGGCCCTCTGGTGGCCACGGGGGCCCTAAGCAGGAGCTTAGTTCTCTTATGCGTGGGGCTGGCCCTGGGCGGGGATTTAGGGTCATCGTAGGTCTAAAAAAAAGGGTGAGGTGTAAGTCAACAGTTAGGTTATCAGTTTTCACATTCCTGCTGCTGCACAGATCAAGCATTTTAAAAGCATAATATAATATAGATTGAGATGTGAGTCAGGTTCCTATTTCCTATTTGCTGGAAACAAATAGAAAACTTTGCTTTCTGCCACACATTGTTCTCTGGATCTTTTGAGCAAGTTTGAAAGGTGTTTGTGCCAGCAGTGCTTAAGTGGAAAGGCAAATTTCTCATGTTATCACTAATGTTGAGAATAACATTTTACATCACGTGTCATTTGAAAATATAAGACATTATAAGACAGCGTGTGTTTGTGTGTGTGTGTGTGTGTGTGTATGTAAAACATACAATTCATCAAGATGATCCCAACATGTTTGTAAAATGCTATCTTCATGTTGCTATTTATTTTTCTTTTACCAGTAGCATGATAAATCTTCATTATGATTTCATGACATTTGATTTCACGACAAGCTGCTATTTGACATTAACTGAAAATTGTGAGATATAGCTATTGTCTTAGGCCTAAAGGAGATCTCATTATGGTGGATTACAGGCCTATAAAGCAGGCTCTGGGCTTGCTTAATTACTGCTGATGTGGACCTAAAGATATGTGGAACTATTAATCTAACAAAGGAAAATATCAGTTAGTATATTTAATGCACAAGGACATAAACATTGACAGACACATTGACCATAACCATAGATAGACAGACAGAGAGACAGACAGACAAACAGATACACACACACAGACAGAAGCTCAGATACACACCCGTGCCTCTGTGACTCATTTCTACGCATTTAGGTTCAGCAATTTCATTTATCATGATGATAATACATTTTGAAATGAGTGAATCTGATGAGCATATTTTATTTCAAAATCTTTTCCATTTTATTTGAAATGCCATTTAAATGGTAATTGTTAGCATCTTGAGACCACTGTCATATTTTTTAACTTCACAGTCAACTGCTCCTCTGCACAAGTGAATGAATAAAATTGGTCCAGCTCAAAATGGCTGCCACTTTCAGAAAACTGTTAAAAATACTTTTTCCTTATTTACTATAACAATTGTGACAGGCAGGTTTCTAAAACTTGCCTGAGATCAGCCTCTCCTTCTAGTGTTTTACAAGCTAAATTACACTGTCCGAGAATGCACAAATTTACACACCTTTTCCACTGGAGGCAAGAAAAAAGAATCTTTCTGTTTGTTTTCACCTAGAGACTGTTGGTGCTGTATTAGACTTTCACCACAATGCCAGAGTCTCCACCTGCAGTCCACCTGCCAGCCGGCCAGACTCTTCCCCGACGCACCATTCCACCCGGTGCCTCAGACCTGCCTTTGGCCCTGAACACTGCTCACCTGAACTCCTCTCCCTCCTATTCACACTTCTCCCCTCTCCTTACTGCCCTCTACTGACAACATTTTGGATATTCGCATGTGAATTTTCATAATCGTCAATGCTGTTGTGACGGGAGCTATCCGCTACGATCAGGACAGCCGAGTTCCCCCACTCAGCCCAGCCACCGGCCTGTCCAGATGCTCCAAATATCTGAGTATAATGAGTACAAGAACTAAGAGCTCTTACAGTATAAAAGACAATCCAGGGTTTGCTTTCAGGACAGCACTTATGGGTATTCTATATGCACCATTGCACCTTTGTATAAATGTGTTTTTATTACAGGGACACTAAAAGAATGGCAAAAACCAGGCCCAGTATAAGACAAATTCTTCACCTTACCCTCAATATCTATCCTAAGGATAACAATATCCTTTTAGGCTGTATAAAAGTTTAAAAGTCCCTCGATTGGATGCCAAGTAAGGGTAAGGGTCCCACCTTGAGCAGAATGAGGTTTGCTTGTAGAGTTCCTTACCAACTACACAAGGTCCCAGTGGATGAATCCAGATGTGGTCAGTCAGGCCTTCTGGGCCCAGCCTATGCTGCTGGATGCTTCAGGGAACTCACCAGCTGTCAACTCCCTGAAGCACACACATCCAAATCATCTTCATGTTTTATTGTTCGGAATCATATGATAGAAGACAGGGATGATTACCATCTAATCATAAAAATAACACATGGAAACAATTTAATTGAAATGGCAACGTATTTTTTTCTTTTTTTTGAGTTTAATTTCATGCTCCAGTGATGTGCGGTGAGTGAATATCAGAAAAACGTTGCCTTCTTAACGCTGTTTTCCATTTTTCCGCCTTAATGAAAATCAGTGCGTACCTGGAGACCACGGCCCTTATGTGACATTTAAAAAATTATATTTTGAACAAGAATGATCATGTATGTATGAAAAAAATACATATGTATCTGATTGCCCACATATTAATGCAAATGCCATGTGCCGGGTGCTGCCGTGTATGGAAATGTAATTCCATTCCTTGCGTATTCCCTATGAGAGGGCCATGTATGACCATAACCCCCACATTGCGTGAACAGCAAATCCGTTACATCAGGAGAAACTGGACTTTATGGGGGTGTTCAGATTCTCTTACAGATTGGAACATACAGTACTAATGCAGAACATTAGGCTAAGTGGAAAACATAATGTGGATGCCAATTCACTTCGGAGACACTGCGAGAAATAGAAAGTGGGGAGGAACAGACTTTCAACAAATAATTGCTTTGTTTTGTTTAAACACATGGAAAAATATCATGGCAGGCTTAGTAAACTGGAGAACACCATTGGAAATCTGTTATTCAGTTCATTGGCTTGCTATACTGCAAATTCCCACGCAATTCCATACATACAATTTCTGATCCCAGACATCGACATTACCTTGAACAGAGAATAAAGATGGGTGGGGCGTAGCTGTTCAAATTGGAGGGAAATAAAACATTGTTTGTTGCTTTGGGGGTTTCTGACTAGCATTAACCTGCCATCGACACCTACTGAAGACCTTTGCATTCTCTGGGCTAGGTCAGAGGTTGTCTCAGGGTCAAATGGTTTGGCATTGTTCTGTTTTGCGCCTGATATTATCTGATTGTTTGGAGTTTCTTCATTTGCTGTTATTGACCAGCTGGCTTCTCCATGGTAGCAAAGTAAAACAAGATATCACAGGGTCAAGATAACCAGTCTGTGACCTCTGTATAGAAAATATGGTTATTGCAGTTGCCTCAGACCACTGCTCTGAGTGACATGCAGTGGTAATTCCACTTGGTTGTCTATCCATTTGGATGTTTTATTAATATTATTGTAAACATGATTTTTGTCAATGAGTTAATGCAAAGGTCATCGGGTGCTAATTTGAAATGCAATGTTATGATGTTTGTGCTTTGTTTTCTCTAACGTTCTCACTTCTTAATAGTAGCTTGCTAGAAACTATGTGTAGTTCATTCAGGTTCAATCAACTTGAATACTGTACACAGTTAAGCTTGAAGTTGAACTTGTATATTGTAATGTCATTACTACATGTATTGTGTGGATGCCAAAAAGTCAGGTACAGACATGAATTATACGTCAGTTTCATTGGCTTTGTTATCATGTACAGTATGTATACCATTTATTTTGTTTTTGTTTACCAGTATCACAAAGGTCGATCATTTCTGTAAAACAGTTTGCTTAATGTAATACTTGAATACAGAGTATTGATGTTCAATCTGTTTTATTACATTTGTCTTAAATTCATAGAACAGGCAATCCTTGTACACGGAATTGTTTATCATTTGATGGTAACTTGATGGAATTTTTTCCAGTGTAGTCCCACTTGTAGCCTGCAGAGGTCAGTAATGACCCATCACAAAGCCACATAATTTAGTACATTTCCTTCTTCTTTTTTCTTGTGTGATGTGGTTGTTTTGGTTGATTTTGTTTAGTTTCTTTTCTGTTTTCTTTCTTTTCTTTCTTTTTTTAAAGATTTTAAAGATTTTTTTTTCCCTTAGATTCCAAATAAGTGCAGCTTGGAATGCAGATATTCACATTTCGGTCCAGTTTGAACATACACTATGATGTTTTGGCCAGTACATTAATTGTATACCATACTGTATACCTCTCCAATTCCAACATTTTTATGTACATGTAGTCCTTTAGCAAATGCTTTTATCCAGTGCCACTTACAAACCTGCATACAAGAAGGTTAGGCTACAAGCAGAGACAATACTAAAGCAAGTGTCACAATCTGATAGCTAGAGTCATTACATAACGTGTTGTTACTGTTTAGTCCCATAGTGGGTGCAAGAGGAAGCTTGAGGATAAAGCAAATGTGTTTAGGGACATGGTGTGAATGTTTAGAATTATGAATTATTAATGTTTAGAACCAAGATGCAGTCTGAACAGATGAGTTTTCAGTCTGGTAGAAGCTCCTGTACTTCACTGTGTGGAGGGGCATTGATATCATGCCACATGACAAAGGCCAATGTAAAAACGATGAACCTGACCAAAAATGCCTGAAAAAGCCATTAATCACAAAGTCAATGTGCCGTGGTGTTGGAAAAAGCTATGGATATACCTGGGTAGGCTCAGCTAAAAACTGAAATTCATCTAAAATAACTGGGTACGTTTGGCTAAAAACTAAAAATTGGTTGATATTTATTGTGATACTATAAACACAACAAGGGCTAAAACCATGATGCTGATATCAATGAGCCGACCTAGTTAGCTTCCCTCCATACCTACCCTTGCCACCCTCATTACCTTACCATGCAAACAACCCTTGCTGTGGTGCATGAAAAGTGCCCCTTTCTTTCTGTCTCTGTCTTCAACAGTGATTTAATGTTGCATGCCTGAAACTCAGAAGCAGGGTGACCCCATTCTATAGCAGACCCCTGTCACACTGCTGAGTTTTTGCCATTAGCAACAACTGCCCCCTGCCGTGATCGCACCACTCCCAACGGCATTCTGGGAAAATTATGCCTCGACTCGAAAACAAGTTAATAGGGAGAGGCCTCGTTTGCCTCGTGGAGAGAGGGCTCGTTTTCAGTCTGGCGCACTCGCACACTTTCAAACTAAATGGATCCCCTCCTCTTTCGACCCGTAAATACCCACGGCGCGATTATCAATTTCCATCACCCTTTCTGAAAGCCTTTTTTTCACGAGTTCATCTGAAGACACTCTGGCCCGTGTTGCTCGCCGATTCCCAGAAAACATTATCCTGTGAGTGCATGGATAGCATACCAACTGGTGACTAGAATGACAGATGGCGTGTGCGTATACCTCCACTGGACTGCGTATGTTGAAGTGACCATCAAATGCTTATTGATGCATAGTTATTGGTTTATAAATCATTTATTTTCTCATTTGCGATGCAAAAAAAACAGCCCATGCCAGTATCGTATGCTTAGAGGAGCATGAAGGGAGTAGTTCCTGAGGGTAAACATACTGCCTCATTTTCCTCATTTATCCCAGAAAATCCACACTAAAAATGAGATGGATTTAAACCAGCATGTTTTCACAGACGGTGACTTTTAACATAAAGTTTACATGGGATTAAGACGTTCCTATCAAGGATGGTGCGATATCGGCGCTATTAAACCTTCAATCCCGTAATTCGATCAGCGGCACTGTGGGGAGACTTACTGTTTCCCTTAAGAGGCTTGGTTTCGTTTCGGCTCATTTCAAAAGGGACGATATTTGCTGGCTTTTCAAAATGTGACACCAAATTGATGAACAGAAGGAGATCTGAGGGGGCAACAATTTAATAAACCTCTTTGTAAGGAGGGTAATTTATAATCTCAATTTGGGCCTTATTATTGAGGGCTAGGATATCTACTCAGTGAATCACTTACATGGCTATGAGTCCCAGGGAGGAACGTACGGTAGAGAGTGAAAGGAAGGATTGGTCTGCCTTTTCAGTATCTCACGGTTGATGTCTGACAGCACGGAAAAGATGCATCAAAAGAAAATCTGAAATGGCATAGACAACAGTCTCAGATGGTATTGATATTCAGGACTACCATTACATTACATTATTGTCATTTAGCAAAGACTCTTATCCAGAGCAATTTACATTTACAATTCTTACATGGTATCCATTTATACAGTTGGATATTTACACTCAATTGTGGCTTGAGTACTTTGCCCAAGGGTACGGTAGCAGTGGCCCAGCGTGGAATCTAACAAGTAACCTTTCAGTTATTTGCCCTGCTCCTTACCACTACACCACACTTCTGCCACCAAAACTCTAGTACCAGTATATGACCACTAATTTGAAGACCCATTGCCACAGCATCCATCATTAGCAGCTTTCGTGAAGACCCTGGAAAACTACTGCACTGCGAGCTATTCTCATCACAACTCAACTGTGTCACTCCCATCATAACTCAAAATCCCAGCACTCAAAACCCCAGCATAACTCAAAATCTAACCACTCCCAGATTAACTAAAACTAATCATTCCTAGTCCAACATCACTCTGATGCTCCCAGTCCAACTCAGCTAGCACTCCCTGTCTAATTTAACCCTGATCCTCTCAGGCCAACTCACTTTAACCACTTCCAGTCCAACTTGTCTGTGACACTCCCAGCACAACTCTACCTAGCCACTCCCAGTCTAACATGAATGTGATTCTCCCAGCCTAAAGCAGACCAACACACAAACAATGCCTGAGGTTCTGTTGATTTAAATGTACCATTTACAAACTGAAAACATCAATTATGTTCATCAAAAAGTGTCCTGTAACTTTTCTGCCAGGGAGTTTTGCTTCTTGAGATCATTGAAACGCAGGCTCTTTCTTTGGCACAAAAAATTACATTTCGACCTTTACAACAGACATACAGTTCTGAGCAGAACATTTTAGTACACTGTTTGCAGAGAGTTATACTCCTACAATAGATGTGATCGTCATAGCTGATCACCAATATAAAAGGCAAATCAAGACTGATGCAAGCAAGGCGCATGTGATAATGGCTAACTAAGTCTTTCCATTCAGCTATCATTTCTGTGTTTAACATCAGATCCATCAAGCTACAAAATTAAACAAATAAAAAAAAAGAAAAGATCAAGCAAACAGTGCAGAGCAGAGGAGAGCAGAGGAGGGAGGTAGAGAGAGAGAGGGGAGAGAGTACACTCTGTAACAGAACAAGGTGCTACAGGCTGTGAACAAACAGAGAGTCACTGCATTTCACTCAGAAATGGAATAAGGATGCAGTGTACCAGTTTAGCCACAGTTTCCTGTATCTGTTACCAAGGTGTTACTAGTCTCCCCTTGAGAATATTTGACATTATTCCCTGGGTAGCCACAACTCACGGAAAGCTGTGGTGGTTGGGAGGCGGGAAAGGAACAAGCATGTTATTCTCTCGATGTTGTTACATGGTCAAGCACACCATAACTCAATCAGATCTGTCCATCTCAGGGGGGCACAGCAAGGCTGGCATTCTCAGTTTGTGCATGCAGGCCAATAGATAAATTCATCCCATTTACAAAACAGTTCATGGGCATGGGAGTTAGCTCTCCCGCCCAGGGTGGCTCTCCCACCCAGACAAACCAGTCATACTGAGCCACTGGGAAGGGAACATTGCCTGTGCAGTGTATTGGTTAGACAAGATCACAAATCCCAAATATTACATGTTCAATCCCCACATAAGACACTGTGACTGATGTAAACTGCCTGGCAACCCAGTTCAGCTCCATTTAAGGGTGTGTGCTTCACACATAAATAGTGCAAATTTAAAACAAAGAAAGGTAAAAGCAGCACACAGACGCTAATGTAAGTGTGTTTGACCTCGTCACATGCACTTTTGTTCCTTCTGAGCACCTGCCAAGTGAGAAACTGCAGGCGTGAGAGGAACAGACCCAGAGAGCCGGGTCCAAACGTACGCTTCACGTGGCCCCTCAGTGACGTGCACCGAGAGAAATCGATAACGTGAAGGAGGTACCCGCTGACATGCGTGCCCATATTTTAACCAAGCTGCTTGAACGCGGAGAGCAGGGGTCTGCCTCTCGCCCCTCAGACTCCACTCCGACGCGGGCGGGCGGGAGGTTTGGCGTTCTAAAGAGGATGATCCGGGCTGCCCTCATGCACCACCGGCCCCCGGGCTCCTCTCCATGCAGGGTAATCTCGGTGTTCCGGAGCGGCTGGAGCATTGATTTTCTCCAGCAGCTTGTCTGCTAATTGCCCTTATCAAAACCATGACCTGCTAAATGATCGCAGTCTTTAATCGGCACCACATTCTCGCCAGCAGCACTTGACATTTAGTCAAATGAATTAATGCAAACGCCGAGAGAGAGAGAGAGAGAGAGAGAGAGAAAGGGCTCCTCTGTGCAGGCAGACTGTTCCCAAGGTGGGAAATGGGGGGGTAAACACGCCATTGATGGGGTTGTAAATCTAGCTTTGCTGTGCGCTGCAGCCTGGCGGGCAGGTAAAACACACACGGAGCAGAACAGTCCTGGGAAACGTCTGGAAATGTGGCGGCTCTGAGTTCCACACATTCCATACAAGGGCATTTCGAGTGAGTGTTTCATGTCTGTGCACACACGGCACAGATTTCAAGATCAGAGGCGGCAGTGTAGCACAGTGGTAAGGCACAGTGCTCATACCCAAAAAGTTGCTGGTTCAATTCCCTGCTGGGGCTTTGCTGCTTGGGAAAGGTACTAGGTAATTGCTGTGGATAAGAGTGTGTGCTAAATGGCAATAATGTAATGTATGATTAAAAATGTGAGGTCCCTTGGAGGGTTACTTTATGCAAAATTATCAATAATATGCAGTTGCACCTTGAAGTTTGTTTTTTTTTGGGGGGTTTCTTTGAAAAATATTGATAATTAACTGAAAATGAGCCCCACAGAAACTCTGTTGCTGGCTATACCAAGCGTGCATATCAAGTGAAAGGCTGGCTGCATTCCAAGGTTACCCTGGAGTCTTCAATCCCTCATTTTGGAAGTCAGCATTAAGGGCTGTTCTGATGCATATTCATTGAAGTAATGTGGCTTAAAGGCAGAACTTAAATGAGCCCCTGACCAAAAGAGAATCAAATCCAGTTCGCACAATGGAGCATAGAAATAATGTTAAGATATTACCACAACAACCCAGTCAGATCAGGTTGGCCTGCTACACCAAGTCATAGAAAAGCTGAAGCAGGATGAGGCACCACCAAATCACCTCCCTGACCATGAGGGCAGATAATAATATGTAACTTAAAAAATTTGTCATGTGAATTACAACAGTTACTTAGAGTTCCCTTGATTGCTTTTTATTTCAACTGTGCGTGCTTGTACTATTGATGAACAGTAGAACATTGAAAATAATAACAGTCAGCACAATCCCAAGTGACTAATGTATTTACCAGTAAAACATTCATTCATGCATACATTCATTACGGACCACACATGTTCTGCATATTTAATAGGTTTCCAAATTCTGAAAATGTCAATGGGTACACTGCATTCATATGAAGCCGAGAACACCACCTCCCAGACTACAGTTCCTAAACAACTTGTGCAATTATACTGCAAATGGACATTTACTGGTGCAGGTGAGAACAGTGATGCAAAATTGATCGCTGATTTTAACATATGTACCAAAGTATCCATTTTCAGGACTATTTCGCCTCATGGTCCCTCAGGTCTTGTACTGATTTGTTCGCAATATCATGTCCCATCATGGAGTGAGAGTCCTCTATGAGCAACTCCGGAGTTGACCCGGTGATTCATAAATGCTTGACCAAACACTGAACTTTGGTTTTATTTGTCAATAGTGCAAACCTTATCATATCTTACATCTACATTTAAAAGACAGGTGGCCAATAAAAGTCTTACGCTTAAAAGAAAACACAGCGGAAACCCATCCAAGTATGTATCACGGCCTTTAACAATCTACTTAACTTCTCGCAAGCAACACCCATTCCTTTCAGGAGTGATGTGTTCAGATTTTTAAATGAAGTTACAGCTTGACTTGCTTCGTTACGATGACAGAGAGACTGTACCAGCGCCATCAAAAAGGGGCTGCCATTCAAATTTGTGTTCTGCTTTCTGTTGGAGGGGAAAAGGAAGACAAAAGCAGAAAAAATGGGAATATGTTAAACAGCGGCACAGTGCCATGGTTTCTTTTATGCCTGTCCCATTATTTATCTTTTTTGTTATTCATGTATCAAGGTATTTGTGCCAAAGGCTGTTTTTATATAGGAATAACCTGAAGCACATTCATCACAGACTGTGGTGTAAGCAGTTTTGTTCTGAGTTTACAATCAGGAACAACAATGTGCCCTATCACTTTTTAGTCTGCCAGTTCTTTGGGTCCTAGGCCTGGGTCCAACTTTTTTTTTTTCCTTTTTTGTTCACTGTTTTCCTTTGTTTGTGCAGATACTTATCCCTGTACAACTTTTCTGTGATGTGAGTGATTAAAATATTAAAATTAATTAATTAATTAATTAATTGATTAAAACATTTTCTTCAGGCCAATCTGTTTTATGCATAAATGCACTTTGCAGTGGGGTAAAAGTTTGCTGTAGCAAAGCACTCCACATTTAAATTCATCTACATTTCATTTTTGTTGCAGGATGTCCCTTGTAATCGCTAATGATAATGTCACAATTGTACCTCACATACCTATGTGTAATAGCGTCATTACACAATAGCATTACTGTCTTTTAATTAACAGTATGCTAGGGTGACCTTACTTCCCTGTCCTGAACATACTGACTGAACAGTATGGTCCTAGCCAAACTTCAGTGTTGCAAACACTGCTCCCTCATGTTACCTACTGAAAGCCCAATAGTCTTTACTGTGGAGTATCAAACAAGGAGAGACATTTTGTATGGAGCACTGCATACAAGAAGTGTGCGGTTCAGCACGATAAAAATAAAAAATATTGCTATAAAAAAATGCCGGTCTTTTGTCCGTCTGTCTGAAGAACAAGGACTTATGGAATGTGAAAAGGACAGCCTTTGGTGCTTTTCATGCAATGATAATAATACTAATCCTTCCCCAAAGAGAGGATCAGGAAGCCAGCCTGGCCACTCTATAAAAAGAAACGCAATAAGGCCAACTGTGGTTTGTTCGCCTCTACCGTACGTAGGATTATGGCCAAAGCCCACTCGTCAAGACGTTCCTTCTCTCCGATTCTCGGTTTGCGTGCAGCCAGGGGAACCCCTTGGACGCTGCTTAAACTGTGCACAGCCTCAGCCTCAGTGTCTCGGGTTCATTAATCAAAGCCTTAAACACCAGCACTGCACCTGAAACACCTGCCTTTCCCTGGCAAAGGTGTTAGTGTTCCCTAGGTGCTCATGATGGATGGATGAGTGCTTCACGGAACACCTCAGTAAAGGAAACGACACCAGCCCTCTGGAAGCTAGATCATTTTGGCGGGCATTTCCCAGCGCTGGCATTCTGTAGCTCGAGTCACGTCACATCCAATTGTGCAATAAGAGCACTCACGGGCATCAGAAAGGCCAGCAGTGGCGTGGACCTGACTACATCTGCCCCCCCCCAACACCTGCTGCTCGGCTTTTCTCTCCAGACCTGGTTGCAGCTGAGGAAACCCTGTTGAAGACAAGCATGGAAGACCTCATAGTCTCCATGTGAACCCCAATAAGGGGAATAGGAAGGAGGAAGAAAGAGAAGATCCTTCTTGTCTGATGCTAACATGCTTTTTAGCTAAGATGCTAAGATTGCTAAGATTGACAGGAATAAAAAACAACAGTTGCCATAACAATATAATGCTGATGTTTGCCTAAGAGTGCACAGCTGGTAGAGTGTCCATCGTCCCCCACGTCCACTCCCAGAGGCGTAGCTGGCTGGCTCCAGTATTTCGTCACCTCTCTTATCTGAACACCAAACAAGCTCCTCTGTTGGAGCCGCTGAAAAGAACATGCGCGCACCTTTTGTAGCATTTGTTGAGTTAAATATTGCTGCACTGACCTCACACGGCTGATGCTCTCTACAGCCTGCCTGTGCTGTGAGCCTGCCGCTCTTTCAGGTTGCCCAGAGCAACAACATCCTTTGCCCATCATCAATTTGACAGCCGTAGATAGTAGCTGTGTGCCTGTCAATGCCACCATCCTGTTAATTTACAGGTGTTTAACGACCGCCGTCTACTAAATTTTTATACTTTGTTCGGTTTTTGGAATAGCAACTACATAGGGAAAACAAGACACACGTTGTGAAGTGAAGGATCTCATCTGGCAGATTAACAGACAGTTGGAAGATTAGAAAATTGCTTGGTTCTCCCATGGGTACAATAGAAAACTGTTATTGTGTGCAAAGTGTTCTTTGGTTTATAAATCCATTAACGGCCACTCACTTGACTTGAATGCAACATTTTTGTAGCGTGTTTTAGCTTGCACGTGCTATCACACGAAAACCCCTGCTTCCGTGCTCATGGGTCTGTGGAAGAATTTCACAGCTCATGTAAAAAGAGTCCTGGAAAAGGTTTTGTATACATATACGACAGAATATATGTTGCTACCACACAAATGCATCACTGGTAGAGAAAAATAAACAGGATAAAAATAACATCTCTCTCTTCTCATGTTCTGCTCTGTGCAGGCAATTTGCTTATATAATTATACTTAGCCGCTGTGTAGCTACCATACATCTTCTTTCAATCCTGGGACAGGAATTTCTAGATTATGTAATTATACATAAAAAGTGTGATATACTATGTGTCATAAGTTTTGCACTACTGGAGGTAAAACAGGTTCATGATAAATTGCAGATTTCCATAGGAGATAAGAACCACATATTCTCTTGCAGGGTTTTCTTCACATGTTGCTCTTTTCAGCATAAACATTGGCAATAAAAACACAGTGCGAAGAAGATAGAAGCTTCTATGGTGAGAAACTGAAATTGGATCAACTCCTGTCTATAAATGCAGACAATAAAGCCCCTCTTGAGTAAGAACAAGTACAATGTTTTCTAGACAGGGATTGTGTCACCAAACTCTACAATCAGTCGAAATCTGACACACCATCACCTTAGAAGGATCTCAGTTCACAGAAACTAATCAAGCTGGACATGTAATATGTGTGAAAATGCCATTTTCTGTAAAATTGTCATGCAATTTCCTCTATTTAACCATAAAATTGCAGTATGTTGATGATGCCAAAACAGCAGAGACAGTAAACAGTCAATTTGGAATACCATGTAAAAACAGTTGATTGGTGTATGGTGGTTGTTTTGTTGAAAAAAAAATCAAATGAAAATCATGATTATGTTTTGTTAAGTAGTGCTCGAATCAAAGCTGTTGCCCCAAGGCACAAACATTGAACACTACCACAAGAGACACCAGCCGTTGCAGCTAAACTCACACTACGAAAATGAAAATGGTAACAACAGAATTTCCTTGTACATTATTCATTGTAGAACATGAATTAATTCCTCCTGAAATATAAGAGCCGCCCATTCAAATAAAGACCAAAAATGACACCCTACCTAGCCTGTCAGAGTCCAGCACAAACTTTAACAATGAGCTACTAACACTCCTGGACAAACAAAATTGCAACCATTATACAAACTGAATCAATGGGTTACAAAAAATGAAAAAAAAACTGTCCACCAGAAAATTTAAAAAAAAAATAGCAGCAAGGCCCTGCTGGGCACCTGCAGGGAGCCATTTTTCCTGAGTGCATAAAATCGATCCTGGGGTCAGGGGTTCATCTTTGTTTCATGGGGGGAAATAGAACTCTGATGCATTTTCAAACCATTCATGCCACTCATGTTCTATCCCCAAACAGAAAATGGTTCTGACAAAATATCTGCTTATTCCAGCGGTTGCTTAGTGCCCTGCCAGGCTAATAGACAAGGGGAAAGCTCACAGGTGTTTATCTAAGCACAGGGAAAAAAAATGAACAGGCTGCCCTGCTCTTTAGAAAAATTCCCATGATCCCACTGAGAGGGCTGTTGTAATCAGGCCAGTGTGAATGCTCTAGTAAGAAAGTGCACCGTACACACCTCTGTCTGTCTCAGGTGAATTACTTTGTGGGAAAATAAAAGCAGAAAACAGGGTTTTTTAGATAATATACATAAATACCCTGCATTAAGTTGTTCATTAAAATGCAGAAACCAACCTCAACCCCCACCCCCCCTCCCCACTTGAATTTAAAAATGGATATTTTCAAATTCCCTCAATGTGGGCATTTCATCATATAGTGTTTACCTTAATTACCATCTAAATTCTATAGTTCATGGCCTTTTATTTCATACCACTGGCAACGTTATGCACAGTGTCACCATGGATACCACACACACGTGTGCATGTACACACATATATATACATGGTGATTGTAAACAAGCCACAGAGCTTTGATGAGATCTGATACAGAACGGGCACCAGGGTTACTCAGGTCTGAGCTTATTTACAATACATGACAATAAAATGTGCAAATGGATGAAAAGGAAACCACGATGTGTGATGGAGGCCATAGACTGCATTCATTTCAAAGCCATGAAACAATGCAATAGATTGCTGATCACCACAAGGTGTCATGGAAGTGAGAACAGAGCAACCCCTTTTTTCATCAAAAATTAAAGCCCTGGTCCAGTAAACATACCAAAGACCCTGTTACCTTCAAGCAACCAACCAGTGAACTGATCATCCTTTCTTCCCAAAGCACAGAGGAATCGTGCCTTACCAAGTATATTATAGGTTTGAAACAAACACAGAATTGAGACTAGGCGTTTTGGAATGCATTGAACTTTTAACTGCATCAAAACAATGACAGAACAAACAACCACCGAATATATCATATGGAATTACAGATTTAAAATCATGATATTCATAGGACAAACATTTATGTGCATAGACATTTTCATCCGATTTTTAAACCAATTCCACAATGTACTTACAGAATGTTGCTCGATCGCTATGCATGTATTATCACACGCATTGCTATCTAATGACAGTCATGGCAACGGTACAGTCCTGCATTTTGCGAGCACTCGAGACCGTAACTTGCCGATATTGTGCTTTGATACACCCGGCTTTCACCTGGTCAATACGTACATTTGGACAGGGTATCAAATTTGTTCTGAGAAAAAAAGGCCACAGACACTGTCACGCGCATCGATCTGTTCATTTTCGAAATGGACATGGCTAAAAATAAATGCGAAAGATCTCTGTCCTTCCTCAGGCGTGTTGGTGAAGTAGGATAGGATTGATAGATGGGGCGGGGGTTTGCAGAGATGGGCAGACGCCGAGCAGGTGCTTTCACCTGTTCCGAACCGCCCGGCCTTGCATGACGCACCATCCCACAGCGCGTTGCAGCACGAGGCGTGTGGACCGTCCTCGCTCGGGTTTATACAAAGCGCAAACGCATTTACGCGCTCAGATACACTAGCCGCACTGCCATTCTCATTTAGGGACCGACGTAAAAAACAGGCATGACCGTTAGCAAATTGATCATAAGTACCTCTGCGCATCGGTGCACATTTAGGCCCACGTCCAATCTAATCGTATCGCGCTTTGTCTCTGACTTTAAAAAAATGAACTGCGCTGTTTTATAAGATAATAATAATAATAATAATAATAATAATAATAATAATAATAATTATATTATTAATTATTATTATTATTATTATTATTCCCAACATATGAGTTTCTATAAGTGATTTCATAGTTCATAGTGATCTCATAAGTGATTTTATAGCGGAAGAGAATGTTCACATTCAATTCAATAAGAAGTGTCATTTTTTCCCTTTGGTTTTATCATTTGTCAGCGCCAAACACAACCTAACTGAAAGCTGAATTCCATCATGACTGGTACCCATGACATTTCTACCTTATGTGTTATTTATGTCACAGTGTTGCACATGTCCTCCACCCAGAATTCAGAGGGTAAACAGGAGGAGATCAGCTCAGGAATGAGAGACCAGCCATTTATTGTTTATTTAATGCTCGAGAAAAACGTGTTGGAGTTGGGGCTTACTAAGTTGATTTACTGAATGGTCTACTGCTCTAAACAGTCATAAGAAAAGGAGAGAAACTGAAGAGGTGTAATTCCCTATTCTTGTATAACACAAACAAACACAGAGCTCATGTCCTCATTCATTTTATCTTGAGAACATGGGCCCACAATGCTTTTTGCTGATGATAAGGGGTTGGCGCAGTTGCAAATGAATTGTAAGCCCTTTTTTACATCAAAACAAATTTAATGGGGCAAACAAAATTGCTCTTTTTGAAGGGTATGGTAGTTATCTTTCCACATATTCCACAGATCTCAAAGACAACAGGCTGATCAAAGTTACCTTCAAACATGTATATGCAAGCAAGACACCAGAACAGTAACACTTGCTTAAAGTGTATTACAAATCACATTGTTCTCAGACTGAATCTGGGTATAAGTGGCTTACATTAACTTGTGTAAACAGATACTGTTCTAAGCAGTTTGCCTCTTACTATTATTATCTGAATCAAAAGCACAAGATGTACACTGATATTGTTGTTTACAAAAGAACGTGAACTTTATGTAACGTTTAAACATTACAGTACAAAGGAATGACTTTGAAGTTTAAATGTGGCAGCCCCTGTGGCTGCCAGGACAAGGTGAGAGACTGAAATTCACAAACTATACCAATAAGATACCTATTGACTGTAACAATGAGTCCAGGCCAGAGGGGATATCTGCACTGGTTTCAAAGAAGCAAACATTTCTTTGCACACTAACAAAAGAAATGTTTCAACATACCAGACCCATTTCATTAAAGGGGGAGATTAGGTAAATAAGTCAAAACAATAATAAATAAATTGAGCAAATTGAATTGCATTAGACACCATGCATTTCCTTTTCTGACATGTGACATTCATTCTGAGACATTGGCATGTTGCATTTTCAGGGTCAGCTCCAAGTGACATCAAGCTCTTACCTTGGTGATGTATGGAGTACAAATGCCGTGTAATTTGAGGCCTCGTTACTGTATTGTCACTCTGACGAATGAACATGTCCTTAGTTGATTAAACGATGACTGCTAATGACTCCAGAGAATTTTGATGCCCTGTCTGTGGGCTTGCGTTCAGTATTCAAACATGTTCTTTTTTCAGCTCCAAGTACCAGCATTCCTCCAAGAAGGAGGACACAGCTTCCTTTAAAAGGGCATGGCATTCAATGTGCTGTATAGCTCCCACACCTGCAGCACTTTGTCTTCTCCTCACCAGAGTCAGGCAGTTATAAATGAACCATTTCCTTTTAATCTTCGGCTCATTTCTGGAGACGGGCAAAACGCCACAGAGGAGCAGCCAATGCTAGGAGTTCAGTAAAAATGATTGCAGGCAAGGAATGTGTAGACTTAAAGAGGTGCTAGACAACAGTTTGATATTTGGGGTGAAAAACTTCACCCTCTTTATTCGTGCACTGTTTGCTCACTTGCTACTTCAAGCCTCCTTGTTGGCTTGAACTCAGTGTAATGGAATAAACCCTCAAATAAAAGCTATATTACAACTATTCTGTTAAAAATTGCAACAAACAAAATCTTAAAATGCAAAAAATTCACAAGACATTTGTGTTAGGAAAAACTGAAAAGGAATCTGAATTAAATTTCAACAGTAAAATATCCAATATCTTAAAGTGGAACCACAACTGGTATGTCAGCACTTAAAACTTTAAAGATAAAAAACATAAGTAATAATGGCTGCAGAAAAAAACTCTAGTTTTTTTTTCTTTTGGGGGGGATCATATGTGGGTTATGTGAAAGATATATCTGACTGATTTAAATAAGCATGAGTAGCAGAAATATACAGTTGCAATTAACAGGTGAAATGCCAAAGTACTATTAAAGAAGTGTCTTTGAAATATGTGGAGGGTAATGGTTAGCATATTGCTGATAATGATAAACCTAAAATGATTTAACTGATGCACAGCATGTGGCTGACTTTCACAAGATATCTCAGGTATATCTACTGAAATAACAGCTATGTGCAATAATAGCTATTTACTGTGGTTTTAATATGGTACATGACCACAATATGTTGTGTGTTATTTAAATCATATGATGCTTACCAATGATTATTTATGATATTCAATAATACCACATGGACTGTCACACATATCATGGATTATAAATACTTCATGTGGTTACTGTAGGGGGAAATGCCTACGATTAGAGGGGGGTACCACTTACGCGTAAGGAATATCCTTACATGAGGTACCAATTATGTAGGGGATAATTAAATTGAACACATGGAGGCTCCATACAGAATATGGCGCCTACCATAGTGGTTAAAATAAAAGATCAGTCTCAATTTGTGTACCTACCGTACTGTGTCATTTTTTGTGTAGTACGTTAAAAAAGTCTGTTTGCATTATGAAGATACAGTTCATGTAAAGCATTACATTATTGGTATTTTAGCAGACACTCTTATCCAGAGCAATTTACATCAGTTACCTATCTTTTTTTTTTTTTTTTTTTTTTAAACATTGTTATCCATTTACAGCCTACAGCTGGACATTTACTGAAGTAACTGTGGGTTAAGTACCTTGCCCAAGGGTACACCAGCAGTGGCCCAGTGGGGATTCAAACCAGCAACCTTTCAGTCACAAATCCTGCTCCTTAACCACTATGCTACACTGCTGTCCACTGTGAGCAATATGAATACTATGAAAGCATTTTTACATATATATATAAACACAATTAAGTGCAACAATTTAAGTTTATATTTTATGTTTAAGTGTAGATAATTAGAAAGGAACACAGCCAGCCAGGGTGGCACTCTTGATTCTTAATCTAGTGTTAGTTGTAGGAGCAATGACAACAGTGTGGCATAGGGGTAATGAGTGGGGCTCATAACCATAAGGTTGCTGGTTTGATTCCCTGCTAGGGCACTCCCGTTGTATACCCATGGAATTTAACCCAAATTTAGTAAATTTTAGTAAATATCAAGCTGTATGAATGGATAATATGTAAGACTGCAGGTTGCTCTGCATAAGAGCATCTGCTAAGTGACGGTAATGTAATGTAAATGGATTCTATGATAATGCTGCCATGTGAAGGATCTACAGAAAAGATCTACTTTCAAATTAACAAATGCAACTGGGCTGCCTTGTGAGGTCTGTACAAATTGCTTGGACACACCTGATCAGTCCCAAGCACAATCAGACAGGAATGTGGAGTAGTCTTGCCAGTTTCAGTAAATCCTGAGAGGGCCCTCTGTGGTATTGTCTTGCCTTATGTAAACACTCGCATGCGGCCCTCTTGGATCACAGATGCCTTGATCCAGAGAAATGGCACAGACACAAACGAAGGTGCATTTTGAAAAGTTCTCCTCTCACTGCAGTTATAAGCAAAGGCAGAGATGGGGGCGGCGGGGGGGTAAGGGTCTGGAGTAATGGCAGACCACATTAGCCTCAGCAAGGCAGCCAAGCTCGCGCCGCTGCCACGGATATCATTACACCCTCTTCCAACAGGTGCCGGGATGAATGGTTTATTTAAAGTAAACACCGCGAGATTAATGGCACGAAATGGCACATGAAACACAGCGTTGGATTAATGGGGGACCCTGCGAACGGGCGTTATTAGCAGCAGCATCGTCTCCTGTTCTCCTGTCTCTCTCGTTTTCTGTATTGAAAAAAGAGCGCGAGCGCACGCTCTCCGAGTCCCCGCCGCGCGCGCGTTTGACTCTCTAGGGCGATCGATCTGTGAAAAATGGCAATCCGGCGCAAATCATCCGTGGTGTCTGCTCTGTGCAAGCGACCTTTGAGACCATGATATCAAACAAAGAGTGCATATTGTATGAATGATGATGTCCTAACGTTCATCTGATCTCTGAACCTTGCCATTTTAGTACATTTATGGTATGACATACTAATCTGTGCAAGGAAAGCAGTTATATGTAGGCCTACGCAGTCTTGAATGCAAGAGTTGTAACGTTGTTCATTTTGCGAAGCCAGCAATGAGATTACATTAGATGATGACGATTCTTATGGCCTATAATCGTCTATGCGATTATACACACCATACATACATAAACAGGCCCGTCGCGATGGGGGTGCTTAGGGGTGCATTGCACCCCCAGCCCAGTTGTCTCCTTATATCCCGATGTCTGCGCAGTATTAATTGCGTTTTTTAAGATATGACTTTTTGTGCCCCTCCCGTGGATTGCAATTGCACCCCTCTCTATTTTCTCCTGGCGCCGAGCCTGCATAGGCTATATATAAGGTCTTATTTCTCTGGATACTCTCATTCGTAAGACTCAGGCACTGTTAATATAATATAATATAATATAATATAATATAATATAATATAATATAATATAATATAATATAATATAATATAATATAATTAATACATTACACATTTAAAGCTGCAATGGGATTTTGCTGTTTGTTAATCATCACTTTTTGTATCCTTTAAAAATATGAATCTGTTTCTTCAACCACATAAGCATGTCCAGCACGTCTTTGATTTCAGGCTGGCTTACAGAACAGCTACAGCAACGGTACACCAGTCTGTTGCTGTTGAGTTCTTCCCGTCAGGTCATGAACGTGGGAAAACATGTTTTGTGGCTTTGTTTAATCCATCACGTACACAGCATTTTATGTACAGAACGTACGATCCCTAATACAGTGCAATGACTCAGTCAGGTGTGTGCGGCCGTGTTTACCCAGCCCTGTTTGACCAGGATGTTGCAGTCCCCTAACTGGGATGATTTGGGGAAGAGGTATCATTGCTGACAAATGAGGCATAACTAGGCTAAATCTATTTGAGCAACCGGGGGGTCGATTTTATGACAGAACATTAAACGATGTTGTAAGCGCCACAGGTGTACTGTATTCGGTCAATGTACTGTACAAGTCTTTTGTGTCCCTCCTAGCATGCGCTAATTCACACATCACCAGCCTGGGCACAGCGTCGCGTCTTTAGTCATCATCATCATCAAGTCATAATGAAGGTGACAGTTAACGTATGCTTCTGATCTGTTGCTCATCATAATACGTACTTCGGAGCAGCTGTGCCGGTCAGATTCAGTTTAAAGGCATAGTAAAACGGTGCCACTAAATGATAGCCCGCTGACTGTTTGAAACATTTTCGTTTGATTACAAGGCGAAATTTCAAAACACGTCTTCGTCTGCCTGTGTAATAATACGAGGCCCCTTCAGTTCCTCCGATGAAGAAGGTAATTTAGCACATTACGGCAAATGCTGAATGCTAATAAGGTTGTTGAGGTTGCCAGGATACTAACGACATTAAATTAAAAGGCAATACTTCGGATGTTGTGGGGAAGACTGACGGCTGTTGAGTTTTGCATTGGCATACTCATTTTATGCTCGGTATAAACAAGTGGACTTTCTTTGATATCTAATAACGCTGAAGTCCTTCTCTTGAGAACTCAAAACTGAATTAGTTCAAACTTTCCCGTTTGTAGACTCAGATATCAAGGGCAGCTTTTTTTTTTTTTTTTTTTTTACAATTTATCTTAAGCGTTTTTAAACGATTATAAGTACAGACGTTTTTACTTTTTGGTAAATATCTTCAGAAGCGCAAAGATATGACAGCCAACCAAAAATGTCACCATGCGAAAACAGATAAGACAGGGCGCCATATATTTACTCTGAACTATCTGGTACTGTGATTGCATCATTTGCTATAGCTTTGTCAGTGTTGTTACAAAAGATTGTGAGATAAACTTTTCAGAAAAATGCAAAGCTATAAATCACTTTGAAATCCCCTGGATAAAACATTTTTTTTAAACTAAATTAATTTCATGTCATATGTTTTTGTGATTACCATTTTTTAATTCTGATGTGATTCGGAGCTTCTGCATAACTAAGAGAGATGCAGTCTGGGAATGCATTTGACAAACAGAATGCAATCAGTGGATAACAGGCACAATTTCCTCCCTCTGCTTTCCGTGTCACATTAAGTTTGTGATAAGCAGTTTAATTAAATCGGTAAAGGGAGCACTTGACCCACCTGCAATGCATAGACATGCTACTCAGATATGTAGCGAGCACAATCAGTACATCCAAAGCAAGTTTTGGTTTTTTTCTGGGTTGAAATAAAATTCTCCATTTTCCAAATCATTCACCACCCTTAATGATCCACATTTCTCACTGGCAACCACAAGCCAACCACATTTACATACTTCAACCTTCACGGAACCAATGCATCTTTCCTCCAGTATGGGTACCTCTGAAATCAATAATGCAACACAAAACCCAGTCAGGAAGGGATCTTTATACTGTTTGGTGTACAGTGCCTTCTGAATGTGTATACTGCAGTTTTGGGTTTGCAAAGTGAAACTCAAATCAAGCTTTTGGTCACTGAAAAATGAGTTTTCCGCAAGGCTAGGTACATTAATGGTGTTTAGAAACAAAGAGCACTGTGGGGCTATTCCATGGAAAAGGACTCAAGAGAACCAAAATGTGAAGTGTATAGGGGCATATCAAATTGGGTACCAAATGAAAGTGAAGAGTCCCTAGTTTTAGGAAATTAAGACATGTATACATTTCCCATCTTAAAAAATAGGAAATGGTGAAATGTATTTTTGAGTTTCCAAGGCAGATTGATGTTTCTTGTGTTTTGTGAGTTTTATAAATGATCCTTTCAGTGTTTATTTCCACGTAAGAGAAGACATTATTACCTTGATGGCAGCTTATACTACATACTTCTACCTTTATATACTTATTCAGGGCATATCATCATTCACAGGATTGCATTCTTTATAATCCTTGACAATGACAATCCTTAGTTATGCATATATATGCATTTCATTACCATCATTCAGTTACCGGATGTTAGTCCACATTTCTTACTGTAGTTTAACAACCAATAGAGATTTTTTCAAACTCCAGGTATCATAACTGACAAACCATTCTTTCTGTAAACATCATAATTCAGAGGTGATATTTAACAGAATTCTTTGAACACATGGTTATTATGAAAAACTGAGGGAGATTTTTCAGACGTTCTGTTACCAGACTTTCCATCTGCACAGCTCTTTAAGTGCGCTTTTGGTAAAATGTTGAGTAGAAATTGTTAAAAATAGTACATAGAGCTCTGTGTTTTTTCTACTTTGTAATCAACGGTTTTGGTTTGGCATACATTTTGAAGTTAAAGCTGAGTGTCAGCACAATCCCGCAGCCCTGTGCCAAAAGCTGTAAGGTAGACCTTCTTGCAAACAAAAATACTGTGTTTACTTTGCCCTTATGTGCTCCGAAGCCATGTATCAATTATTTCATTTTATATTTTAGGTTGTATGGTTGGGAAGACCTGGTTAAGAAAGACATATCAAATGACATTTGTGCAATCACCTCAGGCTTGGAATAACAGTCGCATTAAGCATATATTCTTTCTTTCTGACAGTGTACTTGCTGACTCTAACATTTTTATGTTTATTATTCTACATTAATGGAATGCTGACAGATGCCATCTGAGAAGTAGCAGCGCCTGACTTGCAAGACTGGGGTTGCTTTGGAGTAGGTGTCAGTAATTATTCATAGAAGGTGCTAACAAATTTTGGAAAATAAATAAGAGGCCTCCTTAAGACAGATGGGATGCAGTCAGCTTGTGGCTAGCATTTCTCTATTGTTGAAAGGCACGGTTCAATAGGCTACACACACTGTCAACAGCAAGCTCCATCAAATATTTGTTCAGCAGCCAGATCACAGAAAACTCATTACATTACATTATTATCATTTGTCTGACGGTCTTATCCAAAGTGACTTACATAGGTTACAATTTTTACATGTTATCCATTTACACTGCAGGATATTTACAGAGGCAATTTTGGGTTAAGTATCTTGCGCAACAGGACAGAAGCAGTGTCCCAGTGGGGAATCAAACCAGCAACTTTTCAGTTACGAGCTCTGCTCCTTACTGCTGTGCTACACTGCTGCCAGAACTTATTCTTACTTACAGAATTTGCCACAGAAAACTTATCATGTGGATTTACTAATGCAAACTATTCAGATCTCTCAAACACTGACAAGCTCCATAAAAACTATGGCATTTAGTGGAAAACCAAATCATGCAATCTTCACTACAGAAAACATTGCCTGTTGACTGTGAATTACTAATCATGAACACTATGCCGCTCCATCGGATACAATCATTATCACAAAAAAATTAACATCTGCAGACTAAATTAGGTTTTGTATGCTGGAAAAGAGCTTGTTTGCCAAAAGTGAACGCACCAAAACACACCAAACTCATCCCCACACTGCCCCAGAAATGCTTAGCGCATAAATGCTGGCTGCTAAACAATGATGCTGACTTCCTGATAGGTCTACTCACACATCAGGCATTGATATGGTCATTTAGACCTGCAAAGAAACAAGACTGATCTGCTCACCACTCACAGAAGAACAATTTGCCAGTTGTTATTTGCAGTAAAGCAGTCAGTAACAATGACAATATCCAGTTCTTTTCAACAAAGGTTTCATTAAGTTTAGTGTGACATATTTATTTTGTATTTTTAGGATTTACAAACATTCAGTTTTATACCAAACTACTCTTGGGGATGCTATGGAGTCTTTTTCAGGGGTAGCTATAGCGCCCCCTAGTCCCCTGCAACCTCTGCATTTGAGTAAGTAGTGGTACCAGCTAAAAATCGATGGTGACTACACTTTGCAACTGTGGTCAAGAATCCAGACTGAGTACTGTTATGTGGTCCAATCACCCTTCCTTTAGCCTCACCAGCTCAGGAGCTCGAACAGGACAATGATCTAAGCTTAACTCCCTGAGTTAGCCTCACTTGAGGCCTTATTATGCCCTGTAAAGAACTTAAGTTAAAAGTAGACGGGCCATTAACACGAGTTTCTCTGAGCCAGATTGATTATTCGTGTGCATGAATGATTTTGTTCTTATAGTGTGCATACGATCAATCTGTGTTTGGACACAGCAGATGGCACACTTGGCACACAGCAAAGAAGGTGTGCAAGATTACGTTGATAATTTGTGTCCTCCTCAGTATGGCATTCATTTGCCACCAGATGAACAGGAATAAATGGGACCCTACGCCCGAATCAATCCAGAGAACAGGGCTATGGTTCAGACTCACATAGAATTATCAGAGTGTCAAGGTATGGATTAAATGTGGGAGTAGACTTTACATATCTAAACTGGAGTGCACCTTTTTACCTCCGGGATGTATCTGTAAAGTCTATAGCTGCAACTCAGAAGTCAGAATGTTCTAATATAGGATTGTCTGACCGTTTATTTATGCTAATTATAGACAACATTTACAAATGTATCTGATTTAAGAACAGCTGGGATTCATTGTCATATGAACAAGGGCAAGAACAAAATTGGGTGTTTCCACACGTTTCATGAATCCAGTGTGACTTACAGTTACATTTACATTTAGTCATTTGGCAGAATGTCTTATCCAGAGAGACTTACAAAAGTGTATTCAATAGAGTTTGGCAATTAGCTGCACAGAACATTAGCTGCACTAAAACATTAGTGACATCATCGAAATGTAGTGCTGTTTTGGGAAACAATGCCACAATGGGACTGAGTGCTGTCAAAAGATGTGCTTGAATGCCGGGATGTGATTTGGACATAGGCTGTCAAGAATGAAAGACAGCATTGGTAGTGATGAAGATATTGCAGTGTGTACACATAGTTGTAACAATGCCTCTACAGTTGCAAGTGAAGAAATAACTCATTCAGAGCAGGCTGTAGGTGAGAGGTTAAACATGCGTCTTTGGAATATGACCACTGGTGTGGAAGCAGGTGTGCCAGGCCCATTTGTGTGAAAAGGAAACAAAGCAGTGGTCAGAAAGTTGAAATGGGGTCATGTTGAGCACCTCATGGTGCAGTTTCTAATGAATGCGAGATCCAGGTGGTTGCCAGCTTTGTGTATACAGGAGGAATGTTCCATTTTGAAGCGGAATGTGTGAAGCAGTGGTAAGAGGTGATCAAACTGATGGTTATGTAAATAGACATTGAAATCCCAAAAAAGCATCAGAGGAGAATCTTCTCCTGGGATACAGATTTTTTTCATACAAACTTTTACCAACAGCAAAATACATTTGTTTGTATGAACCACCTAATGAATGGGGGGCTCTGAGTCTGGATTCCAACAGCGGGTGAGGGCCCTATGCATGCTTACTGCTTGTAAAGCAGTTCTGTTGGATATCAAGATAGAATATACAGTATGGATTTTGTGAATTTTGATGCATTTCTTATTTGTGTAATTTCATAGGTACAGGCACAAGGTTAGCAGTGAAAGACTCAGCTCAGTGCTCAGCTGAGTTTGTGCTTCTAACCAATCAGAAAGAGAGGCTCCACTGAATAAGCCCCACCAATAAAAGGGGAAGTCCCCAAACAAGTGAATATGAATACAGTGAAAAACATTTTTTGTATGTATTCATGAACTACATGCAGTTCTTTATTAAGACATGACATATTTTAAAATTGTGTATATGCAGTCATTTGTTTTGCTTTACTTTACACTGTTTTTCAGTGTAATACTGCAAAAAAAAATACTGCACCATATTTTCAGCAGGATGCAGCAGAATCAAAAACATACTTGTTTATTTTACCTTGTTTTCAACTCTTTTAGCAGAATAAATGTGCCATATGCCTATGGATTAATGCAGCAAAGCTCAACAGGACCAGCTGCTTGTAACAGAAAACTCCTACATTACTGATTAATAAACAAAACACCATCTGTGGGCACCTCAGAGTCCAGGTGTCAGGCTGTATTCCGTGTCTCCTAAAGCTCTGCCATTTCTCCATACCTGCATTGGTAATTGCAGCTGGATCATCTTGGTTATGGACCCGGTCTAGATTTACCTACCATCTGTGTTCATGCCCCCCCCATGCGCAAGTGGAAAGGAATCTGACCGACAGGGCAGAGCCTGTACCCTGATTGGCTGAGAGCAGATTCCCAAAGCTTAGCAGCGTCCTCTGGGTGCAAAGCATGGGCAAAAATGTCCCTCTTCTCGCTTTCTCTGGAATGTAGCATATGCATGCTTTGTAAGAAGATGGGGTCTTGCCTTTATGACAGGCAAATCATTTCAATAACCTTTTCAAGCGGACAAACACGACGGTAGCTTGGCAATTACTGACACTGAAAAAGACAGTAGCTATTAATGCTGAATAATAAATGAATATATACATAAATAAAGAGGGGCATCAGCTATTTCAAGTGTCAACAATCTCTTTCAAGTGCAAAATACATATAATGGAAGGTGCAATTTGAGTCCTGTAAGGCTAGCACTATGGAATGGCAAAACATTCATCTCTGGAGCAATTTGAAGCCATATTCATGAAACTCTCTGAAAATATAATCATAACAGAAAATTGATTTTACAATGAAAAATCCAGATGATAATACTGGTATTGGTCTCCATGGCAACTTTCTGGACTTAGAGGACTTTCTCTTTTATTTTTAAGGTAAATTGTCTGAGATACAATTTTTGAGAGATTAAGTAAAAATAAAAATCCAGAATCTTAAATCTAAAGTGAACAGGCTCAAGGGTTTTTGTACTTTAAGAAAGCCAATACCAGACATCTTCTGTGTTCTTCTGTTTTAAGGAAGCAGTTAGAGGAGTACATCTTGAGTTTGATGTGAATACACAACACAGACATGACTCTCTTCAGCTGGAGTGTACCATCTCCACTCTAGCGTCTCAGTAAGCTAGAGTGCCAGTATTTTCCAAAAAAACTGTGCAACTGACAGGTGGCAGTCTCCTCTTCCAAATGAGGCCTGATGTATTCATAGGGTACATTCATAAGGCAGATCTTTTTCAGTCTGTGAACGACTAAAACGTACTTCTTTGTGTGTGTGTGTGTGTGTGTTGTGTGTGTGTGTAGGGGGGGGCACTCGTTCTCATACGTTATCTCATTTTCTCCAGCTATGTGAATGCATGTGCCAGCCCATAGGAAGGACAATAAGGACATTTTACGCAAGTGGTTCCCTCCTCTGTATTTTTAGCCCTGCTGCAATGCATAATGAATTGTCAGACTCAGCATGACCAGCAACGGCCAGCAAAATAGGGAAAGGAGTGTACACGTCATTTTCACCCTGACAGGTAATATCTTATCAGGCCTTTCACTTGCTCCAGAACAGCAACATGTGATAGCACGATTGAAGTGCAAAACAGCTGAGCCAGAACATTCAGAACCATACACGATTGGCTGTTTTTTACTCTGAGGTGTACAGCCAATTTGCTAAGAAAAATTTGGGCAGACCCTTAATACAGGTGCATTAATGATCTGGAGTGCATCCAGTGTTACACTTGTGCACCCGACACAAAATTACAGCACTGTTGGCCAACTCTATTATAGCTGTAGTACACCTTCTTGTTTAATACACACTCTTGTGCATTATCTGCCTAAATACATAGCAGTATTAACAGTTATTTTCCCTCATAATGGCAGCCACAGTTGCAAAAAACCTAGGTGTAACTTGGACAGCAACTTATCCTTCAAAGAGCATATTGCTGCCACAACCAGGATCTGCAGATTCCTGTTATTCAACATTAGGAAGATCAGACCTTATATCTCCGAATACTCAGCCCAAGTGGTGATCCAGTCCCTCATCCTGTCACGTCTGGACTACTGCAACTCGCTGCTTGCTGGCCTCCCCGCATATGGCATCCGACCGCTGCAGCTCATCCAGAACGCAGCAGCCCGATTGACGTTCAACCCCCCCCAATCAGGCCCATGTGACACCTCTCCTTGAGTCCCTCCATTGGCTACCGGTTGCAGCGAGGATCAAGTTCAAGACCTTGTCGGATCAGCCCCCCAATACATACAGGACATGATAAAATCCTACAAGCTTGCAAAAATGCTGCGCTCTGCTACCTCGGGTCGCCTCCATGTCCCGAAATACAAGGGCAGCATCTCTCGAATCCGCCTCTTCCCAGTGCTGGCTCCACTGAGCTTCCTGTCAAGATTTGGACAACAGACTCCCTGGACACCTTCAAGAAAAAACTTAAAACTCATCAGTTCAAGCTGTATCTGTAGCCTACCTTCCCCCCTATGTATGTCTATCTATCCTATTGATTGCTATGTTCAAGAAAAAAAAAAAACTCCACACTAGCCTAGCACTTAACTTTGTATCTTACTGACCTCTTGTAATACCTTACAATGTCTACTCTTAGCATAGTGATGCACTTATTTGTAAATCACTCTTGGTAAGAGCGTCTGCTAAATGATGTAATGTAATGTAATGTAATTCCAAAATGACTTCTCCAAAAAAGGTATTTGCTGTTTTTTCCTCATTTTCATCAGAAAAACTCCTCTGACTCTGTCATAACCTGCACCCTGTGGAGAGTGTATGTTAAGATCATTTTGAGGCAGAACCAAGCTTGACAGTAGAATATGTGCCTTCGTAGACATGCCTAGGAAGCCGTTAATAACACATGATGTCGGCCATGAGTGGAAATGGTTAAACAAATTCAAAAGTACTCCAGGAGGGTGAGCAAAATGACAAAAATGATTTCATCATTTCATAAAATAATGCAGAATACCATGGGTGGCCTTCTGACTGCTATCCTTGTTGCCGCAGTATCATAGTGTGCTCTTGAAATTGATCACGCCTTGAAACAACACATTATTCAACCACTCAACAGCAACAGAAATCACACTCAAGTTTCAAACACTGACATGTTTGGGCAGAGAATGTTTGTTTTTGATGCAAGAAAATAATGTGCCAATCCCATTTGTGCAAAAGTAGCCTTTATTTGTAGGATTTTTGCATATTTCCAGTCTAGCATACATTCACCGTGTGATCATCTCTTGTTACAACTGTAGTTGGGGGGGGGGAGTTATCATATAATTATAATTGGCTTATACCTATGCCATTACAGCAGAGCACAACCATGATTTGAAAGCAGCATAACAATTTGATGAACCAAGTCAGGGAGTGAATTTCATATTTTTTGGGAGGTTGAGGCCCACGCAGGTCATGCATCATACCTTTCATGAAGGGCCACGTTTTGGGAGGGGGGACAAAAATCAAATGGTTCCAAATGAATTCCATGATAAGGTGGCTGTAAGTACCAAAGCTATTAAACCCATGCAAAAAGCATTGTACCAGCACTTGGGCCCCAGCAACTTTCTCCTGCATTCTTACATACAGAGGGAGCCATTCAATGTAACCACTACAGCAATGAAGTACATCAAGTAACCATTGAAGCATCAAGCAACAATTCAGTAATGTATGCAGCACATATTTTACTGTTGATGAACCATCAACAATATTTTCAAGTCAACTTCTATATGTATAATTTCTATATGTATTATAGAAATTTTTATATTCTATATTTGTATAGCGCTTTTTACAAAGGGGATTTTGTCACAAAGCAGCCTTACAGAGATCCTGGGCCTGAACCTTCAAGAGCCAGCCTCTTTAAGTTTTACCAACTGCTTAACTTGTGATAACATGAAGATCAGAATATATGAAGGAGTAAGGGGAAGGCCAGGTTACATGTGGGCCTGCAAAGTGTCTGTTAATATCTAGCATTAAGAGCACTGAGTACTGGACGTCATGAGATCTCATGCGCCCTTTCTTGCATTGGTACATAGCTGTTTTGGTCAGTACTGTTAATCTCTAAATTTATTTTGAAAATATCTATGAGAGCGCCGATGTACTGCACTGTAAAGATTTGAAAAATACTGGACCTGACTCAAAAACTCAAACATATGTGTACATATGTCCTTAAACTCAAGCTCAATCGATTCACTTCAACAGTTTCAGCTACCATTAGAGTGCCCTCACTACCTTGGATCCCTGTGTGGTACATTATGCGCATATCACTTACAGATTGCATATTACTGCCTGTTCTGAACTATTGCCTCATATTTCTAATGATGCTGACCTCGGCGAAGACGCTCCCCTTACAAATGAATGAAATGCTTCCTTGTCCCATTAATACTCAATGGTCTGTGTAAATCCGGGGAGATGATTCCGCTGTTGTCGGGAATGCGTCATTAAGTGTTTTCCATTCTGGTATAATTGGATGATTCATGCTGGCCTAGCCTCTAATAGATTTATTTTTCTCTTTTGTTTCAGTGTCCATTGTTGCTCTTTTTTGTGGCCAAAACGAGTTCAGGCTTTTAATGCACTGAACAAACAAAACCGGAGTGGCCTCAATGAACAGGTAGCAGCAGAGGGATATCTGAGGTACAAAGCACTGAGTGAGATAAATAATCTTAAAAGCTCCCCGGCTGCATAGCCTCTCAGACCTGGGTGAGAATCGGTGCGTGCGGCTGTGCGTTTGCAGGGGCAGAGGGGACTGATTGCGTGCAAACTCCTGCTGCCCAGAGAGGCCGTTTCTGTCATAATGAAGCCAGAACAAAAAGAGGGGGGGGAGCTGGGAAAAAGGAGAAGGAATGGGGGGTGGAGAGGGGAGGAGGCAGCAAAATGGAGGGGGGCAATGAGAGAGAGGGCAGGGGCTTTCCCTGGACCTTCTCCTGAGCAAACATCTTCAGTCTGGTCTGAGAAAGGCCTGCCTCTGTCCGCAGAGGCCACTGTTGAGGAATGATTCACACACCCACACCCCGCCCCCGTCCACAGGGGGCTAAACACGCCCTCTTTCAGCTACCGTTGCTTCACGACGAGCAGGGCGGCAACCCCGTCCCCCCAGCGCACGATCTCTGTGATAAAACGCCTCTGGCTCCTCGCCACCGCAGATTAGGCCCTCTGAAGATGCTCCATCTCTCTGTTGCCTGTTTATGTATCCGTTGGCTTTTATGATGGATTACCATCTCCCTCGTTTCTTCAGACCGCGAGAGGGTATAGGCATTTTATTTCGAGGTTTCATTTTTCGCTACTGCCCTCCTGTATCAAAGGGCCTGTTGTGCGTGTGAACATCCTTTTGTTTTTTTCCCCGTGTATCTCTGCCCATGGTGGTTTATTATCTACACAACAGTGTGGGGCAGAGTGTCAAAAAAACCACAAATGCAAAAAAAAATTAGCATAAAGCTATATCAGTATGTGACTTGCATTTCAGTTGCTTAGCCAGCTAAAAACAGGAAATTCAGCCCTTTGCGAATGTGATTCAGCATCAAAGAGAAATTCAAAATCTGCAGGGGTGACATACCACCAAAATTCTCTATTAATATTTAGCATAAGGGATCAAAAAAGCTAGTATTGTTCACAGGACTTTCTGATGTAATCTGAAGGACCCTTTATCCTGGCTCCTGTAAGCCATGCTGGTAAAAGTGCATATGTTTACATATTTCATATTTCAAGTGCAGCTTCCCAGTTACCCAGATGTTACCAAAGCTGGAGGGTCAGCAGATGCATGAAGAGGTCTGCCAAAAACATCAGGATGCTTGCTTTGCAAGGCCCTTGGGATTTCATGTGAACAAACCAACTACTGTAGAACTCTCTGATCAAGCTCCATGTTGGGTGGCTGAATACAGGCAAATGTTACACTTTACAGATAAGTCCCAGATAGACAAACTACTTAGGTCAACAGTGCATTAGAAATAACTGCCATGTATATTGCCAAGTATGGCATGCTCAGTGTATTTCTTAAACAAAATGTCTCTGTATAAATGAAAAAAGCAAGTATAAAAGAAAATAAATACATCTAAATAAATATTGTCTAAAGGTGATCGCCGTTTTTCATTGCTTTCATTGCTTTTTTGCCCCCCTTGATTCTCTTTGCATTTCTTTACGCTTTCATTTCCAAGCACCCTGGTGATTGTCCACATAAAAAAGTGATTTACATGCTGTGAGACTGAGAAACCACAGAGCTCACACTGTAATTTTTTCCATTAAGATGAGCTGTTTCTGAGCTATCCTCCCATACACACACCCTGTGAGCGGAAAATAACTGTCAAGTGATTACTGCCATAACACGCAGAGGCATTCTAAAAAGCGACCCTTTCTGACTGATCATCTCTACCGATTCATCGTTTGCATGTCAATTTATTTACAGTTTGAGAAACTGTACTGGCTTCATTTTTTCATTGTTGTTTGTTTGTTTAGTTTTTTTCTCCTGACAGCTCCAAGGATGTGTCCTCTTGTATCGAAAACATATGGCTTATTTTCTTTTCGTACATTAGGGATACATATATTATAAATGTAGCATTTCCCGCTGGGAGAGGGAAGGTGGCTGTACCAAGACGAGGATGTTCAGAGGAGCACGGAAGAGTCTATAAATCTACTTTGGGGTTTGGAAAAAAAAAATACTCGCACTCTCTCACTTTCACCACAGAAACACCTCCGCCTTACTGTCAGGCTGCAGAAGAATATTGATCAACACAGAGATGCACAGCGGCCGTGAACCCCAGCGGAGTCCGGAACAGAACTCTTCCTGTCTGACCTTTGCTGCATTTCAATGATCTGAATACATCAACATGGTCAAAATCAGAATATATCAGGTGCCAGGTGCTTGCATCTTTGTTGTTGTTTGCTTGTTTTTTTAAAGGCATACTAGCTAGATTAGGTCTTTTTAAAGCTCCAGAAGTGGTTTCTGAACATGTCTACTGTAGCCTGTATGTTTATGTGACACCCTTTAAGTGCATACTTTTAAGTTTTGTGAGCAACACACGGTATGACCTGCAATAATTAGATGAACCGCTTTTATTTTTTGGATGGTAAACAAAAGTGTATCCTGTTTTTTTCTTCATACCCCAATGGCATGTCTCTTAGAAGATCTCATTAAGTTCACTGTCAAGTGAAGGTGAGGCCCTGGATACTTACATATTAAATGGATCCAAAACCCTTTTTCACTCTTTTTCCTAAAAAACTCTTCCGTTGACACTCAAAAGTGGTTTGAATTCATTTATATTTATGCCCATTAAAAGCATGCATTGAAAACAACCAGTACTGACTCAGTTAGTTGTAAGCTTGTACAGGGAAGGGAATCTAAAAACCACAGTAGCAGTTCCCTAAAGCATCTTGCCCTGTTGTGAAGTCCATGAGAGAGTCTCACGTGTAATACTAGTACTCTGCAAAGCCTTGTGTTGTGATTTTACCTAAAAATTATACGATCAACAAGTGATGGCAAAAAAGCATTAAATACCCTGATTATTTTCCAAAAGAAATGTGCCTCATATTCAGCTGCAAAAACCAGAATGCACCTTCTATTTGATGGTGTGAGATATCGTCCAAGGTGCTACCCTGGGGAGTGCCTCCCTTAGACTGTTTTATGTACACAATAGCCAGCTATTTTCTTTTGATTCTGCACAAATGTTCTGCTGCAGATACAGGCACATTCCTGCAGAGCTGTTGGCAGGTTACATAATTCAATTTTAAATAAATAAGGGCAGTTGTGCACGGTTTCCACATCCAACCTGTTGCTTCATTCAAATGTGACAATTTTCCACTGGATGGAAAATTCTATATTTAAACAAAAATGTTGATGGTTTCTCAAATTGGACAGTAAGAGAATAACTCCAAAGATAATACTGAACTGCAGGGAAAATGGCAAAAATATTATTACCATTGTTTTGGAGGCCCTGTTTTAAAAATGATTCATAAATAAAGAAAACAACAAGAATGGGTGCTATGAAAAAAAGAAAACCTAGGTCCATACACTGTTTTAGGCAGGGTGTCAATTGTACAAACAGCCCTTTCTTCCGCTCTGCATCTCCATGCAAGTTGTATTGATACACTCCCTCTATTAGAAACTGTAGATTACGCCATCAATAAAACAAGAGATGCCAGCATAAAGTGAGGGTGTTTTGGATGTCAAAAATGAACAGCAGTCATTTGCTCCAGCTTCAATGAGTTTACATGGTTGTTGTGTAAACATTGATAGATGTTTACACAAAGCTGAGATACTGACAAAACCTCTGTGTTCAATACAAAGGTCTTCTCTTTAACTCTGAAATCCAGTTTGAGAGCAGGTCATGTGACCAGGAGATTGCAGGTTCAAATCCCAGCTGGGATTCTGCAATCATTCTTTTGAGTAAGGTACTTGCCCTGAATGGCTTCAGTACGAATTATCTAACTGTATAAGTAAATAATGTGAAGAACTATAAGTTAGGTTACTGACTCTGGAAAAGGGCATTTACAATGCAAACGAATAAAAACAGATATAGAAAAAAGGCAGCTAACTCAGGGCCCCATACTCTATTTAGGCTGAAAAAGATATTTTGAAAAGATACATTACAGCATGAGGACAATACTGAGCAAATATTTCAGCTCAGCACTGCAGGCAGTGTGACATAACTAGAGAGTAACAGAGAAATCCATTTTGCAACAGCTTGATATAAAAGAAGCACTGTAAATCGAACAGATGATGCAGAGTGATTTGACACAGGTAATTTAGCATGGCGAAGCGCTGTCTCCAAACACAATACACGGGGGAAGAATGTTTTCTGTAAACAAAGGGACTCAATCACTCAGCACCCAGGCAGCCTAATACATATCACTGTGCTTAGCGATTGCTCATCTCCAGGCATTATCTGCTAACCAAGATAAAGAGCTTTTAATTATGTTGTTAATCAAGCAAATAGCTGGGTTATCAATGCAGAGTGGATTGGACTGAAATGCCGTGATATAGCACTCCTTAGCAGTGCCTAGCAGGATAGGGTTACTCACGTCTCTGAGTCTCAGCACTGCCCTCCTTTTTCAGAGAACACTCAAAAAGACAAGTGGATCTATTTAGTCCATGTGCAAATGTGTACACGATTATACAGCATCTAGGCTGTCTGTCATATGCTTCCTGAAGCTATCCGCTCATTAGACATTCCCCAAGCAAAGACCACAGAGATCTGGCACTTTTTCGATGCTGCTATGCAGCGCGGTCACGGACAGTTGCATAAAATGAGAGGTCTACGTGCTTGCCTCCACAGTTGCTGCTGTCTTATACAATGTGAAGAGCTGGGGAATCATTGGACCTGTCTGAACCATAATGACTTCCATTTTGGCTCATTCTGCACATGAGCACAAGCGTCTAGAGGTCAGGCTTAAATTGTGGGAAGGACCTCTGTTTGTTTTGGCAATAGTCTAACTTGCCAGCCTCTTAAATTGCTCTCTCCCCTGTGCCCTGCGCACTTAATGCATTCACCACTCTACCATTTGGGTGATTTCAGTCTTTGCAGTCAGGATAATGTCTCAGTTTACTGTTGATTCTGGGTGTCTACTAATTAGCATGCACCTATGGAAGGTACCTCTCTGTGCTAATGTCATAATCAGTTTCACCTATTTAACATGTCTGGAGGCCAGTCTAACAACATTATTTGTTTCAGCAGAAAAGCCTCTGCTCACACAAACACATACTAGGTGTCCCTCTCCTGAATATATGAATGTTTTTTGCTTAACTTTGACTAAATGAATATAAGCAAGAATAGCACTGTGAAGGGCAAAGGGCCATAGCGATTAGACTGAAACTGAACTCTGTGAACTAAAAATTCTGAACTTGATTGAATGCAGCTGTACTACATGTAAAATGCTAGCAAGAGCTGGACACAATTCCAAATTCATATGAGATATTTATTATTTGTTTATTTAAATATTTACAATTACAAAATATGACCCATCAAAAATACTTTGAATCCACTGCCAAAAACCATTTTTTTATTTGGATTGTTTATGAGAGGGGAGTGTAGTGACAGTGTGGATCGGGTTTTTCCAACCTGTGTGATTTGTGTGAGAACTCTAAACCACTGTATTTCCTCTTTGTTTTTCTCTTTTTTTAAAAGGCTTTGGACCTAGGGGGTCAAATTTTCTGCAGCTGATGCTGGGGTGGAGAACTCTCGTCTCAGAGTGAAAACAAATTAAATATGACAGTAGACTCTGTGGGCATTTCATCTCCAGGATATACAGCTTTTTACTGTAAGTATGTGGTGAAAATCTCAAAGCAGCCTCCTGCTTGGAGGAAAGCTCTGGCCCTCCTGTCCCTTGCATGGTGATTCTACATGTTATTTCATGTGTTGTGCTAAACAACAAAAAAGACTTCTGGTCTCACTCGAGTCAAAACATTTTTTTCCACTCTTAAAATGCCATTGGTTTGAAATGTGTTGTTTTTTGTCTAAAATGTACTGTGTCTCGTCTTACAAATTGCACTGCTTCACAAAAATGTCATCTCTTTCACAAAATTCAGGAATAAAACATGAGTTGTAGTGTTGAAGAAAGACATCAGGAGGAAACCTTACGGACTCAGCCTTGGGGATACCTTCAAATGTAAACATTGTTTCCTAATTTCTTTCCTTGACTAAAGGGCCCAGCTCCACAATGAGGGTAAAAAGGCTTCTGTAGTTTGAATTTTGCACAAGGGGGAAAAACTGGACTGTCTTTTAAAGCAGCAGTGTAGCATAGTGGTAAAGAGTAGGACTTGTAACCAAAAGGTTGCCAGTTCAATTTCCAGCTGGGGCACTGCTGGAGAGATAGAGAAAAGGCATTCCCCCCACCACTAAATTAGAAGCTCACATGCAATAAAGATTGAGGTAAAAGTGGAAAAAATTAATGAATCTGCATTAAAATTAAAGAAAGATGTTGATAAACAGCTGAGATTTTTTTTCAGAGAGATTCTGCATGTTCTTATAACAGATGTAGAGATGAAAAACTACTTTCCCTTGGAACTCACTGATTCTAGATACTAAATCAGAAGTAATAAGTAATTGTCCATCTATCCTGAGTCTCATTTCCAACCAATAAAAGTATCAAAATTGGAAATTTTTGAGTCATGAAAATGATGGGGTGTGTGATGATTTGCACTCAAATCACCAACTATATTGACATCATGAAAGGTTAATAGTGGTTTATAATGATTTAGAGTTGTAGGGTAATAAGGTTTAACAATAATTTGAAAATGTAGGTATATGAATATGCCAGCCTAAGGGTAAAGTGTTGACTCTGATATGACATTTAAATTTCAATTTTGTTTAAAAGACTGATTCTTTATCAATATTATTTTTTAATATTTCAGCTTTATTTTTTCCTTTATTTAACCAGGTAGGGTCAATTGAGAACCAATTCTCTATATCAATGACAACCTGGGGGAGGCATTATTAGACGGCCAGACTGAAAAATCTGATTGAGAATTCAGCCAGGACACCAGGGGAGCCCCTACTCTATTCAATAAGCGCCATGGCAACAGAGTCAGGACCTCAACTTAACATTTCATTCATAAGATGCCATCTTCCACAGCACAGCATCACTGTACTGGGGTATTGGTCCTGTAGGGTTCAGACAGAACTCACCCCCTACCAGTCTACCAACAAGAGGTTATACTAACCTAGCCCATCTTAGGCAGGACATGGGGTTGTATGGCTTCTGGTAGTTACTTATAGATACCATATACCATGAGGCAAGCATGTGTGTTATTTCAAGCTCGGATTCAGTCAGTCCATAAATAGTCCCTCTGTTTGTTTTTTGTCATATGTTTTTTGTGTGTGTTTTCTTATATATTCATCTGATCTTTTTCAAGTCACCTGATGTTATGATAGTTGCCACATTTGTCTCCCATCATCTTTGTAGGAGATGGTTGAAGTATCTCACAGTTATAGGAACCATAAAAACATCCAGGCAGGAGGAGGATTTCAGCTGGGAGAGTTGGATGGTCATGTGAAACCTGACCTGCTCATGCTGTTGTAGTCAGGTGCATTTCATTACAATGAATTGGCATTTAATGAAAAAAAAAACTCATTAATAACATCAGTCTAAAACACAACACTAGAGGCAAACCCTAGCAAGTCCATGTAGATTCTTAATGAACAGAGTTTGGACTGCTAGTTCTGAGGTTCATCACCAATATTACTTTTCAAAGAACTGTAGCCATAATATTCCCAACCTTTCACCATTACAAACATGCACTGTAGGAGAATTGGTAATGACCTTTTAACAAACTGGAAGGATGACACTTAAAAATGGCTATGCATGGCAGTGTAGCATAGTGGTTAAGGAGCAGGACGTGTAACCAAAAGGTTGCTGGTTTGATTCCCCACAAGGCCACTGCTGCTGTACCCTTTAGGTAAGGTACTTTACCCACAGTTGCTTCAGTAAATAGCCAGCTGTATAAAGGGATAACATTGTAAAAACCTGTAATTGATGTAAGTTGCTCTGGATGGGAGTGATTGCTAAATGCCAATAATGTAATGTAGTTTATCTTTAGCTAGCTGTGTTTCTAGCTAATTACTCCATCCCCTCCTTCAGAGTTGATTGAGATATGATGAAAAACCATGACATAAGGCCCACTATTTGCTCATAGCTACCTGGAGGAGGGAGTGGTGTGGTCCCAAAGGGCAGGGCAAAATGCGCCTCTCAAAATTTGTATCTGTGCACTGTTTACAAAGCAGTTCCTAATGCACTATTGGGCTTGTTTTAGAGTAAGTGCCGCCCCTACACAATCTCGCAAAAAAAAAAAAAAAAAAAGAATAGAGAGGTTGTTTTGGAAACAGCGCACACAGCAATCATGATTTGTTTGGTAGATACAGTGAATTCTGTTGGAGAAGATGGCTCAGTTTTCTAAGATATACTTACAAAAGAAGCAGGAGGGTGTCTTTATATTTACAGAGTTGGAGTGGCAGTAATATTGTGGGTAGTTGGTGCGGACATGTTTCAATCTTTGAAATGTTTATTATAAGGTATCTTTGTTAAATATATTACCTGAGGCTAGCCCCCTCTTTTTAGAAAATATTAAAACATTTTTGTTGTTGAGCTGGCGCTACCAACATACTGTAGTAAAGTCCATCTTTGACCCTTTGCCTCTTTTACCTCTTTCTACATTCTTAAACTTCACTCCACATTTTGAAACTAAACACTTATGAAGAAGACAAAAAAGCCATGTTAATTTACATCCATAGCCTTTGCATGAAAAGAGTGCAATTTTTCAGTTTGCTTGAAATACACACTGTGGCAGAATGGAGTTTCATTTTTTTGTTGTTGTTTTCTCATCGCCACAACCTAAAGTGAAACATTTTTCTGTGGTTTAATTAAAAAAAGAGAAAGGGGGATTATAAATGAAACAACCTGAGGTTCTCATCAAGGGCATTGTGGTGATGCACCTCATTTTTCACCCTGCTGCCATAAGGCCTGCAATGAGCACTGTCTCCAGGAAATATTAATAGGGGAAGTGGCATCCGCCAAAGAATATATTAAAATCAAACAAAGGCTGGGGAATTGCACTAAGAGGAAAAACAAACATTGAGACGGGGAGACGGGGCTCTCCCTTGAAAGGATATTGTAGCTGTGGTCATATGTCACTTATCCACATTTGCAGAATGGAATTATGGGTAGCACAGCGGACACTCAGCATTATCTGTGCTCCATGGTGTTGAAGAGGAAGTGTCTCAGGTCAAAATGGTTCTAATCAGGCATGTGGGTTATCTTAAAGAGTAATTTACACAACGTCTTCAACAGTTTAGTCATTATTCAGGGGGTACAACTACAGGGAGTTACCATTTAAAAATAATTTAAGAATTATCACATCTTGAAATGTGAACCTTATGGAATAGAAAGGAGATGCGTTTGTAGTTACAGTATATTCCAATGAGGGTGAAGGTTGGGGGGGAATTGTCATGGTCATCCTTGCTAGTTTTGTGGTTTGTCCCTCAGCAGATTTCCATTCTGCATGTGCAGAAATCCTTGTTGTGTGTGCACACTACCTTTCAATTTCAGGAAAGGCGCATACACAGACAAGCTACTTGCCTTAAATGAAAACTTACCGTTGTTCATTCCGCATAGTAGTCAAAAAAACTTTTGCAATGGTATGTCATTATTTTAATTAATACATGGAGTCTATTTGCACATCTTTCAGCTGTACCCTGACCCTTTCTTCTATTTACAACATGCACTGTACTGCCCATTGGACAAAGACAACACAGCCTCTGTGCAAATTGACTTGTCTTTATTGTGGGGCCAGCAGAGTGAGAGCTAGTTCAACAAGCCTGACATCCTTGCTTGGCGGGGCGTATCACAATACGTGGAAATCTAAATGAACCATTGGACAAAGGGAGAGAATAGCGTCTGTTTAGTGCATGCTTAGGTGACCAGAATTTTTTTAGAACTGATCAAATTCACTGGACCGTGGCTGTGTTCCTGGTGTATGCACTGCATCTCAAAGCATGACACACATTTTGTCTGCAGCAGGAAAAGTACAGTATCCTTACACTTTAACCATAGCCCTATGTTTGACTACTGGGTTGGTGCTACTTCTAATCTCCCCTTGATTAAAAAAAAATGTATAATCAAATAACATTCTGCAAGATCAGGAGATTAGAATAGATCTCTAAGTTACCTATTACTGCCTCCAGCCAGACTTGCCTTTGTTTTCCAAGAAGAGGAAAAAATCTTACATTATTAAATTAGATTAACGATTATTATATTATACAATAGCCATTTATCATAGCCCTGCATATTGTTATGCTTGTTTTGGTTTTTTGCAGGGATGTGGGTTTTATTGTTTCGACTCTGGAGAGTTCTGACGCTTAAAGGTGTGTGTCGTGAATTTGGCTTGCTTGTTAAATGGTTTACCCAGTGTTCATTTTAAAAGCGTTCAATTACGCATCTAAATATTATGCGGGAAAAAAATAAGTCGGAATACCATACCATTTTGAATGATTATCATACCTATGTTACAAAATCAACTATGATGTGGAAAAAATGCATTTATTAACGGGTTCATTCACATATTACACATATTGCAGCTTCATGAAAACATCATTTTAAATACTTGACAAAATACCGATACTACCGGAAATATTACACAATGACATCAGGGTAAGACAGTCATAAACAGGAAGAACACAGCCACAAAACTGTGAGATATTAATCACTGCGAATGAAATGGGTGTACTGCCGCCTTAAAACACTTACAGAACAATAGTGACCCTATGCACAGTGTTGTCAAAACTTTAAGGAGAAGGTTCCCCCTCAAGCTGTCCAAACGTACGTATACATTTCTCATTGCACTCGACACTTCACGTCACTGGCTTGAACGTAATTCACTTGCCAAAGCAAAGTACACAACCGTTCTTACAGTTCAGTATACGATCAACGGACAATAAGCTGTACAGCCTTTTTGAAGTCTTGCAAAGACAGTCTTTAAACCATTGGTTTTCTGTCGCCTTTACAAAGTATCTTTTTAAAAGCCCTCCTAAAGTCATTGTTGAATATTGTGTATATAATTGGATTAAGAGAACTGTTGCAGTACCCAAACCAAAAGAAAAATTTAAACAGCGTTTTGGGAACACAGCAAGAGTCACATATAGCAGTCAGTGTGTAGGTGAAGAAAAACGGGAACCAGCATACTACAAAAACTCCTATCACCACCGCCAGCACAAAAGTGAATCGTTTTTCTCTGTTCTGACGTCCTTTCCATCTGCTCCCTTTATTGCTCAACCGTTCCTCTCTTTTCTGGATATTATCTCCAGGTTTGATTCGACTGAGTTTGGTCTTCCCCTTCGCCTTCTTCTTTTTCATCGAACAGGGAGTGTTAACTTTGTGATCAGAAGACGACGATTCCTCTATGTCAACTCCGTTGATTTCGCCCTTTTCGACCCGTTCCTTGTCCTCCTCTTCCTTTTCTGCGCTTAATTTCTCGTGGGAGTGCTCTTCCTCGAAGCCATTGTGTTTCTTGTTCGCTTCGTTCTTTTTCCTTTTGCCCGGTGGGGTCCTGGTTCTCTTCTTGGCGATTTGGTAAATTCGAATGTAAACGAGAACCATAATGATACAAGGGACAAAGAAAGACCCAATGCATGAGGAGATGATGTACCACTTATCTTTGTTGATTTCACACGTCGGACCCTCCTCTTTGGCGGCCTCCTTTTGCATTGTAATCAAAGGGGGAAACGATATGACTGCCGCGATGACCCACACTATGAAAATGATGCCTTTTATCCTTCGGGGAGTTCGCTTGAGGTTGTATTCGATGGCCTGGGTGATGGACCAGTACCGATCCAGGCTAATGGCGCAGAGATGGGCGATGGATGCGGTGCAGAATAACACGTCCAGCGCAAGGTAAATTTCGCACCAAACTTTCCCAAAGTACCAGTAGCCCATCAGTTCATTGGCCAGAGAAAAGGGCATTACCAGTGTGGCGACCAGAATGTCTGCGGACGCTAGAGAAACTAAAAATAAGTTCTGGGGTGCTCTTAAGGCCCGGCTTGTAAACACCGCAATAATAACCAGGACATTGCCAGATACTGTTAAGAGAATAAGAATGCCCACGAGTACCGTTAGGGGAATTGAGACCTCAATGCTGTACGGGGGTCCTCCGGGCAAAGTTCCGTTAGTTACGTTGTCACACCCCATTTGAGAGATCGCCATGCTCCCCCTTGGGGAATCTGTGAGATTAACAGAAATGGTCCATAAAATTACTCTTCAGATGTTGCATTCGGAATAGAGTCAATACTTGGAGGTTTAGTGGATTTTTCCTTTCCGTCGTCGGCCAGCATTTTAGCAAGCAATCTTACTGTAGAAAGAAGTCACTTCTTCACCTGAAGAAATGGCAAAGGCAGAGGTAAGAGGTACAATTTCGTCATTCGTGTTTTGAAAGCTCATGATTACGATATAACACTTTTCTTTACAGATAGCTATTTTGAATTATACATTTGCAATGCGTATTTATGCGTAAATAATCCAAAATTACCTTTTTGTTGTGTTCCAAAAAACGTTCTATGTCCAAACAAACATTAGACAGTAGCTTCATGACTTAGATTAGTTTTCACACCGGTCTATAAAGGACCTGGAAAAAAATAGCTAAGGTACTTTCAAGAGGCAGCGCTTCACGTTTATCTTACAATACTGGGGGAGCGCTAAGCTTCTATTAAAGTCCTCGCCATAGAATTATCCACGTCGGATCTGGATCTGCGTCTCACACGAGGCTAATAGCCGCTGTAATCTCATTAGCCTGTGCTTCTGTCAGCGAGGCGCTTCCCTTGTGCGGCGCTGCTGCCACTCCTTTCCTTTATAATACCAGCCTCTAGTCAGCGTTGCTTAGCACCCAGCGTCAAAAACCACGTGGAAATAAAGATCAGCTCTTTCAAACTCCAGTTCTTCTTCTCTCACTCGCACCAGTGTGCCAAATCTGTATTGTACACTGGTTTTAGAGTCAATGCCGGTGTGATTTGGCATTCAACACACATCCGGTCTTCAACACTTTGCAATTTCATCGACTTTGACGGTGAAGAAGTTATTTACACGGAACTGAGTCTTGATTGATCATTTTATTGTGCGTTAATGTGTGTAATATGCGCTTTATTTGCTGCGCCGCTCTTTGCTGTAGGTATTGTTCATGCAGTGACCCGGCCTAGGAGTGTTAGTTAAAAATAACCGTTAACTGGAACAATTCTTGAAGTGTGTCATTTCAGTTACATGTTGAGCATGATCCCGAAGAATAAATAATCAAACATTCGCAGGCAGAGGCAGCCATCCGCGTCATGTGGGCTGTAGGGATAAAACAAGCGTGCACCTTCATTCATTCCGTACATTGATTTACTCACATTCGTTTCTCTCAGCCTCTCAGTTAAATTTAGCTTTATTGAGGGAATTTTAGAGAGTGAACACGTTTACTGCTACCTTTGTACTGAACAAGGTACGACACATTCATGCATCTAAATAACTATGGCTGATAGGTTCTGAGGTTTTTGTCAGTAATTAGGATCTTTAAAAATCAAATAACTGTAATAACTAAATTGAAGCAGTTAAACTAAGACATTAATATAAACCCAAAGATATTATTTTCACGAGAAACCTTCTAAGTACGATATTGTATGAATACGTTTAGCATAATGCCCATTCCAGGGTCCTAAGGAGTGTATTTCAACCAGACACCTTCTCCTCCCTTATGAAAATATAAGACCACAACAAACGAATCTACGTTGTAAATACTCCAAAGAGAAAACTGTAAGAGAGCACAGCGATGTTTAGACCCTAAACAGCCCTCATTTGAGATCGGAAGATGTAATCTTGCGTTTTATGGCTGAGACTCGTGTCAGCGCTTCAGCACTGTGGACAGAGCGCGAGGATGCAGTGACACCTGTCGACGGTTGGCGAAAACTGTCAGTTAAAGTACGAAAATACGGGACGATCAGACTGGCAGTACTATCAATTTCACCGTGGTATCAGGCGAGATTCATGTCTGATATGCTTTTAAACTGAATAACAATCGTAAACTTTCCGGATTCCCTATGTTTTTGACGTATGTGGTGGTTACATCTGGAAGTGGAGGAAAACATGCAGGCCTACAGTAAACGGCACTTTTTATATTGGGTCTAGTCTCTCTCAGATCAATATTGCATTACTGAGAGATAACATACAGGTTTTCGTGTGTCACCCATAAAATCCTTAATCCCTGCCATAAGAACATAGAATATTTGCCATATTTTTTAATATAACACACAATGGAGTATATATCTCTCCCCACAGCATAACCCTAAAACCCAAAGGCCTGGAGTCCAGTGATGTTCCAATCACTCTTGCTTTGCTTTTATGGTTTTAATCATGTTACTGTGTCACCACTGCTCTGAGACGTGATGGTCCATAAAAAATAACATATCATGAATCATCTACCTGTCTCATTTATCACAGATTCTCAAAAAGCCTTCCTAGAAGGTTGCCTTCCCCTGCTGAATGGCTGGGCTTGGTCAGTGCTTTTAATGTGAACCTTGGGGAAAAAACAGCATAGGCCTACTTCAAAAATACTGTTGCTTTGTCCATCTGGGGACAACAGGCCAGAACAGAGTTGGCCACCCTGCCCTGGGAGTCATCACAGTATTTTATATGTGACATCACAGCAAGGTCCAGACTGACTGTGGTCAGTGAAAATCCCACATAAGATATGCCATATAGACATTACCTGTGGTGTTCTTGCTAAACTCCCAGTCTGGCCCCTGCCTCGCCCAGCTGGATAATAGATACAGGGAGTTAACCTGCTTATGCGAGGAGTTTGGAGATTCCAGCCCTATAAACACTTATGTTGTTGCTTACTTTTTTCCACAATGGTCACCTGTAGCCTTTAGGCCATACAATTTTTAGCTGATGAATAACCAATGTTATTACCTCAGAAAATGACTTAACAGCAAGATTCTCTCTTTTCTGCAAAGGCTGCATTTGTGATCTATTGGCACATGGCATTACAGCAACATTAAGTATTCTTATTCACTGTATCAGCAAGTTATGTCCCTCTTTTAAAAAAGCTTTTCAATAGTAATCCAGCTTCAGTGATGTGTATTTCAATTAAGTAACCATGAAACTACATGTAATATGACAACGTGACATTGTAGTGTGACACTATGTACTATATGACAAGAGCAACTGTCTGAGATTAATTCAGATGAAAATTTGAATTTAGTTTATAAATTAATATTGTGGTAATTACAATTTAATGTATCATATTGTATCTTAGTTATGGAATACTCTATATGGTTTGAAGCGCAGATGTGTGCACACCTTACTGTAGTAACACTGGGATTTTAAAACATAAAAACCTATCCTCCCACTTAAGGAGAGGAAGGTGTAATAGACAGTAACAGACATTAATTAACAGTTAATGACACAGCCTCGTGTAGAAATAAGCAGTATCACAATGAAAGCATTGATACAACATCACTTATAAAATCAAGACAAGGCAATCGTCTCTTTTATATTGAAGTAACATAAACTGAACATTACAATTAATTGGATTAAAAGTACAGTTATACATTTCCAGAGCTTTTTTCCACATATATCAACGTGGGATTCATCTCCAAAATTAAAAAAAAAAAAAAATTAAAAACAAAACAAATAAACCGAAACAAAACAAAAAAAAGCATTGTGCAGGCATGACAAGGGTACAAACATCAGAAATTCTAAACGATAGGTTTTTTTTTTTAAGTTTACACACTAATGACATCACCACTAAATGGTCTCTTTACTCTAGGTACAAAAAGAGACATTTTAGGGAACAGCCCGAGTCTGAAAGTGTTACAAGGCACAGCACTATGTTAAAAAGTGGAAAACAATTAAAACGCTTGGGGTCTGGACTAACGCTCCTCAAAGCACAAACAGCTTAGCAATCATTGTCTAGTGTGTTTTGTACATACACAAGGAAATTCAACACACTTCAGTTTTAATGATAATATACATGGTTTTGAGGGAGTTGGGGTACTCATTTTGTGTGTAGACAGTTTATTGTTGACCTACTACTGGCCAGAATTTAATTTTAGCCACGTCAGGGGTTAAAAGCAAAAAAAAAAAATGAAGCATTTTGTTTTGGACTTGGATGTCCAAGCTTTTAAGGGGCCCAAGCGCTTTCTGGTGAAAAACTTTTTTTAAATTGTGCCTCAATGGTTTTTTTTTCTGCATGTGCAAATCATTGCAAACTACTCATTGTAAACCAGCCACTTGGCTGAATGCTGCTTTTGTGTTTATACAGTTTGAAATAAAATTACCGTAACGGCAAAATGACAAAACACAGAGAGGAAAAGCGATTTCTTTTTTTTTTTTTTTTCCCCAAAGAGGCAACAATTTGATATGTGGAAAAAAACAGCATTCATTTTGCAGTACTGTTTGGTAAAAGCAAAGATTGCTACACAATACAATATTTCACGCAACGTTAAAATTTTTTAAATGTTTATAGGTTTGTTACAGTTGAAAGATATATGTACATATGGAACATTGCCAAACACAACCATTTAATGTATTTGCAAATGTCATATTTTGCAATGCCAAAAATAGACAAAATCTCAGGGATTCCATATTTGGGGGAGGGGCGGGGGGTTGAAGAAATGTTTTAAGTCATCATTTAATTTCAGCAAACAGTTTCTGACAGTTTCTTTCCAATAATTTGGATAACTGTCATGTATGTTATTTTGAGCATTAGAATGCACAGGGCAAAGGGAGTCTGCTATATTAGAGGTGTTCACATTAGCAGTCAAAAATATGTTTACAATTCACCTCCTCACACCTAGCATGACAATTAAGCTTACGTTTCAAACAATGTCACTGCAACCAATGCTGACTCTGCAACCAATGCCGACTCAGAAAGAGGTAGTCTTATCTGTATTTACTAAATTAAAGTCAGATAAAAGCAACCAAAAACAACCATTTTAGTTCTATTGAGTACTGGGGCATAACAAAGACTCCCCCCCCCTATTTTCTCCACTTTTATAAGGTATTTTAGTTTATTAGTGTAGAAACTGAGTGAAAGGCAAGGCCTACAATGAGCACACGATAAGGCCAGAGCCTACAGCAGTATGCTGAAATTGTACTGTTTTAGTTCTGGTCACATCCTTTGATTCACTTATACTGACTGATTATCAATGGTTTTTCTTTCAATCATAGTCATTAAAACAATCTCTACTGCAAAAAAATACACTGATAAGCAAAAATACATGAGAGAAATGTACACTAAAATGTAAGGCAGTCAAATAAATGCTTATTTCAAATGCTTATCCTATAGCACAGATGACTTCGGATTTGTGGGGAAAAGAGCGTCTACAGAAAATTTTCGGTTGTTGAGCTGAGATAAGCAATACACAAGCAGAGAGAAACCGAGATAACAGAACACTCGCAAAACACAGTTAAAATGCCATCTGATTGGCCGGAAATACAAGGAAAGAATGATAAAACCGTTTACCTTTAAGGCCGTCAGAGTACAGTTATAGCAGGCATCGCTGCACAATGCTTTTGATACTCTCTCTTGAAATGTACAAAATCAGAAGAACATTTTGCAGATACCAAATAGCAACATTGTTTTTTCTTCTTTTCTTTTTACACCCCCCCAAACCCCAACAATAATCATGGGTAAAAAAAAATGGAACATGCTTGTTTCCTATACAACATAGCAAGGCAAGAGAGACATACAAGACATTCCTACAATTAAACAAAAAAAGAAAAGAAAAAAAGTGACCTTGATTCATACACTATCATTTCTATGACCTAAAACACAAACAATAGAAAAATAAACACCCTAAGTCTCCATTCATTTGGATGCACCAGAACAATACAAGATCATTTAAAAAAACATCCGATAAGAGTCAAAGTGGCTGCCCCAGCAGATTGAAAATTTGACTAATCAACAATTTTTAAAAGCACATTTAAAACTACATTCCTGGTTTTTGATAAATGCTTTCCAAATTCTTTAAATATATTTCTTAACGTTTCTGTTATTTTGCCTTGATGTCAGCCAATCACTACCCACTACTGTTGCCGCAATTGTAAATGGCACGAGTAAGAATAAATTAATTACAGGGAATACAGCACGTTTGTCTTTTTCTTTTGCTGTACACCTAATGCACATATTTCATTTAAAGTACTCACTGAAGGCATTTTCACACAGTTCCACTTGTTATCAGCTGTTAAATGTAACACCAATAAAGCAGCTCAAACGCACATTTTGAAGCTTTTATTCAAAACCAGGAATGTACGGTTTCTGGTGTATTGTTAAGCATGAACAGAGAAAGCCCTTTTTTAAAACATTTTTACGTCTGTACTTTAATTATGTTAGGCTCAATTATGCACCTTGTTTGTTTATTTTATTTACTTTTTTGTAGGTCCAAAATAATTTGATCTGTTAGAACCACCGAACCTGAACGCATCGATCAATGGATTTGTCCGAGGCTACAGCTGATTTTGCATCTGCCTTAAAGAGTCTTGAGAGTTATCTTTTACAGCATATGTTTCAAGAGTTTGTCGAGCAGCAATGACTTCTGCTGGTATAATCAAGCAGCTATACAATTCCCCTAAAAAGGGGTGCTCTATCACCTCATCAAACGGGGCCACAAAAAGAGGAGGTGCCGTTATATACACCCTTCTGTGGCCGGTCACCCCCCAAAAAAACCCATCTTAAACTGCTGCCGAAAACAGACAACATTAAATTCTCAATTAAAACCATGACTGAACACAAAGCTGTGACATTTTAAGATGCGCCAACACCTTAAAACCCCCAATAAGGTCTGGGTTTTTAATGCACAGTCACTTGATATAATACTAATCATAGACATATTTAGTCGTAGGAAAAAATAAATCTTGATTCAAATTTGGCTCTTTAGTGAAAACATTGCAGATCATAAAAGCAATACTTTTATCACTACAAAACATTTTGTCTGTTGCCCAGAAGAATGATATGGGTGCTTCAGTTTGTTTGCAAAATATCTCCAGACCTCTACAGAACTTAGTTCTTGTGTGCATGCTTTCATGTAGATTTGATAAGACACGGCTTCAACGTTAAAATTTGATTCTGCAAGGAAAATTACGGTCCTTGTTTCAAAATGGTACTTGTTGACGCAGACAGAATTTTCTCTCAATACACTATAAATTATGAGGAGGAAAAGCGCAGAGGAAAAACTGGAGAAAAAAATACTTCACTATCAAACAAAATGCCCCTTTTCAATATACAACCGGTAAAAAGAAATTTTCATTGTAAAAAGGAACTTCAAGAAGGATGCCAATACCATTAAAAAGTGCATAATAACCAGCAGCATGGTGTGACAGTGGGGGGGTGGGGAGGGGGAGGGGAGGGTGCCCAATACACCCAAAACTTTCAGATCTGGTGATGCAGAAAATTTGAAACTTTGCTCTGAAAAAAGGAATTACAGAACGGTACGGCAATCTAAACAGACGTTTACTGTGTTATTATGACAGGGCTCGAATCTTGCACATTTTTTGGCATACATTAATATAAATCTGAGAAACTAACTGTATTAATGTACTTTTACTGCAATATTCCTTCACTGTGCCTGATATGTTTTAATGAAGCGACAGTAATGGTGCCCAACACTGAAAGATACAGCGAACGTAAACATTAATAAGGCTGAGTTGCACGAGAGGCAATCAGCTTATGTAGAAAAATGACCTCAGTTCATCAAGATCCCGCCACCCAGCTCTACAAATAAAGATCGATTTCCTTTAAAAACACTAGCTGTCAAATTAGCCTCGTGTATACTATCTGGGACCAAAGTCACTTCAGAAGTGTATTCTTGAGTTAGATTAACCAGGCCTTTTGACTGAGGATGAAAGCTAACTACCTTGACTTGGTTTCTATCATTTTTTTTTTCTATATGTTTTCAGTGATTAGAAAAATTTGAATTTCAAAATGGGTGAAATTACTTAGGTAGCAGACCCTATAAATGATTTTTTTCCCCATTCTGTTACATTAATTTATCTGATTTTAATTAAAATGTTAGTTTCTTTTATTGACCCTCTGCAGGAGATGGACAGTAAATGAAATTATACAAAAGAATAAAAACATGACCTATGATTTTTTTTTTAAATGAGAAAGAAGTATAGCTAACTTTGTAAAAACAAACAAAAAAATGCAAAATCTGTTCAGTTTAGGAACTAGCCAGTTATCTTTCCTGGACAGGCACTAATTTTGAATTTTTTATCACTTCACAATTAAACACCAACACCAGATCAGACCTTTGTTCTCTATAAACCGAGAAGTCATCTGCACAGTAGCACACAGTAATCTTTAGTCAAGGAGTGGTAAAAAAAGGAATAAAAAACGATAATAAAATAAAAGAAAAACAAACCAGGGTTATGGCAGCAGCAGCAAAAATAAAGGTTTAAACTTTTTTTGCATACAATTGTAATTCTTGTTCTAATAACCATTTCATAATTACTGTAACTGTTGGCAATATGGTTTATATGTTAGAGGACTGCCATTAAGCTCATGGTTATTCAATATACATCTATCAATTTTGGCAAAGGAGGTCTAGACAAGTAATTTTTCTCTTTTTTAACATGATTGGTGGGGATCTAAATGGCTATGATTCCTCTATTAGCAGAAACATGTAATGCAGTCTTAATAAAATTGCCTTTTTTCTCTCAGATAAGATATTCATAACAACAATAATGCATTTTCATTATAGTTTTTTTTTCTTTTTTCTTTCTTTTTTTGTTTTTACAGTGTATGACACATAGGGGTTGGGTGTTCAGACCATGGCACGGTACGGGCCCTGCATCTTCAGGAACTGAATGATGAAGGAGGGGCCGCCGGCAACGATTTGAGGCGGCAGGTGGCTGAGGGGACAGTTCTCGATGCTCATTATGGAGAGCTTGCTGCACAGGGCCAGCTCGAACGGCAGGCTGTGGAGGTTGGGGTTGTCGTTCAGATACAGCTCCTCCAGGTTCTCCAGTGTACCTAAGGGGAGGAAGGGGACAGATGGGAAGACAGGACAGACACAGACATAAAACTGTCAACAGCTCTGTTGCCAACACCCTACCGACACCCGTTTATAGGCACCTCAAACTCGTTTTCTTGCCTTTTTTTCTTCTTTGTTGACTGGCAAATGCTTAATTAATTCAAACATGACACAATGCCACTGATGATGTAATGCTGCCGCTACTGAGCTAATGAAGGGTCCCCAGCACAACAGCATTATGGACATACCTAAGGAAAGGAGGGTGACAGGAAGACAGGACAGACACAGACAGATAACCTGTCAACAGCACCATTTACGACGTGGGACCGACACCCGTTTTAGGTGCCTCAAACTCATTTTCTTGCCTTTTTCCTTTTTTGTTGGCTGGGAAATGCTAAATTAATTCAAACTTGACACAATGTCGCCAATGATTATAGTAGTATACACGGCTTCCCTTATCCAGTCAGGTTGCACAAGTTAACTGAGGGTAGGGCTTGAATAGTGTTATGCTCACACCCACTGGTCTGGGAGTGTTGTCACCCTGTTGCTCATTTGACTTGAATGGATACACTTATATTCTACTGTGCTGGAAGTCGCTCTGGATAAGAGCGTCTGCAAAATGCATGTAATGTAATGTAATGATGTAATACTGCTACTACTGTGCTGATGGAGCATCACAGTGTTATGAATGTATGTCAGCTACATAATCACTCACCGATCTCTTCAGGGAGGTGTTGTAGGAGGTTCTCTCCCAGACCAAGGTGGGTCAGGTTTGTGAGGTGACCAATTCCTCTGGGTAAGGTGGTCAACTGATTATTGGTCAAGACAAGTTTCTGAAACAGATGAAAGAGAACAGGTAAGTTCCATTCGAATCACCGCTGTACATACACACAACATTGCACGGAGGAAATATGTACAGGAACACTAACTGCAAGGTAACCTCACATTACATTATGTAACATTATTGTCATTTAGCAGGCGTTCTTATCCAGAGTGACTTACAGTTTTATCCATTTTTATAGCTGGATATTAACTGAGGCAATTGTGGGTTATGTACCTTGCCCAGGGGTACAACAGCAGTGCCCAGGCAGGGAATCGAACCAGCAACCTTTCAGTTACATGCCCTGCTCCTTACCACTATGCTACACTGCCAACACCTGCAAATTTGAAGTACGCAGTTGATTATTTAGCAAAACCCTCTGTTCAGAGTTAAAAACAGAGCCTTAGCAGACTATGTACAGGGGAGTATCACCCAACTCACCTGTAAATCTTTAAGGTAGGCAATTTCATTCGGGAGAGATTCCAACTTGTTCTCTTCCAAGTCCAGCTCCCGTAGTTTGCGCAGGTTGCCGATGCCATGCGGCAACTTCTTTAGAAGATTGTTTGACAATATCAGGACCTACAACCAAAAAATAATTAATAAAGCTTGGCACATAAAATAAAAATTGTAAAACATGTATATATATATAACACATATTGTATGTGTGTGTATATACAGTATTTTTTCTGCAGTGATTTGTATTTGTATTTTGAATTATTTACATTTATACAGAATTAGAAATGTACTGCAACTAGCCAGAGCAACATTTTATCATCACATACCACATATATACACAAACACGTACACACACACGCACACACCCACACACACAGGTAGGTGTATTAAGATACAAAATTTGGTCCTTGCTTTTGAACCACCAAAGTTACCATCTACATTCGCACCGCACTGACACAGACGGTCAGCGAATGGGAACTTCTTAGGCTCATGTTTCACGTTAATTATAAATGAGAGAAAAATGTTTCCATTTATATCGTGGCAGCTGCATGGCTCTTTGGTTGATTTTATTGTCTCAAACTTAGTCTAACTTAGTGTAATGACAATGACATGATTCATGGAAGCAGGAAGTGCTGAGGAAGATGGGCATTGTGGGATATGCCTAACCATCAAGGAGTAAAAATACACAATCCCACTAGGGGGAAAAAAGTTATAATAGCGGAGGGTAACTGTTAAGAAAAGCTCTTGTAAACAACATAAAGACACACCTCAAGAGACACAAGGCCACAGACATCCTCAGGAATCTTGGTCAGTTGGTTTGTGGCCAGGTTCAGCTCAACCATACTGGTCCAGGTTCCAAAGTCAAGTGGGAGAGATGTTAGCTGGTTGTCCTAAAAATAAAAATGATAAAAGTTATATATAACGTTCTTGCTTTTTGGTTTTGGGCTTGATTAGAAGTACAGAGTTTGAAAAAGCTGCAAAGAACAAAATCTTCCAGTATTTAAACGTCAATCCTTATCTTCTTCTTCCTTCCCTCCCATTAAACGCTGTAGCTGCTTTTTTATCACAAACATACTGAGGAGGGGTATGTGCACTATTTTGCTGACACTACACAAGGGCCTTGAGCAAGCGCTGAACAAAGGTTTTTATTTTTCCCCCCCTCACAAAATGCCCACTTTGCACTGCAGCAGCTGCCTTCCTCAATGGCGTGAGGGACAGCAGTGAGGAGAGTACATTCGGGGGTGTTCCCGTGGAGAGAGGGGCCCCCACTGACCACCAGCAGAAGGCGGAGAAGGAGGGATGGCCGTTTACCTTCATGTTCAGCTTGCTCAGCACTTTGGCCCTGGAGAAGATTCCGAAGGGGATCTTGTTGATACGGTTGTGTTCCATGTTGAGGGAGTAGATGGTGGAGAACTGGGAGGGCCCGCCCACGGGGTACGACTGGAAACAGTTCCTGGCCAGCGTTAAACTGGTCAGATTCACCAGACTCGACAGGAGGCCCTAGTGTTGAAACAAACCATGCACAGTATCACATATTGCGAAACCATACAGAAGCATCGCAATGAAACCAAAAGCATCAAATACAAACATTTAAAAAATTTTGGACTTTTATTCTGTGGAAATCTTTTGCAGGAAAACTAATTAAAGGAACATACATCCATTAAGTGAGCTAATGCGGCACCATTTCCCCAATACTTATTCCTAGGCACCTTGTAGCATTTCATATACTGGTATGTACCAAGCCTGGAAATAGCAATAGTGTCATTAAATAGATATATCATTTGTCTTTGGGTTAGCCAGTGTAGAACTCTTAGGAAAAGATAAACAATGCGCTTTTAACCATATATGCATTTTTTTTGTTTTTGTTTTTAGGGACCATGTCTGGTCATAAACTTCCACCTTAATTACATAGCTGTGGTGAAGACGGCTGCGTTCTGTTCTTGTTTTGTTTCTTCACATATAAAACATAGCATCAAATTTCAAGATGTCATCTTTGGGTGACACACCTGATTGTATACAGACATGCCCACTATTGCTTTGTTACCTGCATCATCACTAAGATGGGTATCATTTTTCATGAGACATTGTCTGTACTATAAATACCAGTAGCAATGCATCGACAAGGCCTGAAATCGATTCCATCATTTAGGTTGTACTTACCTCTGGCAGCATTGAGATATTGTTGTTCTCAAGGTTTAGCTCTTCCAGTTCTCGGCACTTTGCTAACGATCTGGGGATTGCTGACAGCCTATTGTACCGCAGACCCAAGCGATTTATGCTTGACAAATTACCTGAAACATTAAAAGAAAACAACATGCTAATGATATCTGTAGCTACTTTGTAACATGAAAGCTGATTATCACTGCATACCCTAAAGAAAGAAAAAAACAGAACATTCATATCTATTATGAATAGAATTAATGGATAAAGACACAATTTAAATGGCTCTATATACAATGATAAAATTGTGTACATTCTTGGCATTGAGTATTGAAATTTGATTATGTGATTATTGATTACTGTGTATTTTCCAGTCCATTGTGATGTGTACACATTACAACATAGATGCAACTGCTTTGGGAGAAAGTAGCTCAGCTTTTCGACTAACAACAGATGACATTTCTGCTGAACTTGCCTGGAGGTGGATTTAGAAGAAATAATGTTAACATGGCAAAGTCAACCCTGTGGGCAACATTCACATTGCAAGAAGAATGCACATTGCTCAACAGAGGCAGTGACTGTGTTAGTCCTACGCATGGCTCTCACCAGAAATCCTTTGCATTAAAACATTCTGCTGAATTGAATGCATTACTGAAGTCTTTTTTTTACCAAATGTGGACAAAGTCCAATGTTGTACAAAAGAGGGGGTTACAAAAGGAGGACCAAAACTGTGAGATGACCCTCTCTCAGTACGTGTGTACTGGACCTCAGCTGCAGCCATCTTTGATAAATGGTAGACAGATTATGAGGTATTTCCTTGTATAGCACAAGGGACAGGAAATGCTCCTTGAACACCATGGTATCCCCAAAGCAGTACCTGCGTAGTTAAGGAGGTCAAGTTCACCTGTCTAAATATGAGCAGAATCTGATTATTTCAAGCCGAACTGGTTTGTGCATTTCAGAAATGTGCATTTCAGTGACTGGACCAAATGTTACACTTATTTCGCGTGAGTTGCAAAAAAAAAAAAAAAGACACTGTGGATCCCCAAATTCTACCACTGTATGACTGTCTGAACTCACACAGAGAGTAGGTATTTTTTCCAATTGTTACTGGTGTCCCGGGTTTTCACAGTTTTCACAGTTTCAGAATCCATGTACGTCCTCAGCTCAAACAAAAGTCTATTTAAGGTGTGGATTTGATCCCAAGGCTAAAGCAACACATCAAATTCCTCAACAAATAAAATGACACTGCTAATCTCCAGGAAAAAAAAAAAATCATCAGCAGTTCAATTTACAGTTACCATTTAAGGTGTATTCAAAATATACTTAAAAAGTCATGTCAAAAACTGTTTGAAAATCACCCCCAGGGAAAGTTTTTAGCTGGACATGCAGCAGCAAGCACACACCAAAAAATGTCTTGTACATGCCAAACAAGCACTTATTTTCACAAGATAAGGAAGTGCTTCGTAAGTCCCACCAATCTCTTCCCATGCAACTGAACCTTGCAGTGGAAGCTTTTTTGTATTTTCTAAGTGGGAAAAAAGTATATGAAAACGAATCACGGGGAAAGTGCTTATTTGGCCACACTAAGCAAATGGCCCTTATAAGGCACATAAATAAATGTGTGATTCATCAAACCAGTTTTTCTGGGATTTGCTTTCTCATGGAACAACCCTATTTAGGCAGTGCTTTCTTGACAAGCCTTTTTTTTTTAAAGAGCTTATAAGCAAAACCACTTGGACTACCCCTGACACACACACACAGACACACACACACACACACACACACACACTTGCTTGCACTTTTTTCCTCACCATGAACACATCATGTACCACTTTTAACTATTTACTTTTCTACTTTAACTATTTCTATCTTCAGTCCGGGGCAAAGAATGTGTTGTTTTTTTTTTTTTTTTTTTTTTTTTTTAAAAAGGGGGAGAAAAAGGATTCAATGCATTTTAATCTTTAAGCTCATTCCTAGAAAGCACACATGTTTGAGAGCACTCACCTATAGTTTCGGGAAGGTCCAAAAGCTCATTGTGCTGTAAGTCAAGGTTAGTGATCTGTGTGCAATTGCCGATCTCTTTCGGAAGGTGTTCGAGCTGATTGTGGGCTACGTCCAGCGTGATGAGGTTACATAACTCCCCTGTAAGGAAACACGAACCACGTCACGAACCACAGACAAATATGCACAACAATAATGACGATAAAGTGTCTGCTAGGCCCTATCGGTTATCTCACACTGGACGTAAAAGCAGAACAGCACGCACAGATTTTGAAAAGTCAAACTGATGACTGTGTTTACACTTTTTTTAATCATTTAGTTTGTATTTGGATTTACGTCCTACGTTTAGATGGAAGTTCTGCTCTATATATTACTTGTATCACAGAGTATAATTGTTACCCTTAGGGAAAAAAAAAACAAGCGGGAAGTAAACTTTCCGGAGCAAGACAATAACCACATTTGGCATAATTCAGTTTCACTCAATGGTAGTGGAAACAATTCGTACTATACAAGTAATAATAACTCTGCTTTCTCACAGTTGGACAGGAGATGCAAAATGTTGAAATACACATTTTATCAGTATGCTTTTATTGAGAAACTTTCGCAACGTATTGATTCTGAAGCATATTTGAGCTTTCAAATCGACAACTGACAACATCATAAACTTAAATCTGAATTTTTCTTTTCCTTTTTTTGGTAAACAGAAAAACCAACAGACCCAACCTTCACAGCATTTTAGACAAATGCAATATAAACATATGGCAAATTTTCACCTCCGATCTCAGTTTTTTTTTAAAGAGTGGCACGCAGCCTCCACCTTCTCCTGCGGAAGCGGGGAGGGGGCGGGAGTCACTCACCGATCTCAGCAGGTAGCTGTTTAATTTTGTTCTCCCGGATGCTCAGCATGGTGAGCTTGGTCAGGTTCTTGATGTCCTTCTCCACAGCAGTGATACGATTGAAGCGCAGGTACAGGGTGGTCAGGGACGTCACCCTGTACACCACCTCCGGGATTTCCCTCAGCTTGTTGTGCCGGAGGTCCAGCATTCGCAGTTTCTTCAAGTTGTCCAGAGAGTCGGGCAGGCTGGTGAGCGAGTTCTCGCTCAGCGCCAGCGTCACCAGGCCCGCCAGGCAGCCTACCTCGGCCGGCAGGCTCTGCAGCTTGTTGCTGTACAGGTAGAGTTCGGCCAGCTGCGTCAGCTCCTTGATGGACGTCGGCAGCATGTGTATGGACCTCTTGGACAGGTCCAGACGCATGGAGTTCTCTTCCCGGCACTTGTTCAGCTCTTTGATCACCTCCGCGTTGCTGGATTTTTTGCGGGCCCCCGGCGCCGGGTTGGGCCGCTTTATCGTGTTGTCCACGGAAAAGGCCACCGCGGGCGGGGCGCCCCCCGGGTCCTTCTTTCCTTCTTTGGCATCTTTCCCTTTGGTCTTGGTTTCCTTGCCGTCTTTACTGAAGCTGCTCAAGGCTTTGGCCTCCTTTTCCCTTTCTTTTCCCGACGGACCCTTGGGGTCCTTCTCTTTTGAGTCTTTGTCTTTTCCTAAAGTACTACTCATGTTGACGTCGCCTTGGCCAGGTTGCTCATGGACCCTGAGTCTTTCTTGTTCGTTTTAGTACAAAAAAAAAGGTGTCACACCAGGTGGATGGAAACAGGGACGTGCCTCTATATAAACGTGTACGCACACATGTCGCTGCGTACATGCGAAAGTCAGAAGCCCAGTCGCGGTCCGGAGTACCTAGAACTCCATGAGAAAGCCAATTCTTTGAAGCAGCCTGTCTGGCGCAATGACCATCTGCCGCATATTTGTTTTGAACCTCGCACAATCCCTCGCCCGGGGTTGAAGAAAAGTTCAGATGAGAAAGGTCACCAGGGTTCTCATCCTTTGGATTTGCTGTTGAATAAAAAATGAGGGACATTTATTTTTTGTTTTTAACCCGCCGCGACATCAACAGGGAAGTAAATATTCATAAATCCACATATTTCACAAAATGTAAAATACATTACATAATATTTTTGTCATTTAGCAGCCGTTCTTATCCAGAGCATCTTACATACGGTAGGTTACAATTTTATCCATTTATACAGCTGGATATTGTACTGGGGCAATTACAGGTTATGCACCTTACCCAAGGGTACAGCAGCAGTGCCTCGGCGGGGAATCAAACCAGCATCCTTTTGGTTACAAGCCCAGCTCCTTATCACTGCACCACACTACTGCCCCACATCATATTAATAATAGTATAAATATAAAAATATATAAAACATAAATAAAAAAGAATCTTAAATTAGCTTCTCCCATAGCAGACTTCAGTCATAACATGCCTGCGTCATGTTGTTGCAAAGGGACACCCTAATGTTGCAGAACATGTTTTAGTTGCTCTGTAAGATGCCCAGGATAAAAGCATCTGCCATACCAATACAATACTAAAAAATAAAAGTAAGACAGCTGTATCTTATTTATGGTGACACAACTTTGACCCTTTCAATAATTATCTGCTCAAGAAATGTAATACCAAGAAAACTATGATCTGGCAGCCATGATTTCTTTTTCATCCTTGGTGGACGCCATCTGGAACATATTATATATTTGAAGTTATTAAAATGACTTTTCTACACACATCCTGGTACAATACACTCACTCTCTTACAAAGACTGCTCCAGGCCTAAGATGAAGCCTTAACAGATTTTGCAGTCTAAAACACATGAAGGGTGTGAAGATGTCGACTGACATGCTGGAAAACTGAGTAATTAAGACGTGGATTAAGAAAGGGTGATAGCTATTAATCAAGCACAGCAAAGCTTGTCATGGAGGGAGTCCAGGCTGGACACTGAGGACTGCACAAAACAAAGGGAACACAACTTTGACTGATTTAAGTGCTCCACCACAACATGTTCATTCATGCCTATAAAACAGAAACATATGGACTACTTACGGCAGTTCTACTGGTTCTATTACGATAATACTCTTTGTAACGATCCCAATGTAGTAATAACAGGTGTTTGAATGATGGTGGTACAATACAGACATTTATGGGTTACGGGGGAAAAAAAACATTTCAATATGTCATCCTTCTCCTTCATACTGTAAAAAACATTCTATTTACAGTATCCAAAAAATGACATTTAACCTACAGGAACAATATTAACCCTTATTTTTTAGGTGAACACAGCTTCAATTGTCTGGCGCTATCTTATTATCCTATCTCAGAGTTCTCAATTCAAGCTCAAATTCATCTGTTATCCATCTTGGCTTTGAATCTACACTAAGGTGGGTTGCAATTACATTAACTTAGCACTGAAATCTACAATATATATTTTTAAGTTTATATAAAATCATTAAATACATGGTTAACACAAGTAATGATTATTAACAGTGCAAGAGAAGGCCACTCATACCACTCTTTCAAAAAGGACACACATATTTTAAAAAGGTTAAAATTAAACAACAAAAATATTACTAGGTCAACAATCACCCTGTATCCTATTTCTTAACATAAGGCACAGAGCTATGCTGGATAGCAGTGCTATATCTGAATGCTTCAATTGTACCTCACCAAATTAAGCACCAGCTCAAATTGCACACAAATATGAATATGTTTAACTTTTAAATGTGGGAATACCTAGAATGACACACAAGTTGCCACGTATCAAAAGTGGCAAACGTCCATACTGAAGTTTGAGGTGGCAGCTCAGAGCAATAACCAGCACCAGAGAAACTGTGACATGTAAATTCTCATTACAAACTCCAAAAAGAGATTTAAAAAAAACTTAAAATGATCCAAAATATAGAACACTTCAGCCCAATATTGCTTCACCGTGTTGCCTGCCAAAATCATCTGAACATTGGTGCCTACTGGCTACAGTTACTGCCGGCAACCGACAAAACTTATCAAGCCAGGTCAGGATATTCAAGCAACAATGGTCTGGGGATCCTTAAACCAAGTTTAACTAAAATCAAACCTTGAATACCAGAAAACAAAATATCAGTAATAAGGCATGGTGACATATAATTTAGACCCTTTTTCATGAATACTCAAGACACCACATGGCTTGCTTCCAGGTCCAAACAGCATTGCATACGAAAAGAGAGAGCAATGACAACTAGCTAATGAAAAGCACAAAGCATAAAAGAAAAAAGGTGAAACACTATAATACATATCAATATCACATTATGGAAAACATGCATAAAGGTGCACATATATCTTTTCATATCAAAATATGAAGCATGAAATATTGTCTGATGTACTGTATACATTTACTGAACCGTTTAATCCCCAGCCACAGCATACTCCATAGCAAGCTCTTGTAGCTAACAGCTCTTGTGGATAGATGACATAATGGAAGTATAACAAACATCTCAACGTTAACATAACTTTCAGTCAACAAGCTTTTTAGGATAAAAATTTACTTTATAGAAGGGAAGATGGCAATCTGTTGCCTTTTCCTTATACAGCTCTATCAGGAACACAGGTCTGATGTCAATAAAGATTTCTACACTCTATTTTAAGTTATTTTGTGGTGATGGCACACAAAAGCATATGAAATTTGATGATAATAGTTGCATGTCTTTCTCAAAATGCAAGTTTTCCAAACGTGCAGTCAAAATATTATTCCTTGGCTTTATGCGATGCAATCTTGCGCTGCAAGTTAATGTCACATTTACTGGAGCACATCAAAAACTTTTGCAACTCAAATATATGTGTTTAGTTAGCTACCTAAGTGAATACTGGCAAAGCAGTGCAATCACCTGCTTTTTCATCTTCAGCCGAACACTTGGTTCAGATGTTGCTGACAGTGCTTGTTGACCTCTAATGTTTCTTGTTGCTTCTATTAGCTCATTAAAAGTACTGGATACTCACCCTGCAAACATCTGAACCATTTGGACTGAACCAGGGGGGAATGACTTCACATAGCCCCACACATTCTGCAAAATGCAATGACGGTATGCACGAAGGGGACAAGCTCCAAATAAGCAAGCCCGTGCCAGTGAGCGGCTACGGAAAAGAATGCAGTGATTTACGTGGGCTGTCCTTTGCACATTGCCTGTTACGTTGTTTAACGGTTTGTCTGCTGTCTGAAAGATTGTGTACAGGGGAGGCACTGTGCCAGTGGCTCTGTGGTATCTGTGTGTCAAATCTCGCTTGCCGCTGCCATTTCAGCTATGTTATCAAAGTATTTCCATACAATGCATGTCTTGCACGGGACACCATGTTCAAAGAGTTCAGTGAATGAATGCGTTGCTATGGTTTCACGCCCCAGAGCTTTCAAAACTATCAAACCCGCCCACTTTCAATCACTGTTGAAGGCTTGTAAAAACGTAAAGAGGTTCACAAGCGCTTCTTCTTATTAAACTGTCGTATTGTCTATCCTCGTGTGACACCAATTTAAGAGTGAATGTTTATTTAAATGGACGGTTCAAACAAAATCAATCTTTCATTTGCTGACCTAATTCACACGATCCAGCAGTGGTCGCGATACTGTTCAATTTCCAGCACTTGAGCCGCCTCCTGGTGTGTAAACATAACCTGTGCAATACACACTTTATGGGTTACAAACTACATTTGTAAACATGACAAAAAGCTTTCTCCTTTTCTGCAGCATTAATTTCTCTTGTGCCCTTAAACACTCCAGCCAGTTGAAAAGAACACGCTCAGCCTTGGATCAGAGCTGTTGAAAGGTTAATACCACTGAGGGTAATCTTTGGGAGCACTCTTCAAAGCTTAGACTCCCCACAGGTCATGTGACCTTTCTAGTAAAAGGGGTCGATCACTGTATAAATGACAAAGCAATATTCAGTCTGTAGCGATACACCTTAAAGGACTCCTAAGGCTGTTCTGTGAAATCCGAGGCAATTCATTGGCCTACACGGTGGTGCACACATTTCCACTCTTGAAACAAAATTATTAAGATGGGGACTTGATCAAAAAGCTGAAAACTTACATTCAAATCTTTAATTAAAATACCAGCTAGGGCTGTTCCCCAAAACAAGTTATCAGTTGTTTTCCTCACAATTATCATTCAACGTGCAGTTGGAGCTTAAATTAAAGTTTTCTAGAAAAGGTCTGAGAAGTATTTGAGAATCAATCCCCAGAAAAATGTTCACTTGTACATGCAGAGCCAAATGCACACCGAACACAAGATTCTTACCAGTCAGACAAATAAGCATTTAAAAAGTCCAACAAAATGCTTTCCCTTAGTTTTTATCAGAGGGCAACCACAGGTGAAGCTTGAACTGAGTTCTCTTTGCCAATAGTTTTCTTTAGTTTTAGATCAAATGAGGGAAGAAATGAAGAAAGACCACTTAATCAAACTGCCATTTAAGGGACAGACATGGTTTATTAATCTGCCTAGGAATACATGGGTGACCAGTTAATTTAGTAAAAACTAAACATACTGTTTCACTCATGTTTTCAAATGTTGTAATTAAGCCAAAAGGTAATGCTTCCATTTTCTCATGAAGAATGGCCTACTACTATTCCAGTTAAGTTGGAAGCAATGCAATGACAAAATTTGTAATAAGCATTTGACATGAACTTTTTTTAAATGTTAATATTACCAAATGGAATTACACTGCTTAACAGCAGATCACAGATAATCCAGAGAGAAATGAAAAAAACCATTACAAAATTACTACATTTTGCCTTTCCCTCCACCGCCATATAAAGATACACAGAATTTGAATCAGGCTTAATAAATGAGCAATTAATTATTTGTAAGTACAGCCATCTACACTGTGTTTTTTCAACTCTTTGGTGCAAGTGAAGTTCTACCTTCATGGTCTCCAACATCTGAAACTGTGATTTTGTCTCTAATTATGGTGACATAAATGTATTTGAAAAGGTGTGCAAATTAAATACTACTGTTAGGATGAATGAGCATTACTTTTACCTAGCAGGCCGGCTAGTGAAACTGAATACTTACTAGTGCAAACCAAATTAATCATATTGACCAAGTTTTTCGTGTCCCAACTGGGATCCAAATCCACAGCACTGCAGTCTCAGTGTTTTTTAAAGTTACATTTAACACTGTCCAGAAAGATTTGTACGGAAACAATCAAAGCACCAACACATAATTCCAAATAAAAATAACTTTTGGGGGATGGCCTTATGATATTACACAAACTCAGAAGTTGCACTACACCTTAATATTTAACAACAAAGAACAAGCAGAATTTACTCTGCTCCGTTCAAAAACTCATAATACATACTCTAGCCCTCAAAGGGTGACTGATTATTACTAAAGCACTTTCAAAAATATTTACATTGTATTCACTGAAAATCACCATGCTTTGTTCACAATTTTGTTGAATGTCAGCATAACTCCCTATTGTTTTTATTTAAAAATAAAAACTAACAAAGGATACCTTTCTCAGTGTTTACATTGTCATTCTCAGAAAAGCAATTTCATACAGTTCAATATATTTTGTGCCAGACTCCCCCATGCTCAATCCAAATGGCACTATATGAATTAAAATGTTCCTCAATGGTTACCTTGTGGAAATATTAAGGTGGCCATATCGGTAAAGACCGCTGCTGCCACTGTGTTACCACGTCTCTGTAAATACATAAACTAAAAATGCACGCCATTTATCCATCCGTTTTATGCATTCATCCATTCTTCCTTCATGGTCAACATAATTGCAAATTTCTTAAGTTACGAATGTGTTTTTCTGCTTAAAAATACACTGAAAACTGTCACCATGCCGTGATTGCGAACAGCCGTTCAAAGTGGGTAAAACAGAAAGCGCAGCACTATGGCACCATCCCACCAATCTCAGATGTTGAGTGGTTATTTGTTAAACCAAGTCTGTAAGAGTCCCCACAGTGACAGTCTGCGGCCTCCGTTCAAAGTAGGTTAATGCATTTCCCTGTGTCGTGTTTATTTATTAACTAGCTAATGCTAGTAACTACTTGGCAGATCGATGCAGAATGTAACCAGTGATCTGTCTCAAAATGACAAAGTAACCATGTCAACTTGGCGGCTACAGTATGTTACCTTCTCACAACTCAAATGATGCTTGAACCACTGACGCTAATGTAATATAACGTTAACTAGTTACTTTCTATGTGTACATCAGCATTACTGGAGCTAGCTATCCACCTAGCCAGCCAAGTTTTACGTTCACTGACATCAACTTCGGTCACAGACGATTAGGTAAGGTGACTGGTGATTAGCTAGTTAGCAAGCTAATGCCAAGCATCTTGAGACTGCTAACAATCGGACACGTTTATTATGGAGGATACAATTGCCTGCTAGCTAGAGAATCGATCTAATATGACTGCTAGCTAACGTTAGCTGATGCGCACCGCATAGCTGATTTACAGCCACTTAGCAAGCTAGCTGCCAAAGAAACCACGAAACGTAACAGATTTGGTAGCAAACATTAGCTAAATGGTTTGACTACATTAGCTTCTTAGGCAATTTACTGTACAAACTAAACGGCTGGCTAAGTCAGATTGCTACAATTTAATGAACTGACATTGATTAGCCAGGTAGCTAAAACAGCTATTCAGGGAGGAAAAATCGCTAACGTAAGGCAGCAAAACAAGACAACGTGTATTTAAGGTTCATCTGGCTTGCTAGCTAGCTTTATTTGTTGACTGGAAATGAATGCTAACGTTACGAACATACACCGAGCCCTGACCAGGTAGCTATCATAGCAATCTAGTTTTGGTACTATAGCTAGTCTAGTCAAATCTAGATCGCAAGCCAGCTGGCTGGAATTCGCTCCGTACCGTTTGCAAACACGAATAGCTATCAAGCTAATTTCATAACCACCATTAAAGAACCGACTACAGCAGCAACTAAAATACACGCTATCTAGCAAGCAAGTGAACTACGGCTGATATTAAGCGAACTACCGAAAAGAAGCAAACATTAGCTCGAACGCTAGTTAGCTGGCTTGCTATCTAAACAAATCATCGCCCTTTCTCGGTGTGCCTAGCGAGAAAGCTATACCCCACAAATCATAACACCAAGACAAAAATATAACTTCCGACAACGAATTAACAAAGACAACTTGCTATGGCTCTAATCTGTCTTTTTGCGGTTGCAAAAAACTATCAATAATGACCGACACCCCACACCCGGAACTGGGGCGCCACGGTTTCTCCTAAGGGCCTGCAGAAGCAGCTGTCATCCGTGAAACAGCGTCCCGACCATCGAGAGCTCAATAGGGGGAAACGAGCTGCAGCGAGAGCACAGCCCCAGCCCCGTACGCAATCCGTCCGCTGCTTAGCTAGCCAAGGATCTGGTGTTGAACTGACATCGACAGAGGGATGACCATTTTGGGCGAACTCCTTCTTGTGTTTACAAGCAGACACTCGGCTATCAAAGGCGGAATCCGTCACTTCGATACATTTTTGCGGGCGCCCTTTTTCGCTCCTCTACTGAATATGAGGAAAAAAGAAAACACATTCTCCACACAGCGGCCATTCCGTAGCTAGCTGAACAAAAGAGTGCATTTTCCCCACCCTGCTACAATAAAAATACCGCATCACCCACCGAGAGAGGTGGCTAATAAATAGAGACGTTTATTACCCTTCATATAAAAATGTACATGGACGTAAAGGCGTATTTAAACGTATGTAGTAATATAACTGTTTTACCTTCAGAGGTGTGACTCCGCCATCCTTGCTTCCTCCTCCTTTTCTACACTGCTGCTGCTAGGTCCCCTCCCCTACCACTAGATTGCGTCACACGCACGTATTATCGCACACACGCATTGCGTCACACGCACGTATTGCGTCACACGCACGCTACAAGTGTATCACGAGACTTTTCTTGGATAGAAAAAGGTGCTCCTTGTAGGCACAAGGGGATTAGACTGAACTGAGAGTAGTTTATTATTTTTTGTTGTTGGGTTATATGGCGCAGGTGAGACTGTGTGCTACAACAAATAAACCTTTGGGCAAACTGTAGATTCAGATTTACAGTGCTTTACTCGCCTTAAGCACACGGAACGTACAGAACAGCCATTTCACAAACCATCTCTCTGGACGACACTTTTTAGACAGCACTTAACTATCCCAGAATATCAACTCTCACAATAGCATCTGAATCCGTTGGCATTGCACAAACAATTTATTTAGACAGGACTTGTGTAGTTCTAATATAGCTAGGTATCTGCCGACGTAAGAGGAAAATACACGCTAGTCTGCAAGCCATAAATCCCAGAGCACTTCAGGTAGATAGCTAACGTTACCGAAATAGCTAAAATTGTAGTCTGTCTGACGTTAGCTGAAGTTCCATTGTGTGACCATCTAACTAGTATTAGCCACAAAGGCAGGGAGGACTAGCTACAACTGTGACTAGTTTCACGACAGTACTAAACAAGTAACTAGGCAGATAGCTAACAGAGCCGCTGCCCTGGATTAGTTAGCTAGCTAAATTAGGTAAGACATGGACTCTAGACTACCTGTCTAGCTTGTCCTCTGGTTAAATTTTATCAATTAAGCCAGTTTCCTACTCATTTAAACTGCCCGCTATAGTGTCCGTTAAACTGTCATCTCAATTGTCAGCTGTCAACTGTCAAGTTGAAACGTCATTGAAGCGGCATGTCAACGTTGGACTGCATTTCCCACAATCCCCAAAACAATTTTTCCACTTCCTGTTTTTTTCCGCATTGGCCAGTCGATGTTGTAGCTAAACGGATTCAGCGTCTCGGTAACTAGCTGGCTAACATTAGCCGACCAGCTAGCTAGCAAACTCCCAACAACGTAAACTGTGGCTATTTTCTGTTCGCAGAAAGATAAACTACATCTTACAAGATTTTCTAACTTTCTTGGTGCTGAGTACCTAAACACACGATCGAGGTATGCTACAAATGTGTGAAAATGTACGTTATGTCAGTATTTTAGAGGCGAATGTAATAGCTAGATGTAAGTATGATCCCCATATCCGAGGTGTAGATAGCTCGCACTAGTTGTTATGTTCAGAATATAGCATGGTAACTTGCAAGCTAGATGGAACAGTGCACATTCGACGCACTGAATAGCTAAGCAGTTGTAGTTTGCATTGATAGTTGAATTTATTTCACAACAATGCATACGGCAACGGTATGAATCATATACATTATCAAGATAGCTAGTCAATTCAGGTAGCTATCCAGCTTTCTCGATCCAACATCAGTGGTGATAGCCTCCTAGCATGCTAGCCGCTGACTGATTCTGTTTTCGCGTTGCTCGATAGCAAAGGCATATTTTGGTATCTAGCTAACGTTAGCTGGTTTGAAATTACCTGGCAATTTGACAAAAAATGCGCACTATCTTCCCCACAGGTCCAGCCAGCTAGCAAGCTAGCTGCTTGACAGAACATGCCCGAAGTCAAGTCAATGTTCAGAGAAGTTCTTCCCAAACAAGGTAAGTTATCTAACGTAGTTGAAAAAAATGTTATGTTTACGTTTCTAGTCGCTCAGGCGAATAGCAAACAGCATGCCAATATTGAGATCATTTCTTCCCAAACAAGGTAGCTATGTTAACTAACTATCCTGTATTATATTTCACCTTCCCATTCAACGTGTTGGTAACTCATTCACTGTACCATGGGTTAATTGAAAATGAGCTACATTCTCTGATAATATTTATTTATGTTTAAGAACGGACCACGGTGTGTTCCCACATTAAAACGCGCACTTAAAACATCACTTCTGGTCAAACCTGTGTTTTTTTATTTTCAACACGAATTTAATTTAAACTCTTCCATCATAACTTAATGTCTGAGCACAGCAAGGCTCATGACATGAACAGGTATGGGCGCATATTATTACGCTCTCACAGATAAGCGAGAGTCATGCACAATAAGTATTGTTCCTGCAAAATAATGTGTGGAGAATCTTGGTATGCAGAGCTTGAAATGGTTTGAGTAGGCGTTACTTTGCCTCGGCATGCAGCGCGGCCGTTGTTTGACTGGACTGAAGCCAAAGGAAAGGTAACTGTTAACATAACTGTGAACACCATGTTCCCGGAGTGTCCTTAAACATTTCCAACAGATCGTTTATACAAAGCAGAACACATGATCTGAGATTGCCACGCATTCAGTGTAGGCGTTTATGCATCTATTCTGACTACAGTATAAACCGTTACTTTCTCAGCTTTCGCGTGGCTGCCGCTGTGGGCTAGTGATTTTTTTTAAACATCAGACTAACGTCGTGACCTTTAATGTAAGCTGGAGGGTTTGAGTGCTTGACCTGCCTTTATAAAGTACGTGTTGCCTGAGTCTTTCTGTGTGTCCTCAGGCTTATCCAGTGGAACCAGCATAAGGCTGCTGGTTGCAGACCACTTCCATTTTTGTAAATTCTTCATGCTTACAAACTGCAATATATAAAGTTTGCAAGCTTTTTAAGATTGCAGAAAGCTGTATGCACTTGTAGTGGCTTTTTTCAAGTAACAGTACACTTACATTACAATATTGTTATTTAATTCAATTCAATTCAATTTTATTTGTATAGCGGTTTTCACAACACAAGTTGTCACAAAACAGCTTTACATTGTTCCCAGGCCTGAGACCCCCTGAGAGCAAGCCTAAGGCAATTTAGTAGATGCTCTTATCCAGAGATACTTACATAGGTTACAGTTTTTACAAATCATCCATGTATACAGCTGGATATTTACTGAGGCAATTCAGGGATAAGTATTTTGCCCAAGGGCACAGCAGCAGTGCCCCAGCAGGGAACTGAACCAGCAACCTTTCGGTTACAAGCCCTGCTCCTTACCGCTATGCTACACTTCTGCCCCACTGTGTTGTCACTGTGAACTCTGGAGTTCCAGTGGGATCATTTCCACATACTGTACATTTTAGTAGCAGTCACTGTATAACTGAAAAACCATAACCACAAAAAGTTTGTGCATCCCATCTATTTACATGAACACAACCAGAGATTCAGATTTCAGTAGAAGTGTAAACAGGATACTAGGAAGCAATAGGGATTAAACGGTTACCGGTTTCACGGTAAACCGCGGTAAAATTCCCGAGGGTTAGTATTACCGTTTCAAATTTGAATTATCATTAGGACCGCGGTTGATTACAGCGCTTTGAAATATTCATGTTAAATAGTGTGACAGGATGAAACGATTACCGATTTCATGGTAAAATTCCCGACGGTTAGTATTACCGTTACCGCTTTTAAAAAACTTTGACAGGATGAAACGATTACCATTAAAAAAATTCCCGACGGTTAGTGTTACCGTTTCAAATTTGAGTTACCATTAAAACCGCGGTTGATTACCGCGCTTTGAAAAACTCACGTTAAATAGTGTGTCAGGATGAAACGGTTACCGGTTTCACGATAAACCGCAACGGTTAGTATTACCATTTCAAATTTGAATTATCATTAGAACCGCGGTTGATTACCGCGCTTTGAAAAACTCACGTTAAATACTGTTCAGCATCAACCAAAGGTAGCAAGCCTCCCAGACGGAGACGCGCAGGCGCAGCATGCAACGTGGGTTTGTTTTGTGTCAGTGAAAACATGGCGGAAGGCAGTGACAGCGCTCCGGAGATTTTTCAGCCTTCTGAGGCCATGTCCACACGTACACGGGTATTTTTGAAAACGGGGATTTTCCTCCTTTCGTTCTTAAAAAAATCTCCGTCCACACGAAAACGCAAACACACGCTGTCAAGAGCATGCCAACCCAACAGGCGACGATACAACCCTAATCGTAAAGCCATTTTGGCCAATCAGAAGCATGAAAAAAAGTTACTACGGCGCACACTCTAACGTCACAAGCCAAAAACTCCGTTTTCCCTGTCTACACCTGAACACTGAAAACGGAGTTTCTGAAAATCTTCACCCTGGAAGGCGTTTTGGAAAAGATCCGTTTTCAGTGACCTAAAACGCCGTTTGCGTGTGGACGAAATGCCGAAACACATAGAAAAAGCTACGTTTTTAAAAATACCCATGTACGTGTGGACAGGGCCTAAGGCCTAAGGCCTGTGACGTCAGAGTATGCGCCGTAGTAACTTTTTTTCAGGCTTCTGATTGGCCAGCATGGCTTTACGGTTAGGGTTGTATCGTCGCCTGTTGGGTTGGCATGCTCTCGACAGCGTGTGTTTGCGTTTTTGTATGGACGGGGATTTTTTTAAGAACGAAGGAGGGAAAATCCCCGTTTTCAAAAATACCCGTGTACGTGTGGACATGGCCTAAGAGGACTAATTTGCTATTAAGAATGAATTCCGTGTATGTATCTGCATATTCTTGAAACAGAACACTGTTTAGACCAGGTTATTATCTGAAGTTCAGTAAATAGTGGAACTCTTACGAAGTCTTGAGTCAATTAGCCAACTTTGCTGTCAGGGGGAACTGAACATTGGAAAACACTTCTATTTAATTTGCACTCTTAAGCATTATCATGATATTCTGAAATGACGTACAAATTAGCCTATATTATACCAAGACTTTTAGAAAACAACATGCACAAGCAGACTCGACTCTTCCCTTTGCGCTTGATTTGCGAATAACGCATCATTAGCATCCTCACTCGGAAATTCACGTCTTCCTTACAAGCTCATTGAAGCAACTGGAGCCGTGCATGGGAATGTTGGACCAGGTAGCTTAAGTTTTACATTTAAAAACACGTATCTGCACTTCATTTTAGAGTGTTTTTGTAGCCTGGGAAAGTAATGTCATCTATAAAAGACATAGACTATTGTACAATTCATTGGCTATGTTATTATTTTAATGTTTATGCAAATAAAAACTGCACAGTGCTGCTAATTTTTTTGTGGTTTCCAATATAAAACTTGGTGAAATGATTTCAGTTTGTGTATCAGTACTTTTTGAACATTTTCAGCACATTTTAACAATACCGCGATAATACTGATAACCGTGATAATTTTGGTCACTATAATCGTGATATTAAATTTTCATACCGTTTCATCTCAAGAAAGCAATAATCATACGTATCTAAAATGCAAGCTATGTGATAAAATACTTATTTATTTGCTGTGGTTATTTCGCTCTTAACATGGCCCAAGGAGCTAAGCAAGAGCTTGCTCTTCATGTGCACACATGCTGAACAGAATAAACTCTGTAGCGTATGTCCATCAATACATGCCAATATCTGGGCAGCCAAGGTGCTTGCTACAATGAAATCTATACTGAAAAAATATATTACTTGTATGTATCTTAGTATCCAGACACCTGTTTAACGGTCTGTCTATTGCTGGGTGTATATACAGTGCTCTCCAAATTTATTCAGACCCCAGATTAGAGTAGGGGTGTGAGTAAGTGTGACCCTTATGGACCCTTTCTGGAGAAGAATTTATCATTTTTGAACAATGACTGTTCTGTGCAATGCTGTTAAGATTAAAGTATAACAAATTTTTTGTCATTTCATGTTTTTGTTCCTATTTAATCAGAGGTATGATTAAGTATGTAGGGTGCTACAGCAAATTGTGTGGATGTTTTCGAGGCATCGTCAAGAACTGTGCAACTTGTCAGCGACTCCAGTTGTGTGCATCATCTCCTCTGCAGGGCAGCTGTCCATGGAGGACGTGCCCACCATGGTTCTCTGCAAGCCGAAGTTGCTGCCTCTGAAGTCCGTCACGCTGGAGAAGCTGGAGAAGATGCAGCAGGAGGCGCAGGAAGCCATCCGGCAGCAGGAACTGGCACAGAAAGAGAAGCAGGAGTCCACAGCAGGGTGACTGACATAGCCATGGTGCCTGCGTGACAGAGGATGGAAGCACACACACACACGCACACACACACACGCACACACACACACGCACACACACACCCCCATCGCAACCTAATATTCTGACATATCACAGTAGTTTGTGTTAACTACGAAAGGTGCGACCACCTGGCCTGTGCAAGCATACGGTAGCCATCAGGTTGAGCATATCGTGGTATGTAGCTGTAGTCTTGAATGTTTTGTTCTTTATTTTATTACTATAATTTAGGTCATCTGTAAGTGATGTTGGTATCGACAGTAACCAAAGGTTGACAGAATCAGTTCCCTCCTGAGCTGACAATATAATAGGTCCAAAATTATATCCGAGATATAGCTTTGTCACCCCCAGCCCTGTTTAGCTGGATTTAAAAATATACAAACAGTACAGTTTGCAGCACACCTCATCACATTATTTGAAATACTGTGAGATTAAGGCATCTTTAATATTTCCTTTGTACAGTGACTTTTTTTGGGACACGTATTTTAATGATTAAAGCAGTTTTCTAGACAAAATTGATTTTCCAGTGTTTTTATTTGTAATGTTTTTTTTTTTTTTTGATGGGGAATGTATTCAAGGGATCACCACAAATACACTTGCAGACCCCACACTGATTAATGACTAATGCTGAATAGCTCAGTGGTTAAGGTGATCGCTTTGTGCACCTGTGGCCAGTTACCTCCAAGTGAAACAGTACCGCTAGGGATAGTGTTTGCCACATCTTTATTTTGATTTTGAAACCAAAGAGACCACAGTAACTTTGTCTTTTTCCCTAGGAAACAAGCTTAAAGATCTTGATTGAAATGACCCCGGTGGAAGTTCAGATTATCAGTACGCTTTTAATAATGTGTTTCTGGCTTAAATAATTCTCAAATGTAGTATGCATTTCTGCACTAATTTCAGTCAAATGTCATTTCCCCCAAACAAGAATTTAAAAGATATGACAAGGACAATAGTAATGATTTTAATTGCAGTTTATTTTCATGTTTTTGAACATAAACAGCAAGCACGACTGGGTACATTTCACTCACCAGTGTTCTTAAATATAAAAATAAACATTCTGGACACCATTTTGTGAAACTTGCCCGAAATAAGTCAACTTTTACGCTGCGTTCTTCTGTTGCCTTCAGTTATAATATCTTTAGGATAGAGGAAAAATTTTCAAGCACAGCATCTATAAACAATAGCAGCCAATAAGGGGAGCAACTGTTCTGAACAAATGTGTCCCCTTCAGTATAAAGCTTTATACACAAACCAGTGATTCTTGTACAAACACTGCTGTCGGGAAAAAGGAGTGGCAGTGAAATCAATACAAAAAACATGGAATGACTACATCGTTCAGAGGTGTGGCACTTTCTGAGTTAGCTTATTTCCAGACACCTGTCAGGTATATTTACCTTCCTCCCCTTCGAAACAAAAAAAAAAAAAATGAAAAAGAAAAAAAGTGCCTTTATTTCCCATGCCCCCCTTTTTCCAAAATGTACATTCTTAACCATTGAAAGATTTTGTACCTAAACCATTATAACAAATATATGAAGTGTAAAAAGTAGCTCCAGTACTGTGGATGCACCTGGCACGAGCTGGCTCCCAGAGCGGCTCATCAGTAACTCTCCAGTTTAAGACGTCCTCCGTCTCCTTCGCTCACAAATCTCTTGCGACCTCTTTAAAAAGAAGAAAAATGCAGTATGTGTTATATGAAATAACAAACAGTTGATTCAGAATTGATTTGCCTGCATGGAAATGTGACTTCTCAATCAGCAGGCATGTGGAGTTTGCATACAGAAAGCCTCTGAGGCAGTGAAATCAGTGACAATATGTAAAGTGAACTGCCTATGATGAAACCATAAAAAGTGCAGGCTTAATATAGAGTGTTGCCACGAATATGCATTCATTTTATACGCCTCCTACACCACATCCATTGGCAATGGATTTAAGGAGTTAGGTGTGTTACTGTTGCCAGGAGTTGGGCCATAATCTTCCTCATCTAACTAATGTTACTAATCTTAAACTTACTCACAATAATTTAAGATTAGTAAATTATTACTAATCTTTAATTACATCCACAATTTCTTGGACAGAGATTCCTGTTTGCTCTTGTGCTCTTAATTAAACCAATTTAAAGTAATTGCTGATGTGAAAAAAACTAATTTCAAAAGTAAAAAAAAAAAAAAAACTTTAGCACATTTTAAAGAATTTGTAACGTCTACACAAAAGTGTTCCCTTATTTGTCAATGGCACTGTGGCAAAAATTGATGATCCAGGAATTTTTAAACAATGTAATGCTTGCAATCTATGTTTTGCGCTTGGCAAAGCGCTCTGTGACAATCCTATTGTGAGGGGCACAGTGTGCAAACGCAGTCTGATTGGTCGATGTCAGACTCAAAGTCAGGCAAGAGCTATTGGCCAATGCAGATAAAACACCACCCACCGAGAGGGGCAGAGATCCCTCAGTCTTTTGTCAATAACGCCAGCACTGTAGCACTTCTCCACAAATTGCTCGAGTACAGCGTAAGCGCAGGGGACATCTATGTTAATTTCTGCTATCTCGAAGTAAACTCTTTGGAACCCCTGCAAAAAAAGAAGTCATTTGTTAAACATATGTGATGAATCACACTGATGTGGGTTAATGCTGAATGACTAAAATGTTGAGCTGCTCCCTAAACAGAATGCTAGGCAGTGTTAATGCCAAATTTTACCTCACAATTATAACACTGCAACTCACAAAAAAACCAAGAACAATTAACCACATGTGAAGGATTGTTATCCAATCCAATGTTGCCTCATTAAATACCCAGCTGTACAAATGGATAACATGTAATACTGCAACAGATATAAGTTGCTCTGGCTAAGGGCATCTGCTAAGTATGCTAAGTAATAATGTAATGGTGAAGAGATGAAACACAAACACGCAGTATCATTTTTAAACACAAGGTGGCGCCATTACCCTTCTCATTTGGTCCACAGTGATAACAGAGGACTCCCACAGAAATTTCAGCAACTGCAGAACCATTTTGAACGTTCTCTCCCCCTTAGACTCCAAGACCATGACTATTGCCTAATTTTGGGGAGAAAATAAAAAAAAAAACAAAGTGGTCAATTTAAACTATATTTCTCTGTCTATCAGTACCACCATGAAATAAAATGAAATGAAAACAATCTCAGTAGTGAAAGATGTTTGAAGAGGCTGCATAGAGCTGAACAAGTGAAACGCCCACCTGCACCTAGGATTTTTCTTACCGCACACCATAAATACACACAAAGCCAGTTTTATGCACTCCATAACCAAATTCTTTTCACTTAACATTTGATCATATGTAGGGAATGAGGCATTGCCTTACCTCATAGACAAACTCATGATGGAAGTGGGGCACCTCAAGTTCTGTCAGACACCTCTCTGCCTCCACCACATCACCAGACAGAAGGTACTCCTTCAGAAGAAGGTTCACCTAATAGACAAAATATACAGTGAAGCACTCCATCTCAGCTACAGAGTGAGGAGCACATAGTGCATTTTAAATACCACATTTATCAGTTACTAAAGTATTTTACAACACATTATTCAGTGGATGCATAGGGGCATATAACATTGCACACATGAATTGATGTATTCTGAAAGATGTAATATTTCAAAATGAACATCATGCGTTGTACTTGAGAATTAACACTAGAGACAAGAGTGTTCATGCAGACAGAATTAATGTTCAAACAGCAAGGGCAAGTAATGCGTAGGAGGCAGTGCGCTCAAGCCTGGGGTGCGTTGAGCACACCAAGAAGAAAGTGCTACATTTATTGTCCAAACAGGCTCTTCATATTTCAGGTGTTACTTTTTCAAAAAGGCATGTGTCTGTGGTGGGACAGGACACGCCCCCCCCCTCACCTCTTTGATGAGCTGAGTGACAGGTCTCTGGCCGCCCCCTGAGCCCCACATGTTGTCGATGCGCAGACCCCCCCGGCTCATTTTCAGCAGTACCGCCGCCCTGTCCAGCGCTGCCCTGTCAATCAAAGACCCACAGAGTCAACAAGCACACCCCTGCCACAACACTGGCAGCCAACTCAGAAAAAAGGTTTCCTCTCTTCTTCCTGCTCTTGATAAATCGAAAGATAAGAGCTAATACCTTAGAGTATGTTCTGCCATTCTAAATAATCCCGAGATTTGAGAAGTTCATCAATGCTGGCACTCAGTGAGTTGTTGGAAAGACTTTTTCCAATGCTGTGTTTTACTAGTGCTCAGTTTTTTCCTCTCTGGCTCTCTTAGCAGTTGCCCACTTGAATTAAAGTGTAATTTACTGCTAAATTGATTTGAATAAATTGCTTTCCTTGCAGCTAAAATCTTGTGTTGGGATTTATTTTCTACATTTATACCCAGGGATTGTTAATTCTGTCAATGTACAGAACAGGAGGAATCAGTCAATTCAAAAAGAGAGGGCTTTTGTATCTTTTTTTACAGTTGAAAAGGAAAAAGGCGGTGAATGCTTGAAAAGTAAATGTTAAAAAAAAAAATACCTTGCATGTTCACAGTCCACCTTCCCTTTGTAGCTCTCGATGTAACTTTTAGACAGGATTTCATCCCTGACAGCTCGAGCGATGAACTGGCCGACAAGCTGCGAGACGAAACAAAAATAAAGCAAAAAACACACTATGAGTTTACTTTGCACTGCATTACGTAATGTTGAGGCCAGTCCCCTATCATCACATTAACAGCATAGCAACGCCCTAACTGAGCACTTACAGCAAAAAAGTTTACAGCAAAAAAAGGGGGGGTTTTAGAGAGGGTGTCGGCAGCTTCATGGTCCGATCTGAAATTATAGACCTGGAGGGCTGACCAAAGTCACGTCAACAGCAACAGCAAACTAACGTGCCCCTAAGTTTGCTGAAAATTCACTCCGTAAACAGTTTCCACCTCCACAAAAGCGAACATCTGGGGCCCCTTACAAATCCGCACAATGGGGAGCGGGAGTCGGCGAGAGGGGGGCCTTTTCCCAGCGGCTGGCGTGACGCTGGGGAGTGCGGCACGGGTATTATTTGTTTACACTGAGCGCCGCTCATGTCGTGACTCAGACAGAAGAAAAAGCTGGCCTAGTGATTCTGGCGAGAACAATGCGCCCCCGTGCTCAGCGACCTATTGTCTCTGTTCAGATTCTGTAAGGGTGGTGAACTGCTGCTCGTCTGCCCAGGACTGAGCTCGCTGTGTTTGGGAACGAGAGAAAGAGAAGGCGAGGGGGTGGGGGGCTGGGGGAAAAAAAAAGAAAAACCCTTTAAACTTCCTATGCTGAGCTAGCAGTTTGCTGACGCACGGACAATGGGCAAGAGAGCTCATGTCTCTCTGCGCCTGAAAGAAAAGAGCTGAAAATTTATCTCTGACCAGCCCCGGCTGCGCTGACATCAGACGCAGCTCACCGAGGGCCGACCTCACAGCAGCGCTTCCTGTCAGCCACAGCCTGTTTGTTTAGACCGAGACGAAAGAAGAAAAGGAAACCTCAAACACTTCGCGCAGATGCAAGTCCCATTTAAAGTGCGCTGGGGTTTCCGAGCGCACACTGCGGCGTGATCGCCGTTTGAGACGCCTACATTTGACTTCCTGTTTGGCTGGGGTGGGGGGGGGTTGTGGGTAATCGGACGACTTCACACCTCCCCTTCTGACTGGCTCAGTTTAGGAATTGTTGCGCACTCCCTCTGCTTTCCTGCTGTTTAAAACAACCTCCCACCCCAAGGCCTCTGACCAGCGCTCACCACCCCCCCTCCCTTGCCCTGGCTGTTACCTGCGGGGCTCCGGGCGTGTCCAGCACCAGGTCGGGCAGCTCCCTCAGCAGCTTGTCGAAGGAGCTCTCCACGTCGCTGAGGGTCAGCACCCGGCCGCAGAGGTCGGAGAGCAGCCGGGCCGTCAGCTCCCTGTGGCTAGCCTTGGCCTCCAGGGCCAGCGATACGGCCAGCATGGGCACGCCGCTCTTCATCTGACCCAGGTTCAGCTCCCCCAGCAGCTCCTGCACCGACACCGAGACTTGTTACTGCAGGTCATTGACCCCAGTCACGCTACATGCGACAGCCTTCCCACAATCCACTGCTGCTTTTTTTCCCCCAGTGGGAGGGTCATCATGTCACAGTGTTTAGAGACAGTAACCACAGTTTCTTTCCTTTTACTAATATGTGCTATACAAACATTACAGCCAGTTAAAAATAAGGAAATATCCACACATCAACAGTAGTCAGAAGAAGTTGAGTCACAATACCAATAACCTGGCTAAATTAGCAAAAGACTGACAAGATTGTCTACAAACTAAATGTGTGAATTGTTCTCTCATTGTGTGACAACTTATTGGCAGCACAAAACAAAATGCTTGTGGTATTACACGCAACAAATCCTGGACAGAACTGATTTTGAGGCACCTAGTTTGAAAAACAAACCCCTGGTTGGTGCATTTCCTTATAAAGCTCTTGGTGTGTTCAACCCAACATTTTCCCTGAGGTTCCAGTCTGACTTTCAGAAACACTACATTTCTACTCATGAACAGAAATTCAATTCACCTCCTCAACCAACTGAACTGAAATGGAACTGACGCCCAACTCAGCTGTAATCAGATATACACGTTCAATGACAACCTCCAAGTGTGACCCGACCTACTGCTGCTTACAACAAGCAGCTTTTTACGGGAGATGACGACTTACCGCCACCTCGTTGGTGTCCCCGTGCTCAAAATACTCCTGCACGATGGGCGTGACCGTCTTCTCAAAGTCGTCCTCGTCCAGCGGCAGCACCACCGTCTCGTATACACAGTTTTCCTACAGCCGAAGTATAGGGGGGAAGGGGGTTGTTCCATCATTAATGATCAGCACAAATGATGACAGCAAAACCACTGCAGAGCTGGAACCGGGCTAGCTTGCTTAGCGACGGCTCCGGGTGGTTTTCCCACGATCTCTGTCATCGTTGGCAGCGCAGGCCCCTGGCCTGCTTGCTTTACAAGCGCGCCGCGGACAAATTTAGCAGCCTGCGTCGCCGATCTACATCGCAGCTTAACATTGAGAGGAGCACGAAAAGGGAGGAAGGAGCGTGCTGCCATCGCCCGCTCGCGGTACAGAGGTGGATAAGCAACAATAGGATTAAGCAGCGCAGTGGAAAATCTCAGCCTGGGGCGGCACAGGAAGTCCCGGCAGTCACCTTGACGTGGCCAGACGGTAGCATTTAGCGTGATCTCACGTGCTGCAGCTCAGCTTGCAGGTAATGCATTGGAAGAGCCAGCCTGCTGCTGTGCCAGTTCACGTCCGCCTGGTTCCAGCACTATAGTGGAAACCGGGGTAGAACCGAAAGTGACTGTTCTGTTTTGCTGAAAGTTTCTTGGAGAAATGAGGACTCGCAATCAGGCTGGTGACAAGTATGGAAAGCCTTTTGAGGCAATTAGGCATAACACTGAATGAATCACAAATCATTTAAAAAATTTCCCACTGCAACTCTTTGAGCACAAAAATAATGATTTCAGTGAGGCTGACTGTATAAGTCCTTAAATGTTTCCAATATGAGTGAACCCACAGACCACAAAATATGACACAGTCTCTAGATTGTTGGTGGGTATGCACAGCAAATGCAGACAAACGACTAGAAATAAACATTACCTGGTCTTCATCATAATTGGGGTCTTTGACATCCACCTCTTCAAGGTCATAGACCTCTCCCGGGGGTCCCCACACACCTTTGCCCCCCGCTCCACCTGAGAGCACAAAGCAACCACTCAGCAGCTCTGACAGTTGTAGCCCTAAAGACCCACTATTCACTCAGTGTTAGGTGTGGGAACTGCTGTCTATCAGTGCTTTATTTTACAGGCCACACTGGACTCACACCCACTCCCTAGGCTTATCTGACATGCCTCTGAAGCAAGAAACTTTAGAATGCGGGGCTGGGAAAACTCATCTAAGCAAAAGTAAACATTTACATTTTTCACATTTAGTCATTTAGCAGATGCTCTTGTCTTGAGCAACTTCTTTTAAACATAAAGTCACCGTGGACATCTGTGCACACCTGACAGGTCATCCTAATCACCGTGAAGTACACTGCTGAAAAACAGGCTTTTGAAGAGAAAACACTTGTGTAATACCAATACACATTACCACATATACATACAAAGGGGAAAAAAGGGAAACTGAAGGGAAAAAACTCCTTATGTAACCGCTCTCCGAGCACATACTGTGAAATACAGATTTTTTTTTGAACCCCACAACTGGTGGTACTGGCAGGCAATTCCAAAGCCATTTCCCAACAGACCTCCCCTTTCCATTGCATAACAATTCCAACAATGTACCATACTGTAAGCCCGTATCAGTCCATAGACCATGTGCTATAAGGCAGACGCTGATAGTGCATATTACACTGCTAAGACAAAAACGACATCTGCCAGACCAGCAGAGACAGACTGCCCCGTATTTAAGAAGCACGGTCCCCGAGAGGACCGCAAACATGTCCGAACCCCCCCTCCCTAAATCCTCCGGATACTTATATTTACCTATATTTAGCTCTGCTGACCGAGTGGCCACTTTCCAGCACATCTTGTTCCTGCGCCGCTCTGGGAGATTCCACATCAACCAGGCATATTTATGTTTCAGTACCAAATTACAAGGGGAGGATATATCTTCAAGGAGACACACTTGCTGTTCCATGACAAGGCATGAATGCGGGCTCTTAAGATTATGTAACCGATAAGATTAATGGCCGCTCGGAGTAAAAAGGCATTAGTCGAGGATGCCTGGGTCCAAACAACATCTCGCATGCACCAGTGTTATTAGCACCTGGGGCACCCCCACCAATCATTTCAGGGGGACCCTTTCCCATTTTACAACCTTTACGTCAGTGTGTTCACCATTCCAAGGTGAATGGGGAATCCTCAGATTGACATTACATTACATTATTGTCATTTAGCAGACACTCTTACCCAGAGAGACTTACATAGGTTAGAATTTTTACGTTATCCATTTATGCAGCTGGATATTTACTGAGGGAATCCTGGGTTAAGTACCCTGCCCAAGGCTACAGCAGCAGTGTCCCAGCGGGGAATCGAACCTGCAGCTTTACAGTTACGAGCTCCTTACCAGTGTGCCACACTGCCACCCCATTTAGTCTCGCAACAATAAAATTTTAACTTTGCAATGCCAGTTCTCCATGACAGGCTAGTAAATGCTAGTTAGACAGCGGCCAGCAGCCTGATGGGAGATTTCGCTTAACCTGACCCATCTCTCGTCATCGGCAGGTCACCCTGAGAATGAGACCATTTCTGGCACCGTGAAACAAACTGCATGCCATTTAGTTCTGCATACACTGCACACTCTGTGCATGTCCCAGCTTAATTATTAAGCTTAACTGTCATTATCGCCTGGCTTTCTACAGTATGTAGGGCACTGTACTTGATAGAAACAGTGATAGAGAGTTTGTTTTTCATGCCCTGCTGGCCAACATGTTTTGGGCTTGTGTCAAATCTGATGCAACCTCATGCATACCTCACATACAAAGGCACACTGAAACTCAACAGGGCGCTACTCACAACGCTGAGACAAAAGCATAGCGTTTACACAGAGACAAGGGTATCGCAGACCTCTGAAAAAAAGCAACAATTAAAAAGTTGTAAGTAATTAGTCATGCGGTCACTATCCCTTTATTAAAGTCACAAATGATTTATCAGCTCTGGTTTTATGTTGGGTGATCCCAGAGAGTTCTTGAACCATGTCAGGTTCTCAGGTCAGGTCTTTGAACCCCGCTTTCAGGGGTTTTCCTTTTCCAGCATTGTTGAGGATCTAATGCATCCTAATTCAGTTCCTTTTAATAAGAATAAGCACATCAAAATCTAACATTATTACATCATTGTCATTTTCAGCAGATGCTCTTATCCAGAGCGACTTACATTACAGGTTACTGTTTTTTAACACATTATCCACTATACAACTGGATACTTACTGTGGCAATTCTGGGTTAAGTAACTTGCACAAGGGTACAACAGCAGTGCCCCAGCAGGGAATCAAACCAGCAACCTTTTGGTTACAAGTGCTACTCCTTACCACTATGCTACACTGCCGCCCCCATGACAATGTGGTAGGGTCACATGAGTAGGAGGACCCCAAAAAAAAAAAAAAAAAATTAAGGTTCTCTCTAACCTGTATTTGTGATCCAGGAAAAAGTTACCACGACATACCTTTCTTTGGTAGGCCCCGCCCCTTGCCCAGTCGGGACTTCCTGTCCAGCAGTTTGCCCTTGGGGCTGGTGGGCGTCACCAGTGGGCCCCGGACGCTGTCCCCATTGTCGCTCAGGGAGTCCCCCCGGCCGGAGTCCCTGGACGAGTTCTTCCTCAGCCTCCTCTTGGCCTTGGCCTTGACCCTGGCTTCATGGATGCTGGACGTGGGGGCCGAGATCCAGTTCCCGTTAATCTCGTTATCAACCTTCCGGCTTCCCCCTTTCTCCTCGTCGCCGGACAGGAAGGAGTCGCTCAGATCGTCCGCCTCTGTGGAAAGGGGGGATGAAATGTCATGCCGCAATCTAGATTTCTGATATTACAAGCTGGGCAGCGCCGGATATTTCCAAAATGAGGCACACAACTGGAATCATGGCCAGTTTAAAAGGGGGGAATTCAATGTAATAAACACATAAACATATTAAAAAATAAGATCATGGACAGATAATTTAAATCATTTCAGATTAGTCATCCAAAATTAACCTAACAGACCTAACAATACTGTTCTCACTTTGATACCAAAAAAATCTAATGCAGCCATGCAGAATTCCTATTTTCCAAAGCACAGAATCAAAATGAATGTACTTTATGACAAGGAAAAATGACTATCATTAAATAATGGTCAGTCACAAAGGAATTAAATTTAGTGTGAACATCTGTGAATCAGAATCAACACTGATGGTCAAAGTAAACTAACCATGCAAGCGTATCAGCTTTCATGCAGCATACAAAACATAGGCCTATCTACCAATCACTGCTTCACATGTTTCAGTAAAAGACAAATCATTTAAGGATTAAAAGCCTAGTGATGAAAGACTTTTGTGATGACTACAAAACATTCATGAAGCCTGTTGCTTGGAAATGTGTGCATTTAACACAATAAAACTGATCCTCTGTGTTCCAGTTGTGGAAATGATTTTATTTTCACTGTACCCACCACAGTCTACAAAAGAAACACAAACCAGTTAAAGCTCTCTTTCAAATATCCAAATACTTCTATAATTCCAAATGCTACTACATGAATAAGGGTCGGTACTAATGTTACAAAAACTACAATACAGCATCTATTCAATCAAACAAGATAAAGCATTTCTCCTGTCAGAGGCAGTTATGTCAACGTAAGCGAAAATTACAGACACACCCTGCTAACTACTTTTTTCTTTTAATTACAATTCCTGAGGGGCCATATGTTACATAAGCACCTTTTCTTGTTGTGGCAACTTGGAGCAACTTACTGAAGCAATTGCGGTGATATACGGCGTTCAAAAGGTTAGGTAGTATTTTTATATAATTTGGAGAATTTCAATAATACCAGACCCAAATTAATATCCCTACAATGACAGACCTTCAAAACATGATAACATATATATCCATTGCAACCGCGTTTAGGTTACCAGCGACTTTATGACAATGTGCATGACAGAAGTGGGTCAGGATGTGATTAGGGGAAGAATTAAAAGTCACCGACGGAGATAACAAAACAAACAAACAAAAACACGCTACAGTGGTATAAATAAACATGGTTGACTACTGATCAACTTACCTACGGGGTTAGCGTTAAGCCATGCCTCGCACTCAGTTGCCATGGTGTTTTTTACAAGCGATCTGCTGCGAAAAAAAGCGTGCGAAGAGGATAACTTCTTCCCTAAAATACGAAATAAAAAATATTTTAATTGCTTTTACAGATTACAAGCACGTTTAATCATTAGTTCGCCAAAAACCCAAACTGGCACAGACTCGTCTATTTACAAGCCCGTAAAATGCACGCCAAACAAAGCTGACCCAGTTCCGCACCCCCCTGCTGATCTTGCAGCAGTTTCCTGCAAAAAATCAGTGACGCTGGCCAACACAGATAAACTTTGTTTTTGCAATTTCATTTACGTTGAACAATGCTAAATCACTTGGTAGCAAGCTGAGTGCATCATTCATACAAACTATTACTGCGGAACACGGCATTGCTAATTTATAGAAAGAGGGCCATCGATGAAGGCATGAACTTTCTTAGGTAGCAATTTTCGGTAATCCAAGGCCACCTTGATTGTTGTAAAACCTAAGATAGCAAAGCTCGCCTACTAAGAGTAACCTACTAATACTCAGTTACCGTTGCAGCTAGACAGTGATAGCAAACCTATCCCGAACGTTGCTGGACACAATGAGTTAGCAAGCTTTCTGCGTTTTAAGAAACGTTTTCAGAAATAGCACAGTTCTTCGGACAAAACAATGATTTTGCATTAGCCTACTACTTTAACAGCATTCAAAACTGAAAACAAATCACTTACCAGTCAATACCCTGTTCAAGCTGCAAGTTGGAGTGTTGTTGCTGCTGTTTTTGTGTTCTCTGCCCAGCAACACTGTCATATGACGCCATCCTTTAGAATTCTGATTGGCCCTAAGAATGGAGGCGGATAAGGAAGGAGACCAATGGAAAGGGCGGAGGAGGTGTCCTTCTACATTTTTCTATTAAAAAGCGATGGCTTTCGCTTCGGAGTGTGCTGCCATCTAGGTTGGTGGTTGCAGGTTCGCAATCAGCTCTGTTTACGTTGTGCTGCAAATGTATGCCTGCACATGTTATGGCCAGATCGGACGTTCGACAAAGTGTCTGCAGTGAGGTTAAAATTCATTTGCTTATTTAAGACATACCTGATTGTACACATTTGCAAACAATAATACAGGGTAAGATATTTGCTTTAGATTTATGATGAAATATATTTGTTTCAGGGAGCAGCAGCCGCTTAAAGAATTTCGTTTCATTCTGACACTGGGCTGGGAGAAAAGCAAGTCTGTTGAGGAGGTCTTCGCCAAAACAACAAAAAACAAAATAGATGACGTCACAAGTACGACAGCCAATCATTGTTCTGAAATTCTTTCGTGATACGTCGTTCAAACATGTCAAAGGTTCAAGACACAAAGTATGCCTTGTTTCCATAGTGATTTATTTAGAATATGATGTTAATCTGTGGATCGTAGTGGTATAGCGTTACTAGTGACATTTATGAATGCCATCAATTAGTTTCAAATATTGGTCACAGTCATCTGGAAAAAAAAAAAATGAACAAAAGTCATTAATAGAATGTTCTAGACGTTCTACGATAGAACGTAGGTAGACATTGGGAGATGGGATATCAGCTTTGCATAGTCAAATCTTTTTAAAAACTCTTTTTTGTATCCACAGTATGTTTACATTATGAGGTAAAGGACTAAAGCAAGTATTTCAGAGGTGAACAAATATCACAACATTTAGGTCGGCCCATTTTAAATATATTTTTCAAGTTCTGATATAGACGGGCTATATATGCATTAAGTTACACACTAATTAGACACAATTAAATTACACAATAAAGTACAATGTTTAATAATCAATCATTAAATTAGTCATAGTCCTCAGGTGTCAGTGGTATTAATAAACTTAAATTCATGTAATAAACAACGTCCAGAAACATTTACCATTCAAAGTGCAAGCGTTTTTAACCATATCTCCTCTTAAAAAACGAAACGAGACATAGTTCCTAAATAAATACTATTAAAAAACAAAGTTGCCCTTGTTATTGTGATACTTTCTAAAACTTTTTTTTTCTGACTCACAGAAAATTACCCCGGTAAAGTTACTGTACGACAGAAGTACAAGGCCAAACAGTAGTATCCAAATTACACCACAAGAGGGAGTGCTTTCCGTTTCCATTCATGGTGTGTTCTTGATTTGTCCATGCTGTTTTTTGATTGCCAAACCAAAATGATTGAAACGGCACTGTTTTGATCGTGTTTTTTCCTAATTCTCTTCCACGTTTTTTTTTCTATTTTCTTGACAGCACTCCCAAAAAATTCACAGACTTCGGTTTGGTTTAGTTCATTGTGTCTGTGACATTCTGAATGATATCTCCGGTCAGTCAGTTTAAAGGTTTTAAATTCACCTGAAAAGCCGCTATAGTCATCAAAACTACTGTCTCATCCTAAAACTGTTACGTAATGATAATTTTCTACAAAAGTGTGGTTCATAAGTTTGCAAGAAATCAACAGCCTAAACAAGTGCTGTCCACTGGATATCCACATGGTTGTCACCTCAGGTCTTTAATTACTTGGATCGCCTGTTGGCTCAGGTGCCAAAAAGCATCTTTACAACCTTCAGAACTGTGAATCCTCAGGACTAGGAGCAACACCGCCACTTTAAAGCATGAGATGGTCTTTACACCATCTAGAGTCTTAAAAATAGAAATAGTGGTGGAAGGGATGGCCAGTTAAATGGTTTAAGTTTACATTTTATTGAAGTTGAGGTTTAAGTATTCATTCATTCTTCGTTTTGGCATGTATTAGTTTCCAGCATTTTTTTCCTGCCAAATAGCTTTGATATCCCCTACTTACAGGTACAATAAAACAAGCAGATGACAGTTAACTTTTGTCAAAATGTTTATTTAAATAAGTGTTTCTGAATACCCCTTAAAAAGTTCAAGGATGAACCTTAAGCCCCTCTTAAAAGTGGGTGCAACAGTATTCACAGTATATAAAACAGAAAAAAAGACATCAAGATCCAGTGTTCATGACCCCTTTCCACTGTCTCGCTACACAAATAATTAAATACCAATTTTTCATTAAAAGTCTACAATAAATAACAAGCACACATGGTCCAGTTCAAGTAGCTCTACAGTTTACAGCACTGTATCAGGATTTTATTTATCAGTATTGCCTAAATGTCTGACCTTGTTATGGTGGCACTTCTTGTTCATGAACAATAAGATTAGAAAATCAACAAACTTTGACACAAAAAAGCCTTTCCCTATCTATCACAGTTCATTAAATTACCCGTTCACAGATCTGGAGACGTGCTGGTTAGCCATGTAAACTGACCATCTAAGGACACTTCCTCTATATGATTCTGGGGTATGAAAGCCAAAGCTTAGCACTGTGGTGCTAACTGCTCCTGTGCCACCTGGTTATTCAGATTCCATGTCTGATTTCACAGAGCCAGTGAAGCCAGCTGATTACTACAGCTGATTTAAGCAAAAGAATAGCCTGGGTGAGACAGTGACTCTAATTCATATCACTCTTACAAGCTGTGAGTGAAATGGAGGCTGTAGGAACCAAGTATGACTTAGCATATTTATGAGATACACATGCATAGCTATAAGTTCACTGTTCAGGAAAAGGCATGTGAATGAAAATTGCCATCAGTAGGGAGAACAAATCTATATATATATGTATATATAAATATTTTTTTACCAAAATTGAAGAACAAGCTGAGAAAATGCCAATTGTTCTATGACAATGATCAATGACAATTGTATTTTGTTTGCTTCATTTTTTTTTCTGATGATTATCCCAAAATGTGAGTATATAAGGAGACCTAGAATTCAGAGGCCAGGATGGAGCATCACAAAATGTGCTAAGTAAGGCAGTCAATTGTTCTTTACAAAGATTTCATTATAAATGGACAGATGACCAAAGAATCACATCCATGATGATGCTTGCTGGATATTTTTGAGGTCTGTCCATTTTCTGAAATAAAGATTAGCATTACTGTTAGGAGTAGATGCCATCAGTAAAATAAAGCAGTAGCGGTAGTGAGTTAATTAGCCACTGCTCTCTATAATTCTCAATAGTCTCAGTCTGGATGCTTCTCCCTTCACAGGTTAAACTGACTTGAAAATTAGGTCTTGGAAGCTTTTCTGTTAAAACCCATCTACACATAATGTACATCAAATGTAAATAAATACAAATTGGGTACTTGATCCTGTGCTGTACACCTCTCATTTCTTCTCAGACTCTGTAGCACCTCTGGCAAAGCCTGTTAACATCCCCACTGCTCTGGAGACAAGGAAAGTAAATGGATCGTGACTGACACAGGGTTCATCTCACACAGAGCTAGCATTTGGCTTTCAGTTAAACGCAATATGAAACTGACTGGAGCACTGAGCAAGGTTATACTAACCAGGTTCACTATCCTTCCAACCTTGTTTCAAGACTTGTAATTAAAATCCCTGTTTACTCTTAATTTGCTGGATATCCAGTTCATTTTTTTTCTCCCTGGGCTTCAGCAGAATTCCACTGCTTCCTGGGCTTGTGGACCTGTGACATCCTGTGACATCCCGGTCCATCCTGAGCTGGGTGTCCTCACCCTTCTGGAAGCGTGGGGTGGGGCCTAGGCTACTCGGCGCATGAAGGTTCTGTGTGTAAGCTGTGGGAGGGTGAGCTCTCTTCTGCTAGCTGGGACAGATACTTCTGCAGACAAATTGAATGAATAGCATTAGACATGGGAAAAGGAACAAGCCACACAGCTCATTATTATAATAGCAATGGTTGGTGTCTTGGATGGTGGCAGTAAAAGCAGTTGTTTGTTGTTGTTGTAGTAGCAATAGTAGGGATGGTGATAGTTATAGTGTTATCCACAAAAATGTAAAGACAATGAGGACAGAATTACAGAAACCAAGAAGAGAAATGGCAAAAGACAAGGTAAAAAGATGTGATATAATACACTGAATATAAAGAGGGAAGAGTGACTGAAAGACTAAATCAACTGAGCGAAGGACATGGGGTGTTCAGGAGTGACCCCTAAGATTACAGTAAAGGGGGAAAGGGAGAACAGTTAGAGGGTGTTAATGGGAAGAGATTCACAACCCTTTCATGAATCAGCCTCTGTATTTATCAATGTGGGTAATATCATCATCAATCATTACAACACTCAATCACTCACTGAGTCTGAGGTTTAATGGAAAGGATCATGTAAGCATACATTGGTTTATTTTTCCACTTAAATATGATATTATGGTGACAAAGATTTGTTTGACACAAAAAATCACCAAACTGAAATTGAAGTAAGTGGAATGTGCTGAGAGGGGCAGGTGCTTCCTGTGTGTTAAGGCCTTTTGGCGTTGAGTCGCGTATGGATGGAGGCCATTTCCCCAAAAGCCTTGCTTAACATAAACAACCATGGCTGGCCACGCTCCTCATGGGTCATGGAATGGAAGGCCTCCCCCCACCCCCTCCGTCGTCGGGCTGTAACGAGGAACACGCTGTTCCAGAGAGAGGTCTGGCCCCGGTTTTGACGGACAGCGCAACTGTTTTTGAGTTTTTTTGCTCTGGAATGCAGTCCCGTCAAATGTCAGGGAGCCTTTTTGCCCGCACAGCTTCCAGACGCGCTCAGAGTTTCGCCAGAGAAATACTGCGGCCGGGGGTACTAATGAGGAACATAATCCAACTGAGAATGCTCAGGGCTCCGCCCTGCCCCCGGACACCGTGCCCCAGCTCCTCCGGGAGATCTTGGGGGGAAGCCTGCAATCTGCAGAGCGAGCTGAACACCCCAACCCCCCAACGTCTTTTGCCCTGCCTTGCACCGGGGACCGGAGGGGTGCATGCTTAGACAGTAGGGCAACACCCACTGTCCGTCTCACTCTTCAGACAAACTCACTTCAGAGATTACGTGTCCTCACACACTTGGCTGTCTTGCTAGATTATTTTTTCCTTTGTTTTCCAGAAAGTGGCACAAGTTAAGACGTGCAATATTGCCTGGCCTCTTGGTGATATTGGCTGGGCTTCGGGGCCATACGCCTGCGCTAACAGTTTTTGTCTGGAGGGTAATGGACTGAAGAGCGGGAGCCAAGAGCTGTTATTACATACCCCGTCTCGGCGAACGGGTTAGTGACTGACCTCTCCATCTCGTGCTTTGTATCAGGATAGGGTAACAAGTGCTGACATAACTCAGTTTTTTAAATTTTTATTTCTGTTGGCTATACGCTAGCGCTAACACTTTGGTAGGAGCCAACAAAACACTTAAGTTCTGTATCAAGAACAAAACAAAACAAAACAAAAAATGCTGTAAGTATAGCAAATGTAACATCTTCTTTAAAGCAGTGTAAATATCTTCATTAAAAGTTAAGGCCAAAATATTCTGCAGTTGTTCTGACATTGCAGAAACATTGAGTGAACGTTACGTGCAGGGTGGGCTAGCGCGGGCTCACCTGCAGGTTTCTGTAGTGTACAGTGCTCCTGCAGTGGGCGATCTTGGCCTTCTCCTCGCTGGTGTAGAACAGGCCGCACAGCTTGCAGTAAAAGCCACTCCTGGGAACAATGAACTCCACCCCTGAACACATCAGCAGAGGCTTTTATTAAAAAAAAAAACTCATACTAAACAGCAGCTCTTACAGTGAAGGGTAGAGATCAATATAAATTTTAAAAAGAACGAACAAACCAATTTATGGGTTAACTGCATAACAGCTGGACCAATCTGTTGCAGCAATTGGACTATGAGAGTATGACCATTCACTACTTTATGACCCAATTCATACTTTCCAACTGGGTAAGCTGTTGATGTCAAAAATGAATACATGCATGGTTGTATCAGACACACTATTCACTGACCATACATAAAACTCTATCACTGTCACTGCTTCTACAAGGGTTCTGATTCATTACATTTTGATTATTCATGAGGGGGTGGGGTCAAAGACCTCATAGACCTGGAAGTACTGAGCACAGAAGGAATGCAGAGTTGAAAATCTGTGAACAGAATGATTATGGTTATATCTTCCATTTAAATGACTGAAATAAATATGCATCTTTTAACTTCTGTCATGGCACTGAGAGGTGTCTTAACTGAACATGTATGTCAAGACTGGTAAGCAATGAAAACAACTGGTTTTGAAATGCAGCATGCAACAGTGTTACAAAGGGCACAACAGCTATGTCACAAAAACAGCCAGACAATCTCTTTGGGGGTGGTAGACGATTATATATCTGTCCTAACTGTAGTAATATGAAATCAACACTTACATAACACGAGAACAGCCCTGTGCCATGTGTCATGCCAGGCATGCCTGATCTAAAAATACAATTCCCAGGGGTCTGTTTCACACCTTCCTAAGTGTACCGGGACAGTGTGTTCTCATTTAACACAAATTTAGTTTCATTTGAAATGGTTTTAAAGAGCATCTTGGGCTCTTGCCTAAAAATAAGTAGCTGAACAAATACAAGGAAACCCAGGTATACCCAAGCATTTATAAATCTACTATGTAAAGGCCATTTAGTTGGTGTGTGCTCATTAAGTATAATTAGTAAATCTACTGGGAGGGAGGTGTTCCTTTCCCTGGGTCTCAGTCATTTTCAGATGTTTATTAAATTGTTCTAGAGAGGTTTAAATGTTATTTCAAGCTCCCGAGGGTGTATGAATGGAAAGTAACAGTTGAATGAAGAAAGCATTCTGAAAGAAAATTTTTCAGAAAAAAAAACACTTTTTTAATGATGCAGGAGAAATTAATAAGGAGAGCAGAAAGTGCGGATACTCACCAAGCGGGATGCTGTGCTCACCGAGGACTTTCTCCTGCTCCCATAGCGGGGAGCCGGCTGTGGTCACCTCAAAGTCCTGCTGCTGGGGGGACTCTCTTAGCGAAGTACTGTGAACGTCTACAAGAAAACAATGAAGGCACCATTTTAATAGCTCTAAATAGGACTTCAGCAGTACTGTCATATTTCCTTGATTGTTTTAAACTGTGAAATACACAAGGAGAAAGACTGAATCCTGGATTCAATCAGCATTAGACTCACAAAGTACAAATGTCACTTTTCTTCATAACTACCATTCAGCAAGTTCAGCATTCATCAAAATTACTGTAAAAAAAGTGTACTGAAAAAAGACAGTAACAAGTGCATTTAATTGTCAAAGTTAATTACAAATGTTGATTGGATCTAGGGTGGGGCTAAATGAATTTTTGAATGAATATAATACTCATGTAGAGGTAACTGTTTTGTGGTCATAGTTCAGTGTGAAAGTGGTCTGTGTGAGCTACACATTACATACATTACATTAAAGTCATTTAGCACACGCGTTCATTCAGAGCAACTTACAATTTTATCCATTTATACAGCTGGATATTTACTGATGCAATTGCTTGTTCAAGGGTACAACAGCGGTACCCCAGGGGGAATTGAACCAGCAACCTGTCGGTTATGAGCCCTCCTCCTTACCACTATGGCACATTGCTGCTGACATCAAACATGTTTGATGGTAACTTTGAAAATGTAATGTAATGTAAATGAAATCAATGTAAATAAATGAGAATATACCTTTCCTTGGCGTTTCCCCAAGGGCTCGCCCTTGTGCTGAGTGTCGCTAGTGACCGTGTCAGCGATCAGCAGCGGCCCTCCAGTTTCACAGCCACTGAGGAGGTCCGAGGGCCTACCGCCCTGACACGCGTCTCTGTGATTGGCTAGGGCATCCTGTGGTGCCGGGGCAAGGGACGTGTCCACCCCCACGCAGGCGCACGTCTCGTCAAATGCTGCTTGGAATGCTGGGCTGGGGAAGGCACTGAGGTCAGAGGTGTCCTGCCGCTCAATGACATTCAAGGCTGTGGACAGGGCCCCGGGGCCGATGTCAGGCGGCGCGCTGTCGGCTTTCTCCTGCAGAGGGGTCGCGACCCCGGGTCCCTCCTCCCGGGCCGCCTCCTGCTCCTGGAGGTCTTCCCTCTCCGAGCCCCGACAGGCCTCTGTCCGGGAGGCCTCGTCTTTGACGGGAACCTCTTCCTGGTGGTCCGGGAGGTCGGGCTCGATGATAGAGTCCTCTTCCTCGCCCACCTCGTCCACCGTCACCAGCTCCTCCATGTTTCCTGGGTACCAGACCTCCCCCTCCGTCTCCTCCCCGCTCTCCCAGTCATCTCCCTGGTGTACAGAGAACACAGAGTTTAACACCGTCAATAATGCCCCAAAAATGCTGCAAGCATCAGAGGCTCCCAAGGATTGCCCTCGAATGAACACCTTAAATGACTCCAAAAAATGGAAAAAGGGCTCTCAAGGATTACCCACGAATGGATGTTTACCATGGCATTTTTGCAAGAATCACAGATGAAATCAGACTCTGATAATGGTCAACATGATCCTGACAATCACTGATGCTTCGAATTGTTTAAAATGCTTGACCCCACAACAAACAAACCATTTAAATGTATCAGATCACACTGGATCACAATTCTTTCCTGATTGCATACTACAGTTTTTCAAAGATTTGGGAAGGCCATCATCAAGGAAAAGAAGTGCTTTTCAATGAATAAAAACCCTCCAGGCCTGATCTTCCACCTATAAAGTCTATCATAACTGCCAAACCAATGGGATTCCCAAGTGGCTCAGTCAACAAGGTGCTTGTTTCATTTGCAGGCTGTGCCCCACAGCCTGGGTTTGATTCCAACCAATCAGACAACAATAACTGGGGGCTCACAGCAATGTAACAGACTGGCTTCATTAAGCTGGGGGAGTGGCTGGGTCAGCTGGCAGGATCTCTTCATCTCACCACACAGGCACCTGCAAGTGATGTCATTAGAGTAGAGTCTGTGCTCTAATTGGCTCCCACTTCACTGTGGGGCACCCTGGGACTTGTAGCATGAGAAATACTCCCTGCATGTGAGTGCATTGAAGGGGTGGATTTGTCTTACTTCAGCACTCCTGTACAACTGTAGGGGTTGTGGCAGTGAGACAGGCATTAAGGGGAAAAAAGCAAAAAAAAAAAAAAAAAAAAAAACTGCATAAGTGTGACTGCAAAAGTCATTTTGGAAAGTTGCTTTCCCTGTGATTTAATCAACATTTTCCTTAGCTTGGACACACAAATAAAATTTGTGCATGTACAGTAGCTGAGTAGTATTGCCCACCTCAGCTTCAGCTGCCCCCACGTTTTCACATGAACTCTGGCGAGATCCTGACTTCTCTTTTGACTGATTCTCTTCGACCTCTTCTTCCTGAAACAGATAAACACTGTACAGACTCTCCACAAACACCTGTGATTTGCCAAAAATTGATTTAAATGCTGCACCTAGCCTCACTAGTACCTGTTCAACACATCCTGGATCAGCCTCTTAATAATAACAGCCAATAACAGAGAAACTGTTTGGCAGCAAAAATCTTGCACAGGATTTACATTAAAACATTGAATTATATTTCTTATTACTCATGGAATTCATATTTGCTAATTGTTATTGTTATTTTGTTCATCCTGCATGCAAGTTCCAAATGGGGTGTCATAATCCCTGTGCTTGTCTCTAATGGATCAGACAAAGAACGCTGTAAAGCCATGCGCTATTTAATCACAAGCATGGGAATTGTCCAGGGACTTGATGATCTGAACTTGAATGAGAACTGTGGTATCTGCAGGGAGGTTTCGCATAACCAAACACAGATATCACGTCTGGACAAATAAAGATACCGCATAAATAAAAAATGTCCTTCAGTGTGTGGAGGACTCACCACAAGCACCTCTCAAGGGTATACTCTAAACAAAATTCTCTTCAGTACAAAGGGTACCTTATTCACAGATTCTTTACTACAAGGGGGCCCTTTATCCAAAGATTCTCCACAGGAAAAGAAAACATCCTGTCAAATTCCTGAAATCACAGGAATTCCTCCAATTCCGGAAATCACTATCTCTTAAAAACCTTCACAAGAATTGGAGCATCTTCACTGACACTGTAAAGACAGCAAAGTGTGTAGTCTACCTGATTAATGTTTTTTGCTGTAACACAATAACACACACAGAGTTCTACAATAGAATAAGGCCAGGGCCACACCAGTTGTGTCACGTGTGCATCACTGAACTGCTGCGGCTCGCACGCGTGTGTTTGTCCACACCGCCAACGCTGCTGCTGCGGCGCTGCTACTGCCAACCCTATCTTTCTTCATTGAGTTTGCCGTTGATAATGGCCATCAATAATAGAACGTTTGACTTAATGTCATTAAAAATTTCATTTATATTTAGTTTAGACAGAACTGAAATGGATACGGGAAGTGTTGAGTTTAAAAAAAAAAAAAAATTTCATGTCTGTGACATATTCTACAGATATAGACATTGAAAATAGTGAAAGGTCACAGTGGCAGCTGGTGAGCTGGAAACAGGGGAAGCCCGAACACTACCTTTAAATCTATCATTCCTTTAAACCTGTTCCCATTTATCCTCCTTGGTTAACAATAAAACAAATATTCACAGAATAATCGACACCAATCGCGTAAATGATTATGCTCGAGAAACAGCGCAGATTGTCTGTAGTTTGTGTGCTTGCGAAAGCTACAACGTGAGATTGTTTAATTAACAAGGATGCCATTTATTGATTTAAATTACATTAAATGCTCATGACACATCACAGCTTTTGTGAGGTCTGTGTTCTAAACGTTATTGTTCATTGCACTCAATCTAACCTAAAAGTTTATTCTCATTAATTTAAATCGATTTAACTAAATTTAGCTCTGTTTTGTAATTTGAATTTTGTAACACAAGAAAGCTATAATGTGAAACATTTAAGAGAAAGCTTTGGGATTACTTGCCACTTAATTATTCAAATTGCAATCCTTGTTAATTAAACAATTTCATGCTGTAGATTTTGCAAGCACGCAAACTACAGACAATCTGCACTGTTTCGCGAGCGTAATCATTTAGCCTACTCTATTTATGCAATTAAATATTTATATTTTTTCATGTCTGTGACATAATCTACAAATATAGACATTGAAACTGTAGTGAAAGGTGTAATGTTGCTGGTATGATGTCAATATGACTATCAACAGATCATTTTCACTGTCTGTTTTTGCTGAGAACCGTGTGCGGCACACAGAAAAAATAGGCGACACGCCGAATCACTAGATGACGCGGCGCTGCAGCCGTGCCTGAGCCACGCTGCTCACGCGAGCTGTGTGGCTGCTCTAATCTGTTAACATGGGTGCTGAAATGAGAATCAAGAGGTTCCGCGACCATCACGCACACGCGATGCAACTGGTCTGGCTCCTGTCTAAAAAATCAAATTTTTTCAGAAGAGTGAGTTCTCAAATTACGTACATTGTTTTTGATCCTCCAACCTCTTTTTCCTGTTTCCTGGTGAGTTTCTTGCTCCTCCCTCTGGCTGGGGACGCCTGTTTCCTGTCCTCGGGGGTCCTCACGGCTGCGGAATCTTCCGGCGCCTCTGACTCCGAGTGCCGGGACCTGTGGTGCTCCGGCGCATCCCTCCTCTTCGCCCTCGCCTCGTGTCGCGGGTAGGCCTGCCGCGGAGGCTTGTCGGACTTGTAGGCCGTCTCCTTCTTGTAAAACTCCTCCTCTTTGGCTCTGTACGGCGGGAAGGGCGGGCCCTGTGGGCTGCCCCTGGGGTACCTGTCCCTGCTCCCCCTCTCCTCCGCCGGCCGGGGGCTCATCCTGTCGGCCGGCTTGAAGTACGGCTTGCGCCAGTCCGCCAGCAGCCTGCCGTTCGGCCTGTCCTCATCCCCGTTCCTCCAGCAGGGCTCGTCCCGCTCCTCCTCCGCCCCCCGGCGCATGTGGGAGGACCAGTCCCAGGAGCAGCGGCGGCCGCCTGGGCCGTTGCTCCATTCGCCCCGGCAGGGCCCTGGGGGGCTGTGGGCGGAGCTGCAGGAGGTGAAACTCGGGCTGTGGGAACGCGGGCTCAGGGATCGGCTCACGGGGCTCCGGGACCTGGTGCGATCCGGTGGGTAGCTGTGGGTACCCAATCATTACATTACACATTCCACTACATCACACTCTCCAGCACAATAGAACATAAGTGCATCCATTCAATTTAAACAAGCAACAGTGTGAGACCAGGCTAACAACACTCCCAGACCAGTGAGTGTGAGCATAACACTATTCACCCCAACAACAAGTTAAATTGTGCGATCTGACAGAAGCTAAGTATACTAGGACACAGCATGTAGCAGACACTCCTACCCAGAGTAACTTACATAGGTTACAGTTTTATTTTTTTTTCACGTTATCCATTTATACAGATGGATATTTACTGAGGCAATTCTGGGTTAAGTACCTTAAGGGTACAGCCCAAAGGTACAGCAGCAGTGTCCCAGTGGGAAATCAAACCAGCAACCAATCGGTTACGAGCCCTGCTCTTTAGCACTACACCACACTGTTGCTGCTATGAAACACATGCATCGCGGTGCTGACCTGAAACCGAAAAGCGACACCAGCCCCTGGCAAAATACTGTGTCAGCACACCGAGCCAATGTCACGTTCCAATCATCACCACGGTGAAGTATTTGTAAGTATTTGAAGTACTGGCGCAGGGCCGTATGTTTCCTGCTGAGAACCCTACTGTTTTTGATTTAGATCTTGTCAATCTTTCAAAGATTCTTTTAAGCTGGCTAAGAAAAACTGACAAAATATTTTAACTGACCAAAAATATTTATTTAACTTTTGTTTAACCAACCAGGTTAGTCTCACTGAGATTAAAATCTCTTTTGCAAGAGAGATCTCAAAATAATTTCCAAGAAATAATTTGTTCACATCGTTAAAATGATCTGTAAATTAGGAAATTATTTGCAGAACTTTTTAAGGGAGTTTTATGAGACACTGATATTTCCGAAGACAACAAAAAAGAGTTCTCACCAATCAATTTCCTGTTTCTCATGTCTTTCCCTCTGAGAATTAATATCTTGGATAATAGACTGCACATCCTTCCCTGGTTTCTGGATAGATAAGAATAAACAACAGGGGTTGATTGAAGGTATTTACATCACAGAATATGATCATATTGCAATGCAGTTAAATGCAGGAGCAAATGCACAGTACCTTCAGCTGTAACTCCTTGTACCGCTTTGACATTCGGATCAAAAGCTTCTGCTCATTTATTGTGGCCGGTTTCAGCTGGTAGTATTGCACCATAGCCTGGGCCGCCTCAACATAGGCCATTTCCAGAAAAGCCTGTTGTCAAAATACATTAAGATATGAACCCAATGCTTTAAAAGAGTTTCTGATAATGCTGGCCCAATGTATCTTCAATTAAGTCTATCAAACAAGGTCCAAAGACATAATCTCTGATATAAATTTAAAACTTCAGGCCATATTAGTCTTTTAAGCCCTTGAATGAAAAGAAAGAGATTTGGTAATATAATTACAATTGATTTAACTCAACTTTCTATCAAAGAGAAATAAAGACAAAGGTCCACATTCAGTTTGTTTAATCATTCCCCTGACTAACTGCACTGATTCCTCACACTTTTAGTTCCTCCCACTCAACTCCCCATCTACTTTAAGCCCAATTAATGTCTCATCTACTTTCAGCTCCTCCCACTCAACTTCCTATCCACTTTGAGCTCCTCTCACTCAGCTCCCATTCACTTTTAGCTCCTCCTACTCAACTCCCAGTCTACTTTCTCCCCTCAGTGAAACACAGTTTCAGTGACGGAATCTTGTGGCGAGGGACACTGCCCACACTACACCTGGTGCGTGGAGCGCATGAGGATATAATTGGTGACTTTTCCAAACGGAAGGCCCAGGTTGATGACATCATTCTCGGTGCAGCTACCCTCGGGGAGATTGCAGATGTGGACGACTCGGCCGGGGCTGGATTTCCTGGGGGGAAACTAGAGCAGAAACCATGCCTCGTCAGCAAAAACAAAACAGAGAATAGACACAAAACCATACATATGTACAATTCCATATTTACAAATTCCGACATAAATACTGTATTCATTTTGCTGAATAGTCAGTAGCCACACTACTCAGAAATCAGCTGATAAACAAAGAATCAATGGATAACGACTTAGAAGTTCACACTTACATAACCCCCTCAAACTGTGCTTTTTTATTTCTTATTAATGTGTTATATTAATGTCCACATACCCTCCTAGCATAGATCTAAACTGTATGTGACAGAGGTGAGGGGGTGCAGTGACGGGATGACAGACACCAGACAGGATACAAATATCATTTGAGCACAGTTAATTAAATGAACCAAAGAGCAGAAGAGGTATTTCAATGATGAACTGGACAAAATGCACATTTCCAATATAAGTGGAATATGAAAGACCGAGCATTTTTCAGATGTTTACTTATGATTTTATCTGAGATAAGCACCAAGAAACACAGAGAATAAACAATTGTGGGACACCAAACTTGGCAACTGTTCTGCATCAGATTCTGGTGTCTTGTCTGGCCAGTTCTTGTCCAGTCCAGTTCTAAAACCAAAACCTCTTGGCAAACTACATGTATGCTCAGGGCTTCTCCTTTAGGGCCAAAACCCACCCCATGTCACATGTAACAACCGCATAGTTGGACTGAAATGAAAGGAATCTGATGAGATTGGGCTGAGAGAATAAAACTTTTAAAAACTTCCACTTCTGTGTATTGTACTTCTTAGAAACTCAAGTGTTAAATTAATGAATTTTACTTCTGCTTTGACACTACTTATATTAAAACCCAGAACTGAGTAAATGACCCTTCTGTTTGCTGAAGTGGATATGAAATTTCACAACTTAAGCACAAATTGCATTACAAAGCTGTACTGTAGGCAGTAAAAGGATATCTCTGTGGCGTGGCAATGTTTTTCACTTCATACTTCTTGGTGGTCCACTGGCACAATTAATGCCCACTGTCAAAAATTGCAATATACATTACACTGCATCCGTCTGACTCTGACATGATCTACCGCAACACACATAAACCACTGTGATTCCACAGCTACGCACAGGCGTCTGTATCAACTCTTTTCAAGAGCCCCCCACCCCCAGGACATAAAAAAGGGCAATGACAGTGATAACGAGGGTTCTCTCTTTTGGATTTAAAAGACATGTCAGCTGATATGTCGGCAGACGTCCATGTCCTCTTTTGTCCCTAATCCCCTTGGATTGCCAAGTATAGCAACCCCCTGTTGCTCTGTGGCCCGACCCCCATTGCGCCGAGCCATGAAAATCTACACCCTGACGCCGCGCGACAGTAAAAATGTCCCCCCACTACATGACAGCTGACCAGGGGCTGGATGGAGGGGGGTCTTCGCGTATGGTGGTCACTCTGAAACTGGACCACAATTTTTTTCTATTTTCTGAACTCAGTCAGGGTTCAGATTCTGATCAAATTTATATTTTGCATTTGCAAGAATTTACAGTGCAACCTCTGAATTTATTGTAACGCTTGTAGAATGGCTCAGAATGAATGTAGAAAGAAATATTCACAAATCAAAATTAAGCAGATAAAAACACGATACAGAACACGTTACAGAAGACGCCACAGTTCCTCTCAGCATATTGGCCTGACATCTTAATAGACAGGCATTGGCAGGTCAAGAAAATATTTACTACTATACATATACTATCATTATTATCTCTCCTATTTTTATGCCTCTATAAACCTCTTCCACCCCCATCAAATTTGGATTTACAGGCTGGACAAGCACCTAGGTTATATTTGGCCTAAAACACATAAGGATGCCTTAACCAAGGGGCTCACACGACCGGTCGTGTAATTCCAGTGGGCAATCTGTCATATACAGCAGAAGTGATGTTCTGGGGTGCACGGGAGACTCCGCCTGATGGACAAGGCCATCTGTGGAGACAATCCAGGGCCTGAACTGCTTAGGGTCAGCATGCTGGGTCAGTGTTTTCACTAGAATTTCTGAGCAGTTATTACAGTCTCTACTGTACAGGGAGAAGAAGGAGGTCACACCAGCCCTGGGTGCAGTACCTTCAGCCTGGCCTTGACATAAAGCTCATTAAAACATTGTAATCTTCAAGCTTTGCATCATACTATGCATAATACCACATAATACTAAATAGCACTAACCCTTGGATTCAATCTAAAGAGCCAAGTCATTTTACCAGAAGGTGCAATTCAAACAAAATATGGAACAATTGTGGTTTTGATTTCACCCAGGAGTCAGTAAGTTTAAGGATTTGGCACAACTGTAGACTGGCGTCAGGCAATGAAATTGAATTGAATCAAACTTTAATCTGTACATCCATTAAATCCATTAAGTGGCTGTGCCCTCTTCTTTTGAGTGCATTTGTACACGGTCATAAAGTTCTGTAGTACCCAAAAGAAATTAATATGGCTTCCCATGTAATGCTCAGTCTAAAATGTAGAATTACTGATTATGACAAGTACGACTTGTTAAATCTTATGAAACAAAATAAAAAAACCAAAATAAAATGGAATAAAACTAGGTGTGGGTAAATGTTAACTACTGTGCCACTGTGCAACTGTGGGAAGGGTTCTGAGCTCGGTAGTAATCCTCCAAAGCTTGGCTGTCCGGGTGTAAGAGCCCTGTTTCATTGCTTTTGGCTTGTGGCGCAACGTTAACAGTTTCAGATATAAAAGTGATAATTCTATTACCAGCTCCATACCAGAGTAAAGTCACAGACAGAGCATGCTGGGGGAGAGGTCACTCCAGGCTTGCCTGTGCAGACCACTACAGAAATAGACTGCTATGTTTATGTCCTTGAAATATAATGGAATAAGGTTCAACCTGTTTGCCTGGCAAGAGAAGCATTGTCGTTTGAAAGCTTTGATGGTTCCAAAAAGCCTAAAATGTGTTTGCCTGTTGGTCGTGGGGGTGCTGAAAGCATTGAGGACAAAACTCCATTGTACTGATCATGGCCAGTCACACAGTGCGAAGAACCGTGTGGGCACTCAGACCTACAAATGACACACGTCTTGGAAACAAAACTCTCATGGATGTGACGGAACAGGGGTGTAAGGGGGAAACTGTCATGGAACAGGGGTGCGAGGGGGAAAGGGTCAATAAATCATCTTTAATAGTCACTACTGTTTTTTATGTAACATGTCATATGTTTGTGGTGTGTATGATGCAAATTGCATTTGGCAGCCTTGACATTTGTTTCACCTCTCGTAACTGGCGCGCACAGCACCGTTACAGTTTTAACAGCCAGAGTGTCACAAAGCCACCAGCAGAGTGACAGTTTCCCCCTCACATCCCTGCCCCTACATTAGAAAAGTAGGGACACTAAAACTGAGAAATCCATGTCAAATGTGTGCCAAAAATTCTCACTGTACTTCCACTTCTTTGAAATGGAACCACTGCAAATGCACACTTAAATGCACAAAGTGTGTGTCCTTCTCATGTATCAATTCAAATCAGGTGATGTACAGATCCATTGATCATTATACAGTATGGATGTGTTAACTATTGCTGCTCATCCACGTGATATAACCATCAGCCAAACCACGGAAATAATATATGGGGAAAAACACAGTAAAAAAGCAAAACCAAAAATAAAATGAACAAATATATCAGGAGCGCTTCTAGGGTCTTCACTAAACCCTAAAATGTACTAAATGGAAAAAAGATTGACTATTGACTTGAAATCAGATGACTGTAAGATGTCATAGGTGCAACACTGCACTCTACCCTTATCTGTTGTGGCTGTAGGAGCCCTCATCAGGGTGCCTGGGTACAAAAACCTAGGAGGGCAGTGTAGCATAATGGTAAGGAGCAAGACTGGTAACCAAAAGGTTACTGGTTCAACTCCCAGCTGGGGCACTGTTGTTCCTTTGGATAAGGTACTTAACCCACAATTACCTCAATAAATATCCAGCTGCATAAATGGATAAAGCTGTAATGTGGATAAAAGCTTCTGCTAAATGACAAAAATGTAATAAAAAGAAAAAGCCCAGCTTCAGAGGCAGTGCCTAGCAATAAAACTTGCCAAAATTAGTTGTCACTAAAGGGAAGAGCTTTTTGCACATGGCCTTCTTTGTTTTTTTTTTTTTTTTTTGGGGGCTTTTATCTGTGACTAAGGGTCTCACGCCCACGTTTGTGTGCGATAACCGCCACCTGGCCCTGACAGACACATTCCTGTTTGTTTACTCAATGTAGAATACCCGTCAGGGGGGAGAGCAAGGTGTGGGCTGCCAACAGATGCCCCATCGATGAGGGGGGCGGGTATCTGCATATAAAGTTACCTAACCCCGACGCTGAAACTCAACTCCCCTACTGCAAAGCCTCCCACAGATTCAACAAACGAGGTGGAGGTATCGGTCTTGTTTAATTATCTAAAAGGCAGTTAAAACTAATCCAAATTTTACGTCTGACTTATGCGCAGTTGGCAATGTTTTATAGGACAAGTTTGTGTTCGTTCACGCAAACAAACTTTTTTTTAGAAATTCAGATTAAATGAGAAAAATAATTCTGGAATGACTAAGATGTTTTCACCAGATGGATATATGCAATACTTAGCAACATTGAAAAATTGTGCTTTAAATCTCAGGGAAATACAGTAAAAACCACCATGCTTTGAAATGAAACCACACCACATGCAGCAACCCTCAAGCTCTGGCTCAGGCCATACGAGTTCATGCAACACTGACATTGTGCAGTAAACCTGCAATAAAAGGAAAATCTGTTGGACGGGCAGGTGGGCGTTTATTGCGGCTAACATTAGCACATGTACATAGCGTTAGCGGCTTCTCGATGAAAGGACTCGTAAATAACAGGGAGTCACCGGGATTCATACAGGTTTTCCACGAGCATCTTCCCTCATTCTACATCAAACGCTCCCCGGCCTCATTTCAGGAGCTGCAACCGTAGCATTTATAAATATATGCACACATGGGTAAGACCACAAGAGACAGGGCTGTGTGATCTTTGGGGGAAGAAATGAGACATACTAAGGTTCTCAGGTGCCCTTTCAAGTTTATGGCAGTTGCTAAGCAACATCGCACGCACATATCTGCTTGTGTGAACACACATACATTTGCATACCACAGGTAGACTGACTCATACATACAGGCATTCACACACACCACACACACATTTTTATGCAGGGACGACTCCCCTGTGCAGAAGCCTAGGACCAAATGACTTTCTGTAAAGTGCTTATGCATCATTTGTCTTTGCTTTTTACAAAAAACTGTTTCTTTTTAAAAACAGCATTGTACAAGTGAAAAGTGGCCATGTTTGGTTAAGTTCTTGCATTTTTGCTCAGAAATTGACAATGCGCTTCCCTCAATCTGCAAGCTAAACTTTACCCCAACAGTACAGTTTACACATGTAAGAGGCCACTGTCACTGTCCTCTGTTACTGTACATTTAGTGGCATCACTTCCTTTTTCTGTTATTATCGTTGTTGCAGTCACACAGCTGGACTAGGTGGCCAGTCAGAAGCTCTATGATCTTGTCAGACACAGCTTCTGAAGGGCTATGTGCATGATTGTTTCTGCACCATCATTAATTACTAATTCAGCTCAAACTTCAGTTTGATCTTTTAAAAAACAATACATTATTATAATTATTAAAAAAATAATAAATCGTTGTTCAAGATGCCCCATTGCTCATGATGCTTTGTCTTGTAATTATGTCATAGGTGTAGATGGGCATAGCTAACTAACGGAATGTATGAGCCTGGGACATGGGTCAGAACAAAAACTAGCATGCATACGCGGCCCTTAAAGGGTCCAGCTTGACAGCAGATTTTGTCGATCGGTGTGTCCAATATCCCGCCCACCCCCAACATTTGATGCTGGAAGTCTCCTGTTTCTCTCCTAGCATGTGTGTTTTTTTCCACTTTGCACGCACATTTTCCACATCTCGTTCTCATCGGTGTACATGTTTGCAAACCCAGAGTCAGCCGCCATTTTGTCTTTGTCAAGGTCCTCCACCGGCGAGTTTTCAGAGCAACGGGCCTCTGATGCAGTGATGACCCCAGCAGCGTCACATGGTTCATACCCCACACGCACAGTGTGCGCTGCCTGCCTCCGTCAAAAGGGGCTGTTCGCTAATCCTTGTCATGACCAGGAAACTACACCTATTGTCTCCTTGAAATGACACGTTCGAATTAGCAGAACTTTCCCACTGAATTTGTCTACTTCACACCCAATCCTCACACGATTAGCTTTAAAAACACACTGTGTCCCCTACCTGCATCCTATAGAGAGCTTAATTAATACTGGCTTGATCATAAATATTCAGCAGGAGTAGTGAAAAATCAGACTTCAGTATAACCCCGCATAGCATTGTGTCTATGGGGAAAAATCACTAAATTCAGGACAATCCAGACTGAAACTGAATGAAAGAAATGCACTGTGTCATAAAAGTGTGGCTGCCAGTATTCTGTAATTCTAACAGGCCATGTGTGACAAGATCCATAGTACATGCCCCTAAAATGGCAATGGAAAGGCATAGGCTCAACAAGCCCATGACATCACTGTATTTTCCTCTATTTTCTAATCCATATCAATGTAAAATATTTACTACTACTATGAAACCTGAATTTTACAGCAGAATACATGTCTTTTTGTCCAGGGAAAGGCTTGCAATAATTTTATAGGACCTCCCCCCACCCCATTTGGGTGGAGGCAAGTGAGTGTGCGTAAAATGTTTTTCAAGGATTAGAGTCAAAACTTGTTTAAATGAAATAAAAAACAATTTAAATCCCATCTCCCATCAGATATATTGACTGATCGCTTACAAATTTTTATTGATTTACTTTGCAAAGACATTCCACTTTCCAGCAGCGTTAATTTATAATTTACTGACCTTTGATGCTGTCAAAGTATATCCAGGTCCTGACAAGGGGTGTGCTGTCATTGGTGCAGCGTGTAAATATGTGGAGCTGTTTCCAGAGGATATTTCTGAAGAACAGAGAAAAAAATGTCAGAGCATCCCAGGCCAAAATTTCCATGCCATTTCAAACATCCTGACTGATTTAAAAATGACAGTGCTATGAAACTATTAAACCCAGAGATTGTGTCCAGTTGGACATACCAAGGATTTTAACACAACTTTGTAGAGGCCACTGGTCACATTGAATGGGTGGCTTTTTTAAGTATTAGGATAATTAGAAAAAGTATTAGGAGTAAGTATTAATTATATATTATATATATATATATATATATATATATATATATATATATATATATTTTTTTTTTTTTTTTTTAATGACCCTTGGTGCAATATGAAAAATATAGTATGGGCTAGCTTTTATTGTGAGAAGACTCCAGAATATCCACTAGAAATAATTAATTTGTTCAGAATACTAACAAATCTGTCAAATGTTACTTAATCTGAGCTCAGATATTTTTCAGTCTTGTAATCTGAAATAAATAACAAATAGTTTATATTGTCTCTGATAAATGCCAAAGGAAAAAAAAGACAGTTTTTACTGTTTGAACACATGAAATACTGAAACATGGAAAAACTGTTAAAAAGTAGTAAACTATGTTTGCAGAAATTATTAATTAATTATGAGTGCTCAACAACGAATGCATCAAAGTAGTGGCACCGTGTAACTGTATGATCAGATCTAGTCTGCACTATAGGAAAAATGACAGCTCTTCAATTCTAAAAATAACAAGGCGTCCCCTCGATACAACGTTTTCAATTGCGAAACACACTTGAAGGGATAGTCTGCGATTTACCTTGATTGGTGGCAGAAGAATAAGCCATGGAGCTACTTAACGCGGGGTTCAGACATCCTTCAGCAGACGCTGGGAAGTGAGTGGATCCAGCCGCCGGGCTAAAACGAGAGACAAGGCGAGCTTTAGAGTCCAAGTCAAAGCACACCCTGTTTATATCCTGTGACAGCTCAGATTCCGGCTGTTAAGTCTGTAGATGGAGCATACGTATAAAATAAAACAGCAGTGTCCTGAGTATCGGTATTTATTCTACACATAAAACTGCCACGTACAACTTCTTTAGCAAGCAGTTATAGCGAGAAATAGCTGATATCTACAACAGCAAGAAAGCACAAGGTAAGACCTGCACGTAATGGACTTCCAAATAGGACTAGATCAAGACAAATTCGCAGTCTAAACAATGGAAACCTGTCCACGGTGGATTATCACACCCTGAAGTTCTTCACAATCAAAGCGGCGAGGCAGTTTGAAGCCGTTGATTCTCGCTGCACCGGTCAGCCGTTATGATCAGTTGACCAAGCAGAAAGGATTTTTGACTTGGACAGCTGTTGGACGCAGGATGTTGGATTCAGCCCCGGGCTGGGGTGTAATTGATTTCGCTGTTGCTTTAACTCACCCCTCGGCGTAGAGCGCGCGGTTCTGCAAGTGGAGTTTCCCCTTCACATGCTGATCCCAGTCCTGCAAAAGGACACAGACAGCTCTGGGTCTCAGAGAAGATAACCTGGTCGACTCAGTCCCGGACAGCTTCCCCTGTGCATGCCGTACTGTCCTGACCACTGCATAGTTAAAGAGACAACGGCTCCACACACATTCTAAAGGAGTGAATCTGGTTCATGTCAGACCGTGACAATATCGTTATCGTGCAAAGACCAGACATGGTTTTCGAAGGTTTCCCAACAATCACCGCCAGAAAAGTAGTGCACAAGTCAGGGAGTGTTGTATTTCAAGTAAACCTTCAACTAAGACTACAATTTAATTAGAACTATAAGTGAATTTATAATGACCTTCAAGTATGAGTTCCTATAAATTAGGATTATATAACCCGTCTGAGGAAACCAAAAATGAAAAAAGCACAACAAACACAGTTGAGCAGATGAAGGTCATCAAAAAAGAGCTCCATATTTTTTTTTAGAAAATCTTGATTTTTAATAATTTTAATACTTGACATCCATGAAACCAATATCCAACCAACTTTTTAAAAAGTATTAAAAGCACAGCTTTTCAACCAACTTACAATGCCACAAATACTGAAATGCATAAATTAATAAATATATCTGTAACATTTCCTGCTATCTCTTAGTGCAAAAGGTACAAAAGGACAGTGAAGGAAGTGTGTTGCAGGAGGTGACCTAATGCTTCCCTAATAGTGATCCAGGAAGCAGAAGCAAACCCACCTTGAGGTTGTACACCTTCTTCTCACAGATGGAGCACTGGTGTGGCAGGTGTGACGGGGTCACAGCATGGAAGTCATTAAGCTGGTGGGGCTGCAGGGTCAACGGGCCCCCCGAAAGGGCCTCGTCCCCTGGCTGGACCTGCTGATAACCCTCAAACCCCCGGACTCCAGTGCTGTAGGCCGACCCCCCGGCGGGGTTAAATTTGGGATCTGCAGTGGGTTCCTCCGGGTTATACAGCTCACCCCTTGCGTGGAACGGCGGCTGGTGCACTGTCGCCCATGCGCCGCCTGCGCTGGAGGGGACGTCCAGCTGCCCCGTGTGGGGGAACCCAGCAGGGTTTTGCCACTGCTGCGCCTTGTGGGTGCCCGGAGGAGGGAAGGCACTGAGGTTCTGACCCTGGCCGTCCGCCCCAAAGTAGTCTCTCTGGAACCCACCCTGGCTCCCAGCCTCCTCCTGGGCGCCGACAGGCACGTACAGCCCCTCGCCACTTTTGGGCGCCCCGCTTGCAAAGCCGAACTGCATGCGCCTGTCCGTGTCAGAGGAGAACGTCGCGCCGCCCCCCACGCCCGCCTTCTTCCTGTACTCTGGGGCAGGCTGGCTGGGTGGCTGAGGGGCCCCACCTCCATAACAGTTCAGCCTCACGCCACCGGGGTTCAGGTTCTGGGGAGCCCCCCCGCAGCCGAACCCACCCCGACCAAAGTCCCGAGGGCGGGGGCCTGCGCAGGGAAGGCCAGAGGCCTTGGGGGGAACCCCGGCCCCAGCTGGGCCCTGCCCGCGTGGCCGTGAGGCGTGGTGACCATGCTGGAGGTCCTCAGCTGGTTGAAGAAGGGCTGGGACATGGCTACATTGGACAGCACCTGGTTCAGAACGGTGGCGGCCGCCGCGGTGTTGGTGCCGACGGCCGTCTGGGCCAGCTTCAGCCTGTGGAGTGTGAGCTGGGCCTGAAGCTGGGCGAGCTGGAGGCTGGCTGGGGTCAGGAGCAGGGGGTTCGGTGCACCCCCGCCCAGCTGCTGGCCGCCGATGGGGAGGGGCTTCTTTTCAGGGTGATCCGATGAACCAGAACTGTGAACAAAAAAATGCCAACCTGTAAAGATTCCTCAAATGCACTAAAAATACATATCTGGAATTTGCACGCCACAACCAGGTGTGATAAGATCTAGCTTCCCGCCCTTGGCAGCTGAGCAGACACGTCCCCCTTTCCACCACCCCAACCACCACAGCTACCCCAACCCCTACCCCCCTCCCCTCTACCCTCTACAAGCTATGACCCCGTTTAACTGGGTTGTCCTTTCAGATATCTGATGGATGCGCTCACATGGGGGGCTAAATTTAGTGTCCTCCACTATTAATCAAACCATCTATGAGAGCCTGACATCACTCACCCCCGCCAATCCCTGTGCCCTCTCCGCACAGAGGAAGCTGCAAAGCCAATTAGATTAGAAGTGGCAGCAGCCCAAGAGAAAGTTGTTTTAGCCGCGGAAGGGCACGGTCTTGATGTTCCCCGCGCACAGAGGGGACTCGTGCGTGAGACTTTCACTAAACGCTGCTTTGTAGAGCTCAGTCAGGGTGAGCAGAAGTCCAAGGAGTTATTAATACGCAGCAGGCTAACATTAATTGATGTGCATTTCCTCAGAACACAGAACAATCTGTGCCATTTAACAAACACGGATTGGTGCAACCGAATCTTTTGACAGGATTAGCACCTCCGAGTCTGTCTGCTCCTTGCTCCTCCAGCTATGCTATGGTCTTACAGGAACATTTCCAACTCATAAAGTCAACACATAAAATGCAGAATGTAAATTAGTGTCAAAATAAAAAATGATTTATGAAGTTATGAAATACATAGCCTCTTTTTTGTTCAATAAGTACCTCTCTAACCGGTAACATACACAAAGAAACCATAGTAACAGCAAAATATAAACCTGGAGAAGCTGGTTGACACTTTCACAAAAAAACATGAACAGAAAGAGGAAATATTCGAAAAACAGTAATTTATTTTCAAAACCCAACAAACAACAGGAACCAGTCTGAGCACACAGCCAAACCAACTCTCCTCTTGCTTTGCAGCCACATACCTGTATTTAACAGGTGTTAACTAGCAGGTGAGGCAAATCAATGGCTGGCATACACAGACAAAGAAAATTACACTTAAGTGACCTGTTCAGATGACATTATATTATTGGCATTTATCAGACACTCTTATCCAGAGCAACTTACATGGGTTACAATTTTCTTACCCATTTATACAGCTGGGTATGTACTGAGGCAATTGTGGGTTAAGTACCTTGCCCAAGGGTACAGCAGCAGTGTCCCAGCAGGGAATCGAACCGCAGCCTTTCAGTTATGAGCCCGGGGCCTTACCACTATGCCACACTGCCACCAAACCAGGGCTGCCAACTCTCACGCACTGAGCGTGAGACTCACGCAGTTGACTCAGATCTCACGCTCTCACGCCACACATGCCTTTTCTCACGCTAACTTTTCGTCTTCGCTTCCTCTGATGTAAAATTTGTGATTTTTAAGCAAAGGAACAGCAGTGCCTGCAACAGCAAATCGTTGCAATGCGCGTTCCGGTGGAGCAGCCAATCACAATGATTTTGTGGTCGAGCAACTAACTGCTGAGCATGAGTGGAGCAAGGCTGGAGGATCAAATACAAGAAGGGAAGTGCAATGGTCATGTCTAATTTTATGAATTTGTCCGGTGTTACTCAGGATCTGTCGGTGTAAAGTTGTAGAGCTGGCCTACGTAGAGCAAGGTTAGCAAGCACTTATTTACATCTTTTATGCTTAAAAACATGATAAACATTCGGTACCAGACAAACACCTGGACATGCCAAGTAGTTAACGTTAGCTGCTAATTGTTGTTCTCTAAAGAAGACCACGGCTGTCAACGACAGCTCAGCTCAAATGATCTTATTTATATATAATATATTCATTTTCATGCTTCAAGTGGGAGCCATCCCAATAAAGGCTGCAAAATCAGCCACCAGCACTTTCAGCAGAGTAGGGATGAAACGGTTACCGGTTTCACGGTAAACCGCGGTATAATTCCCGACGGTTATTATTACCGTTTCAAATTTTAATTATCATTAAAACCGCGGTTGATTACCGCGCTTTGAAAAACTCATGTTAAATAGGGTGACAAGATTCATGGTAAACCGCAAGGGTTAGTATTACCTAGAGATGAAACGGTATGAAAATTTAATATCACGATTATAGTGACCAAAATTATCACGGTTATCAGTATTATCGCGGTATTGTTAAAATGTGCTGAAAATGTTCAAAAAGTACTGATACACAAACTGAAATCATTTCACTAAGTTTTATATTGGAAACCACAAATAAAATTAGCAGCACTATGCACTTTTTATTTGCATAAACCTTAAAATAATAACAGCCAATGAATTGTACAATAGTCTACTATGCCTTTTATAGATGACATTACTTTCTCAGGCTACAAAAACACTCTAAAATGAAGTGCAGATACGTGTTTTTAAATGCAAAACTTAAGGTACCTGGTCCAACATTCCCATGCACGGCTCCAGTTGCTTCAATGAGCTTGTAAGGAAGACGTGAATTTCCCAATGAGGACGGTAAGGATGCGTTATCAGAAATCATGCACAAAGGGAAGAGTCGAGTCTGCTTGTGCATGTTGTTTTCTAAAAGTCTTGGTATAATATAGGCTAATTTGTAGGTCATTTCAAAATATGATAATGCTTAAGAGGGCAAATTAAATAGAACAGTTCAGCTATTTACTGAACTTCAGACAAATACAAAAAATACTGTCACATCGTAGTTACGCTGGAAAATTCATACAGAAGGAGGAAATAAACTGGTCTAAACAGTGTTCTGTTTCAAGAATATGCAAATAGAAACGTACATGGAATTCATTCTTAATAGCAAATTAGTCTTCTTAGAAGGCTGAAAAATCTCCGGAGCGCTGTCACTGCCTTCCGCCATGTTTTCACTGACACAAAACAAACCCACGTTGCATGCTGGGCCTGCGCGTCTCCGTCTGGGAGGCTTGCTAACTTTGGTTGATGCTGAACAGTATTTAACGTGAGTTTTTCAAAGCGCGGTAATCAACAGCGGTTTTAATGATAATTCAGATTTGAAACGGTAATGCTAGGGATGAAACGGTTACTGGTTTCACGGTAATCCGCGGTAAAATTCCCGATGGTTAGTATTACCGTGCCCATTGGCTATGTTATTATTTTAATGTTTATGCAAATAAAAAGTGCATAGTGCTGCTAATTTTATTTGTGGTTTTCAGTATAAAACTTGGTGAAATGGTTTCAGTTTGTGTATCAGTACTTTTTGAACATTTTCAGCACATTTTAACAATACCGCGATAATACTGATAACCGTGATAATTTTGGTCACTTTAATCGTGATATTAAATTTTCATACCGTTTCATCTCTACAACAGAGCACATGAAAATTTGTGAACCTGTTTCTGTTAAACTTTCTGGTTGTGGGTTTTAGGGTTTTAGTGGGTTTTACGACAGTCAACCTCAAAAAGAAATGTGAATTGGACTTTCCATGTTGTCAATACATTTAAGGAAATACTGTTCAGTTGCCAAATGTTTTGACATTCTCAATAAATGTAAGGGAACACTGTACACTTCTTGTGATGCAAGGTTTTTTATGGCTAAGCACATCACTGTATAACAAAAATAAGTACTACTAAAATTACAATAACCGCATCACCGCCATACCGCGGTATTAGGAGGTGTACCGCGGTGTTGAGCCCGTCACCGCCATTACCGTCATAACAGTTTTTTTCCCTTATCTGAGAGTGCTGCCATCCTCATGTAGCTTTTGGCTTGGTCTGTGCCCTTGTCTACACGTATCCGGATATTTTCGAAAACTCACTTTTTTCCATCAGTTTTGAAAAGGATCACGTCCACAGTACACGCGTTTTTTTCAAATCTCTCCACACCATTCTAAAACGCCCAGACCTCAGCACTGAGCATACGCATAACATTTAGCGAGGGCATCACGTCATTGTAACCTTCTGGTCGACTGACCAATCAAATTAATCGAGAGGACTTGCACTGAGGAGAAGTCTGGTGTTGAAAACTAGTGAGCAACTGCAACTGTCAACAAATAATGTTATGGAGGAAAACATTCAATGTATGATAACCCCTGTCTATACCCATGTTTATTAATTATAATGCTTAACAAAACTCACGTAAAATGCTTTTAACCCTTTCGCGCCTATGGTCACACTGGTGTGATTAGCTGCTTAGCGCATATGCTAACACCGGTGCTATTGGAACACGAGATTGGAAAAAACAGCGATTTAACATTACAAAATATAGCAAATGCGGCGGTGAAAACTGTGAGAAGCTTAATAACGCAAATTGCTTTGCCCTCTGATTTAAGTCAGTAAAAGAAGGTAATGCGCATTGCTTGTGGTAATTGATCTTAATTCATGCTGAAATATACTATCTGCATTGAACTCATGATTTCCTTTTATTTTGATACGTTCCAAGAGATAGGTTGCTGCGTACTGTGGGATAGGGAACCCCGGTAGTAAACAAGCCGCGCAAGCACAGACAACCGCATGATGAAAGTTTTTCCCGTGTCTTACACTTTTCTCACGCCTTCGAAAGCAATGGCTGTGTGTTTTTTGGTTGTTTTATACCTTAGTTAACATGTATAAGTGACCTAGATTTACTTTCTATGCACAGTGTTAGTTCGTTGATGTGCAAATTGACATTAACAGTAATCCATTCTGGTGTTGCAGTGATGCTAATTTACAATAACGTTACATGCTAATGTATGGCCATGTTAGCATATCATTTACTTGTAATTCTGTTGATGGCTAATTAGCACTTATTGGCCAGCTGTGTTGTAATCATACAGTAACTTTGCTACGCTAGCTAAGAGACATTCTAAGTCTATACAGCATAAAATAAATTACGTGCGAAAGGTGTTAACGTGTAGGAATAACTATTTCTTCAGTTTTAAGTTATTCAACCAAATATTTAGCATTTTATATGGTGTTTGAAATGCACGCCATGAATAAACTAGCACAATTAGCCTAGGCCATGGCCTAGAACTCAATCGATGGATTTTTGTCTTTTGAAAGCGATAAAACAGCGGAAACAATGTTTGCCATGTTAAGGGACAAGTAGCGTCAAATGAACGAATAATTAAACACAGGGGGGTTTGGTTGCGGTACTACCGCAAACCGCAAGGTGGCATTTTTCGAATACCGCGGTAAGGAAATTTCTGTACCGGTGCAGCCCTAATTCTTGCATTCATTCAGTTGATGAGGTCGTGCTACAAGCATGATTCCTGTCACCACTAGGCTCTCCACTGACCCTTCAAACACTTCATGGATGGTCACTTTTAAAGCAAAAAAAATGTTTTAAACATATCCTCTAAATGTAAGCAGAAGAAAAAAAATACAGGACATTATACGGCCAGGTAGAAGTCAAAAGACCGTGCGCTCATATACAAAATCCATTACACCTCTAGTCTAACTCTAGCAATATCAAAGCAAGGCTGTATGAATCATTAAAACATGTTTTCAAACTAATATGGTAATATGATGCCAGGGAGACCACAGGCCATCCACACCATAATTTTTAAAAATTTCCCCAAAAGGTGTTATAGTAGATGTTAACTGTCAGATTTAAAAAAAAAAAAAAACAGTCTTTAAATGATGAATGAGCAACATGTGGGGTGGAGGTACAGTGATTCTTACAAGCAGCCATCTTTACATTAGGAGAACATGCCAAAAAGCCCAAGGGACTTTTAAAAACAGCGCTTTCTCCTCGCCCGCTGTTTCTGACACCAGCAGCTGCGTTTTTACAGTCACTGCTGGTAACGCCGACTGACAGACAGTGAGTTTTTGAAAGTCCGGTTTTATAGCTTACAAGCTGTGGAACAACTGAACAAATATCTTCTAATTCCCCAAAGATAAGAGAACAAATATCACTGTAAAACTTAGATCTTGTCTACACAAATGCTGTCATTGCTTCCAAACTGGTCAAAAATTTGAAGGAGACATTACATTATTGTCATTTAACAGATGCACTTTCCAAGAGGAACTTACAAAGGTTACAATTTTTTATACATTTACACAGCTGGATATTTATTGAGGCAATTCTGGGTTAAGTACCTTGCCCAAGGGTACAGCAGCAGCACCCCAGTGGGGAATTGAACTGGCAACCTATCAGTTACAAGCCCTGCTCTTTAGCACTATGCTACGGTGGCACCCCAAAGACAAAAAGGCATGTATGAAAACATAAAGAATGATCACGCCAAAGTGGCACAGATTGATAGCTATTTCTAACTACCGTGCTGGGTGTTAACATGATTAGCACTGTGTTGTCTCTTCAGCAATGGGAGTATGAGTCTTCGTGATCTGTATCAAGGGTGAAGCTACCTTGTGCTATCCATCACTAACCTAGGAATCCTTATCTGCAGCTCTCCACAAAAAAGTAGAACATTGTGGCTGGTTCAGTGTATTATTGATATCACATAATAACTCCACTCATTTTTAGGGATTCATGTGGCCTTACTCTCCCATGTTAGCTATGCCGCCATCCCACAGTTAGCTGTCTATTTTAGAAGATGATGTGCCAAATTGCTCTTCCCTTGCTTGGCCATGTATGCTGTATGGGTCAAGCAGACGTTACAGTGGACTCTGATGGACAGGGTCTTGATTCCCAGTAAGGCAGGGCTGCTCTACTCTTGAAAATGGCATTTCATAGTATGGTATTTTCATAGTATGGTATTTTTTAAACTTCCCTGTTATGAACAGTTTAAAATATCTGCTATAATACAGATCTGTAAGCATTGTATGTTTCCAAGGGGGGGAAACTGTTAATATGGAACAATTATAGATTTGACCATTAATAATAACTTTATTATTATTATTATTATTATTATTATTATTGTTGTTGTTGTCGTTGTTGTTATTATTGCATAATAAAATGTTCACTGTGTATTATGTCGCAGATAACACACAGTGAACATTTTTAATGAATATGCTCATAAAGATTATGTTTACACTACACTTGGAGATGAGTCATATCTAAAAATACTACCCCCGACACACAGCCCAAAAGACATATATGGGGTCTGAGGGAGTTGGCTGTCCCTAAGGTTAATCGAGTCTTATCTAAGGCCAATTGAGTCTTATGATAGAGCTAGATTTAGAAGATCCAGGTGTTAAGTCCTTGCCAGGATTGCCAATTAATTCAGACAGGTCATAATATTAAATGAATTAAACGCAATGGTAGGTTGTGTGTTTGCACCCCTCAGAAAAGCCAGGCATGGTCTTACACAGCTCTGAAAATATTAATTCAGTGCATTTTAGGCTAATCTGTGAATTTAGCTGTGAGGGAACATTAGCATTGCCTCAGTGTCCCTGTACCATTACTGCATCCAAAAGCTTGTGTCCTGCAGTTAATTTCCTATTTACTAGAAATTTCACTTACAGACACAATGTTAAGTAAGTGTCTTCTTGCTAACATATATATGATAACATACATCGTGCTATATATACAGTACCAGTCAGTTTGGACACACTTTATTTATTTTTACTATTTTCCACATTTTAGAATAATAGGAAATACATCAAAAATATGAAATAACACAAATGGAATTATGCAGAGACCAAAAAGTGTTATAAACAAATCAACAGCTATCTTATATATTCGATTCTTCAAAATAGCCAAAAAAGTAATTTTTAAAATTACATTTTTGGAAAGAAATTAATGCACAGGCATCAATCTCACTATTTCTATTCGTCTAAGAAACAAATTTCAAGCATTTAAGCATAAGTCTTTAGATCGAAATGTCTTTCAATGCGTGTTTCCCATTATTTTAATCACGTGTCCACACTTTTGACTGGTACTGTGTATGAAATTCATAACAAACTAACATATCATTTTACTTTCATTTCTGTTTGAGAACTGAAATGATTGACTTTAAAATTAACAGTGCCATTAAAAACATTTTGATTTTATCTGCAGGTCATTATGGCTAAATGCACAGCTTAAAATTTGTCTGACAAGCACACATGTTAGGAAAAATTGAGGCTCTAAAGTAACTACATTAGTAAATGGTCAGATCTGCTAACAAGTGTTATAACCATAACCTGTGTAAATTAAATTATACATGTATGTAGCAACTTCTCAGGTGACCATGCACTTTATGTTTTTCTTAACAGTGTAACTAGGCAGGACTGGTCTGGTGGGAACTTTTCCAAAACCACAAACAAAAAAACTTCCCAATCAGACATCATCATAATCATCAAGTTATGAACTGTGGATTTAAGTGACATAATTAACCAGTAGTATTTTCTTCATAAAAGTGAAAAGTTTTAATATAATGTATGTGATATTAATGTTTATGTTAATTTTTTTCATTTATCCATGTTTGTATCAGCCCAGAGTAAGGCAGCTGAGTTTCAGAATTGTATGGCCAGTTGAACCACAGCAAATTACGCATGCATACGCATGTGTCCAGTCCCTAAGCTGCTAATGATTCTCTGGCTTGTCTCGTGCATGCCCGTCCACTGTTCATGGCAAGAACAGCTGGAAGAAAAACAACTAGATGAAAGTTATCATCATTTGCAGTGATATTGCACTGGTACAAACCCTCTCCTTGGCAAATTTAAGCTCCCTCTATGGGTCTCTGCTTTCAGAAAGAGCGGCCAGCCATTTGGCTTCCAGATTTGCTCTCGGCCCAAGGAAGCAGGAGTTTTCATCACCACTCAACTAACTGCTGGCGCCTGACAGAAAACCACAGACCTGGCCATCGTTCAGTTCGGCCTGTATGCATATTTACTGATAACCAAAATGCAGCAATATGTGGAGAGTGTTAGTCTTTATCTATGGTAATACTGCAGTACACAGTACAGTGGGGTAATAACACTCCTGAAAACAGCCAAGGACTAGTATATTTTTCTCCACGTGCACTGGAAAGTTCATCTAATACATAACTAAGAAAACCCACATCTCTGTTGTTCTTGCCTCCCTGCAACAGTCTATACATTTTAGAATTGATTTCAAAACACTTTTAATTTTAATTTTTAAAGCATTTCATAGTCAAGCACCAGGACGTCACTGTTGCCCTTAAATTGTTAATTGTTAAATTATTACTATTAAATCACTATTACTTTTAAGTTGTGTTCTCTTAAATTATGGAACTCTTTCCCAAAGTGCATCAGAGTCACAAACAAATGTTTAAAAATAAACAACCATAAAAGCATAAACTAAAACATACCTTTACCATGTTGCTATGATTTATACAAATATGCTCCATAATATTATCTGTTTTAAGTGTCTTCTTATTTGCTTTACTCTGCTTTCATTTCCCTTTTTATTATTTGTCTTGTGGTTTACCACCAACAAAAATGATAATAGTTGTTATTGTTGTGGTTGAGTACATTACGAAGTGAAAAAACATATTTATAAAAAGAAATTGACTTAATTTTCTGCAGATACATATTTTTGACTCAATGCACCTAACAGAGGCATTTGATAAATTGTTCAATAAGCCTTATAACAGCCCATGCTAAATTATAAATACATTTTATATTCAAAATACCTTTACATTTCAACAGTGACAAACGGCTTAACTACTAACCACTTTATTCCAAGGTATTTATGGACGGATGTATTATAAAACTTACACAAGGCTGCAATAAAATACGTGCTCCAGATTCAAATCTAAACTTTAACTACCCTTGTAATTAATCACACTCCTAACACCAACAGACAACAGACTATATATTACATATCTAATAAAACCATAAAAAAACGATTTTTATTGTGCCTACACTCATTAGAGTCTAATAGGACTATGCAGTCTGGCTCACACAGAGGTATTAATTGTTGTGTTTCAGTCTACGTCAACACAATAGCTCACATTTTACACTTATCTTTAACACCGTAGATCCAAAAAACAACCACACACAGTACTTGCAAGCCTAATTAAGTCTTAATATAAAAAGTGATGCTAAGTAAATGAACCCGCTTGAGAAGACCACTTAGAAAGACCACTTGGATATGTGCAAAACAAGGCACCAAGCCCTGCGTACTCCCAACACAAGACCACCCTGGAGGCAAAGCAGACACATCAACCCAGAGAGTCCTTTAACATCACCAATCTGTCACCAACATCTAACAATTTATACATCCAGACGTGAAAATCACACCCCCAGGGAACCCAAAGCAACACTGACCCGAGGAGCCAGCACAAAGAGAAACCAGCACAAAAGCAGCTTCACAGAGGCTGACCGCAGTTGGCGACCACTTCCTCCTTCACAACCCCTCTCGTGTCCCGCTTCAGGGAGAAGTGCCCGTCCCGACGTTACTTCCCAGCAGATGGGATGGGAGTGATGAAATGTCACAAGTGCTCAGCCCGGGTATGACAAATCTAACGCCTCGCGCTACAGTTCATTAAGCCCGCTTCCCAACTGCCATACCTCTCAGGTCTGGAGGTTGATAAGTTTTACAAGACAGAGGCAATTAATTTAACACTCTCACTTAAAAAAAGATCTCTTGCTATTTAGGCTGTTGTTCAAATTTCTTTTCATAGGCTTGGGCTCATGAAGATAAGTAAGAATTAAATGTAGTAATCTAAAATTTCAGATTTTTCCATCTTGACAGATAATATTATCGAGCAATGTTACTAAGCATGTGTGCTTTTCCTTACAAGCTTTGAAGCTGAAGCACCAGGAGTTGCAAATGTAGACTATATACATAAAATAGTATATAGTACCCGAAACACTTTATGTCAAGTTATCTTTTTCTTGTGCAATACATTGGGTTAAGGTTTACATCACTTCCGGCTACTAATAAACAGCAAATGTTCACTCATGCAAGTGTTTCATTTTATCACTGTTGACATCCAATATGTAAATACTGTGTGTCTCTGTTTTTATGATTAAATCTGTAAAATAATCTTCTTTTTGATTTTGGAATGCAAGAATATCATAAATGTGATTGTGAATGCAATATTTTTGACTGACTGAACAAATGTTTTTGTTTTGTAATTTGTTCTAATTTATCCCTATTCCTGAGGCAGTACTCTACAGATGGAATGTGGGAAAAATGCTTTACCCGGAATAGGTCTCACCAGTGGGCAGCTGACATGAATTTTTCAATATCATTTTTCAAACATTTAAATGAATAATGTGTAGCAAGCTATAAGAAGAATGTCCATAGCTCTAGGAAGGTGCGGCTGAGTTACGTATTTATGTAGTATTCTGTCATACTGAAATTCCCACCTGGTTTACAGTTTCACTTGCATGTATTGCTTATGACTGTTCTCTGAGGATAGAGTGTTACTAATACGTTGTGCTTGCTATTTGCTTAAATTTAACCTGGTAACACTAGAAACACCACAGGATACAATTTATTTAGAGTTAACTGACATCATGGTGCTTTAAATGGCTTCTGTGCCAAAAATCCTCAGGCGCCAATGTCTTATTTTTGAAGCTCTACAATTAATTCTTCAAGAAATGCTGCTCACAACAATGCTATATGAAAATGCTATATCAATTTCAAATTTTGTGTATAGTAATTTTAGGAAATACCCAGTAATACCCAGTATACCCAGTACGCACACTTGTTTAAACATTCTGTTAGAATTATGGATTGAGAAGAGATAAACCCCATCAACATTTTTGCTGAACACAGATGTAAATACCACACAAATTAAAAAATAAATAAATGTTTTAAAAAGGAACAAATGTCTTTCAAAAAGAGTGAGTTTTTATAAATCTCCACACTAACACACTTCAATGAACAAAATTTAAAATCTTGGATTTATTTTCGCTTTCGATTGGACAGTGATTTCAAAGCGACCAAGTTATACCAGAACCTATGTTGTGTCGTAATTAAAAGTTTGTAATTTTTGGAGTATATCTAGCTGTACGTTATCTTGTGAAGCATTCGATTTCTGGGAGCGAGAGGACAAAATCAATTATTTAAATAGAGCTTTATCTGAAAAAGACATTAGAATACTAAACCATAATAACATTTCCACTGTGTGCTATTACTGCTAATACTCATGTATATTTCATTACTGTATATAGCAAATTCTACTACTATGCTACTGTTGCTGACTCTACGGCTAGTCCTAGGATCTACTACTACTACTACTAATACTTATACTGCTACTACTACTACTACTACTAATAATAACAATAATAATAATAATAATAATAATACGATAATTGTCTATTTAATTTAAAAGGTCGGTTCCCTTTAACAACCTGAAATAACAGAGCGGTAGAGGGAGAAACCTCCTGGGATAAAGGCAGTTTAACTTGTGATGTTAAGTGTGACGTTTCGCACGCACGCAGCTGTCAAGACTACTTACAGTTAGGGGTGAATTGTGAACACCTGGCCCTCCGCAAGGGCCAGTTATTTCAGATTCCCACCACGCACATCCCTTTGGGCGGAAGACTTCATTCACCGTTTCTTGGTGGAGTCTTCATTAGAGTAAATAGATTTAATACTCTTGAATATATTGTAAATTGCCATTACATTTAAAACTGGGATGTATAGTGTGATTACATTTCATTCTCACTGAATCGCCAAATAGGGTAACATTTGTAAAGTGAGCAAAAAAGTGTAATTTTGTCCGTTATTAAGTGAATAATATTCCATGTAATGTAGGCCTACAATGTAATATCAAGAAATAAGTTAATATTTACACATTAGACTGTTGTCAGTTGTCAGTTCATTACGAATGAGGCAATAGAACTAGTAAAAAAAATCATTGGTTTATTCACGATGATATTTACGTACCATGTATTTTACCTTATGTTCCTACACGAATTGAACACATATTTTAATAATCTCAGGGAGGTCTTTTAGGCTATGTTTAAGATGCCAACTGAAAACCGCGTGTCCAATAGAGCGTGCGTCCTCAGTCTCCCGTTCCAGTCAGAATTACGCTGCAATATTCAAATCATAAAAATAACTTAATAAGTTGAAAATAATATTAACTTGTGCTGGAGTTACGCTGTGGGATATGTACATTACTTAGTGCCAAATTCTAAAATTTTTAGATCCGATGTTAATTTCCACACTGCATTTTGATTACGTGATCAACAGCTTAAGTTTTTTTTTTATTATTTTTGAAAATGTTTTGTTAATATTATATTAATAATATGGCAGATACAGTCTACGAACCATATAGAGTCCCTGTGCGCAATTTACGCCGGTACAAGTCAATGCATGGAGAGATAAGAACAAAAACAAAGAAACAAACAAAAGAGATAAGTACACCTTACCTTTTCGTTTTCGGGAAGCTTGACCGTCTGCGTGCTTGTCCTTTATATCAAAGTATTCCTGTCATGATTTTAACGGTTACATTAAAAATCCTCTCGGAGAGAAACGCGCTCCCGAGTTCCCAGACGCTCCGCACTGAGTGTCACACGGTTATTTGCGCCTCTCAAACCGTTACAGTTGCCAGCTGAGTTACAATTCAAAGTGTCAGAGAGATGTTTTGCGCATATGCTCAAGCCTGAGTGATGAGGGGGTAAAATCCAGCATGGTCACGAATTAGGAAAGGCAATAGGTGTCAAAGATGTATGGCTTGCCCCCCTGATATGATTTATATATATAATATATATATTAGAAATAACAAGAAACACTTTTAAAGTACTGCATGGGGCGATTCGATAGAAAAGAACCCGATTCCCTGTTTGCTTCCTCGTGTTGCATACCCGGTACGTTTTTATAAGTCTCTTCACTCTTGGAGTTCTGGTTGTGAATTTTTCTATAAAATTCATTAGTTTTAGTCATTAGATGAAAAGCGTCGTAAAACAAAACACATAAACGAGAGATTAAAACGTGAAACTATAACAAATACATTTGATTTGTCATCTTACACTACACTGACTGAGTAGGTATCAGGGAAACGAGTTCAGTGATGTCACTGCTTTTTTGTTGCTAAATGTCGAGTATGACAGTTCTATTTATTTTCTTATCTCACATAGTAGGTGTGTATTGAGAAAGAAGTATGATAATAGTACAATTACAATCGCAAAATGTAATCGTTTGCTCGGAAATGAAAAGCTTTTACGTCTACTGTATAGAACTCCCTGATGCCACACACACAAAAATATGACGAAGCATGTCCTACTGCTTCAAGTCACCAGATGGCACTCTACTGCAACACTGCAACTTGTGGGGGGAAAAATAACATACCCTCGAAATACGGCAACATTTTTTAGCACCGAAGTCCATACCAACACAAATACATATATAAAGAAAATATATTTTATAGCCATTGAAACATGTCAGATGCCATGATGCACATTTTCAGAGTTGTCAAAGCCTCGTTCACATCAAGTGAATTACAGTGGGTTGTCAAAGCAAAACAAAGTGAATGTTGGATTGTAATGTCTTTAAGAAGCACTTATGAACTGATAATAGCTGTTTATTATTATTATTATTATTATTATTATTATTATTATTATTATTACAAGTGTACAGAAATGACACGCCCACATTGACCTGACAGTGGGCTTCAGCTGGGTGGTTATTATTCACAAACCAGCCTGGCATTTGCAGTCTAACACTTCTCAAGCCCTGCTACTGCTACCCATAAACAAGCCCTCCTCTACCTAACCACACAAGCATCCGATTCCCAGCGAGGTGTCAATCTGACAGATTTACAGTGCTCCCATCTGTTGGCATTCGATGCAGAAGAGAGGGAGAGAGAAGGGGGGAGAACAGGTTGGGGGGGGAGACAGAGAGAGAGAGAACCCCCGTCCCAAGTTTCCCTTTTTTTAGACACACATGACAATGAACCATAAACCTTCTGACACTGAGTTTGCCGCACTCGAGCCTATGCTGTTCTGGCATGCTGAGATGTCACCAAGACTCTGCAAACGTAGGTCAGGCAGTAGTCTGTGGGTGCGGACGAATTTCGGGAATCACCAGGGGTGGGGCAGTTTCACTCCGCATCATAATTATACTGGCAAGGGATGTCTGTACAGCCTGAATATCACTTGGGAATATCATTTCAGGGGAAAAAATATGCTTTATTTTTTAATGTACAGTTTATACAAGTAGTAACATGTGGGCATCCATGCTGTTGAAGAGAAGCTTCTCTACACAAAATGATTGTGTAGTGATGTCTGCAAAAATGTGAATGTTTCAGTGCTTCAAATCATTTTTTCTTCCTGCAGTATAAACATATACCCAGTACAAAATGCACTTATGGAGGTGGTGTGGAGATTAAATTGTTTGCGTGAGGTCAACACAATGAAAGTTTCTATAATGAATTGCATAAACATACAAACAATAAAAGTAGCCATAAACATTTGTTTTAAATCATCATATGATTCAACCATGTTCAATAACCGTGTCCTACATCTGCGCAGTAAAAATACATTGTGAACTGAGAAGACTCTTCAACGGCAAATCTTTACACAATATTGTTACATATATACAGAATCTATTTATATTCTTCATGATTGCGGCAACGCTGTGCAAAGAATAAGGTTGAGTCTTTAAGAGGTGCTAAAAAGGAGGGATGCTTCACAGCAGTATTTCATACAAGTACCTCTGACTCATAGAACTGAGTGGGTGGTACAGGCACACAAATTATACAATCACACTTATCATGATTTTAAAGTGCAGGTTATTTCAGAGATCAGAAAATAGGATAACAGCCCAGTTTGTACAAATGAGGGGTAAATGTACTATATGTGTTCTAAGTCCCCCACAAGTTAAATACAAGGCTTTCATAAGTCCTGCATAAGTTTTGCATAAGGCCTACATAAGTCCTGGTCTGACACTGTTGCTCATTCAGTTTGAGCGGATAAACTTCTCTTCTTCTGTGCTGGAAGTCGCTCTGGATAAGAGAGTCTGCTTAAATGAATATAATGTAATGTAAGTCCCACACTGTCAGCACAGACCCAGACAAGCACTCCCATATCCTTTTCTGTCTGATGCCATTTTACATGGTAACAACCAGGTATACAATTTACAGGCTTTCAACTCCCCCGAGACAGAGAGGCTAATATAACAGCTTTAAAACTATTCTCACAAATGTCTCATTTACACACACACACACACACACACACACACACAGATATAATAGCTTTAAAACTATTCTCACAAATACCTCATTTACACACATATATATATATATATATATATATATATATATATATATATATATATATATATATATATATAGAGTGAGAGAGAGAGAGAGAGAAAACAAAACATTGTTTTTACATGATTTAGATTTGGAAGGTGAAGATTTATTTAATTCCACTAGAGGGAGCTGAAGGAATTCCCATGCTTGCACACAATACGTAGGATTTAACGGATTATTAATGGAACTACCATTTGAGGGCACCATATACAGTGGTATGAATCTGCAGTAGCAACGCTGATGATATCTTGTTGTGTAAGAGTCAGGCAAAGTGCTCTCTCAAACTGTATAAATAGCTGAAAGGAAAAAACTAAATACTTAATTTGGCCCTGACAGAACAGTATCTAATACTCAGTATACTATGATATCAAATCTCACACAAATTTCAGACCAGTGACAGTAATTTACCTTTATGATTATTGATAATTTATGAGCCTGTAAGATCTGTGATTGCTTAGAAGCACAAAACATGTTGAACATATCTAGGTTTTCCATGCCACCGCATAGCTCAGAATGGCTGTCTCAAGAAGGGCTTTTCTCTCTTTCTACAGAGGCCTGAGGAAACCGGACCAGTTTTCGTCCTCATCAGACATCAGAATCAGAGCCATCATTCGCCCCTGTGCATTGCAATCACGTGGCCACTGCGTATGACACATTCCATAAACTGAAAACTCTGTCGTCACACTGGCAAATACTATATAGGCAGACGCAGACAGATACGACAGATGTATTGGAAGGTATGCACTGCAGATAACATTGCACGGCAATATCAATGACATAAACACATAAATATACCTGATATTACTAAAAATCTGATCATTCACGACCCCAGCCTTAAAAACCGACATTAGCTGTCCATGCTAAACGAGAGGCAAACATGACCCCTGTGGAAAACTAATTTATCTTAGCAGAAAGACAGCCACTTAAAGTTTTCATCAAATCAAACAGGTTTCGGCCGAACTGCCAAGCGATCACATGGCACACAGACGGAGGGATCGTGTTGCCTGGCTGGCGGATCGGCCGCGATCGGTATCCGGGACAGCTGAGAGACGGACTGATTTACGGCGCCCTCCGAGGGGCTGAGCTGTCCGGGCCAGCGCCTGCGTCACGAGAGTTGGCCCCTGGGGGCCTGCGTGTGAGGAGGTCCCAGCCAGAGGAGGACCTATGGCCGGTCCCTCCACTCCCACCCCTCTACCCCCACCGATGGCAAAGTGACAGAAATTCCCCAAAGACATAATTTATTAAAGGAAAAAAAACAAGTTTATTAAGCGACATAAAAATATATAACGTGAACTTCTGAGTGGCAAGTGCAGCTCTGAAAACACACCTCCTCCCCCTTCCCTCGCTGATGCTGGAGCCTCCTCATGCCCTCTGCCCATTGCATTACATTATTGGCATAGCAGACGCTCTTATCCAGAGGTACTTACAGTTTTTTACAGTGTTATCCATTTATACAGCTGGATGTTTACTGAGACAATTGTGGGTTAAGTACCTTGCTCAAGGGTACAGCAGCAGTGCCCAAGCAGGAAATGGAACCAGCAACCTTTCAGTTACGAGTCCTGCTCCTTACCACTATGCTACACTGCCCTCGAGCCTTGCGGCACCTCCACAGCCTTGCTCTCAAGGATTGGAGGGATTTCTGCGGGATTTCAGGGGGGGATCCATGTCCAACTGCACAGATGGGAACGAAAATATTGCATGGGACAGCTGCACATAGAACGTTGCCTGGAGAGGAATGCTCTTGCAGTATGTGTGGTGCGATAGAGGGAAAGTGCAGTGTATAAGATGCACCAAGTCCAGCGTATGTCAAGCAAGCAGTGAACCCCAAAGTGCTGCTATGGATCAACCCAATCCTCTGCATCTTTGGCAGCAGTGTAGCATAGTGGTGCACTGCTGTTGTACCCTTGGGCAAGGTACTTAACCCACAATCACCACAGTGAATATCCAGCTGTATAAATGGATACATCTGCTAAATGACAATAATGTAATGTAAACTTTCCCTTTGATGCCATGGTCATATGAACCATCATTATTTTTATGAATAAAAAAAAATACTTAGGACAGGCCCACATCCATAGTGTCTTATAGAACAGAAAACATTACTAGGGAAGCAAAATAGCACTATATAATTTGTGCCATACAGCTACCTGAAAGAATATACTTGACCCCCCCATCCAAGTGAAACACAGATCCCACAACGTAACTCCAGCACAAATCTGAGACCAAAGCTGTTTCATGCATGAAGTGCAATCATATATACAGAGCTCTATGACTTTTTAAACAACACAAAACATTTTTACAATTAATATTTGGTTCAAAGACAAACTTCAGCACAATCAGCACAATGTCGGAATACTGTGTTGACGTTAAAAGCAGAAATAACACCATTCCAACTCCCAGGTGCCCATGCTGTGGAGTCAGAAACTCTAATGATAGCAAGTTATGCAATCCCTAGGCCTGTCTCCCGGTTGTATTCAAATATGGCACTTCTGCCCGGAGATAATTCCTGACTGGGGACAACTTGTGGGGCTGAATGAAATCGCTCAACAGCTGCTTCATTAAGTCTTTTTTTCAAAGCTCAAACTCAGCATTTCATCTTGAAAAAAAAACGCAGCTGCTTGATCGACCACACTGCCCGAGGATGGCCTGAGGGTTCAAAGCCGCACAGAAACCTCTTTGGCTTTGCTCTGTGGCTGCTCTTCTGAGGGCTGTGCAGAGAGAGACCATGCCATCCGGAGGCCCGGTAAATGAATTTTAACTTCATCTGCCAAATTTTCCACCTCCTCTCGCTAACACACTGCTATTTTTTTACACAGCCTACGCGTTTCGACAGTTCGACTTGCTCATTTGCAAGACAACAAATGCTGATTTTCTCTCTGACTACCCAAAGGAGTTGAACTGCTTATCTATATTTAATTTCTTTTCACATAATGTTACACAAGGCCTTTTTTAATCCATTACATTACATTAATTTCCCTCTATATACTGACTACATGAACACAGTTTGTTCTCTCTCTCTAAACAAAAGTTTCTTGTTTTATTTGGGGTACACAAAAAAAGTCAAAAGTAGTGGGTAGGTTTACAGTCACCTAAAAAATAAATTAAAGCAGCTTTTTAATTTATTTAATCACAGAATACACAGAAACGAGCCAGGTTGATGCTGCCACTAGCATATGCTTGTTTTAAAGAATAAGTCATAGATGTCTAAGTACACATGGGGGAAACTCATTAAACCAGTTCCTCTGACTGCATTCTTTGCTCTTTTTTTGTGACAAAATAAACTAAACATGCTTTCATACTAAAATCCACATGCCTTGCCAACCAGTTCTAATGAATTAAATACCAAGAATACTTCGAAATATTCAACTGATATATATGCCGTGACCATGAGACAACGTTCGTCTCGCACATTCACTCACGTTTTACCAATCGATGATCTCGGTCTCAAATTAGAGGATATTTGAGTTTGCTGGCATAGGGAGTGATGACAGGAGCTAAGAAAAGTTACACAATTACCTGTAACTTGCTGACAGTATCTGTCAAACAGATTTTTGACACCAGGGACCAGGTGAGCTCCTCTGGTGGGCTTTGGACCATGTACAGAGAGACACAGGGCACACAGCGCCTCGCTTGTAAAAAGAACTGGGACACTATAAATGTGGGGCAAGCGTACGCCAAAATAGGGTCTAACCTCACACTTATGTTCCCAGTTTCATTCTGCCTCACATGATTGCTAATGACGCAAGTCCCTCTTCCACTTAGAGGATCAGACCTGTGAACTTCATAGCAGCACAGGGTGCAGCAAGCTCAAATGAGAGATTGCAATGTTCTCCGCTTTGTAAAAGACATTTACATTACATTACATTTATTCATTTGGCAGACGCTTTTATCCAAAGCGACGTACAAAAGTGCAAATAGTGAGCAAACAACAGGCACAAGAGCAAGATGTGTACAGGTCATACAATGCAAATAGTGCTGAAGCTGAGCGCAAGGTCAGTGACGCGAGCCCCATGCATGGAAGATGACCGTGCACTAACAGACTCCAGTGGGTGATGTCAGCAGCCAGAACGGACCCACACAGACAGTCCCATGGTGTGCAAGAGAAGGTCTGCACGCCTGTGTAACAGTTTATAAGCTACATTTATATACAAAGATCCAATTCAATTCAGTGCAATTCAACTGAAAATATTAACACATTATATTGACACAGAAGTGTTTGCTGGATTTTTCTAGTCTGTTTGCATGTTAAAGAGTGCTCTTGTTCTTCACGTGAATCAGATGTGTTTGGATATCCTTTGTGGATGTGGTTCCTATCTACCACAGCTGCTGAGAGAAACATTTAAAATCATTTTCACACTTTGAAAAAGGTTGGTGAAACAAAAAAAAGAAAAACTAATAGTTTCATGCTGGTTTATATCATATTTTCAGTGACGTGTAACGTAAACCACTGAGCGTGCCTAAAACAGCTGCACTTTAAACTGAAAAAATGAAAGCACAGTTCTAATGAACTGGAGGATCCTGTGGCCCTCTGTGATGCAGAAGTTTGAGTGTGCTGATGAGGCTCATTTTGTCGATGCAGTGTGACGCTCCTGTTGCCACCCGGCTACCCATCCCCCCACCCCCCACCCCCATCCCTTCCTCGTGCAGGTTTGGTTCAGAGCAAGCATAGCAGATTACCATCTGTCAGCAGTGTCAGCTTGTGAATGCCAATCACACCCTGTCACATGAGCTCCACGCACCTCCTCGCCCAATCAGGACAGGCCTGCACCCCCCACCCCCAGAATGCTGTAACCCTCTCCCTCTGTCCCCTCTGTCCACACATGGAAAAGTATGTCAACCGCTGGGAAGTGCAGGGCCGCTTTGAGGCACCTCCTCCGTTTTCAGCGTTGCGAAGGCCTGTTCCTTGAAAACCTGCAGCGCCCCGGGACAGATCTGCAGGGTTTCCCCTGTAAATCACTTCACCGGTGCATGTCTCCGCGCCAGAAGGAAAGGGCACGGAACCCTGCACTCTGCTGGCGTGATTCTTTCGTGTGCCAGATCAGCAAGGTCTCAGCCGCCTGGGTCTGCCGCTGGCCAGGCGCATCCAGCTGATATGATTTACAGGGTGAGTAGCATGCCCACTAGCATCCTGCCATCCTGTGTATGATAAGGTGACAGCAGAGTAAACATTCCCAACAGATTTCGAATCCCCCCTGTGCAGAAGCTGGCCAACACTTCTCACCAAAAAAAAAAACAAAACAAAAGGAGTAAAACTCACAAAACGTAAAAACAATAATTTATGGTACAAACCCACAAAGAAAAGAAACACACTGCTAGGGAAAAAAGTGAGTTTGCTCTCCAGGCACATACCTGTATTAAACATGCCTTCAATTAGGCAGGTGTGGTTCAGTAACCAATGGCTGGTCTGACACTGACAATGAAACAGTTACAATTAAACAATTAACTGGTTTAGATGCAACTGACTGACGTGAGCTCAGTTACTGAAAAGCAGCCACTGGCATACCAACATTACACACAATTAAAACCGTTTTGGGGACAGGTGAAGGCTGTATTCCAGTTGGCAACTCTGTTCCGCACAACTCTGTGCTTAGATCTCTACATTATCTACCCCTTACAGGAGCACTTTGTTGATGTTTAGTATGGAAAGAAAGCTGCTACTTCATGGGCAATCTTTGTAAATTATTCTTTGAAATGGTTTGGATTTTATCTTATGAAATGTTGTAGCGATCACTCCTGTGACGCAAGGTGACATCAATAGTTAAACTGTGTCTAAGGACATTCCAGCCAAGTTGTAGACCTTTTAGAGATGCAACAATGCTGCTGTGATCACCGGGTGACCAGGGTTTGTTTCAAAGCTCAAGCAAGTAAACTCTTCACCTACTCTACTAAACCCAGTTTGACACACTGGTGTTACAGGTGGGATATTCCCATGTGGGTCAGGCAGACAGAGCAGGTTTCTCCCCTAAGAATTTGGATCCTTCGGATAACTGATCTCAACGGGGTTTTAGACATTGGCAGTGGATAAGGTGAGAGTGAGTTATTCCCCTTCTCAGTAACATATGGTGAGATCCAAGTGAAGGATGAAAGCGGTTATGAAAAAAATTCAATTCCTCCGTTAATCCATCTTCGTTTTCCGCCTCTTCTGGAGCTGAAAGGCACACACTCCTCCGAGGCTGAGAGGCGACAGGGTATGGCTGCGGGTCTTTGAGGAACGCAGGCCGTGAAATTCACCACATCTCCGCATCAAAACACTTCCAGCAACCCTGCCTCTGAACATTGCCAGTCACTGAGGAGATCTCTTTCTTTTAAAGAATGGATTACCGTACCTTTAAGTACAACAGATGTAAAAAAAAATGCATCTGAGCAAAAAAGCGCGTAAAGCGCGTTCAGTGGCATATGAGCTGGCAAGATGACAATGGACCAGCAGCGTGTGGTCCAACAAGGCACCTTCCAGCTGCAAGGGAGATTTGCAGGCAAATAGCCATTAACAAAATGAATGTAAACAATTAAGGGCAGCCAGTAGTTCTGGACAGCTGCAGAAAATAAGGAAACAAGTGTGAAAGAGCACCGTTTGTCAGATCCTGTGGGCAGAATGGGTTTGACATGCCACTGCTGTAACAACTGCCAACAGGAAGCAGCAGTAGAAATGGGGCATTAAGGGCCCTTTGTTATTATGTCTGCTATTGCCATTTGTCTTACGAAGGGCATGTGTTAGTATTACTGAAGTTGGTATTACTGAAGTCGGAAGAGCCAAAGATCAAGACATGCCAGCTTGTGAAAACAAATTCTTTAAGAAATATACATGACGCATATCCCATGTGTATAAATTCTGCAGTTAACAGACACGCACACCATTAAATCAAAATAATCACCAAAACAAACGTATGTCATGAGGACACGATTTATACTATATCAGGCTGCAGATTCCTCTGGAGCTAATATCGCTACCAGCCAGATTACCACTAGCCAGCTTCACCCCCAATGCCTCTGGGCCGACCTGCAGCAGTGCAGAACGGGGGAACGAGACGTGCCTTTTTTGGGGCAGGCCAGTATGGCCACCATGTTTCAGTGCGGGCCGCCGACATCAATAAGCGAGTTATCATCAGGGGATTGACATTATTACATTACATTTGCTTAGCAGAGGCGCATCCATTTATACAGCTGGACATTCACTTAATACAGGGATCACTGGACACGGCTCTTTACACCAACAGAAGTGTGAGGATGAGCCGCGGCCAAAGGCTTGTTTGTGTTTGCTCTGCTATCACCCCGGGGCTTGGCTAAGGGGCACGTCTGTCTGAACCGCTACCACATGCCTCCCTGTCTCAGACTGCTACTGTGGAAGGCACTGTTCACTTGAACTGAATGAACCTTCTTTTTTGCTTGTTTGATCCTTTTTTTGCTGGTTATATGTTTGCTGATTGCATGCAAGGTTCAGATTGTTTCATTAGCGGGATGTAATGACACAAAGGCTGTAGGTTTTTACGCAACATGGAAAATGCAGGTTTATCAAAAAGACAAACTTCACCATAAAGTAGAAATATCTGGATTCAGTCAACATTTGTCTCTCAACAACTTGTCTTTTACGTGCAAACAAATGCAGGGGTTGTTTTTTTTTTCTCAGAACACACAGCTGTTTTAATTCATTAGGTGATTGCTGAACCTGCCAAACTGGCTACAAGGAAGAAAATATCACTGGCATTAAGGCCAAAGTTAAGGTCAAACGTTGACTTCATTCAGGGATAACACTGCATTCATTGGTAACTGAATTCAGGGGTAACAGTAAGTTCAGCTACACATTTGTAAAACTATCTGAATTGCTTTAAGATAATCAGACTTTGGGGATATTTGAGTGCATAATGGATATCCATCTTAATTTAAACAGCCATCTTAGCAGCAAAACTTTGCACTACTTACTATATGCAGAGCACAGCATCTGACTTTCTTGGGGTCACTTGGTATTTGTATTTATAGTTTTATTTGAATGGCACTCTGTAGTATAAATAACATCATACTGACTGTCATAAGATTAGGGTCATACAATGTGTTATAATATAAAAAGTAAAATAAATATGAAGTAAAGTTACCCATAAATGTACAACAACTAGATTTGGGTGTAAAAAAGAAGCCACTGAAATGAAGCACAGCTCAATGTATAATTTCAAGCACTAATGATGATTAAATGTTTACAAAGCAGCCACGGTATAAATGTTAATAAATCTTAGGAATGGCAGTATATCATACTGACAAGTGGTTTCAATATTATGCATTTCACTTCATTCATTTGTTGGGGAAGAAAGAGTTAATGAATCAGCAACTGAGATAAAAATGTCTCTGCTCTTCAATCTTCCTGTTGCAGACAGCTTTATCTGAATCATCCTACTCACACACACACGCATGCAGCGACACACAAAACGCTCACAAACATAAACACACACACACACACACAAACCACAAACATGCCTACACATACACACACACATGCACACCCGCACACACAAAGCATGCACAAACACACACACACATATGTGAGCACACAAATCCTCACGCACCCATGCACGCAAAACATGCAGAAATACACACACACACACACACACACACACACACACACACACAAACAAATGCACACCCAAACATGCCTACAGAGGAAAACATGCACACGCGCGCACACACACACACACACACACATGCACACACAAACATGCCTACATGGGAAAAACATGCACACTCTCACACACACACACACACACACACACACACACACACACACACTGGAAACTGAATTAATGACAAGCGTCCCCTTGCAGCCAATTTCTAATACCAGCTATCATCATGGTGCATTAACCGTGGGCCCTCTCCCTCTGGGCCAATCGATTGCAGGGGAGGGTTAATTGACAGGGGCCTCATCTGGTTGGTTCATGGCAAGTGGATGACAAGTGGATATTTTCCAGTTCTACGTCTTTCACATGACACGGCACCAGTGCTTCAGGAGGCAATTAGCATACCTCCAACCGATAAGTCCTCTACACTGATCCCCACAGCAAGAATGTGAGCGTACTTTAGCCTGAGATAGCAAGGACTAGGAATAGCCCCTGCCAGGACACCAGGAGAGATAGGCCTCCATGATGACCATACTATAACTTAAGCTTAAGGCCATACTTATACCATGCTGTAACTTAAGCTTAAGGCTACACTTATACCACACTATAACTTAAGCCTTATTCCTCGCATGAAGGCAAGGAATAAGGCTTAAGTTAAGGCTTAATAACATTGCACGAGCTCCAAGGCTATATGCTAAATAAAGAAGTCTCATTGCAGCACAGTGCCACAACACACATTGCATTCAGTGGGCTTACAACTTGGCCACAGAAAATCGAAAGCATAGATAATCTTATACCTAATTATTGTTAATACGTTACGGTGTTAATTAATGCATATTATAAAGCATATATTATTGAACTCCAAGAGGCATTTTCTTAGGTTACAGAGCATCAAAAATAATAAAAATGAAGATGATTTAATTGATATCTGTATTGTAATAATGCCAGTGTAAAATTGGGGTTATTCAGTCAAAGCACAATGGTCTTCATTTCCAATAAAATCACTGAGGGCAATGTTGTCACAATTTGCATAAGCCTTTTGTTCTATTCAAAGTTGTAATAAATGCATGAGTAACAAAAAAGTAAGATTTCCTTTAAGTTGTTATTGAAACAACTTTAGGTCCTGCAGCTTTGATCTTTTGACTAGATCGCCCCCGTAATGGTGACAACCTAGTTACGAAGTCATTCTTATTCAGTGTTATGCATGGTGTGGGAGTGCCTGAGTCATTCACACCTGAAATCCTATCATATGACTCACTTCTCGCTGAGCCATATTCCATTTTGAGCATCCTGAAATTTGAAATTCAAACACTCAGAAGCTACAAGCGTATCAAAGGTGTTTGCTCTCTCCCTGTTGGGGTGGAATATTCAGACGTTGCAAGGAAATTATCACAGTGCTGTTTATATTAAAGCATTCGTTTAAAAAATGTCAACACAGTCGAAGTTTCAAAAGTAGATCTTTAGCTGTGGCGTATGAGAAAAAAATCTTAAAAACACAGACCAAAATGCTAAAAGTAATACTGCTCGGCACTGTGTTCCAATTCATTTCCAAGCTGGAGTTTTTTGTAAGTCATTCTTTGGCTGTTTATGTATTGTATATAAACATCACTCTCAGAGAGATTCTGTTCATTCTCATGCCTGGTAGGCCAGGTGTTGTTGTAGCTTTATTGACAATATTTGAGCTATGTTTGGCTGCCTGATGCAGCAAATCTGCCATCTGCAACACAAGCATTAATATTAGGTTTCCTCTTTGGAAAATCAGGCCGAACACTAATAATATAGTTTGGTTCCCTGCTAGAGCACAGTTGTTATGCACTTGGGAAAAGTACTTAACCTGCCATTGCCTCAGTAAATATCCAGTTGTATAAATGTATCAATGATAAAACAGAGCGATCTAAGTCGCTCTTTATTAGAGTGTCTGCGTAGCAACTAAATGTAATTGTAAAATGTAAATATAGGCCACACTGAATGAGACTTTAATTTGAGTGACAGCCATCATGTAAACTTTGTATGTAAAATGTATGATATTTGTGACTGTATCTTGAGGATTGAATTACATGAAGAAACCCATATTAAACAGCCTCACATTCATGTTAATATTGATCATAACAAGGATGCACTTCTTAAAATACTGTGTACAAATTTCCTGAATGTCTATCAACACAGGGAAAATAAGTGGTCTCATGGATCAGTTCAAAGTTAAACATGCTTGGAAGCGCTGACATCACCGGATTACTGAAAATTATTTTTGCAATTCCAGTCCCACCTATCTATTCCATATGCTGCACAGTAGCTATGGCCCAGAGAAGTCTTGGCAGACACAGAGAACTGCCCAGCTTTTGACTGTCAACAAGTTGACAAAATGTCGGCTAGTCACAGCAGTGCTCAAACCTCATTGGCTGAGCCAGATCAGGTGACACATGATGGGACACTCCAGGACACCCCATACCAAATATCAGGCATTGCTCTCCATTAACATTAGTGGGGTAGGTATCTAAAATTACAAATGGTGAGTTGTAAAACCGCATTAACCCCCCTACGCACCTGCTGGTGATTTGATACCAGGAGGTGTTGGCGTACTTGATTTTTGGGACACCGGTTTCCTGGTTCACCCTGGTTTCCTGAGGCACCGAGAGGACTAAATGTGGGGCTGGGTTGGCCAAAGGTGCAGTCCCACACTATATGAGAGTGTTCAGTAATCTGGCCTCTAAGGTTCCACTGAGGTTGAGCTACTGTCAGGCAGATAAGAACACTGCATACAGCAAGATGAAGCAAAATCAGTGCACAGTAATGAAACTCATTACATTACATTATTGCCATTTGGCAGGCTCTCTTATCCAGAGCAACTTGCAATTTCATCCATTTATACAGCTGGATATTTACTGAGGCAATTGTGGGTTAAGTACTTTGCCCAAGTGTACAACAGCAGTGGCCCTACAGGCAATCAAACCGGTGACCTTTCAGTTACGAGCCCTGCTCTTTACCAGTACATCACACTACTGCAACGCTACAATGAGGCCCATTTATGAAAGTATCATAGCTTTCTTGGGGATGGTTTCCAATAAAACCTGACTCCAACAGTTAGGGGCACCAGTGAAAAAGTGTGTGCAACATTGATGTGGTGTATGAGAAGGGAACAAGCCATCTCATCTTAGTTAATTTGGGAAATGACTGTAGAAAGAGTTTTATCATGAACTGTGCATCTTTTCCAGAGCCCAGAAATACAGTATTAGTTTTCTAAACCTCTCTGCTTTGATTGCCATTATCCATTAGCTACAACATATAAAAATTTTGTGACAGAAGCGTGTTCACATTAATTTGCTCAAGCAAATGGGAAAGCACAGGTACTTAATCTACAATAAACAATGCCGTGTTGGTTGTCAGTTCAAACCCTGTTTTCTCAGAAACACAAAAAAGACAAAGGGGGTGTTTGTTATAACAAAATGTGTTCACTCTTGTTCATGTTAACATTCCTCACTTGTTTCTACAATATCTCACATCTGTTTAGTCTCTTTGTCTCTGTGTGTATAAATGAATGTGCAAACAATACGGAGTGTTTACAGTGCTGAAACGCGATAGGTGTGGTGCTGTAGCCAATGACTCTTTTCAAATCAAACATAACAGCTGTTATGAGCATTCAACGGTTACACAGATGTTGTGGATGTAACAATATCTACTTTGCCTGTAAAAAGAAAAATAAACCATAAGTATTTAACAGTAAAAATTCTCTACTGGTAACAGTGGCAACCTCGCTGGTGATTAGGTAACTGCAACAGAAAGCTGTCAACATGTCCAGCAAGTATACTGGATATCATGTTCTTGCTGAAAATCCATTTAAACTGGTCTTCAACAACTAACCCCATCCAATTAACTAGCCCAAAGACAAAATAAACATGCTGATGATTATGAAGTGTATCAAAACATCATTTGCCTCTAACACTCAAAGAGGGCTTGCTAAGGGGAAGCTCTCATGTTAAGAGGGGAGCCAGGTCCTCTGCTTTCAGTGTTAGCATTGTTTGTGTACAGCAGGTCATTTTTAAAAAAAGAACAAAGCCACACTATCGGCTCCAAATGAAGGCATGCAAAAATGCCACCTTACCTAGCTGTGCTGTTTCTCCTCAGAGGACACAGTCTGAAAATGTTTCTTTACAGTATGTTTGAGAGCAACATTTTTTGCGTGAGTTTAAGTTTTAAAATGATTTAAATGCAGCAGCGGGGTGCCATAGTGGTGAGGAGCAGGGTTTGTAACTGAAAGGTTGCTGGTTTGATTCCCCGCTGGGGCACTGCTGCTGTAACCTTAACCCACAATTGCCTCAGTAAATATCCAGCTGTATAAATGGATAACATGTCAGAACTGTACCCTGTGACAGTTGCTCCCGATAAGAGTGTCTGCTACATTAAAAATAATGTAAATTGTAAATTGTAAATTGTAAAATGTAAATTCTTACAACACTCTTTATGCAACGACAGACCTGAACATACATAAAATGAGGTGTTTACTTCAGAACCAGCTGTTTCCTTTAAGAGCGCACAGCGAGGGGGTAAGCCACCTCCGGCTCTCGATGGTGACTGACAGGCAGATCAGCCTGCTGACAGAGGGGTGGGTTTTTTTTTTTCCAAATGTGATTCTCTGGTTTCACTGCTTTTCAAAGGGGCAGTGAAAAGGAATGCCGAACACTGTCCCCTCGTGATCCTCCCCTCCCCCATGAGAAATTTCTATATCACTTTTGGTACACGCTGTCAGTTTGTTCCTCAGCATGGTCAAAAAACTTAGGCCGTGTCTATGTCAAAATGCACATATCGTGGTCTATCACAAATTTCATTTAGCAGTTTGAAAAGACTAATTCAGAGTTGCAGGCATACAAGTTTTATGGTGTGCTGTGGGACCTTTTTGATCATAATGGCAAAGCAGTCTTCTTTCAAAAGCTGTGAGATGGCCACAATATTTTCAGGTCAAATGATTTCACACTCTTTACAGGACAACCGGTAGGCAACCTTTACAGGTAACTTTTATAGACAGCCCAATAATTATACATTAATTATATAATTACACATTCCCAATCAAATAATTAGACTGGCACACTTAACTGCATTTGAGGCCAGGTGAACAATCAGAAACATGTTATTTGTCTGTCCACTGACATCCCCACAGTAGTAATGATTCCAAAATCAAAGTTTACTGTGAAGTCTGCAAATATTAATTTCTGTAAATTACAATCCTCATCTATTTCCAGAAATTTTGTTATCTTGAAAATAATAAATCCTATTGTATCCTAAAGACTCTACGTTATACTGTACATGCAAATATGCTCAAAGCATCACAGTAGCAATTGCTGCTTTGACAGTGGTCATAACAGAACTAAATACCCATTCACACATTCACTGCCACTGACATACATCAGAAAATGATCCATTTAATAAGCATTTTCCTCAAAGTTGCTTTTAAGACTGTTTGTTTACCTTACAGTTATTATTATTGCATAAGTGAAACTCAAATGGCCAAAAAAATTGGCATGTGAAAATGGATTCCAGGAGGAGAACTTAGCTAGATGTACAAGTCAGACATGGCACTTACATGGCTAATTTATTTACACTTGATATGACCAGCTAAGCCCTTCCAATTAGTTTTATTTACTTATAGACCTTCTCTTATTGCCTGTTAACACCCGTTCCTCACACCTCTGAAAAGCAGCCAGTTTTAAACCTGCAACTGTTTTGATGGTCTCACATACTCACACAGCTCTGCACAATCATCCATGGCCAGAATCACCCATCAGTTCATATAACAAAAAATTCATATGCATTAAGACTAACCAGCAACAACCCTATTATCCCTACCTTGTATTGCTAATGTATGTGCATGTTTTACATGGAACAGGTATGTCCAGATGTTGTCTTGATCATCATGGCCAGTTTGCAAGTCTAAAATACAGGTGGCGTGTTGACAAGTAAGTATTTTTACCTGTTTGCCATTCACTTAAGTCTGCCAATGAAAACATAAAAGAACTGTTCAGTGAGTAAATAAAACACTTTTTTGTAATACTTCATTTTGGCTCCACTATAATTTTTCTCATTCAACCTATCTTGTGACCGTAGCGAAAATAATTTCACAATATAACCCATAAAGTGGACAAATGTCAAAGATATGGAACCATTTAAATGCACCATGAATATCAAAACAAAGACATACGTGAAAGACCATACTTCTTGGCACTGTTCGTATTTTCCTAGGGGCATATTTGAAATAGTATTACTGTCAGCTAGTTTTGACCCCTGGGGTCTGACAGAAAGTGTCCTATATAGGGTAACCTCTCTTTAAGTGGCATTTTATGACTGGCATACCAGGTCTTAAGACGTCCTACCACTTGTCCAGGGACCATCAGGCGGATGCTTCAGGATCACCGTCTTATCACATCAGACAGTTATGAGCTTGCTTGACATCATATAAACGTTTAATAGAAAAATCTGACCCTGGCATTGTGGGTGTAACATACAGGCGAACGGAGGGGGCGGACCGCGTAGTTATTAATATGGGAAAACTTTGCACACGTTTGAAGCTAGTCCACCGACGCACCGTGTTCGTGTTCGGACTTCTGCCCGGGCTTCGCTCACTGCAAGATAATTAATATCGATCATTTTACGTTGACAGCGTGTCATTGTCATTGTCGCTCCATCTTTAGCTGCCTCGAGTCAAAACGTCGCCGTTCGCCTGTGTGGATCTCAACAGACGACCAGTCTCAATAAAGGCAGCGAACCAGCTAGTCAGGCGCTATAGATAGCCAGACCACTGTGTGTAAATGAGAGCGTGCCTCTGGCGCAGGTTACTTACGTTCACAGTTCTGGAATTAGAATCTTAATATAAAGATTATTTTAAGCATTCTGCACCTTCCAGTACTTTTAAGCTGCAACGAGAACTTGCAAGCTGCGCTCCGTAAGTTCAGACACCGCTCTCTAGTCCGTCCATGTCCATTTCGTTTGTATTAATCTATTCACTGTTTATTTTTAGACAGCAGATCGAAATGTTAACAGAGGGCTTTACAGATAACTCCCAGAAGGCATCAGCATATTAATTATGGGTGCAGTAATCCTTTGGTTTATACTGGTACAATAAGTTGGAATTGCTATATCATCAGCAACACTGAGACAGACGGAGGCTACACAGTAAACGAGCCAATTGAACAAGGTGAACACAGACGTACATCTGATCCAATAAAGCACATTCAATACATCTGCTGAAAAAAGCAGGTGCGACAGTTTGAACCCTATCGACTTGCTCCCCCTGTAACGGGCGGGACGGTTTAAAGTGGATTTCCTGTATCCAGTCTGGTGTGGATGAAAGGAAAATGCCTTCAGAGTGACTACAAGTGCCGCAAACTGCGCCGCTCAGCTGTTTGGCAAACAGAGCACCGCAGCCACAGCGAGGTACTTCATTCACCGTTTAAAGCTTAAGATCGTGTTCCCACGTGTACATTCACTTCACAGGAAACGTCTGCTGGTCTCTTGTCTTCAAGCTCTGTGGCATACGGTAGGCCAACGTGGGCCAACTCTGCATCAAAGTGAACCAAATTACTCACAGGCAAAAAGTGTCTTACAATTCATAACCATGCACTCCCCCTAACCCCCCCGCCTCGTACTCTTTAATAACCTCTTCATGTTGTGTTTGTACTTAGAATAAGGAATTACAGGTCTGTTATACTTTTCGAACACCAATAATTTTCATGACTTTGTGAAAGGGGAGAAAATTTCTGTGACATGCAGAGCCACAGAAAGAGAAGAAATACCTCTGGAAAAAGACTAAGCGCTCAGCGTCTCTAGAAACAGATGAATAAATATATAAGGCCCTGCAGTTTTTTTGTAATGTATCAACACTGGCTGACTGTTGCCGTAAATCAGAGAAAAACACATTGTCTGCAAGGCGGGCGACGTGTCTGCGAGGTGTATTCTCACATTATCGAGAGTCACAGCGTCTACACAGTGATGGGCGGTCACAGACCAGGTGGCTCATCAGGAAGAATGCATAAAAAAAAGAAAAAGGTGTGACGTGAACCCACTTACGTTTATCTGACTACACCGACTGCGGACTGGGGGCGACCACATTACGACACGTCCTACGTGGGTATTTGCAGGTTTACAAAGAGCCGTGTCATCTGCTGTGTTAAACCCCCACCCCTTCCCCGAAGAACACATTGTGTTTTTTTATTGTCAAATAAAAGCTAAAATTGATTTGTATGCAGTCAGCGGCTAAAGATTTCTCATACCTACATTACAGAAAAGTTCATGAGTAAAATCCTCCATAGATGATGGCTCCCCTTTTAATTTGACATTCTGTGAGACTTATAGAAGTCTTCTCTTTCTTCCAGCTCAGTGTCATGTATCACCCAGCACAAAGTGAAAAGTATATTTATACAAATTTGGAATATATACCACGCATTATCAGTGGATCAACAGTTTATATAGGTGTGAGTTTGCTGTTGCTGACTGATGTTTATTTCCAACCAAACACTTAATGTGAGCATTATTTTTTGATAGTTCTATCCAGGGTTTCTTTTAAACACCATGAAAACTATTTATATGCAATGTTATAATAAGTGTAACTGTGGAAAATGTCTTTCCTGGACCCACACTTTACATTCATTGATCATTTCGTTCAGATCTGTATCTGCATTTGCGCAAGAAAGCCCGAAACATTTGCTGAGCCCTGAAATGCTTGGTCTGCCTGCATACGACTGGCATCAATGAGATGATGTCTGAGGATGTTCTGGACCATTTTATTTTTGTTGTCCTTGTGTTGGGGAGCATGCCATCTGTTCCAAATCTAAAATAACATTCCTTTTAAGCGTTTAAATCCAGTGATGAAAACCACGGTTAAGCTGGAGCTGCAAAGCAATTCTGTTGGCTGACCCAGAAATGTGCTGCCCCAGGTTTCAGCAAAAGGGCAGTAAAGGGTTCAGTTTCATCTCCTTTGTTTTTAATGTGTGTCTTTCTCCTGAGTGACCTTGACTGCTTTGGGCTTTAATGATGAAACTGAATAAGGCATCAAAACTGGACCCGGACACCTATGAACAAAATTTGCCAGAATGCAAGAGTTCATCACCCTCTGAGGCTTAAGAAACAAAGGCATACCACAGCACCTTAAATCACATCTGCCATATTTTCAGGTGACTATAGTTACAGAAGATTAACATAAGGCTTTATCTTCTAATAAGACGCATGGGAGAACAAACTGGTTCAGACCAGTTTTAACAAAGTGCCTTCTCAGTTTCCCCAACTGCAAAGTTTATATGCTGTGGTTCCTACTGTGAGATTTCTTTAGCATGCACAGTATCATCTGCTTTAGTAAGGATCTGAGGTTTGAAAATAAAAATAAATCAATTCGCAGTAAGGACATTCAGACTAATCCAAATATATTTTATAGGATCTTACATTTGTGTCAGCCATTGGAGTCAAATCGTTTCAACAAACAGTCATCAAACTCTGTCTTATCGAAAAAAGATTGTATCCATCGATCTCACTAAAAAACTAAACTTGTGTGTCAAAATCTATTTAAAATGTGAAATGTATTATTGTATTATTGATGCATGTCAACAAAACACCTGTCTTTTTTCCAAAAAGCTTCATTTCAGTCACTAGTTAAGTATTAAGGATAACTGCTAACTGTACGGTCAAGTATTCCTTGTCTTTGCAGTGAAACCATTGCAGAGTCAAAGAGCACTGTCTAGAGACTTAAAGCCCCATGTGTCACATGACTGTCAGCCATTTAATGTATAGAATAGGCCAGCTGTTGCCTCGTGTCAGCACTGCCATGGATGCTGTTGCCCAGAGAGCACCATGGCTGTTCTCTGGAGAGTCTTCAGTAGTTCACCTCACAATTATCATTTAACATGTCCGTCTGATTGGAAAAGGACAGCAAGGTCTTGAAAATTACCCCCTGAGACCCTGTGTGTAGCTGGACATGACAAGCATGTGCACAAAGTCAATAAGTCCTTTGCTTATTTACATTATTTGACATAATCAGACTGCTAACTCAGTCTGCAATTCAACAGTAAATACTGTGGAGGTTTCTAGACGAATTGGAATAAAAAACATTCAGAGAGCAGCTGAAATGCAAATTTAGCCTGGGAGTTTAGCTTTGCACAAATGTTGTGAATGTGCCCATATAATGGTACTTCTAAATCAGTTTTATAAGAAACATCTGGTGCTGTATGTAGTGTTTTATAGTTCTACTGTCCAATGTGTCTGAGAAAGCTATTTTTCAATAAAGCAAGGGGATTTGAGCACCTGCCTGTGTTCTCAAACTGTACAAAAAAAGACAGCATTTATATTTCAACGTTTTAGTTAATGCCGTTCAACTGACTCCTGACTACAGGCATTCTCTACGACAGAATCTCAATGTTGCATTCCTGTTCAACAAGCTGGTTAGCAGCACTGTGCTGCAAGGCTATCTCAATAATATTGTCAGGCATGGCACGGATTACAATAACACAGACAGTATTTATAGCTCCTATAGTTCAGCACATAAGATATAGCTACATTTAGAAGAAGTATCTGGCTAACACAGCAGCAGATTAACATGCAAAATACCATCACTTACATACTTTCAAATGCTGACTACTAAACCATCTAAAATTGCATTATATGTTATTACATTATGTACTGCATATGTTATTGCATTACAAGTTACAGTACTGCCTGTATAAAGCAAAGCTTTTTCTTTTAAGTACATCACTTCACACCACCACAATTGCTTTAACACACAATTTTTTCCACACACTGTACTTTAATTACAGTACTTTTACTGTTGTAAAAAATAAATTTTGAAACAGTTCAACTGATATAAGGGCCTTAATGCCTGACAATATCATGCTGTAATAACCTACTCTAAAAGGCCCAGTACTGTCAGCATCACCCATGTCCTCACAAAGTTGGCAGCAAGCACAAGAGTGTGTGTCTGTAGGCGCTGAGTTTCGCACAACACAGGCTGCAGACTTCACATCCACAGATCCTGAGTGCCGTACACTCTTATGTCTGTGCTATAATCTGGTAGACAAGGTGATAGACAGGGCTCTTTTTTTCTCAGAAACAGCATGTGCTCCCAGACAGTTCCACAGATACATGGGCAGCCATGTCTGTCAATAACCAACAGAGGCATCTAATCAGTGGCTTCCACGATTAGAAACCATGCAGAAAGTAAAAAAAAAACTTCTGTTTTGAATCTTCGTTGTTTTATAATGGGTGCACGACAAAAGTGAGTTTCTGCTGCAAGCCAGTATATAAGCAGTGTTTTTAAAGTACACGTCCCATAGTGAAACATTACCTGCATTTCCAAATGTCTCCTGTGTACAGAAATTCTATCTTACAGCAAAAGTGGGGCAGGTATTTCAGAATGAAAGACACGAGTGACCTCTGTGTTCAAGGAGCCACCTCCACATAATCCAACTTTAAATACCTCATATCAGCACCGCGCAGAGCAAACGGTAACTTTAAAAAAAAATCACTGCAGGATTTTCCAGATGTTGTTCGGCATCCTTTGAAACACTATGAAATGTGCAAGCGGCTAATGGCCAAGGTCAAGCAAAAGGTCACAGAGCCATGCAATAGGAACATAAACAAAGATTATTAAACTTTTTACTGTTAGCCACAAGGAGCCTGATTTCCACGGTCACACTATCAGGCCAATGGTGGCTGAAGAGCACTGTGATGTCAGAGAACATTCTGTAAACACAAAAATTTGCCTTAAGTATACCACGGGCTTATGACTGCCTGCTACTCAAACCAAGGCACAGCACAACACTAAAATAGGAGCGCCTGTTCTCCAGTCTCCACCACACGTGTGTGTCACGATTACCTTTCCTGTTGCATTTTTTCCCACACCGTGGTGCAAGCAAAGACGCGCTGCCAGTAAACAGAGGAGTCTGAGTAGGTCTGAGGAGGGGGAGCAGGCGGGTAAGAATCTTCAATAAAGGTCTGACTGGCCCAATATGGCGATCGCTTCTTCCATCAAAAACTCCCTTGTGAGAGGTCAGAGGCAACTTCCCCCTCAGTTACCGATGGGCGGGGTGATATAGAGTGAGCAGCTGGTTAGGAGAGGGGCGAGAGGACAATGGCGAAAAAAATAAACCCCCACACATGCCATTTAACATGTTAATAGTACTTCCTACATATTGTCACTCGCAGTGCTGTTTAACTGCAATCCATCACAAGATGACTAGGAGTACCCCAATGTAGCTCAATGCACTCTTCATGGTGAATCCTTCCATAAAGGCCTTTAAAAACATACCTTAAGAAATCACAAATGCTTATCAAAAAACAGACAGCCACAGCTAATTTAAAATTGTGACTCATGTAATCAAAATCTACAAATAAGCAGAATATGCAGAGGAATTTTTTTTTCTTTTTCTGTGGAGGAACCATTTTTCCTCCTAAAATATCAAAAGGGTTGGTGTTGGTATTTTTAATACCATTCCATTTAGGATAGAGTTGTAAGATGCTTGTTTTTGCATACAGTTTAAAAAACACACTGAATGGATTTTTTTTTTTCCTTTTGTTAATCTTGGAAGAGCTTCCATGTAGGTTAAGCAAGTTTTTGTGAATGAAAGAATAATGTTGTATTTGTTGTGACTTTCAAATGCAGATGCATTACAAGCTGTACCAAACTAAACTCCATACGCAAAATATTTTCCATAAAACAACAACTGTGCATTAAAACATAAGTAAGCATATACAGGAATTTGCAGTTTTCATGACAGTTGATGTCAGACAAACTGCTAAACGATGCACAATTCTCTTGTTGTGGTCAATTTGCAGACCAAAAAATCAAATGCAATTCACATTGAAAAGGGAGAAAAATGTGACATGACTTATCCAAAAAAGAAAAAAAAATTCTAAAATCTATTTAGACAGTTGTGATTTTGAAAAATAAGGTCAACTTTACAAAATATACAACCCTAACATTTTAAGTGTACCTGACATGCAACATATTTAATACAAAATGTATCAATTTAATTTTGTTAAGACATATCAGAAACATTGTTTATTAAGAGCAGTGGCAGGTTTTATTTTCCACAAAGCATCCATTAATCTGCTTGACTGACAGGGAGTGTAAATACATAAATTGTTAATGTTTTAAAATAGAAGCCGCAGGCAGCAGAGCCTTAAATGGCCACCTCTAAGCTTTCGCTTTCTGGTGCGGCCACAGATACGGAGTTCACGATCGAATCGGCACAGGGGGGTTTGCCATTCCCTTAGCTACCCCTTAAATTCTTAACCTGATAAAATTGAGTGTTATGATAATTCCAAACCAGCGGATTGCTGACCCAGAAAGACCAGTCGAAGTGGACACACATGCACACACTTTAGTAGGAGTATATCATTTGTGCAGAATGATCACAAATGTAAAAACACCAAAAAATAAACTTCTACACACCAAACATTTCTTATATTCCATATTGTGATATTTACAAATCCAACCCAAATGTCGACTCCAAATTCTCACATGTAGATAATAATACAGAAATCTTATGACGAGAAAGACACACAACGCTATGAACAAGTGAGAGGAGGCTGGGCTCTACCCTGACCAGCGTGTCCCATTTAATCGCATGAATATCTCTTGTTTTATTGTTTAGCACAGTTCTGTTTGAATTTTGGACTGTATGTCATTATACTGATACAGAATTTAGAATATGTACTATATTCCATGTCACTCAAAGCAAGGTCTCATTTCCTCATCATTGTCCTCCTGAAAACACAGTCCCTGGAATTTTTTTTTGTTTCTGAGTTTCAATGTCATATTCAACCTGGCTGTTGAGTACTTCAACATAAATTTTTTGAAGTCAAGCAGAAAATATTTTTCACCCCCATTGCTAGCACAACATTTATTGGATATATTATAACTGAATTTGGAAACACATGGTCATTTCTTATTGATTATTTCTAATTCAGTTGTTTTAAAACACTGATAAAAAATGTATAATTATACTTTCTGGTTCAGGGATATTTAACACCCTATAATTAAAAAAATTATTACAACGTATATTCAACCACAGCTTCCATTTTCTATTTGTCAGCTGTGAAACATATATAAGTGTCACAACATGTATTCAGAATGAAAATACACTTTGGTATAGTATAGTATATTACAGTATATTTCATTTTACATTGGAGACTAAGACAGCAGCAAAGAAATGTCTAAAACACAAAAATTACATTTCTCACTAGTTTTAATAGTAGTCCATATTAATTTGTATGTGACCTCTTACTTCCAAGAATAGTGAACAGAAAATGTGCCAGAATTATAAGTCACATTAGAAAATTAGAGAATGCAAATGCATTTATTTTATTTTATTGTATAAAACTATTTCTGTAAAACTGTTATCTGAATCACATCTTGCATACAATAAAATATAAGTACACTCATTTATAAATAAACATGAAAAAACACTATATATTTCCAAAATATCCAGTAAACAGTTAATGCACAGGCATCAACAGTCATAGTTTAGTCAATTCATCTACTCTCGTATAATTCAGCTGTCAAGTCTATAACAGTACTCCTCCATTTATCGGTGTTAAGTGTTTTAAGAATACAAGTAAACAGAGGAACAATGAGTGAAGTATGCCACAGATTTTCTAAAAAATATCTTGTTGATCAATACAGAAATTTACTTGTAAATGTATAGAATTACAGGAATAATATCCTAATTGTGATAAAGACACGATCCTTTCGAAACAAAAAACAGTAGCTCACCTTCTTATACAACAAATCCAAAAACACAAAACTCCTGAAGTGACATTTTACTGCACTATATGAGCTGTTTAAAGATTTCTAACAGAAATATTCTATTAATTTCAGTTAGAAATTAAGGTACAATCCCTTGCAATAGATTTCTTCTGTTTCTGAAGCATAAGTGAACTACATCCTCAAATGTATCAGTTTAAACCTACATACACAACTGTGCTATTCAAGAATACTTTGGTAAGGAAATGAATTATGAAAAATGGTAATGAAACATGCAATTTATTCTTGAAGGCCTCTCCTTTGGCAAGCCACCATTACTGGTTTGTCAGTAATAGACTGGATTGCATTCACTTCCTTCACCTGTTAGCACATCCATCGTAATTCACCGCAAAGTAAATAATTTACTCTCTACACTAAGAAGCCGTGGAAGTGTCTCAGAGTCGACACGTGTTAATATTATTTGTTATGGGGCTCCATAATCTCTTGCACATTTTTCCACATAGCATTAAAGGGAACTAATCCATCACAGCTGAAATTAAGCAGGTGATCCACTGTAAATATACACAATTAAAGAAGAAGCTAAATTGTCTTTTGAACATATTCACCCTGATCAGAGTATAAATGAATGGTTTAATGGTTTACGTAGATGTTACTGAATCTATTTAGAATGGCCTTGGACTGTTGGGTTGGATACCTTTGCCTTGCACATTACTTATACGGTGATGTTGTCAACTGAGAGCAGCCAATGATGTCTATTAAATATCTATTAAATTTTTGTCATTTTTATCTATTGATCTAATTATTTGATTTGATTCAAATGAGAAGGTCAATTTACGATAAAGTTGCATTTAAGAATACAACAAAATCTATACATGCACATTTTCCGGACACACTTCTGCATTACGCACTTAACCCATAAGTGTTCCTAAAGTACACCCCGCAGGTCTTTCTTACCTTTGCATGGGGTCAGAAAGTGCTTTTACTGCTGGGGGTCCCGTCTGGGCTTTGCTGGGCATTTTGGTCTGCCCGTTCCTAACGCTGTCCGCATGACCCTCGAGAACACCCTTTTCCCAGGCGTGCTTCATGGTGAAAAGGTCTGTATTCCGCCCTCGGCCACGCACGAGAGCCCCAGAAAAACAGCCCGAATTTCCTTCCCTGAGAGAGGCCTCGTGGGTATATCCTGAGGGGGTTTCTGTCCCACGACACACCGTGAGGCAGCTTGTGGCTGTCGCTGCCGAGTTTGGCAAGCTTCGCTCCCCCACCCCCAGCCCCCGGCCCCCCGTGCGGGACCGACAGCAACGATGTCCCTTTGGTCTCCCCCCTCTCCCTTCCCTCCCTCTCCCTCTCTCTCCCCTCCCCTCACAGCCCCCCGTTCCTCAATTTCCAAAATAAAAGGAGTAGACCAAGAGTAACTCTTCAAAGGAGCGAGTGCATACGCGGGGCTGAGGAAAGATTTGAAGGAAGTGACAGGAAGCGGAGGTTGAAAGGCACTTCATCAATTGGAGTTTCCTGGCTGCTCACACACACTCACACTGAAGGAGGGAAGATTCCACTGACAGACCCCCCCCACCACACACACACACACATACACATGTGCATGCACACACACACACACACACACACACACACTCATGCATACACACACACACGTGCAGGCACACACATGCACACACACACACACGCACACACACACGCACACACACACACGCATGCACACACACACAAGCACACACACACACACACCATCAGTCTCCTTCCTCAGCCTCGCCCCCAGGGCGTGAGGAATGCCATTAGTCACTCAGTAGGTTCTGGATCAATTTAGCAGCTGTACGACTCGAACCCTAGCCCTCCCCATAGCACAGTGTCACATTATTAACATTTTGTGGTGGCCGTCTGTCTGAGGTTACACATCTGTGTGCCAAACGGCAGGATCTTTCCCATAAATCACCTCCTAGGAAGAATATCACTGAGTGAGAGCACGTCAGCAAGTACTGCCGGTCTCGCCTCATCAAAGGGTGGGCCTGTGTTATATGGGGTGGCTGATTCAGTACTTTATTTGGCAGGGGTACATCCTGGCTGGTTGTCAGTGTGGATTAGTGTCATTGTACTGATATTTAATGATCAGTTTTATTTGAAACCAAAAACGTCAACATTATCTAGGGAAAAATAAAATTCCTGCCACCTGTCTCAACTTACAAAAAGGCAGGCTGTACTATATATTGCCACTGATTCAGTGAGCTCTTTTGGTGAGTAGCCATCTTTAGCAGTTGTTCTCTTTTAAACCAGAAATGATGGCATAACCTAGGAAATACAAAAGTTTCTCCACCATTACAAAAGTAATCCAATGCATGCAACCTTTCATCATATGACAAATGTGTAGATAATAGCCTACAAAAAGGCGTCTCGTGTAACTGCATTTTGACTGATCCAGTATTTGTTATCCCCAAACAGAATTATTTTCAAGGTCTATATAATATGCAAGGAAAACACAGTGATAAAAAAGAACTGTGGTCACACTACAGACAAAACAGGAATCATATCTTATATGCGCAGGGAAATAACAGTAGTAAGCAGCAGTAACTATCTGAACATCACTCTGACACCAGCTTTGATCTAACGATGAGCCAAAAGCATGCTGTGACTGAGGTGCTGCCTCTGCAGAATGCTATTTAAATACTCAGTCCACAGAGAGCCATCACACTTCCAACACTTCCAGACACTTTACTGCAGGGCGAGCTTTTGTTTGTTTGCAGCACATTCAGAGCCCACACATTTAGGAAACTCATCCCTGTTTCTCCTGCGATTTAAAACAAATTGACATTAATTTGTTCACTAATTTTGTAACATATACAGGAAATGACAGTCCATAAACAAGGACAGAGACTATTCTAGAGAGTTATCTAACATATTTGTATAGCTAAATAAATGTAAGGTAAACAGGAATGTTATAGCGTCACAATAAATTAGCATAGCCAGCCATCTTCTTAGCTAATTTATTACTTTTGTACAGTACATAACAGTACATAAAACTGGTTCTTCTGCAAGTTATTTGCCAATTTATGGTCAGAGTTGGAAAAGGCCTTCAAATGAATGCAGTCTCATCTGATGACTTTATGTCAACAGTCTGAATTCATTAAAATTTCTTTACAACATAATAACACTGTAATTCTGACTCAACGCCAATAAACAAATGGGTTGCTCTGTGGACATTAGGTTTTCACTCTGAAATTAGTCAGTGATCCCAAGGTTTCAAACTTTAGAAGTGCCCAATGGTATCTTTCGCCATAGCTCCGTGTGAAACATGTTGGATATTTCTGCACCCATGCAGAGTAAAACAGGCGGTTATAGGCACTGGCCTGGTGGGGGCGATTGCAGCCCTGTTGTCATATTTTCTGTCTCGTGTGCATCTTCTCAAATGGCATCATTTAATCCTGTTTTCATGGAAAATTTGTCACTCCATTGTAATTACATAGCACATGCTATGAACGTACCAGTGGGTATTTCTTTACTGCAACCAAGGCGTAAGTTACCCTGCCTTGCTGTTGTTACGCTGGGAACTAAGCAGTTGAATTTACAGTCAACGAACTTTCATCCAAGTTTTCCATCTCTCTGTGAGGCCATATCCCTACATCTACACATCATTTGATTGAATGAGGGATGGCAAAGAGCATGAAACGTCATCAATGTTTGTCGTCAACAAAAAATCCTTGTTGACAACTACAGCAGCCCTAGTGCGTGCATGTCTGGGGTACCGCATAACAATCCCCATTTATTTTTGGCCCGCGGGTAAGAGGACACTATTAACGCAGCATGCCTGCAGCCAATTGACAACAGCACCCCCAAAATGTCTTATTTTCTTATATACAAGAAACGGTGGAGCAGCCTATGAAGAACCTGAAAACATAATGTTCCACCTCAAATAAAAAGACACCAAGAGGGGGAAACGTAGCACTTTGGTCCTTGATGTTAAGGATGTAGGCCAATACTGATTACACAGAGTGCCTCAGGTTCCAAAATGTGTTTTTGGACATGCCGGAATTTATAAAATAGCCCTGTAAGGGTGTGCCTGCTGTGTAAAACAAAACACATTCTTTGGCTTTCCTTGTTTTAAGACCAACTGTTACAGCTTCTTTAAGGAAAAATTCCTGGGCACACTTTATAGTAACATGGAAATCTGAACTACTTTATATTTCAGAATGTGAAAATAAGTTATATTGCAAGTTGTATTTGGCAAGATAAATAATTATACTAATTAACTAACAGGCTATTTAACCAGACTACCTGAATTTGAATTTTTTGGGGAGGAATGCAAATTATGATATGGTTAAATGTATTTTTCTTTAGCTCTAGCACATTTTTAAGTTTTGATTGTAACGGATTACAAAGGAAAAATAAAGTCGTCTGCACTTGGAAAATAACTGTCTTACTGTGACACCATACATCAATTATGGTGGCACAGTAATTCAGTGAAACACATATTAACAAAACAGAGAGGAAGTAAATCCAGAAAACTGAGTGTGGAATCGGGTCATGCTAAATTGGCTGAATACCTCCATTACAGAGTGTTAAGTTCTGAACAGGCTCCCTTTTCACAAGATCAGTTTTCTCCAAACTGTACGGTGCAGCTGGGAATGCCATTCATATGTGGGGCATTCACAAAAAAAAAAAGAGACAGGCCCTGTTTATTTGGCACTGGGTCTAAGCAGGCATGTGTGAAGTTATTACCCAGCTTACCGTCACGATTACACCAGTTTAATTTGTTCCCTCAGCTGGGCGGAGATTTACGTTTCTGTTTTCTCAGGTTCAGGGTAATTTGCTGTCGTTAAGCTGGTGCTCTGCTGGAGGTCTAATGTGGCCATGGCGTGAGAAGAGGCCATGCACCCCCCCCCCCCACTCCCACCGCGCAACCCCCGCTGTCTGTCTCACCCCAAAGTCATGGGGCGGGGCCTGAGAATCTGCAGCGGGGCTCTGCTGTTACTGCGAGTGCCTGTCCTTGCCTATCAAAGCCACGGCAGGAGTGTGCCGCACACGTGATCTCTTTAAGCAGGCTTAAAAAAAGAGTGAGCTATGCAATGCCTCACACAACAATGGCTGCAAATTCCATTGCTGACAGCTGGCATTGACAAGGCACAATTTTTTATATATAGATTTTATATATAGATATGTATTTTTAAGATAAAATAAGGGTGCACAATAATTCATGATTAAGATATTAATCAATGCCGTCATTTTCTTGTCTGTTTTTGTCCATTTCTGTTACACTGGGGCTGACCCCTTTCTAGAGAACTACTGTTTGTTGACACATCACAGACCATGTTTTAACAGGGTTTCTTAAAACCTAAAACTAAAAATAAAACAGACCACACACTTACTTAATATATAGAGCATGACACATATATTTCAGCATCTTATCCTATATTTTACATATCTCAACACCTCTGTTCATTGTAATGGTCTTAATACTGATTTAAGGTACCAGGAGATTCAGGATGAGCATGATCAGACGATCCCCATGCACTTAACCAAACCTAGATAAACCGGTCCCATCTACGGGCATAGAAATCTCACTTACCGCTTCTTTTCCATGTCAGCCATTCACTGCATCCCTCCCTCACCCCATCTCCACACTTTTATGTCGCTGTTTATGATGCCCACATGCAGGGTCAACAACCCTGTCAGGTGTGTTCCCTTCTTGGACTCCAAGCCAGATATCAGTGCCCCAATACCCACATCAACAGGAACCTCCACCTTCTCCAATAAAACACACCCACATTGTATGGAAATTTATACCTACTGAATTTGTCTTTTGTATCTGATCATTTTAAATTATTTTAATTTGAAGTAAATCCTAATTCGTAACATATCTGAAGTTGATTGAATTGTAATCAAGTCAAAGTGGATTGAAACCATATGATCTGATTAATACATTAAGCAAAGACAAAAACTTTAACATCTTTTTTTCGAATTATTTTAGAAAGGGTAACCTTAATTAGGCAAAATACCACAGAAATTCAGTATAGAGTTAAAACCGATTAAACCCTGACATCCTGAACTGTGACATGATTCACAGCTGACTGAGGGAAAGAGAACACTTAACACTTGCTAATTCAAATGTTTTGGGGGGAAAAATATGTATGATACTTATTCTATGCTAGACAATGGCTGCATTGCAGAGATGTCCAGAGAGACCCTGTAATTCAGCCCAACCACAGCAGGAAGTCCCGGATACAGAACAGCAGGAGGTTGCAACTGTTGGCTCCACAGCTCTCCCCGTGTAGCTAATGAGCTAACTGGTCCTCTGACACTATCGAGGAGACCACCGGGGAAGGACAGAGGGCCCAGCGTTGACCGTTTCCCTGCAGCCACCTGTCAGACAACAAATTAACTTGTACACGGATGTTAATAAACACAGACAGATTTATGCAGAGTTTGTCAAGACAGCACCCCCATCCCCCCCGACACACACACACACACACTACCACTACCACCAACCCCGATTTTAGACTGAGATCATCTGTTGATTTAGTGCACAAATTTGGCTCTGTTCTGAGAAGGGGGAAGTAATAAGCACGACGTGGCTGATGAGAGTGGCGGTTGTAGCAGCTCTTGGAACACAGCTCCACCGACCAGCTGAGGGGAGCCGTGTGACCTGGCGAGGGTCGCGAATGAGATGTTCCGTCTCGACGCGTCACTGTGACTGTGCCTGACCTTAAGCCCCAGATAAAGCCACACCTCCTCCCTCGGCACCTACGTGCAGTGCACACTCATCTCTGATTCACAGGATCCGCTGCAAAGGGAAAATGCTGTCCGTTCACAGTAAAACGGACGTCTAAAAATAAATTATGCAAATCGACCGCATCGTGCATCATGTTCTTCCTCTGAGCCTCAGATTCAGTCAGATCTCAATGTGATTTGCCTGCAATACTGAATGATGAAATGGAACAAATGTTATTTTTAAATGATGCAACATCTTGGGCTCAGCAGTTTCTGATACTAACGAAAGACTTGTGAAGAACCGAAAATGGTGACGCTTGCTTAATTCCGTTCACAAACAAGGCGCTTGGCACTGAATCTGGGCCAAAGCTCAGAGCATCCCAGAATGATATCTCTCCCTGACTCATCCCCACCAGGGATGTGGCCTTTACCTTAAACACAGGGATCCGGGACCTCATGGTGGCAGATGTATTATCAATGCTTCCTCTAACATGCCTAAGTGGTGGGGAAAAAACAAAAAGGCAATGGCACCCCAGACTCCACTTTTGATTTCCCAGTGAGTCAATCTGACCTTTTGGACTATGGCCAGGCGAAAGACACAGATTGTGAGTAATAGCCAAGAATAATTGCAGACGTTGTCATCGGCTAAATGCCTTTTAATACCTGCAGCTGGTGGTGATGTAAACCTCCGCAATCTTCCACAGTACGCACGCAGACACAGCATCGCGGTCTGTGAAAGTGCGTCACTCCCAACAAGGGTGCTTTTCGCAAACCTGTGGATAATAACAGAGTAAGTCAAGATTGTTCAACCTCCTTTTGTGCCTTGACATTATACCATTGGATGCTGAGATTTTAAGGTAGATCATGGATAAAAATAACTTTGTGCAAACTTCTTTAATGTTACAGTGCTGTACATTGATATTTAGTTTCTTAGCAAATGCTCTTACCCAGAGTAACTTACATAGGCTACAATTTTTGTAATGCATTTAAACAGCTGCATATTTACTGAGGAAATACAGGTTAAGTACCTGTCCATGGGTACACCAGCAGTGCCTGAGCTGGGAATCGAACCGGCAACCTTCAGGTTACAAGCCCTGCTCCTTACCACTGGCCTTGGAAAAATGAAAGGGCAACAAAATAAATAAACAATAATGAAATTTTCCTATTCAATAACTTCAAAAGTTAAAGAAAACTTTTATGACTTTCATCAAGAATTAGTAAATATGTATGCCACATGAATGGCATCATGCCAAAAATTTAAAAGCAAATTCACATTTTATATATTATTTTACATTGTTTTGACTGTAATTATCCTATTTTCCTGAAGTAACTATGGGACAAAACACTGAGCATAATTGGCTATTAATAACATTAACAGCAATACATTCCCTATTTGGTCAGTAACAGCAGAGACTTCGGGGTAATCTATCCCAGCCCTCACCATTCCGTATCAGCGTCATGAGGAGACTCCACTATCACTGCTCTTGTAAGGATTACAACACAGCCCCGCGCTACTCGCAGTTACTCTGATAACACACAGAACTATCTGTGCTCTCAAAATCCCTTTGTGATCCATATTTGCCATGGCAACTTAATACATTTCAAAAGCGCCTCCTCACAAAATAAGGAAGCATTACTGTCACTCTCGCTGACAATAATAAGAGCCCCTTGAGGTGCAAACGTTGTACGAACATACGTAAAGCAGGCATCTGGGAAAACGCGTGCACACTCTGTTTACATGTCTTGGATGGTTTTGTGTTTTAGTTCCACCTAGTGGTGATCTCAGGAGTTAATTTATTAAAGCTGAACACATTTATGAGAACTATCGATCAATGGTACCGATCTTTGCCCTTCCAACAACTGTCTGAATATGTAAAGGCATTGCCATTGTGAAAAACGCCATTTCGTACCATACCTGTCTAAATGGTGAAAATTAATGCATGACTTTAATGATATCATCCGGATATTACATTACTAATGTACTGATGCAATGATACTGATAAAAATCCCGCTATAAAAAAACCTACAAAATGCAACGACAGTAAAAATGTAGGGGTTAATCTCTATTTTTTGTTTCGTTTTTTTTTTTCTTTTTTTTTCAGGATGGGACGCCGGATAACTTCCACACTAGTTAAGTCTTGTCATGCAGAGATGTCACTATCTTTAGACTAAAACTAAAATACTCATACAATACAAAACGGCTTCTTACCGTCATTCTCATAAATAATGCATTCCTCGTAAATACTGGCATCTGTTACAGTGGGGTTCCGTTTTGAGGGCACTTAAAATTGCCACAGTAGCGCCATGTGTTGAACAATAAAAGGCCAATTAAACCCACTTTAAACCGGATTAAAACAGGTTCCATACAGTAACTCAAATAAGCACATTTTATCACTCTAATTACTATTTTTTATCACTCTAATCACTACATAATGCACATATACAAAGGCTAAGCCCACTGCCTTCGTTCAGCATGAATGTAAAACACTACGCGTTCCAACAAGGCCAGAGTGAGAAGGTGGCGAAATGAAGTCTAGAAAGGCAACACATGTTTTCACATCGGGGGTCTCCGAGTTGTTGCTGAGTCGTTTTGAGTGTTCCTTTACCCTTTAGGTACTTTAAATGTATTAAGTCCATCTTCTGTTTATGTTCTGTCTGGCCCGTCCTGTGAAACGTTACCCCGAATCATGTCTTGCTCTTCCACACATAGTCATTCCTAAATTTTCACGTAAGCACATGTCATAACACTGTATATTGATACTGTAGTTTATATGAGTAAGAATGTTTAAATATACAGATTAAGATTTATACATTACTAATAATGTATGAATATTTGAGTTAATCACCTATTTGTCTTATCTTACAGCATTGCGTAAAAACAGTACCGCCTACACATAGCATAGAACAGTACCACAGAAACAATGCCAATTGAATCAACGTTTAAAAATATTTTAATTTTATTCTTCTAATGTCACGGGAACATGAAAGGACAGTGGGTCCATTATACTGAAATGACATAATTAGAAAAATAAAAAAATAAAATGGATTAGCCGTTTGCATTAAGATGGGTATTAAGCACAGCAGAGTTACTATAGAGTGGTGCCATTGAAAATAAAGATCTATTTGTGTATGGTTGCACATATTCTGCTCAATTCTAGTATGCCCCAGTCCGTGTGACTAAATGAGACATTGCAAGATAGAGCTTGGGTTATTTTTTGCAAGCACACATTCCTCTTGTGTGAAAATGACTTCACTTCTAGCAGATGTTGACAAGCTTGCTCATCTGTTACTTACAGCTGGAAGGAGTAGTATTACTGAGGTCATGCAATCCCTGATTTAATATAGAAACAAAAAATACCACCATCGCACATTACAAATGCAGTAATGAGGGACCAGACTTGAATGTTTCATGTCTAGTTCTATGCTCTTTGCTTAACTTTTTCATATGCACTTTTGTAAGTCTGTCTGGATAAGTGCATCTGCTAAATGCCTAATGGTAAGTGCATGTTAAATTTTCTGTCACACTGTAGTTCACTGCAGTCTATCTAAAGTGATTCCCACATGCCCATTTCCTTAAAAAAATTTTTTTTTAAAGAATCCAGTGATTGAACATGGGACCTGTATGAGGGCTGTAAAGTACTGTGTCCAATCAGACAAGAGCAGAGTTTCTCAATGTAGGTTGCGTGACTCACCGTGTGTAAGCCCATTATAGCTCCACCTGAATCCAATTCATCAGGTCGGAGCCATTCCTTGAATATTGCTATGGGGTTAACATCAACTTGATGCTATTCTCTGACCTTTACATAAACAGACAACTGCCCTAATTTAAGGGACAGGAAAACAAAAAAATAACAAAGACAAACCTAGTCAGCTAACAACTTAAGCAAACCTAATCAATCAAGAAAAAAAAACAACAGAAAATGGCACAGATCCACCGGCCCACTGAGAAACACTGGATGTGACTACAAAGGCAAGCAGAGGGCATAAGGGAGATTGAAGACTCTTCCTCAATCTGTGTGTTTTGTCATCTTCCACAGTCTTTTGCCTGCAGTACAAACATCACACAGATGTGACTCACCTGTGGACAGCAAAAATAGAAACATTCTATTACCTGCTTCTGTTCTACACATTCTGTGTTCACCTGTTTGGCACAGGTGCGTGTCAAGCTGAACTTCATGGCAATACACAGTCAATATCTATACGCAGCATAAATCCCAGATGCATAATATACACAATATTGTCACTTGTATGTATGTGTAACGGGTGTGGTCAGACTGCGGTGTGTATTAATTTGATGTTATGAGGGTCAGCGAGCGAGCGAGTTTCGAACCGAGGTTCTCACCGCTCGCTGCCAACCCCTTACGGCCAGCGTCGTTGCCAGTTGAGCTAAAGGCAAATTGCCGTTAGCCTGTTGGCAACGACGCTACTTAACCAGGTCTCGGGGAGTGACGTAACCGCTGAAACCGCTCGGCTACCTGCTACCCGCTACCCAAGGTTCAGGACTCACACGAGCTAATCACTTCAGCTCTGCTACATATGTAACATTGCAAATGCATTTTATAATACATCTGCTGACTCCAGAAGCTCAGGTCTGAAGTAGTGATGAACTGGCCACATGCAGCCAGTTTCATACTCATACCTAAGAAGAACGACATATGAGACCATTAAAGAAAATAATAATTATACATGATTTGTGAGAGTACTGCCTACCAGTGCTTTTGGTGAAGTTCTCCAGAGAGAAAGCATTCTTGCGTAAAATGACGCTGATTGTGTTGAGGCTTACATACAGTAGAGGGTTAGCAGAAAGCTAAAGAGCTGACGAGTGAATTACCAGAGACAGCTCTCCTGTGCCAAGTGTCCAAGACCTGGTCAATTTCATTGAACAGGTAGAAACAGGTGGGGTCATGCTTCTGAGCGGCAAAGATAAGCATGGGGGTCACCAGGGAGTGTTCGAACCATGAGCCTCTCCACCTCTCTTATCTCCCTAACTTACCTGTAGAACACACCTGAACGCACAGACACCATCGCAGCTCTTAGTTACTCAGTTCATACTTTAATGCAGGCAAGAATGAGATGCAGTCATCAGTGCCGATTACATGAGTCCAATCCTAACAGGGGCCTTTAAAATACCGATCTAACTAATCAGAGCTTTGACTTGACTTTCTAAATGGATTGGAATTAATCATAAATTGCATATGCTTATATAACACTTTAAAGTACACTACAAAAAAGGATGAACATACCATTTTTAAATGCACTTGAAATGAGGTAAACATTTTTATAGTGTACATACACTTGTCCGTGGTGATCTAACTCTCATAAGCAATTGATTTTTAGAAGCAGAGCGTTCTGCGTGGGCTTGGACTGGTTTGTCATACCTATTTTTATAATGCTGAAAACGACTGATTGGCAGTGCACATTTAATGCACTTGGCAGACCACGCTGGCTTAAGTTGGAGGCAATACCCTAGGGTTTGAGTAGAGGAATGGAGGTGTTGTCCTGGGATGTCATTGGAGGAAAGGAGGTGGTGCCCTGGAATGTGAGTATAAGCACACAGCATTACTTACCCTGATCCCCACTCCAGGGAACTGGTTCCCTGAGGGCACACTACCCTAGGAGCCCATCCCCCTCTCGCTGTCAGCCCTGCCCTCCCGGTCCTGGGGCCACCTCTCCTCAGCATCTCCCTGCTTTGTCACCAGCCTGGCCTTGTTCCACGGGACGAGCTTCTGGAACACTTTGCTGAAATTCTTCTATACCTGCACTGATGGAAAAGCGTCAGAAAATAGGATGAGATGTGAAGATTTTTTTAGTCACATGTACACATCACACTGAGATTGCAGCAAATGTATGAAAATATACAGTAAGTTAATAAAAATATATATTCCAAGATGACAGAAACCTTTTTCAGTGTCCACTGATGCAGATGAAGCAGTTCAGGCTAGGTCCTTTGCTGAAGCGTACAACAGCAGTGCTACCTGGTAAATGAGCCCGCAACCTTTTGGCCTCCAGCCTGGATCCATTATATCCTCCTCATTTCTTCCTCAGATCTTTCCGGAAGCAGTTTATTTAACCGTTTGAAAGTCAGCTGGATAGCCTCATATTTCCATGGCTCCAGTACAACTGTTAGGTCCATGATTGTACATACATTACATGCATTTAGCAAACACTTTTATCCGGAGCGACTTCCAGCACAAATGAATGGAGGTGTATGCATTCAAGTTAAATGAGCAACAGTATCAGACCAGGCTAACAACACATCCAGATCAGTGAGTGGGAGTATAACACTATTCAAGCCCTACCACAAGTGAAACCTGACTAGACAGCCTAAAAACTAAGGGAAACCAAGCACACACAGTACCATACATCATAGTCACTAGATCACAAAATCCATAACATGTTGCAATTCTACACGTAAAATAAACAGCAAGTAGCAGGTTTTAGGGCATGGGGACTGAAGTGGAACCGAGATGCAGTGTGAAGAGGTGGGTCTTCAATCTGCATGGGAAAATGGCCACTGTCTTGGCCCCTGTTGGAAGTTCACTCCACCACTGGGGGACCAGGCTGTAGTCTCTGTCTTGCTCCTTCTGCTCCCAAGAAGTTCACAAACTGGTCCAGGGCTTTCTTGTTGACGTGGCTGTACTTCGACAGCTTTGCTCTGCTCACAGAACAACTGAAATTAAATTAAAAAAACTCTTAAAAAACGGGACGGAAATTCATCAATTCACAGGGCTAAATGTACCTTTGAGAAATACGTCTAGTTAATCACCCATTGTCTAGATCCACATCACTGATTAGGACAAGGGTGTGAAGTGTACAGATCCTCCTGTGAATACAGCCTTATCCCTGGGCCTAAAGCTAAAGACCCCAGACGATAAAAACAAGAGTACTAAGCCAGCTGACGGGACCCCCTCTGTCCTTCCACACAGCCTCGGTTAAGAGTGCTGAGTCATCCTGTGGGCAGGTATTTCTTAGCTTCTTACCCACTCGAGCGTGAGCATACATCTCAGAGGCCTCCTTCAGGCCTCCTCCTTCACTCATCCCAGCTCACGGATCTTCTTCATGCTCTCCTCCTTCTTCTTCAGCAGGATACATGGCTGGGTAGTCACCCAGCTCTTTGGTTGATGGTGTTGTTCTGTTCCTCCTCAATGTTCTTACATCACTTGATGCTCTTCTGGTGGTCCTTGATCTCAATCTTCACCTTGCATATCTCTGTGTCCAAGTCTGTTGAAGGGAGAGAATGGGTGAGCATTTGCTACTTAGCATAAAAGAAAACAAATAAATTAAAAATGAATAAATTAATTATTTCAGCATTTTTCAGAGCACTGTGCACCACTGTGAAGTTTCCTTGTGATCTTTAAAATGAACTTCTTCCAGCCCAGTAGCATGTTGATAAGATTCAACTCCCATTTTCTAAGTTATTTTATGACTGACCTTTTTCACATTCTGGAAGGAAACAGTTCCTCTAATAATTTCTTATCATTAAACAGAACCAAGACGAAAATGATGAAAAGTTGTTCAGACTCGCCCTTTTGAGTGTGCAATGGTGTCCTTCATGCCTTTATGGACGCCATTCAGTTCAGACACAGTGGCCGTGAGAACAGGGCCGACTTCGTCCAGATGATTCTGTAGCTTCTTGTTGAGGTATGTTTCTACACCGAGGTACGTTTCCACACCTTCTAGTTTGATTCTTTAAACCAACAGCCAAATGTTGTCCTGTAGCAAGTGGAAGAAAATATCTTAAATCTCGATTTTAAATAAATACAAAATAATTCAAAAATACAAAGCTAACTTTTAAAGGTAAACCAAGCAGATACTGTCTTTCTCTTCCAGTGAAATTATAAATTAATGTAAAATATCAAACTTTTGCAATGTGAACATAGCAAACTGCTTCATTCATATCTGCTGTGTTATGCAAAAAGCACTGATAATACATTTCACGAGCTAGTATGCACACTTTTTTTCTGTAAGATTTTCATGCGTTCCTCTTCAAGGATCACTTTTCTTTTTTGTTCCAGTGAAGAGTTCACACATGGAGAGGTAATACACAAAACTAAAGCCAACCCAGCGCTGCTTTACAAAATGACATCTTATTCAAAATATAGCTCGTCGCCAGATGAATAGGGCTTATTAACGAGACTAAGATCATGAGTAACAAAAGTAAGATAAACGATATTGAAATCATAATAATGAGGAGTACAAAGGCTGGCTATTATAAAAATGAAAGACTTTTCCCTTTTCAATGGGAGCTGTATAATGAAGGGGGGAAAAAAGGGTCCATTGATGCCATAATGATCTGCAGCCCACGGTGAGAACTTTAACACATCAGCGAGGCACAAGGCCTACTGATGCTTAGTTCCTAAGAGTGTGCTTTCCATTGAAGACCACTTCAGCTTGACACTGATTTTTGCGGCCAGTGTCTTTGTGCGCCAGTAACCCATTCTCTCCCAAAAAGTCAGTTTGAAAGCGTTCGCTCAGTCATACGCGGCACACACAGAGCAAATGACCCTTGTGAAATACATTTAGAAATGCGTACATTTCACTCGCAGGTGAACCGTTCATTCGAGGGTACTTACAAATTACACTTCGGCCTCATCTGTTGCAGCCAATGGATCTTGTTGTTGAGCTTATCCACTCGCCTCTGGTCCTCCAGGCTCTGCTGGGACAGCAGGTCAGTGCTCAACTCCACCTTCAGGGACTTGTGCATCAACTCCATGGCATCCACACTAGCTACCAGGCTCTGCAGACTTCATTGCCGGTTGGGAGACTGTCAGCGCAACCAAATCTGCAATGCATATTTGAGTTTATTTATTACATTATACATTACATTGATATTATTTATTACAGAATACCAGAGAGTCACTTATTACCCGAAAAACAATAATTAAACCTTCTTTCAGGCATTCACGGAAGGGCTGTGGCACAACTGAGGAGGCCTTAAATTACATTATTGTCATTTCGCAGACACTCTTACCCAGAGCATCTTACATAGGTTCCATTTTTTACACGTTATCCATTTATACAGCTGGATATTTACGGAGGCAATTGTGTTCCTTGCCTAAGGGTACATCAGCAGTGCCCCAGTAGGAGAATCGAATCAGCAAACGTTTGGTTACAAGCCCCGCTCCTCATCACCATGCTACACTTCCACCCAGGTGCTGCAAGCCTCATTGCTGGGTGGAGACTGTCAGCGCAACCAAAGTTGTGATGCATCTTTGAGTTTTTTTAGTACATTATGACAGAAGAAAATCAGAGGTCACCCATTACCAAAAACCAATAATTAAACCTTCTTTCAAACATTCATGGAAGCAATTCACCTACTCCACTCAGCTGCTTGTCCTTGTCACTGTGCTCTCCTGCTTGGACTACTACAACACCCTCCTCGCTGGCCTCCCAGCCTGCACCATTCAGCCGCTGCAGCTCATCCAAAACGCAGCTGCTAGGCTGATCTACAATCTCCCTAATTTCTCCCGTGTCACCCCCTTACTGGAATCCCTCCACTGGCTCCCAATCGCAACCAGGATCCGCTTCAAAACCTTGGCTCTCACCTTTTTTGCTGCAAGAAAGACTGCCCTGACCTACCTCCAGGACCTCATCCTACCCTACGCACCTGCTTGACAACTTCACTCTGCTATGAACTCCCCAGCCCCCTGAGAACAACTTCTTCACTCCAACCCTTCAGACGTGGGCTGAAGACACACCTCTTCAGACTCTACCTAGACTGACACCTTTGCCATTTTGACCTTGTAAATTTGACCTTGTAAATCTTAGACCCCTGGCTTGTACTTGTAGCTCTCCTACCTTGTATCATGCACGTTTTTGCCTAGGTTGTATAGCGGTACTTTATTGTCCCTGTGAGTGTGTTTGATATATGTAATCCTAGATCAGATTAGTTGGCTTGCGACACTGACCTTGCGCTCAGCCTCAGCACTATCTGCATTGTATGACCTGTACACATCTTGCTCTTGTGCCTGTTTGCCCACTATATGAAGTTTTGTATGTCGCTTTGGATAAAAGCGTCTGCTAAATGACTAAATGTAAATGTAAATGTAAATGCAATGTGGCACAATGGAGGAGGCATTGAGCTTGTAACCAGAAGGTTCCATTCCCAGGTGGGGTGCTATAAACAAAGCCTAACAGCGGAGGCTATTTAAGTCACCCAACATAAGGCATCTGTGAAGCAAGCGCACAATGATCATGAAGTGCATAATTCAATTTGGGCATGACCACATTACCTTTTGGCAGAAATGCCTTTTTTCTGGCTGCTGCCTCTTCTCCATCAGCACTTTCAACTCGGAAGGGGATGCTGTCGATGTACACCTGGAACATCCTCTGCCAAGTCTCAGCCAGCTGTGTCTGTTTCATTGGCTGGTTTATCTCACTGCTGACACGTTTGTGGTGCCTCCACGCATACACACAAGCTGTCTGCTACTTAAATAAAGGTTAGCAGCACACACTGCTGTGGTGACAAACCCCAGGGATGGGAATAATGCTCTCAGCACAAAGCAGCTGGAGCCACACCAGGTTTTCCTAGAAGGAAGGCAGTTCACCTCTAACATGTGCCTTTCCCTCAGTACACTGACGTACACTAAACTGCTTTCAGTAAAGTCCGGAATGGCTTAAACTGCTACTCTCTCTGCTCACCAGCACTGTGTCCAAACCCCCAATGAGATCTAAGTGGTATTAGTATTTATTAAGTAAAGTAGATGAAAGACATGGACCCCTTTTTTCATTTTAAACACAATAATCCTTTATCAGCTTAGATAACCTAACACGGATTTCAGCTAAGAATTCCAGAATCCTCGCAGAGAGGCTCAGCCAACTGTCTTGAGTCACCGGCAAAGCCGATGAGGGACATGATGTAACGGGCCAATCCCACACATGCGCAGACACACACACACACAAGCGTGCGCATACACACACACAGACACACACAAACAGTCCCACCTCACCTGTGCGTCTCCGCGCGTCAGAGGGTCAGCTTTTCAGCCGCTCACTAATGGCTCATGGTGCCAGTGACTCACACCGCCGCCCTTCCCGACCTCACAGCAGCTAATCCAATTTAGCAGGACAGACCCTGACATTATCTCTGTCTGCCTGCCTGCTCGAGAAACGTAAAGCACATCAAAGCCCTTCTAACCTGTATCTCGTCAGTGCCAAATGTGAGCCAACATGTGCTTTTTGTTTTGATTCTATGGCTTTGTTGAGGCCCTTGTTGCCCCTTCATTTGCAATAGGTGGGCTGTCACATTATTTTTGTGCATGGAAATGTGGGGCATCGCCTCTAGGGAAGGATATGTTTGACGTTCCTGCTCTGGTTCTCATTCAGATTGGCCTTCAGCTCACACCAGCCCCTCCCACAACTTCCACACCTGCCCCTCTGCAGTTTTAGGTGTGACCTCCCCCAGACAGAGCACATCCATGGCTTACCTGGTCAGCTGCATCTGCCACACACCAATAAGGATAAGAATAAGAATAAGAATAAGAATAAGAATAAGAATAAGAATAAGAATAAGAATAAGAATAAGTCCCAAAAAATTCAAATCCCTAAAAACATCAAATAACAAAAAGGACAAAAATATTCAGGATGAAAACTTACTAAATGAATAAAATAAATAAACAAAATAAAAGGTAAAAAGAAAACATGTAAAATAAATGTCAGTCAAGGTCAAGTCAAATTATGAAGGCATGTCTTCAATGTGCCTCTACCACATGCAGGAGGGGGTGATTGGGGCTGTACTACTGAAGGCTGTGCCCCCCACAGAGGGAAATCTAGTCCTGGAGAGCAAGAGGATGACCTATAGTGGGTCTGAACTGCTGCAGGGGAATGCAGGATGTAAAAGTTCTTACATGCAGGGGCCAAAGCATTCAGGGCTTTTTGGGTCAATGGTAACATCCAAAAATCAATGTGACATTTGACAGGGAGCCAGCAGGAGCCGTGTGACAGAAGCCCTGATGCGTTCCTCTGCTTGTGAATGGGAGCGGGTGAGGATCCAGGCTCCGAACATCCCGCATCCGGCTCAGAGACCCCGCGGACACACATCTCACATCGAGTGGGCGTGAAACACAAGTCCCATCGAGCCGAACGGCAGAACAGCACGTTCCCTTCGGAGGATCCTCATTATCTTCATTCACTGTTTTTTTGTTAGTACCGTCAGCTTGACGTCACCCTCCAGCCAGTACAGGCTGAGTGGGGAAGCCCTATTCAGCCGTTTCCAGGAGTATCGTTTTTTTAATCCTTCCTCTGCACGGACAGTGCTCCGCACCTGTAACATGGTGCTTCTTAGCATGTGGATGGCTCACTAGCTGTGTGAAGGTGAAATTATATTAGGTTTGTCAGAATAATCGCTTCCTCTTTCATTATCCAACTGGAGATAAAATGGTGCAAGCGTGCTGAGACCTTTCCCTATAGGAGGTCATGGATGCGCAACCAGCATCTACATGGTAAATCCACTCTCTGCCACCTTGGGCAAATTCACCAAACAGAAGATTGTTAAAAGCAATTATACCACTGCATCTTAGAGAAATTATTGCGAAGATGGATCGTCACACACCTTTCAGTGTGAAGCAGTCCACTGTGAAAGCTCTGGCTAGGTGAATGGAGACCTCCATACTGCAACAAACTGGCCTTTTCAAATATGTGTTTAAATGCCTTGTGCAATTTTGGAATGTAGTGCAGTCTGTGTGTGTGTGTGTGCGTGTGTTTGTGTGTGTGTGGGTGTGTGCGTGTGTATACTCCATTAAACTCTGCTAAATACAGAATACCCTAACATAGTGGTGTCGGTGTTGACGCAAGGGGAACACATGCACCATAGCCCTCACCTGGTTCCTGCAGTAACCTCCACACAGATGCAGAAGGCTGGCTCGCACTCAGAGCCATTTGTCACGATGCCCCCGATCACGTGCATGTTAGTGCCTTTTCTGTGGAAGTGCTCCAGCACCTAGTTGGTGCTGTTGATAGTGTGTAAAAAGGCCTGCCAGAAGAAACGCAACAAATGGGAGAAATGAGGTTGGAGTGCTATTTCTGGACAAATCAGTGGACAGCATTTTAATACATTTGCTTGACATCTCAACTGAAATGCCTGAAAATACAGAGAATCTTTGGAAGCTTGCTTTAGATTGGGTCTCACAGGCAGGTATGGACTCACAGGGGGCAGAGCGGTTTTGGGTAGACAAGGCCAAGCAGCAACATAAGGCGAGCGAAGCCTCGAGAAGATTGCTGACGGGCGGACGCCCTGACCTTTCCGGTGGCTGCTCGGAGGAGGAGCTGCCGCCTCTCTTCCAAATCCTCCCGCCCGGCGGCCCCGGCGCCTGCTGCTCCGCGTTCTCTCCCCGCGGCAGGTAACTGCGGAAGAGCGCGAGGTAAGCCTCTGCGGCGCAGCGGCCCGTTGCTAATCCAGCGCTCCTCCGCTTGTTTACACGCGAGGGTGAGAAACGCGCCCGATGGGGGCCGTCTCTCTGCGGCGCTACACCCCCCCACCCCTGCCGCTTAAAATAACACCCTGGCTCGGAAGGGCGTGCCGTTGTGAACACATAAAATGCAAGTGTGACTCAGTAATAAAAAACATAAATAATCCTCACTACATTTGTGAAGACAGACAGCAGTTTGAGAGAAAACCTCGCTTTTTTTCACTTCTGGAGCTCACCTTTTTTGTTCATACTTCTTGTCAAGCTCTTCCACGTGAGTCTTCACTTCATTCAAATCGTGGTCCAATTTCTGAGGGAAAAAAAACCACCAAAGCTCAGAATTACAGAGAAGCAACACACAAGGCTTAATCTAAGCTCTGGAGAAGTTCATTCTTTGAAAGGTTTCACTCCAAACACTGCACTTAGTGAATGGCAGCAATCTGACATTTCTTGTTTTTAAGAGCCTGGTTGAGATACTTCAGCTCCTTCTGTATCCACTTGTCTCTCTCCTCCCTGCCATGACCCTGTTTGGCATATAAATCTGTCCCCTCAAGTGTGGCCTGAGTCAGTATAAAGAAAGAAGAAGAAGAAGAGTGGAATTGTTCTGTCCATTGAGTATTTTGTGTAGAATTTTGCTCTAGAGATCTGCTATGCACTCTGTGCCAGTTTTGTAGGTATGGGGGCAATATTATAAAAAAACTGCCTATTTTGCATATATCTGCAAATGGTATATTGACTATTACGTTCAAAGCACAAATGTGGAGATGTCTTTTCCCTCTCACTCTTGCACGTTAGAAGTTTCTGTCTTTCCTTGATTAATCTTTTCTGAGTACAAAATTAAAACAAACAAATAAGCGTGCATATAGTGAAGCTGCCTATGTTCACAATGCTTCAAAGACTAAGATGTTTCCATTAGTATTCTAAAGACTATGAGTCTTTATTTTTTTTTACTGGGTTTGAAGTGTGATAATGAATCAGAACAGAGAATCATCTTTGATAATCACATGCGTGTAGTCATTCTCTATAAATGGCTATTATAAATATATAAATAAATCTTGAGAAATTAAACCACATTCAGCAATCAGAGGCAAATGACTACTTTATTTCCTCTCCCGATGAAGTGGCCAAACTGGTCAGGTGGTGTAGATCCAGTTTAAGCCAGCCTTCAGCGCTGCCTTGTTAGCTTACCATAAGGTATCCACACATAAAATTATCAAGGCGGCGCGGCGCAGGGAGGAATTTTTTTTCCATCCCGTTGCACTTGATCGGGCGCCCAAGCAGTGATGACGCAGACAGAGGCTTCCGCACCCTCTGTTCACTGTTGCCTGCCAGCTCGTCCTGCAGGTCCTTGGCCTTCAGCCCTGGTTTGGTCCTCTGTTTGATCTACTCCTTTCTCTCCACACTCAGATGCTCCTTCTCCTCCTTCATGGCTGAGATCCTGGCCTTCAGCTCCGGTCCGGTCCTGTTTGATCTGCTCGAAGCGCTCTATGCTCAAGTGGTCTTTGTCGTCTTTCTAGGCCAAAATCTCAGACTACAGCTCCAGTCTTGTCTTCTGTGTGATGTGCTCCTAGTACTGTGCGCTAAGCTGATACTTCTCCTCCTTCATGGCTGAATTCTCGACCTTAAGCCCCAGTCTGGACCTCTGTTTGATCTGCTGCTAGTGCTCTGTGCTTATCTGCTCCTTCTCCTTCATGGCTGAAATCTTGGCCTTCAGCTCATGGACCAGGCGCTCCATTTTCTTTCACCCAAAGGGAGAGGCTGAGAGAAGGAACCTCATCTCAGTCTTTAGGTACAACAGTGCACTGTGTGGTGTGCAAGGACTGTACACAGTAGTTGCAAGTTTGAACCCAGGGTTGATCATTGCCATTTTACCACAGATGAGCTTTTCCTGAGGGATGACAGAGCTCCCCATGACTTCGGCTCAGTCCTTTACCTCCAGTTTGTCCCTCTCATCCTGCTGTGCATCAGGCAGCCATCTTATTTGGTCCCTGCAGGTCTCCATTTTGGTGGAAGGCTGAAACACATGATCCAAAAGCCTTGCCATTACTTACTAACAATCACTGATATAAGAGATCACATTCCCAAACCAAAGTTTGACTCTGAGAAGCAATTTTTTGACGTCTGAAGCCGCAACACTGTGCATCCATATTAGTATTTTGTATCACAAACAACAAACAGGCAGGGAGTCTGTGGGTTTGCCCATGAGCAATGAATTGATTTCTACCCTGATTTAGTTAAAGTAGCAAAATGAAACAAGAGAAATTAACCCAACCTGGCTGACATGCAGGTTGGAAAGTCACGTGGAAAGATTAGGTGAGGCACAGAAGACACTGTTGATAGTGTATAATATAATATAATATTTTTGTAAGTCTTTGTAAATCCAAAGAAAAGTACCCCATGGGTGCAGAAGGCATGTAAGGCTGATGTACCTTGTTCACTTTTGCACGGGCCTTGTTCAGCTCACAACTGTAGATGGTGTACTCCAGGGCTTTCTTCATCTCACTTCATCACACTTCTGTCACTGGGCCAGCTCCCCTTCCTCTCATATTTTTGTACTTGAGGAATTTTAAACTCTGTAAACTGTAATTCTAGATGTTTATGAGGACATGATTACCACATCTTTTAGTTTTTAATTATCATACACCTAACAATATTTATTCACCTGGAACAGGCTGATTAGTTAATGTACATTAATGGTGTCACATTCTTCATTTCCAAACTGAACATCAGTCATTCAGATGCTATGAGTCAGGGGCTGTGGCCATTTGATTAATCTGAATTATCAAATAGAGAAAATTATTAAATTAAAATATCATCCCACCATGTATATCTGTTTAATTTTAGCTCCATTGTAACACATTATACAGAGAGCATTCTTCTAAAATTAATCACTGGAGCATTGTTTTTAACAAACAAACAAACTAAAGGACTAGCGAACAATATTTCTGTACATTCAAAGCGTTACAACTGAAGTACAAACAGCTGATCTAACAGCAGCTTTAACCTCTAAGCTCCCATTAAAACCGAGAGGGAAAAAAATTATTAACAAGATCCGGGCAGCTATTGAAAGACAAAAAACACACAATGAAAACATTGAAATAGGCTGTGTTATGATCTGGGCATTGATGTAGTTCAGATCTTAAAAGAATAGGATTAAATGGATCGACAACAGCTTCCTTGTAACTTCGAAAACCTTGAATAATGACCTGTAAAGGTATAAAAAAAATCACGCGTGACGTGTAGCTACTTCGCTAACAGGCACTCAAAATATTATACTACCAATCAATAAGCACAAACCGTGCCAGCTCTAAATCTGCAGATCTTTACCTGACCTGGATAGGTGACTTTATTCTGTGAGCCCAGTACAGGCTACAATTTTCGATCCAGCCATTTACGTATCCATCCAATACACATTCAAAATTATACATTGGTAACTAACGTTAGTTACTCTCCAGCAGTCACCAAACGTGGCATAATCAACTAGCCAATACTTTAAGATAGTCAACGTTAACCATCATACTGAAAAAAAGCTGTGAAAACGGAACGGTACTAGAACCTAGGTAGTGGACCATCGCGGTTGTCAAAGCCCTGATTTATTTAGCCAACTGACAGTCACATACAACGTATCTTAAACAAATGATTTCCCCAGCCACTCTCTTGGTTACTGTGTAGAGTGACCCTACCTGTGTTGAACATTTGCACTTGGTGAAACCTTCAGCTAGATAAAGCTTAAACTTAGATGGAGTAGACAACGTCTGCGTCTGAAGAAGAGTCTCTTTCCATTCATAAATATTGCATAATAATCCAATAATTCGACTTTTAATTGCCCGAACATGTTTATAGCAAGCTCATCTTCAAAAAAAAAAAAAAAAAAAAAAACTACAAATACATGTGGCGATAGGGGTGGGTCAATTGGGATCGCTGAAGCATCCAACAGGGGAAAAAGAAATTACTTGGAACACTTTGTCTGAGATATTGAAAAGTTTTGTCATGGTTACGATGTATTTCATATGAAATTCGGTCCATATGTTTCATTTAATTTATTTTTAAACTACTTTAATATATTTCGTGGAATTTGTGGCTTTACGCTTTGCTCCTGTAATCCCCGCATATTTTAACGTTGGTATATTCTAGGAGTGGAGAAGCCCAGCGTCAAAACAATGCTGAAAAGTAGTAGCAAGGTTATAAACGGCAGTAGGAAGTGGGAGCAGACAGCTTGTAACTGGATAACCTTGTTGAGAGAATCGTGTACGTTATGGCATACTAACGTCGTCCTGTCTGACTTTACTTTGTTCATTGACTATATCTATTCTGCTACGACAACTATAGGGGAAGTCAGACAAGCGTGGCACTGCTGCACGGTACACATGGGATAGTGTGCATTAACATGGGGCTAACACGATCTCAGTCTGAATTTACTGGATTGTCAGGACATTTCTCACTAAATCACAATACGGTTAACGTGGCTTTGATCCTCTCTGAATGACTACAACATCAGCTAAATCTATGCTGACAGAATAGACAGTGATTATTAGAATATATGATTAGAATATATGTTTTAATATATTCTTATTAAAACGTGTTTTCATCAGGATATTTCTTTGAAGATGTTGTTAATCCTAGCAACTGTAGACTGTTTAAAACTCCTCGCCATAATTATTATGAATTAGTTGAGTATTAAAACGCCTTTACCTGATCAGTTTCACAAGAAACACTCCGTATCGCATATAAATGAGACACATCTGTTGATGCGTTCTTAACCACCTTATTTTGTTTAGCATCTTACGGACAGTATTAGGCTACCTAATACTTTGAATAGCAGTTTCTTTGCTTTGGAGTGAGAAAGTTGAAATTTGAGAAAGCAGTTTCCCGGTCTTCAGAGGTGTGGGAGTGTACATTGGAGTTTTATTTCCCCACAGCTATCAGCTCGGATAGAGCGATACTATTATTTTTAGTCCTGTTGCCGTAATTCTGAAAGTCGTTTTCCAGATCTGCTTGGATTGTTTCCTACTCAGAATTACTGGCAGAACTTGTTTGAGAGTAGTGTTTATACGTTTAGTTGGCCCTAATAGCCGCTGCTGTAGCTGAAACGCGATTATGTTGTAGCTATACGTGCTCAAAAAAATTGTCTTTTAAACTCAGATTCTAGCACTGTTATTAATATTGATGGTCTCTCACTGTTACATACTATTTTATAGGCATCCTAAGTTCATGTCGTTGTTTCGCCTGTTATATTTAATATATCTTCCTAGTGCCTGGTAAATCATTTTGGGTAAGACTCAGATAAATAAAAAATAAACTATTACTTTTAAGATGTGTTAATTGTATTGGATTATCAAGCAAACAAACATGGAACAAGTCATGACTTGTATTTACCTCATAGAGGGATACTGAAATTGTCATAAAGTTATGATTAATACACCAACCACTGTGACATTCTGTTGTGGCATGGGAACCTTTGACATGAATGTTGGAGGAATTCAGTGAAGGTGAACATTACAAGTATCATTTGTTATTTGATAACTTGGCCAATTTTTACATGGAAGCAGACCTATTTTTGTTTCATATATGACTTATGGGTTGTCTTTGGCCTTGAACATTTGGGTCAAATTCATCTTTTTGCTCCATAGTACAACACTTCACACTCAGTACCTCATCTGACTTAGGTGTAGCACCACCTGCTCAGTGCAAGGATTGGATTTCTTTGTTCATACAATTTATATTTAACCTGTGTGTGCAATGCAGACATATTTAATACAGCTGATGATGTGCAGTTCCAAACCCTCCATGGGTATGATACTAAAAAAATAACTCCCATCATGCTTTGTGACCTCACAGTAGATATAAAAAGGAGAAAGGGAGACAGAGGTCAGTGTACAGTTTGCTCTAGAACCCCACTGGAAAAAACTGCATTTTTTGCAATGACCTTCAACCATAGTTTAACCCAAGCTGATTACAGCTGTAATAACTATGTGGGCTGAAGAGGATATTCATTGGATTCCTTGATTGGAAACCACAAACATGGTCATGATAAGATTGTGTGAGTCATGCTTTTGTGGGCATATAGGGTACCGGCTCAGAAAAAAAACACATGCTTGTATGGAACACCACAGCCGTGTTGAGTGTGATTGTTTGAAACAGTGTTTGACCTGAAAGTGATGTGTACAAAACCTGCTCTTTCCATAATTCTCAGAGTCCAGGCACTGACTCGGTTTTGTTCCATAATGAACTGATATGATATCACTTACTGTTAGTTGAAAGACAGTTGACAATACCTAGCTAAAGCCTATTGGTCACTGTAAAGATGAACATAAAGAATGAACACAACATACCACATTTGGCAAGAAATTTATTAATATTTCCACTGAAATCTCTTTTATTTAAAAACAAAATGTAATAAATAAGTTAGAAGTGCCTGTCTAGGCATTGTGAATAGGCAAACACCACATCATCAATATAAGGCAGATATTACAGTATAATTGCTGTGCTGTAATTTACTACGCAAATCAAAGGCAACAGCGTCAGTGGTTACACATTTCTGGGATAAGCGACAAAGTGAATCTTGTCTGTAATCCTTTTCAGATTGCTTCTCTCAGTCCATTTTTTTACAGCAATCTCTGTTGTGCACTCAGGAGGCATTCGTGTCCTTTTTTTGTTTTCATTTCTTCAAGTAATCTGATTCTACAGGATGTCAAGCAGAACAATTTAAGGCAGTGCAGTAATGGGGGTTTCAAATGAAATTGGTGAACTGGAATTCACTGAATTGGTATGGGGGCCAGTAAGGAGGTAGGGAAGGTGAACACAGAGGGTTCATAGTTCTTGCTGAGGGTGAACTCCTTTGCAAAGAAGGATGCACTTTCCTGACTGCAGGGGGCAGCAGAGTTTGGAGGCGTTGAGGAGAGGACCTCCGATTCGAACTGGAGGAGCTGGCCCATGAAGCCGAAGTTCGGGGAGATGAGGGCACGCCGCTGCTTGATGAAGTCAAAGGCCTCCTCCAGCTGCAGCCTCCTGGTCCTCATGATGTAAGCCATGCATATGGTGGGAGACCTGGAGATGCCTGCTTCGCAGTGGACCAGCACTTTCCCACCGGCCTGCTTCACGCAATCTGAGAGAGAAACAGAGTGGAACGTCGTGTGAGGGGATTTCTCATTTTGACCACATTCAGACTCATGCACTTTATCTTTTCCACAGTCAAAACCACAGATGACAGCATTTTAAGGTGGAGACACAGGTGGAGGATGCCTTCCTACGCCTAAACCCACAGTGAGGGTTTCAGAGTTTGGGAGCTGAATGCCACTGGCATCTTTTTCCAGAACTTTCCATCTCCCACCCAAACGCATGAGAGAGAGAGAGAGAGAGAGCCCTGCTGTTTGGTCAGCGCTCTCCCATTACGCTGTCCTCCACACAACCTGCCTCCTCTCAAGAGTCCACCTCCAAGCAGCCCTGACTGACTCACTGCACAGCTGCGGGTGAAACATTGCCACATGCATGCCACTCTCCTGACCACGCAACGGCTCTTTTTTTTTTTTTTTTTTTTTTTAATCCCAGCCACCGTTTATTCTCACACCGACACAGTGCAGCGAGGACCTGTCTGGAAGCGACCCTAATCATTACTGACGGCCCTAATTCACTCAAAAACCACTTTGAGTGAATCACCGAGCCTCGCCATGTGTGGAGGAGAGCAGTGGGGAAGTATTAATGAGTGTGCTCCTGTAACGTGCCCGCAATTTCTCATGTCACACTTCGGGGGCTTCTGGGGGCTTGATACTTGTCACATACTACAGCTGTCTGCAGAGCCCGAGGGTGGGCCAAATCCTATCAACCGCTACTGCAGACTGCAGCGTAAATTCAGGTCAGGTAAGGTTGCTGCAGGTGCAGGTGTATAAATAGCTTCTAGAGTACTTATTTGTTTACCCATAACGGGATGCCTAATTGTCTAAAATTCTTCCATTGTCACCCATTCAGGTCCCTCCTAATTTACCTCTAGGCAAGCACTGTACACCTGTAACAGATAAACAGTGCCAGCCAACACCCATTGGTAGGAAACCTAATTTATTGATGCGAAGACTACACACGGCAATGGAGCTACAGGATTAGCTGGCAATGATGGCTTCATTCAGCATAGTTTTTCTCTTTTTTTTTGACTTAAAAGGGAGTGAAAGGCTTTTCTGTGAATAATAGCAATTTCATTCATCTTCCTGTAGGATTTGCAAAGAAAGCCTGGCAGGAAGGATTAGCTTGGGAGCTTTACCCATTTTAGACTCATAGAAGGCAGAGGACAAATTAAGTCTTCATTTCAAAAAGTTGAATGATTTAAAAAACATTATCCTACCAACAGACCTTCTGTAATGTTAAAGGAGTGCATTTCTGTTGTTTGTATAGGTAACCTTGTTAAATCCATTACAAAACAGTAAGAGTTAATATTTAGAGTTCATTCTCCTTAAGACTGAATAATTCAGCCATTGAGCAAGAAGATGCATAGCTTCATATTTGTCAGCAATTGTGATGAATCACAGTGGTGCACCCTGAAAATACAGCAAAACTAAGGACTTACATTTTTCTAAAGAAAAGGATGTCATTTACAACCACAAAACTCAATCTGTTATGACTGATAATAAACCTCACCATTGGAATGACCGCCAACAAGATGGCTGCCAGTATGTGTGGCCAGATGGATGAACACGCATCCTTAGAGACTATTGTTTTTAAATTTCCTTGGAAAACAATGAGAGCTCTGAGTGGGAAGCACTTACCAATGAACTCGATGGCCTCCTGGAAATGGGAGCTAATGTCAGCCATGTGACTGTCCTCCACCGGGATCCATTTGTAATGGAAGTGGCCTTTGGATTGCTGCGTGTCTCTCCGGGACACGTTGAGCAAGGCTGTGATCTGAAGGTCACCGAGATAGTCCTGACGAGAGGCGTGGTAGGCACTGCCAAGGTAAAGGAAAGGCAGGATCTCCACAGGTTTGCCCTGAAAGAAAGGGGAGAGAAGGTTAGAGGGAAGTTAGCATGGTCTTGCTAATTAGGAAACGGGTTCTCATAATGCCTTGAGGAAAGATATCCTTCCACAACTTCTGGTGGAAAAGGAAAATGTATACAACGCACTCATCACCTCAACACCTCTCCATAAATACCATGAAAGGAGCAAAAGGTCAGTCATCAGAGGTAGTCCTCTCTGAGGGCCAGTAGCTCTAATGGCAGCTGAAAGGCTTTGAACCCAGATCTTTGACTGGTCGCACCTTTGATGATGGATTGTAGGGGGGTTTGGAGGTAGTGGAGGTCTCCACACATCAAATATTGTTTACGAAAGCAGAGGCGAAATGCCACAAGGATTGAAAAGAGCCATGTTTACTGTTTTCTCTGGTTAAAAAAATGTCAGCAGCTAGGCCAGACAGAGGGAAATGGCGGTCAAGCCATTAACACTGTATTATGCAAGAATAACTTGCTCAGTTATGTAACGAACATTTTGGAATTGTATGGATTGTGCCAGTGAACTATTGCCAGAATCTGGGATGGTTGTTAAGGTTCTTTTCTATGTATGCATTCAGACAACATTCAGATGAAGAGGTCTTTGTGACTCACTCTGTAGTGACATCATCTGACACCATTGCTCTATCAAACCACCTCACCCAGAGAAAGGTGCAGTCCATGGATTTCCACAGCCTGACCTAGATGCAGCCCTGGTTTGTTTATTTTACCATCCTGTATATTTGTTTCCTGCATTCAGAATTTAGAAAGGAGGCCTGGGCCTGTTGCTATGACAGTGAATAACCTGCAGTGATTGGTCGCAAGTGAGCGGCTCAGTAAAAAAAAAAAAAACATTCAAATTGTCATTGTCAGAATTCAATGACGAGTAAGTCCCAAACATTAATCCTTGGACAGAAAGAGTGAGGTTAATAGTTCTCATTTTCGGGTTTCTATTTTGGCTCTTTACAACGATCATATGAGGGGAAATGACTATGGAATTATTGTTCGTGTTAGTGTTTCTATAATTAGCTTTTCGATGACAGTAGTAAAATGGGGAGGGTGTGACAATCTACCCTCTGCTCTTTGAGATATATAAATGAATTTTCGGGGGAAAAAAAGAAATATGCTTGTCTCTTCCAGTTTTAGAACTTGGAACTTGGATTTCTGTCAAATGATTCAAAGGATGACCGATTTAAAAAGTCTATTTCCAGTAAGGGGAAGCGGTTATACCGTCTGTGGGGGTGAGATGAGGAAGCTGGCGCTGCTTCCCTCTCCGTACCTGATCGTAATCTGGTTTGTGGTAGGCGCTCAGTTTCTCACAGTGGATGCCGCTTGGTATTTTCTCGGTTTCAGTTCCGCTCTGCGGGATGGTTTTCTGCTCTGTGCAAAGTTCAGGGTACTGGGAATGGAAGTTCTCGTATCCTCCTGTCGAGCGAAAGAATGAATAACGTGCAAGTTAGTCGACTTCTTGTTGATAATGCCATGAAGTATTATGTCATTTCCTATTGTTGTTATAGAGGGGCGACTACATCATCACTTTACAGGCTACCTGTTACAGGCTATCTGCAAAGTTTCACCGACATAATATCCTTGCATCCAAGAATGGCATCACAACAATCTGAATCTATAAAATATGTTTTAGCTGGTGTATAAGAATAGGCAAACCCAGTCTCTCCCCGCTAACACCGCTAACATCATTATGCCACAGGGTCTTGATTACTTGTGCACCTTGTGATCGCTATTATTACAACATGGCTTTATTTGGATCGTGTTATGTCCCTTTCACTGTGGAACTTATTCTGGTTGTATTCTAGTATCTGTTATACGTTTCGTCTTAATATTACGGTATTCGAACCTTTCAGTTAGGAAAAGAACTCGTTTGTGGATTACTAGATATATTATGAATTGGCAAAAAACTGACAGAAGCGTAAAAAACGTTTGCGAACTGACATTTTGTTTCAGTGTCTGAATATGCAGTGTGAACAATTTTAAAAGAAAAGGCATTACTTAGCAACCAGACCAAACCTATGCACAACCACATTCAGGCTTCTTATGTTCTGACTCATCTCCATGACGCTATGAACGCTGAAAATGTATCGCTTTGTTGAAATATCCCGAGCGCAATTATTCGCATTGCTCAGAGGGTTGCTACAACAAGCAGAATGCTCTAACAGCGGTACTGACCAGCACATATTACACATACCAGAAAAGATTCTTAAATGGTTTCCTAACTTCTTGACAAGTGCCATTATTGTTTCGACTTCAATCATTAAATTAATTTTAGAAACACGCCTTTGGAATATATTCAGAACAATTCCCCCAGACTACGACGCACAGTGGACATGAATATAACCCTAATGTTGTTAACATTCCCAAACAGACAAAACAGTACAGATGATTAATTTATACTCAGAACATGTCGACATGAATTTAGAGTTTATCTGATGTTGGAAGGGTAAAATGCACCCACTTATACTCTTAGTCTACTGCTTGAACACCACTCAACCCGACAGATAACTTAGAAATTGAATTCCTAATGACTATTTTCTCAAACACACTCTAAAAGATCCTTACCTTTAAGAAAACAGATGTTTGCCCCACTTGCTAGATGCGACAGTGTGTTTATGACTATCTGTGCGACGCTGTCCTTTTTTAGTTTTTGCCAATGGGATGTCCTGTCGTCCAAAGCCACGACTGCCGAGATGCTGCCTTCTCGAAGTCGATACTGGGCCCTTTCGTCAGGTATGACAAACTGAAGAGGTACTGGTCCACCCCGAGATCTCCGGACAACGACGGAGTTCAAGTTAGCGTTGACGGAGCCTTTTATGTTGGAGTTGGAGAAAGAAAAATACGGTCGGCAATCCACTATGAGGCAACTTCCACATTCCTTCCTTAAAATTTTCCTTAGACGACGGCAGTCTATGCTTGAGACCTTCATCTTGTTTTTTTTTTTTCAGCTCACGTCGCTGTAACACTGAAAGAAAATGAAATGTATTTGTGTCTAATAAATTACATGGGGAGTGAGGAAGGGAGTGTGTGACACTCGCCTGTGCGACTGAGCCTACATTGCCTCTAAGGGGATTCCGTTGTAACTGATTTATATGAACGGAACCTCCGGCTTGCGACGTCACGAACCAAATATGGACACTGACAAGGCATGACTTAGGTAAGACCGCCTACACCGCTGTTGACAGTGCTTTGCCTCCGCCTTAACGAGGGTGAGTAGGCTACACGTTTGAATCAACTATTAGTCACAACAAACCTTAGGTTTTCGTTTGAACAGACAGTGCTATGTACGTTTTAGCGAAAGAGAGAGAAAATTCAAATTAATCTTTAGCAATCGGAATAGAAAGAACCACAGGTTCCTTCCCTCTTAAAGACTTTATTTTACAGCTTGATATAAACCGACCTACGTTTAGCCAATGCACTTGCTCCAGTATGTTATTTTTTTATATACCCTCTACAAAATGAAATGAAATACTATGATTGAAATAGACTTAAAAGGACACTAGAGCTACCATAAACGCAAAACGATTGGATATCCTCGTGCAGACACACAATATTTGAATAAGAATGTGCTGGCGGGATAAAACGGATATCACCTTCCGCCTGCTCTCATCTTTAGGACACCTGTTCTATATCCGTATGTTGTAATCTCATAATGCGTTAACTGGCTTAAAAGTCGCATTCCTCGCATGGCAACCAGCGCAGACATGAATTTTGTTTTTCGTTTTAAATTGTTATGATTATCTCATCTATTAATGAAACGTGCACGGGAATTTTATGAGAATTTTCGACGCATGATGAGTGTTGAAGAGCCGGAGGTAGTGATGATGAGAAGGCACTATAGCTAGTGATAGTGAAATTAACACCGTAAACAGTAGGCTACACTCATGCAGGTTGGGCTAAATCTCTGAATGACACTAAAGCGTTCTGAGGGTTTCCTCTGCCTAAGGTGTGTATTACCAAGCCTGTTCATTAAAACAAAATACCATTGCATCTGCTACTTAATTAAATATTTATTATTGCTAATGAAAGCTGTCTATGTTGTGATCTTCAAACCTTACAGCATTTCTATTGGGGACTTCTGAAAAGAGAAAGGATGTTTGCAATGTGTGAAGAGGTTTATGGTGTGTGTGTGTGTGTGTGTGTGTGTGTGTGTGTGTGTGTGTGTGTGCTGTGTGTGTGTGCATGCTCGCTCATGCCTCACTGAATGGGACTTGGTACATTCATGGCTCTCAAAGCTCTGAGATGACCACAAGTTCGTCTGAATCTGTGACCTTGTGTCAGCTGAGAAGCTTTTTCTGTGGAAAGTATGGCTTATCTGAGAACAGTTAAAAAACAATGTCATCTCTGTGTAAGCTACTTTATGTATTTTCACCAGCATAATGTGCTGGCTTGGCCTCTGAAGGCATTACAAATGACGATGGCATCTCTCGCCTCTCAGTATCGTGTGAGAACAGGCAAACCAGAGACCTTTCACTGACTCCTCCTTTTGCATTGCACTGCTTCCTGGCCACCTTGTTAAGACACAGTCATAGCTGCCCAGGGGGATGGCGATTAGCTTTTTCAGACATACAAAGGAAAAAAAATCATGCACATACACACACGCATGCATACCTCTAGAGATAATTTGTCATATGACCTGTACTTGTATCTCATGAGGTAAATGTGGAAAGATTCCTCAGTCCTGTCTTTGCCAGAGCTCTTCTGGTTGGGTTCCAGGGAGTGGGGGCAAAAATGACCTGTAATGCATTATTATAGCTTGCATACCATCAAGCAACTTCCTGATTGAACTGTAAATTCCACAGAAAAGTTAGCACACAATCGAGACACAATAGAGGCTTCCCTTTGCAACACAGGTGCTTCCTGCTTTTCTTTTTTCTTTTTGCTTTAAACAGAACGTTGAGATCACCTCGGCATTTCCCCAGGAGTGAAAAAAAAAAATTGCACTCACCTTTGGTCGAATGTTTCAATGACATATAGCAAACAAAAATGGTCCCCAACTGGAAGCAGGATTTCTCAGTTTCAGTGTTACGCTTCATGGCAAATATTACAGCAAAATGTACAGTAGCACTGCTTGACATAACATTATTGTCATTTAGCAGACGCTCTTATCCAGAGCGGCTTACATAGGTTACAATTTTATTCACTTATTCAGCTGAATATTTACAGAGGCAATTGTGAGTTAAGTGCCTTGCCCAAAGGTACAACAGCGGTGCCCCAGCAGGGAATTGAGTGTGCAACGTTTTAAGAGGAAAGAATTTCAGAGTATGCAATATGTGGTAGTATGTCAAAATTTCTACTGAAATGACAGAAGAAAAACTAGAAACTGAGAAGATGAGTCTGTATTGCAGTGGTTGCATGGTTGTGCCCCTGTTGTGCTCTTGAGCAAGGTATATTAACTTGTAATTACCTGCTGTGTATGGAAGCGATACATTTTTGTGAAAAACACAGTTATTTATATACTTATTTATATACTTATTTCTTTCTTTTTTTTTTTGCCGTTGTTGTTTTTGTGTGGGTATGAAATGAATAGATTCCAATTCTGAGAGAACTATGATGCATGAGGGAAGAAACTTTGTAGTGAACAAAATCTAGATTAAAACTTGTTCAGATTCATTCAGATTACACGCTACATTTAAGTACGAAAGTACACAAGTAATATACAAGGAATTACACACAGTTGAGGTTGGGAACAAGCCAACAATGTTCATCCCCAAGATTGGCTAGAGGTCTGCCAATACATGTAGTCCCCTCATGTGACTTCCCCATGGTGACATCACAGCCCTTAGGCCTGTCGCCTTCCAAGTCCCTGTCCTGTTCACTCATGTCAGCCACACAGCCAACCAGAGGACACAAGTGAGGGTCACTGATGGTTTCAGTTTTCAGAGCTTTGGCCTTCTAAGCTGAAAGGAAAAGCCATTTAGTGTATCTCACTTAGGAGAAAATCACATTCGAATCGACAGCTTGCCAGATGGATTGCACCAGACAACACCCAATGTGGCCGTGTTTGTTTTGACTCACATTGCCACTGACTGTGGCTGTCCCCATCCATTTGTTTGATAGTTGTTAGTTCTGACAGCACACTGTGTCCTGTCATTGTTATGCAAGCCTGACACATAGTTAATTGGGCATTCACTGCTCCAGTACGGGCTGGTGGCACAACAAGCCTCCTGTGATCAGGCTGACCTGGTTGACCTGTTATTTCCATTTACTGTTCAGGAAAAAAAAAAATCATTGTATTTGCACTATGGACGATGTCACCTGTGTTAGTGTAACATGAAACTCTGCTGCATGGATGGAAAAACCCAGGTGCTTTTTTTCTTTTTCTCTTTTCCAGAAAGGGGAACTAACAACACTTTCCAACAATTTGCTGAAGTTCAGGGAGAGCTGCTGTGCAGACTCAGGTTACACCAGAATTTTTTTCCTTTTTTTTTTTACACAGGTTCTTTTTTTTGGTTCTCTGAAGTATTGCGCTTGCTGAGCGGAAGCTAAGCGAGAATTCGTCTGTCAACAAAGTGTTTTGATAAGCAGCAAGGGCTGCAGTGTGTTTGCGGGAAGGGATGAGAACAAATGGGGGCTGGAGTAGTCGGGCCACAACATCATAAACATGGCAGGTTATGTTTCAGCCTGGATGGTTCACCGGCACCCTGATTTATCTAGTGTCTGTGGTGTGGGGCAACTCCCTGGACAAGCATTCTCCTTGGACAGGCCATCAATGCCTCACAGGGTTGATCTCAATCCAACACTTAAAGGGCAATCGCCAAGGAGATGGGCATTGGGTACCATTTTTAGAGTCTGTGGACTGACTTGGGTGGGGAAAAAAGACTCCCCAACACACTGCAAGTAATGAGGTTTTGTGGTGTTCATAGTTCATAATGCAAAGTGCATAAGTGAGAATATTTTAAAATGCTGACATTGTAGTAATGAGTCCAAGAAGATAGAGGTTTCCACTTAAAGTGTTCTCATGATCATACCCATAAGTAAATAAAATGATTTTGAAAAAATAATTAGAAAAAAAAAACAACATTGGGACCCAAAAAGCCACTTGAATCAATGTACTGTGTATTATGTATATACTGTATGCACCATTTCTGAAGTAAATAGATGTGCTTTCCGGCCAGTTCTGTGCAGTTATTAGTCAGCAGGTTCCTGTTACATTTTTGGAAAGTGTCATTCCGACTAACTGACAGCAAGCTCTGAAATTTCAGTCTGTATTTGAAACTTACAGTTAAGGTTAAACAAAGTTGAATGCTCTTCCTTTTTTCTTGTTCCTATCATTTAATTTTTGTTCTGCAGGTGATATTTTGTCTTGCTAGAAATAAGAAATATTACATTACAGTTTTTACATTACATTACATTTACATTACATTTACTTGAAATATTAATATGACTGCCAGTCTATAATTTGATTTTGAATGGAATATATACTATAAACTTTAACTTTCGTAATTCTATCCACCTAGCGAACATTTATAGTCACGTGGAATGTAGACATTCATATAAGCAATTGCCTTTGGCTAAACAACTGTAATTAGAGGCAGGTATCATCTCTGTGAACAGTACAGTGAGGCAATAATTGTAACACAGCCCATATTATTTGTAAAATTCATCAGGAAAGGTGACTATTTCTATCTACTTTTCCTTTGGTATAGTGATGGTTGAAAATTAGTGATTTATCATTATCATAACATTAAAAAGATAGCAACTACATTTACACAAGCACTCTTTGTAAAAGTGATGTATATCAAGCAAAAAAATGAAACTATATTTTTAGGCCAGAGAGACTTTTGCATGTAAATAAGTAAACATATTCCTGTATCAAGAGAGGACTCACTCAACGCCTTGCTATGCAGACTTTGTACTGCAAGGGAGTTAAAGCTAAATGAATGTAATGTATTCATAAGGTTTGCTTTTAACACTGTTACAGTGCCAGCTGCCTCATTACTATGGAGCAACAATGTTCCATTTTGGCAGTCCTGCCTCAGGCCACAATGGAAAGAGGGAGGGGCCAGACACCCATCTGGTCAACTTGTGATGTCTGTGGTCACGCTCCTGATGTCCAAAGCATAAAAAGCCAGCTAAAATTAGCTCTTTGTTTTTGAATCACAAATGACATGATTCACCTGTACCCCCCAACTCTACCCCACTCCTCCTGGGAAATGTCTGAGATTGTTGCCCACTCACAACAGAGGAAGAGGAGCAAGGCCGGGTGAATGTTTTACATTCAATTAGATGGGGGGCTTTCCACACTGTAGGCCACAGACCACTTCTGACACACTGGTGTTAAAAAAATCAGAGATTAGTAGAAAAAAGAGATTAGTTGTACGTAGATTACCGCAAGGTACGATACTGTTTCAGAGCTGACATGTTAACCAGACTTCCCTCCCTTGGAGGAAACAGAAAACCACAGCAAAGTCAGCTGCTTGTGGTGTAACAGGCTCTTTTTTATTTCCAGTTCCCCCCCTCCTAACTTTTGATCTACTGTACGTGCGCTTGCCACAAATATTCCTTTTATATTCTTAATCCTGAGGGATGATACATGTTAGCACTTTCTTGTTTTCATTCTGTGTTCCATGGTTCTGATAATGGCAGGATATATAACATTTTACAAAAGCACAAAGAATCTTTATCAGTGACATTATTAAAGGACTATCCTCTGTTACAAGCTGAAGGCCCACCTCTTCAGACTACATCTTGGCTCCTATATCTCATTACAATTCGGTATTTGTATTTCTTGTGAATTACTGTGGGGCATGATTGCACTTGTTATACATTGCATTTCTGTCATTTAGCAGACATTCTTATCCACAGGTTACAATTTTATCCATGTATATAGCTGAACATTTACTGTGGCAATTGTGGGTTAAGTACCTTGCCCAGGAGTATAACAGCAGTGCCCCAGCAAGGAATTGAACCAGCAACCTTTTCATTATGAGTCCTGCTCCTTACCACTACACCACCCCTGTTGTTGATTTTATCATTGTAACACTTATTCTGTGTTCAGCATGTCACAGCTTCATGTGACTGACTGACTGACACATGTTCAGGTGTGGTCAATTTTCTCTGCAGGGACTCTTGTTCACATACCTTCTGAAAAGTGTTTTTGAGCCTTTGGTTTTTAAGTTGCTTTGGATAAGAATGTCTGCCAGGTGACTAAATGCAAATACAAATTTAAAGAATCATAATATTATTATAATTACAGAATCTCTTATTCATATTATCGTAATGCTGAGCCTTATTCTACACAAAGATATTCTCCAGCCAGAGAAAGGCTTATCTACTGTACACCTGAACATTGTGATGATGAAATGTAAAATAATGAAAATGTGAAATTTAATAATGAAGACAAATAACTTGGCATTGTTTGTTCACACACGTCTTACGGGTTTTTGTAGAACATACAGATTCTTTGGCATAAACCCGCTGGCCATGTCAGTGGTGGAGCTTGCAGCTTTAACACGGCGATTACATTTAAGCGGATGTGTGATTCTGCCTTTGACTGTACACACATGTGCGAATCACCCAGATCTCACAGAAAACCTCAATAAAGCTATTTCTGTCAGCAACGCTCACCATCTCAAGTTTCAGAAAAGCACGTCACATAGGGTTTCACAGAAACCGTTATAAAGGCAGAAGGCCTAACACTTCTCAAAAAAAAGAAAATGGAAAAAAAAATCCCTCCACATCATCTTACAAATGGGAGAACAATGGAAATTTACATCAGTGTTGTAACACTTCCATGATGACCGCTTTCTGGGCAGCCTGGTTTCGGTCTGTGGGATGTCCTTTACAGGACAGATGCTGCTAAAGGGTTTACTTTGCTTACAGAGATGGCCATGGTCCTGGAATGGGTTTTTTTTTTTTACTTCCCCCTGACAGACTGATGGACTGATAGACAAGCTTTAGTCATCCCTGCTGTCATGCCAACTTCCCCTCTTCCCCTCTCACCTGTGTGGGAGTTACAAAGCCAAATCCACTCAGCTGGAATTAAAGGCACCATGGCTGGGCGATTGCATCACTTACCTCCGGTCAGGGCCAGGTTTTTTTATTTTTTTTTGTTGTTCTCTTCTATCCCCCTGCCAAGCCAGGGGAAAAAAAGAAATGGCAGGAGAAGAAGTCATCCCAGAGGATAGTGGGAAGGTGGAGGGTGTGGGGGGCAGTTCCACAGAGGCCCCTTGAAATCCACATCACTGTATCAGAGTTCCTGCTACAGAGTGTACGATGGGGCACCATTCTGATACAAAACCTGTTCTAAGCCTACTGCTGCTTCCATCTCTCCAGGTAACAGGTTACAGTGTGTGGGATAGTGGTAAGGAGCAGGCCCATAACCAGAGGTTGCTGGTTGGATTACTTTGTTGGGCACTGTTTTTGCACCCATGAGTAGGGTAAGTAACCCACATTGCTCGAATAACTATATAAAATGAATTTTTTCTTTACTGCATTAGAACGTGTGGTAAGCAAATATTATTACATTATACATTACCACGTATTCATTTAGCAGACATTCTGCTCCAGATCGACTCCTATCAAAAGGTGACAGCAGTTTATCTATCCAAGTTATGTGAGCAACAGTTCCAGACCTGGTTTACAACACTCCAAGGCCAGCAAGTGCATGTGCAACACCATTCAAGCATCAACACAAGTTAACCTGTGCTAATCTGAAACTATGACAACCTAGAAACTATGGGAAGTTGTCAAATAGAATGCCATAAATCACCTAAAATGCCACTAAAGCACATAATATAGAAATGTTATGGCAGTAATACAAGTAGCTAAGCAGTAAGTAACAGAAGTTATAGAAGTGACATTATACTGTCATTTAGGCTCCTCGTGTTTTTTTCTGTCTGAGGTGACTGGTAGTGGGACTATAAAGATAACTGCACCATTGTCCATATTTTAATAGGTGGAGGGAATTGAGTTAGTAACCATTCCTCAGAGCTGGGAGAGATGGCCCACACCACTTCAATATTTCCATTTCAGTCAACGTTTTTAAAGTTGAAGAGTCACCAGAACTGACTCATTCAGTAAGTTATAGAACCCATTTTTTTAAAGCCAGAAAAGCCCTTGTGTCTGTCCACACAACCATGCCACTGTATATGAAACTACTGTTACATTGTGTAATAAGGTGGTCTTCCCTGCCAGTGAAAAAGGAATGTGACTGTAAATTCTCATATCCCAGCATGCACTGCCACAGAAAAAGAAAAATGTTCCTTTAAAAAAACCACTTCTCATCGATATTCATCATTCTGATTTGGCAAAAAGTGAATATTATTTTAATGAATGTGTTTTGAGTGTCATATGCTGATGGGAAATGCATTGTGAAATAAAATGTTTCAACAAAAACATTTTTCAGAGTATTAAACTCACATGGGAGTAAATTGTCATTCTAATAACATGTGTCACACCTGTGCCTTGAGATTAACCCTAAAGCCTCACTAGCACTAAGGTTTGCTCCTTTTCAAGGATGTGTGTGGACTGAATTAGAACAGCCATGGGGCAACATTGTATTCCAGCACCCTATGATTAGAGATCATTCAGCTTCCAGTTATTCAATGTGATACTAATTACTCCCTTGTCTTTGTTAGATCTCTGGCTGGCTTTAACAAAGATTTTACCACATGTTTGTTTCAACATTCACAGTGTAAATGTAAATCTCCCCATACCCTGGTCTGGTAGTACTGATATAATGATTGAGTGTTCCATATCACTGACAGGCCAGTGTCATCACCGTGGAAGCAATGACCAGATTACATTTATGATGTCTGTGGTCATGCCCCCACAACTATTTAGCCAGGCGCATTGCTTGGGAGTCAAATATTACCATGGTCAAACATGACCTCACCAGCAGTATAGCCAGCTGATAAGTAGATAATCATCAAGCGTATGGTTTCTATGCCTTGAAATTTCCATTTTAGCTGAGGATGTGGGTGTTTTAAATTGGCTATGGGGGGTTCGCAGACGTGTGCTTCTAAAGGTGGCCCACCTCCTGCCTGACATCTTATTCCATACCATCCTTTAATGAACTCTCTCCCCCTATCTCTCTCTGCAGATAGTGAAGGCTTGTGTGTGTGACTCACACGTCTGCGCTCTTGATCTCTATTCCGTTTTGGGGGAGGAGGTGTGTGACTCCTTCCCCTATGGGTATTAGCGCTGAGGGCCTCAGGGGGAGTGGAGGAGGGCCGTGGCAAAAGGAAGGTGACACATCCTTGCAGCTCCAACCAGCCCTCTCTGCTGCTCTCCGCTTCTGAGCAAGCGGCTAAATTTATACCTTCTCCCCGCTCGCCTTCGTGGCATGACTCCAGCTCTCAGGGGTCGTGCAGTCGGCCTTCACAATCAGAGATCAATCGACTGTGACATAGGGAGGAAATTCTCACCCAGCAAACAGTGGGGATGGCAAAGAGTGACGCATGCTTTCGTGCAGGTGCCCCAAAAAGCAAAGGGAATCCTGGAAGGGAAGGTGACATGGACCTCACATTTGGGCCAGAAGACAGCTATCCTCATGACTAACAGAGTGTTCAATACAAAGGCTTGCAGTAGACTAGTGTAACATTTTATGTCATGGTCGCTCTCTCTGAGTGTGAATTGTGTTCATGTGTTAAACTCCCTTATACACAGGGTCACTAGGGAAAAATGCATGACAAATGCATTCAAGCACATATTGTCTGCATATTATCTGCATGAAAAAAAGATTGAAATCAGCTGTTGCTTGTCCCTTGGCCTCAGTTATTTCAATGTATTTTCAACGCACTGCTAGAATAATTTACTCCAATAATAAAACATATATACACACTATACATATAAACACACTATAGACATATATATATATATATGTGTGTGTGTGTGTGTGTGTGTGTGTGTGTAACGCCAGTTATTCATTCACATTTAAGGGAAGAAAAACAAGAGAGCTAGTCAGTGTATAAATTCCCCACCCTCTGAAAACAATGGAGATCATCAGATTGGATGAATCAACCACCTCAATGCAAATATCAAACCTGAGTCATTATCTTAAAAAACTGCTTTGAAAAAAAAACCTGAAAAGAATGGTGTCACCGTGTGTAACCAATCATTAAGAAGAGGCTGGAGAAATCTGGAGAATCATTTGCACTCCATTTAATGAGCTGGACCTGTATTGAAGGAAGGGGGTTGGGGGGAGCATGGATTGGCTAATTTCACACAGCATGACTAACAGTGACGTAACCACACAAGCATTTATGATATGAAATAGCAAACATACTAATACAAGCGGAATTCATTGCCACCGGTCAGTAATATTTAAATACATAAATCAGCAACAGTAATGTCAAGACTTAGCTACTAACAGACTAATTAAGGCTAAGGCTCCAGAAAGGATTTCTATCCACCTTTTTTCAAAAAAAGGCCTCAGAAGTCTGATATACCTCACCGCTAATGAATGGTGTGATGAGCAACACAGTGATGGTCCGTTTATGCAGCTATTGTTAATAGGTGTTAGTGAGCTCACGCATTGCACTAATCACACCACCTCTCATGAGGTAATCGATATTCTGCATTAAAGGCATAAACTGGACCACACTTTTACAAGCGTCAAAGGACTGAAACACAGTGTGCCGTGGTGTTGTGGTGCTATAGCCCGTCTGAAGAATCTGTCCATTAAGCCCAGGTGGGTCGAGTGGTGTGAAGAGGGAAAAGAAATGCATTTTCAAGGGGAGGTGGTGTAAAGAGAAAATTGTTTGATGGAGCAGGTAGAAATGGGGCACGGCGGGGAAAACCGTGGCAAAACCTTTAAGCACAAGGATGGCCGCTATTGAATGGCGGAGACGGTGAGAATGCCCAGAGGGGCTGAGAGAGAGCTGAGGATAACATTGCTAGGCAACTCCCTCCAGCTCACATTTAGCTCAGACGCAGATGTAAAAATGCAAAGCTTCTGGATTTTGCAAAGTCGGTAGGACCTGTAACATACAAGTGTGTTTGGATCCTTCCCAGTCTAGATAAGGTATAATTCCCAGCTCAAACGCTTTCAGGCAGCAGAGTGGCAAAACAGTGTGGAGCAAGGCTGGTAACCCAAAAGCATGGTAGGACACTGCTGTTGTACCCTTGAACAAGGTACTTAACCAAACTCCTGCAGTCAATATCCAGCTGTATAAACTGGATGACATATAAGCTATGTAGAATGCTCTTTGTAAGAGCATCTTTTAAGCAACAGATGTAATGTGACTTTTTATGGCCCATATTTTAAACTCGTTGATGAAAAGCAATATGAGATGCACCTGTTTTGTAGGAAAGGGTCGCATACATTTCCATGCATGGTATTTTACAGTGATTGTACCGGGATCTAAATATGACACCCTGAACGCTGATGAAACGAAGCCGTTGGGGATGTGGTTAAACCGTTTGAACGAGCCATGATGCTACTTCCTTTGCACCCAAAAATGGAAATCATGGTGGGCACGAGCATGCGTGTAACCTGTAGAAGACAAAACCACATCTCTAAGCCACAGAGCAGTCTGAGTTATTTCTGGGTAAAAAGAAACACCTAGTTCTTCATTTAACCTTTACTCAAATGAGAACAATTTTTTGCAGTCATAATCTGGGGCCAAAATCAGAGATGCTGGCATCCAAGGGACTGTATAGCCAGATAACACTGTTAAAAGACTGTTTATGCCAGCTAGTGGAATTCACCGTTTGACATCTCATTGGGAAGACCATCCCACCTGTATCACAGAGTCCCCATCATTTCATGTGGAAAAGCCCCAAGAAAAAGCCAACTTGCAACATGTAATTAACACACAATTGCTGCATGCCCATTTTTCTGTTACAGATGCACCATTTATCAGTACATTTTGTACAATGCGAGGCAGAGAATAGCCAGTGATACAAAGATCCATTTCTCCAAATCAAACTGCTTTAAGTGTTGATGGTTTGCATTGTCACCACCCCCACCCTGATTAGGGGCTCATTTTCATGACGTGACACAACAATGACTCATTGCGTTTTCGAGAGCCCAGTCGTTGCGCACGACCCATTATCGGCTGCCCCAGTCGTGGAAGTTAATGATGCTGACCTCACCAGAGTTTCCCATTTTAGGAGAAATTGCTAAAGTGGCAGCTGACTGTTGCATTTGATGCCCCGGGTTCAACACACACCACCCCCTCCCCTCGGGGAGAAGGGGAAGGAAGGAGATATGCCAATCTGACACCCTGACGCACACCAAGCATCAAACGATATGAGGAAAAATGGAGATTATTGTGCCATCACAGTCTTATAATGAGCAAATGCAATTTTCTAAAATGTATGTCTACTGTATAACCATGCAAATAATTTCCTTTTTTACACTCAACAATGTGAAAGAGTATGGCATCTCATAATCAGCAAACCTGAGAGATTGCTGCAGCAGTCTCCTGGCTGATTCAGCTGACCGATGAGTCACCATCTGATTGGTTAGCTGCGCAATGAACTCGCTTTCCTGTGGGCTTTTTGTCTGTGGACACATCTGCAGCTTACTTCTCTTATTAGAAATCATGTGTGTCCAGTGAAATCTCACTCCTACCAGTGGCTATTTATTAATTTATTCATTTATTTTAAGTGGGTTCCTATTTGGGATATAGTTCCTCTTTCATGAGATGGAGTGATGTTATCTTTGTTTTTTTTCCCCACACTATATCTATTTTATTCATCTATTAGATTCATCTGTTTTATATCATAATCTTAAAGTTACACATAGAGTGTTGATGTATAATGACTTACTGATTGCCTAGCTTGTATTGCTTCTTTGACTAACAATTCTCAAAAAGATGAAGTGAACAGTGAAACACAGCATAGTTTGGTGGTTTGTAAGGACTTTTCCCACATTTCCCAGCCAGATAGTGTACCCTTGTTTGCACAACTGCATCATGCAATAATCATATATTTTCAGTTAGTGATGGGGAGAATATGTTGTTTCAGTTTCCAACGTCTGTGAGTGAAATTTCAGCACTGCAAAGCATTGACACGATGTCCTGCTTATGTGGTTTTTTAATGTATTATTTTTTATGTATTATTTTTATGCATGATCCTCTTTCTATGTTACCTTCACTTAATTTGTCCAACTGCCTTTTGCTTGCTGCATCCTGATTAAAGTCTTCACTTCTGCCTTCTGTCCATTTAGTTGTTAAGTCCTGCTGCCCACTCAACCATGCCTCCTTACACGGTTACAGCACAACAGAAAAAAAAAGTCCTCTCCTCTTCTGAGACAAGAAGTAAGTGTTTAAACACAATTGCCTCTGTGTTCTGGGGGGGTCAGTGCCTGGTTGCCCGGGTGTACAGTTTCCTTGTTGACTGGTCACCTTTCCTGTGGTGGACTTGTTGAGTGATACAGGTCGCCATGGGCTGTGTACTTCCTGGAGAACAGGAAACAGGAGCAGCTCTCTGCCACAGATTCACAGGCCTCTCAAACAAGACAACATTGTGACCAAATGGGGGAAATTTTTTCTTATTGTTTTGTTACTGGAGAATTTCATTAAAAGCTGAAATTAATTCCCTTTTACTGAAAAAAACATTGTGTATTATATTATACACACAAACACATCCATGCACGTATACTGCTAATCTTTTCAGTGTAGAGGTTTATCTATGTATAGATGCTTGCTCTAAATAGCGTTATGAAATATCAGAGGAAAATGACCAAAAATGACCCTATCCACTGAAATTTAATTATTTTTCCTAATCACATTCAGAATGGATGTGTGTTCTCTCAGAGTAGTAAAAGGATTACCTGACATGGCCTCCAGTCAATCTAAAGAAATAAATAAACAAAATAAAAACTTGTTATGGTTCATAAGCATTCCTGGATGATTCATAAAGAATTTTTTTTGACATGCGATTTTCCTTCAAAGCCCCTCCCCTCCCCTGAAGGTAGGCAGCTCTTTTCTGAGGCTGCGCGTCGAGAGTGAAACTATTTCGCTGATACCATCGTTTGTAAAACCGCTCGCACGAGTGGGTGTGCCGGGGGTGGGGTGAGCACAGAGGAAGCACGCAAGTGTGTGGGAAATTAGCAGTGGAACAGGAAACACACATATACACACACACACAGACATACACACACTTGTTGTGAAACACATTTTTACTTTCCCCATGAGCAGGGCAGGCCCTGGTGTCAATATGGGCTGTGACAACAAGTCCAAACTTGTGGATCCATCGAGTTTGTCGTGTTGAGCCTGAAGCAATGAGCTGCAATGATACTGAGAGGCAAAGAAACCCCCACTTCATAAAGTGCTTCGTAAGAAGCTTAGGAATAATGTGCTGGAAAAAACATAAAGTTGCAAGGCAATGCATTTTGGTTTTAATGTCTTAGGGTTATGAAAATGAATGTGCAATATTTTTGCATTTATTATTATTACACATATTATTATCTTCCAAAATGATCATAATTACTCATTTTTTCCCAAACAATCTGGATCATAAGAGGCGCTAATTATCTCTACCCGATTCGCAGGCAAGATGTGGCCTTTTCTGTGCCCCAAACAGTCTCACGCTTATGAAGCCTCAGGATTCCCACTACGTCGCATGTGCTGCAGAGCAGAGCGAGAGCGAGAGCAAGAACCTGGCTGGCGGCCATCTTTCTGCGTATCAGGAGCAGGAAACCAGACCCTCGGGCCTGGCCCGCAGCGCCATGTTTATATGATGACATCCTGCCGGCAAGCAGCAACAGTGAATAATCCACATCAAGCTGTTCACATTTGCTCTGCGTCTGCTCCTCTCGCTGGTCCCTGCCAAGCTCTTCGCGTGCGCCCGGTGACGTAGCGAGCCTTCCCAGAAAGAGCCTCGTCTGGCCCAAACCCCGCACCGTGTGTGACTCTATATGGATATGTTTGTACCCAGGCCCGAATGACTCTACTAATGAGGGCATACTGGAATATTCATGATAATCACTAAAATAAATCAGCAAGAGGCTATGCTACTACTACTACTCCTGCTATAAGTAATAATATTCTTAAAATTAACATTATTACTGCCAGTGCTACTACTACCAGTCATAATTATTACAATAACATCAACATATTGGTATTATTAACATTACTACTACTACTGCAACCACTAAAAATAATAATGTAATAAATATATTTTCTTCATTTGGCAGACATTTCCTTCGGTATTAATAATTCACAATGGATTAAATTCAGATCACAGGAACAACATGAACAGCTATAAAATAAGTACAGAGCAGCCAGAAATATAGCTGAAATGCAGTGCTAAAAAAACACTCTTTTAGCACTACAGTGCTAAAAAGCACAATTTAAATACATTGAAGACATAGTGCCAAGCTGTTATCCTTCAGAGCAACATGTTTACATCTGACTAAAATTAACACAGAGCCTCATAATAATCTATAAACACACTATTTCCTGAAGTTAACGGGAAATATATTTTGTTTACATGGTGCCAAGCAATTATACTGTAGGAAAAAGAATAAAAAGGAGAACTGTATCCTTCTCTCTGAGCTCACTTCCTGTCACCAGGGAGTGGTGGTGCGGAGTGGAGTGACTTGTTTGTGACGCAGCTGTGTGTCATTGGCCGCTCTGCCCTCTGCATACTTTGACGGGCATGCACACGGCGGAATGCGCACCCCACCCGTGACTGTGGTAGCATGCCTTCTGGTTTCAACACCTCGGGTCTTGCAAGTTGGAGCCTCTCTCCACGACTGACTCAGCCCTGACTAGCGTCTCTCCAGCAGGGGATTAAGTCTGGGAGTGGGCCGAGGGCCGTGCTGTATCACCTGCATCTCCCCCGATCTTTAAGGCAAGTAAGCAAATGCCGCTAATATCCTCAGAGTCCCCAGGAGGTCTGTTTTGAAACCCCTTACGTGCGCAAGTCCCTGGACAAAACATGGCATGAGGAGGGGCCTGCTAGGCACCCAGCAATGGCACTCAGTGAATCACAAGCGCAGACACACACACACACACACACACACCATTCTCCCTTCCCTGGTATGTGTCCAGTGGAACCAAGTGTGTCATCCCGCGGCCTCTGTCAGCACACGAAGCGCGTGAATCTTCAAAGGCCTGTCAGATGACGCACATCGCGACGACCCATCTTGGTTCGAGAAATCTCATCCCTCTCACCTCCTGGGTTTGACTAACATTGCAAAACAGCGCCGGTGCCATGGTGCGTATCAATTGTCTGCTTTCCAACACCATTGAAATATAACATAGATAAAATTTCTCATCACAGAGCAATTAATCAAATGAGCCAGCTTCTTGCATGTTTACTAGCAGCTGTTTAAATTCTGTAATCGATGCATCATAAATGCTCCTGCATGTCCCTAACAGCAAATGTTTTTACATTACATTACATTATTGTCAATTTAGCACATGTGCTTATTTAGAGCCACTCCCACAGGTTACAGTTTTGGCCATTTATATAGCTGGACAGTTTCTGAGGCAACTGTGGGTTAAGTACCTTGCCCAAGGGTACAACAGCAGTGTCCCAGCAATCAAACCAGCAACCTCTCGGTTACAAGCCCTGCTCCTTACCACTATACCACACTGCTGCCAATGTCTTGGCCCTGCCTTTCCACAATGTCACCAGTCTAAGGGTAACAGCGTGGTGTAGTGGCTAGGGAGCTGGACTCAGCTGAATCCTGCGCGGGTCTGTGCCGTTGTCACTCCTGAGTGAAAATGAACTGTTTCAAATATTCAGCTGTATAAATGGATGACACACAGGAATGCAAGCTGGCTAAGTCACCCTGGATCAGGACATCTGGTGAGAAATGAATGATGTGACTGTGGACTCACTTCCCAGGGTAATTATGATGGATAATCCCTTTCACTTTTTGCCTGTGGGTGGGGCAGGCAGTAATGTCAGATTTCTACAGTGACACACACACGGCTGGTGAATACCTTTAAGGCCGCTGTCTAGGTGTGTGCGGTAATAAACGCTCTCTAGCAAAGCATAGTCGATGGCAGCACTCAGTTTCACCACTGTTATGATTTGTACCAAATAATATTGAAAATATATATAGTATTTTTCTCACTCTTCAGATTGGCAGAGAGGTGCAGCTGTCTGGAAATAGGGCTCCATGAGCCCCACTCAGACTGATGACGGCTCAACAGAAATGGTATTTGATAAAATGGCTCGCCGGAACAGGAAGGTCATGTGGAGCCCTCTCCAATGCAAATGATGCAGAGTCAGTCATGGCACCAGACAAATGCAGTATAATTCTGCCTTTTATAATCCGCAATACCCTCCTTGTGAGGCACAGCTACCTGGCAGATATTGGCCGGGACCAAAAAAAGATCTCATTTCAGACGTTTGATCCCGCACTTTGTCCGCTGTGTAGTACACCTTCCAGACACATGATGAAGTCTGATGAGTGTGTAAAAAGTCAACTTACAAGTCAAAGCAGTAATGCAGAGTTCTTAGAGTTTACTACAAAGAGATGATGGAGGGCAATACGCTGGCAGACCTTTGCATATTAAGAGTCATACCTGTAATTATACCTGTTTGAGGACACACCTGGTACTGTGCCTATAAAGGATGACTTTTTATCCCTCACAAAGAAGACATTACCCTGGTCTAACCCTGCATGCCACACACAGACTGCTAGAAGAGCAGGGGACCCCTGCCCTACCAGCCCTCTTCCCCTAGCACTGTGAAGAAAGAGAACCCTACTCTACAAATCCAGTTCCTCTAGAACTTTGAGCGTGTGACTGGAAGCTTGCAATCCCGATCCAGTTAACTGCTGTTGTACCTTGAGCGGGGTAGTGTACAAAGTAGAATTGAATTAATCAAATTTTCGTTCCAGCATCAAAACCTTGATAACATGACAAATTTAATGTATGTACATCAGCTACAAAGTGAGCAAATAAATGAATCGTATTTGTGCATTGGAGAAAATTACAACACAGTCTGGCCCTAGATGGGCACAGGTCTGAAAATTACTGAAATGAACTGTCTCATTCTTCAGAACCCCATAACAGTGAATACTGCATTCTGAGCTTACACTATATTGCACCATCATCTGATGTTGAATCAGAAAGGCCTTGTGGATCTTATTATAACTTAGAGATGAGTTCTCACTCTTTAGTAACTACTCCCAAAATGTTATCATTCTTGTTATTATTAGCGTTATTAAATGCCATTGTCATCATGCAGACAGCCCCTTCACAGTTCTGTGGCATATGGTTCAGCTAAGTCCTTTGCTAGAGCTTTCCAGAGTATCCTGCTTCATAGCTTTCATGCCTCTGCCAAAGCATGAGTAATCCTGCATATCCAGTTGGTCAGGCAGGCGGCGATATCATAGGCAGGAATAATCAATGTGCCTTTGTGGGAGATGACAACGTCTTTACGCTGGATTGGAATAAACATCTTCATACACTGAACACAACCGTGCATTTCCACAATGGCCTCACTCAGAATATATCTTCTTTATGTAACATTGTAAGGCATGAATATCAACAGCAGTGTAGCATAGTGGTGAGGAGCAGGGCTTGTAACCAAAAGGTTGCTGGTTTGATTCTCCGCTGGGGCACTCCTGTTGTACAAGGTATTTAACCCACAATTGCCTCAATAAATATCCAGCTGTATAAATGGATAAAACTGTAATCTACTATATGTAAGTTGTTCTGGATAAGAGCATCTGCTAAATGACAATAATGTAAATGAATATATACTACAGTATAAGCGTGTATTAGAAAAGCCTCTGCACTTCCATTTTACCATATTACATTGCATTTAGCAGACGCGCTTGTCCACAGCGACTTCCAGCACAAGAGAACAAAAGTGTCTCTATTCAAGCTGAATGAGCAACAGTGTCAGACCAGGATAACAACACTCTCAGACCATGGAAGAGTAGTTACAAATACTTTTTCACCAGCACAAAAGCACACATGGATGCATGTGCACACAAAGACGCACCCAAAGCATAAATAGTAGTGTAATTTGCCATTGTGCACGAGATATTGTACAAGAAATAATCAGATTTTGACAGATTGCAAAGGATTAAATGCATCAAACACTTGATTACTCACTCAGCATTCGTCATTGTTCTAATCTTACTCTGTCCAGCGCTACAGATAATTTTATTGCTAGTGCACTACTCCAGCGGCTTGAGCTGGTGCAAGTTGAACACACCAAAGACAGTGACAGATTTCAATATTTGAGACATTAATACAAGCAGGGAGTGGAACGTGACAGGTAACATCACGATAAGAAATGTTAATAAAAGCAGACACTGAGGTAAGGGGTGTGTGGGGCAGGTAAGGGCAGCTGAAAGGAACCGATTCAAAACTGCTGTCCTCGGGCAATCGCTGCTTGTGGTAACCGTTGGAGCGGTAATCAAGGCTAAACTTGTCGTCCTCGAGGAGGGGCCGAGGCAACATCCTGTCGTACAGGGTTATGGTAATGGTGAATCACTCTGTTTCACTCTGTCTGCAAGACACCAGCAAACTGTGGTTAGTGACAGAGATCAGGGTGGACTGACAACACGGGACTACACGTCCTGGTTCAAGTTCAGACATGTTCCACAGCAGATGTTCTGTTGATATTTTTATTCTTTATCTGAATATGTTTCTGACAATAACATAGTGACCTTCAATACACCCCCAGCAACTTTCCCTGTGGGTCTGAAATTTGTTTTCAACCCCATACCACCCCTTGTTATCCTCTGTGAACTGTGAGGCCTGTTGAGCAATATTGTATCCCCACAAGCCCTCACCAGTTTCTGTTACGTAATGAAAAATCCCTATTGTAAATGTTTTCAGCAGACAGCAGGGAATTCAAATGTGGAAATTTGTTACTTTTTTTCTGAGATTTTGTGGATGTTCATTGTGAGTAAGCTGTGGTTTGGTATGTTCTCAGGGCATACTGCCTCACACAGAGGCAAATTCCCCAAGAAGGGCTGGTACTTTCCTATCTCCAACGCACTGTTAACAGCGGAAGTAAATTACATACACGTCCTATATAACAACTAGATAGCGAGTGGCATGTTAACTTGTGGTGTGCAGAACTGAACCCCAGAGTGAGCAGTCAGGGGACCCCTCTCAGGGGTACGCACGAAGGAGATCTCACATGCCAATTTACTAAGAACTGATTTGTCAGAACATGGCAGAACATGTATAAGCACATCCTCAGGTGAATTCCTTTTCACCCACAGATTCAACCTACATAGAATGACTCAGTGACAAAATGACTGTTGAGATCTTGCACCAATTTAGCTCTATAAAAAAAAACAGTTAATCTACACCTATAAGTTATGTATCTGCACAATCCCATAATGCACTGCAACCCAGCTGTCAGCCTGAAGAGTGGAGGAGTGAAGGATACTTAATCAGTGCAAAATCTATTTTTTCTTTTCACCTCTTTACCTCGTATTTTTTCACTTGGTAGACATTCCTGTCTGGGTCAGTTTACATTGCACACATTCTTGAGATATTATGCACGCAGCTGAATCTTTACTGGGGAAATTCAGGTGAAGTACCTTGCTGAAAGGCAGAACAGCAGCGATTGACCAGGGAATTGAAACTAGTCTCAATTTTCCATTAAAACTGTCATGTTTGACGCTTTTGTCAGGAGAGGAAGAAAATGACATACATACCTGATTGATTAGATAAGGTTAATGGGATTGTCTGATTTTATTCCATTGTAGACATGCTAATGAGCTTTTTTTATGCAAGTTAATTATCCTGATAGCTGGTACCTTATACCATTAGTAAAAGCACCCCAAAATGTCAGAAATGTCATAAGTTGTTACAGTGATTATAATGTTAGAATATTTTCAGTTCGTTTAACATTTTCTTCAGATAATTTCGCGTTTTGAAGACGACATGTGGGTAACTGATAATTATAATCTTCCTTCAGCAAAGTTTATAAAACGTTCATTTCTGATACCGTAGTTTTAGCTTTCTGTTGTTAAACCGATTCAGTTGGTCAATTGCGACACCCAGTGGCACCATAATGGTAGCATCAAGTTTCGCGTGAAGCTAACCGAACGCATGTATGATGTAATCATAGTCTCGCGAGATTGATATTCATAAAACGGGAATTTGAAAGGATCTGTGAGGTTGTGAAGACAGTTCAAAATAAGGACAATTTTAGAAGAAGTAAACCACAAAAGACATTTTGTCTTTGATTTTCTGACGTCTGATTTAGAAAGGTAAGTAAAATAACCGAAACAGCCAAGAAAGGGACCTTTTATTCATCCTAATCGCAGATATTTTGTTAGCTAGCTGATCTCGCTGTCTTTACGAAACGATGGCGTCGGTGAGGCACTAGGCCCATTGAAGAGGAAAGCTAATGTAGCTAACGTTAGCTAACAAGGCCCAGATCTGAAATTAATTTTGGATTGTAGGATGGCGACGTAACCTTTGCTCTCGATTTAGCCAGCTATATTCATCGTTATTTAATTATGAATGCTATATTTTGAGACGTAAATGTATGTTTTAACTAACGATGTCTTAGCTACTGTCGTGCTACCAGCCGGTCGGCAACCATTTGTCCACTAACTTGTTCTATAGATAACCTTAGCTAATATAGGAAAGTCTTAAGAAAACATCTGCAATTGTGTGTCGGAGAAAAGGTGCTTGATGAAGATATCTCTGAGCAGTAGTTTGGTTTAGCCATAACTCTAGCCAACGCGCAGAACTATGGACGTTTTCGTTGCGTTGTATTCGGTGTTGAATAGTGGAGTCAATGCACTGCTTGTTTGTGGTCAAGATGTTTAGCTGGCCATATGCCCGTAAATACACGAAACGGGGTAAAACAGTAATTCCATAATCACTATACAAATTATTTCTGTGAATTGGGGAGAGAGTTTGCAGCTGTTTATTTTTGTCGGTGGCGAATCCCATATTTTCCCGGCGCATAATACGCGTGTCCCTCTTAAGGTCTAATTCGGCCCATGTGACATGTCTGGGCCAATCACAGACGAGGACGCATTGTTCATAGGATAAAGACAAACGCAATGATGCAAATGAATCACTTGCCATCTCAAAATGTGCTTTAATCGGCTCCGTAAGGTGTCAGTGTAATCAGATAACGCAGTGGAATAGCAGTGGTATGATCTTATTGATTACGTCCATGTCCATCTTTAAATCTCTGCGCTTATTATTTTTTGCGCAGATGTCAGATGATCTGGTTAAACAGCTGGCCAGCTACAAGGCCCAGCTGCAGCAGGTGGAAGCCGCCCTGTCGACCGATCCTGAGAATGAGGACCTGCTCAAACTGCAGAAAGACTTGCAGGTTTGTTAAATGGCTCATCACATAATTAGAATAAAAAACACATACGTAAACACATACGGCCCGTTGGGGCACTGCTGTTGTACCCTTGGGTAAGGTACGCAACCCACCATTGCCTCAGTAAATATCCAGCTGTATGGATGGATAACACGTAAAAAACGAATCTATCTGAGTTGCTAGAGATAAGAGCATCTGCTAAATGACAATAATGTAATGTAACTGGACCAGAAGGCCATTTATCTAACATTACACCACATGTCGGACATGTGGGGCTGGAGGCATTTTATTTTGGTGTCTGACTTGCCCTGCAGGAAGTCATTGAGTTGACTAAAGACCTCCTGTCGAGTCAGCCCTCTGCGGCCACTCCCAGTTCCGACAGCATGTCTGCCACCCCCCTGAGCCACTCCTGGAAGGTGGGGGATACCTGCATGGCTGTGTGGACTGAGGACGGACAGTAAGTTCAGTACCTGATCTCACCTCTACCTGTATCAAAATGTCTTTTTACAATGGTAAGAAATCGTGGCCTATATAAATGATGACTTTTGATTCAGTGTGCATTTATCGACCCAATTTACTGCAGTCAGCTGTTTTTTTTTCTCAGCCATATTTACCACAGCTTAGGAGTTTTTTTTTTTCATGAGAACACTGCAAAGAACATTGCATTTTGCTGCCCTCACTGTGTGTAGTTGGGCTGTGAACTCAAACATAATGCTGTCAGAATATAAGGTAGCTTAGCACTCAGGCACGGCTCATAAAAAGGTTTTCTTTAGAAATGAATGTCTTTTATCATGCGGTCTTTATCAGAATTGGCAAAGAATGTTCTACAGAAGGAAAAGTTGCAGATTTTTTAGATAATATATTATATCCAACAAATAGCAAACTGCTGTTGTTTATAGTCATTTTGTTTCTGTTTGTTAGCCTCTTGCTTTACAGTGCATACTGAAAGCCAGACAATAAGATGCCAGGATATAGCCGTAGTGTTATCTGTAGGTCCTGCGTATGAGACATGTACTCACCTGCTTACAGACGTGATTTATTGGCAGATTGTACAAGGCCGAGATCGAGGAGATAGACGAGGAGAACGGCACGGCCGCCGTCACGTTCTTGGGCTATGGCAACGCGGACGTGATCCCGCTCCAGAACCTGAAGGTCATGGAGCAGGGCGCCCATCCCGAGGACGAAAGGGGCAAGTCCAAATCCAGGTAGGGAGAGCCACTCCACTCTGCTCACCTTACCAGAATACACTGCAGGACGCTTCACAGTGGGTGATGTCTGAGTTAAAGCCAATTCATAATCACACATGGGGAAGTGGGTACATACAATCATTTTGTTTATTGAAATCCGTTAGAGGTAGTTTTTTTTACACACCTTATACTACATCTGTGACAAACTGTTTTAGCACTCGGTGATTAATTTGCTTGCCGGCAACCGATGAGTTAAAAAATAACATTAGATTTGTAAGAGAGGAAGTTCCTGTCAAAAGATGAAATAAAAATTCTATGGTCAGGTGCTGTAACTTATGGGTCTACCTTGGTATTTTTATCTAGCATTACAGTCTGCAATATTTTTCATTTTTCAAGTCCAGTGTGAGTTGAAATAATGGCACATATTACTTGTGTAGGGGCAAAGTCCTGGTTAGTCAATTTCATTTATCTTTGAGGTGTTGACCCAGACATTCATCAATACTTATACGTCATTCTACCCCCTGCTAACAATCTGGGAGAGCGCAGGCAAACACATGTTCTCCTTTGATGTCAGCCACCAACTCCTTTCATACCACAGACCTCAAGTTGAGCTTGCACAGACAAGAGCTGGAGGAAGCCACTGCATATACAGGAGACTGCGGGTACCTGATAGGTCAGCTTGGGTCGTTGGTTTGTGATGTGACACACAAACCCTGGCAGACCTGCTCACCCCTTTCCCTGCTGTGACAGCCAGGATCAGACCTGGGCTGTAGAGCTCAGCTTGCATTTAAAACGAAGGCCTTGCCCGCTGAGCTGCTTGGGGGCGCATTACTTTGGCCAATATTTTCAAACCATTGTTAAACTGTAGTTTTTGAGAAAATTCAGAAAGCTATCACAGCTCATTTTATTCAATTTACTGTGGAAAAACTATTTTTACACTTACACTCTCTTGTGTGATAACCAGCAAAATCATTAGTGTTAGTTCTACACTATGTGTTCGTTTAACTCCAAATGTCTATTGTCCCACTTTTATTGTTGAATTAACTCTATTGATTTTGCTGTGATGTGATTAATTAGCTCGTTATCAAATTATGAACTAGCTGACAACATTAGATTAACAAGAGAGGAAGTACCTGACAAAAGATGAAATGAAAATGTTTTTAGTCAGACACTGTAACTTAGCTTTATATCTCAGTAGTATCAGAATCTATGGAGTATTTTTCATAAGCCCGGTGTGAGTTGAAATAACGGCACATAAAACCTGGCTTGCCACCTGTGTAGGGTAAGGGGCTGGTTAGTCAATCTCATTCATTATTGATGTGTTGAAGAAGACCTTTCTCAACACCCACAATTGATCATGAAATGCACTGCTTATAACCCTAGTCAAGCATTTGAACCAGACACTCTAGTTCCACCTCTTTAAACAGGAAGTTTAACAACCTGTGTGGGTGGAGGGCTTTTCCCACTGTTGGAACCTGATCGAGGAACCTGGAATTACAGCTGTGGAATTCTGCTCTAGCCTGCTTTTCCACTGTCTTTATTCAGGCGGAACTGGAACCATGCAGAGTTTCACTACTCCAGCCCTGTCGTGAGCCATTTTTTTTACTGGCTAGTCCCAGAACAGGTCAAAGATAAGTGTTTCATAGTACTAGCAACCTCAGAGATTAGTAGACCCATCATTTTTATGCATGGGTAAATGGATGCATTTGTCTCAGTCCTTACTTACGTGTACTTAGCACTAATGACAAAATGCCATTTAATATTCCTGGCTAACTCTGAGTTAGCATTATGTATCTATAATGTTTTTATATAGATTGTTTTGTGCATCACTCTTCTGATCAGTTTTAAAACATTTAGGGGTTAAAATCCAATGAGAATTCTTCTGATTCCTTATTTGAATGACTGATAAAGCGGTGTTGGAGTGTTTGAATGTGAGCTATTAGGTCATACAGGTGTTTACCTGTATGACTGTGTCCTCTATGGATGGGTCTTACGTTGTGCCATGCTGAATTTGTGACCCACAGGAAGGAACAGATCGCTGAGCAGAGGGAGTACAAAAAGAAGAAGGCCTTTAAGAAGGCCCAGAGGATGAAGGAGCTGGAGCAGGAGAGAGAAGTCCAGAAGTCTAAGTGGCAGCAGTTTAATAACAAAGCCTACTCAAAGAACAAGAAAGGACAGGTCTGGAGTCTCCACTGAATTACACCTCTAAATAATTTCGGTTCAGAATTACTGCTGAAAACCTGTCATTTTTAAAAAAGTCTCCTCCAGCTGCTAAAGTGGCATTGATTATTCATATTATTCATAATGTAATGTAGGGTGGCATTGTACATTCTGTTCTGTTTTCAGTGAAACGTTTGAGAACAAATTCAAGCTCTGCACTGGGAGTGCTGTTCTAACTAACTGTCTCCTTTGTGTTCCAGGTAAAAAGGAGTATATTTGCATCACCAGAGAGCGTGAATGGGAAAGTAGGGGTCGGCACGTGTGGAATAGCTGATAAACCAATGACCCAGTACCAGGACACATCGAAATACAACGTTCGGCACCTCATGCCGCAGTAACAAAGGACAGAGAGGCGTTAACCGTGTGCGGTGTTAGGGGGAGCAGAACCAGCCAGGCTTGTGGGTTGACGCGCCTGAGTTTCTCTGGAAATGTCAAAAAAAGTCTTCAACCCCAGTAGCAGATTAGCAGTTTTAAAGGAAGCTTCCATTCTTATCCCAGTTCAATCACGGTTAAAGCAACGCCTACACATACATGCACAAAAATGTGTATGTGTCTGTCTGTATATATATGCTCTTTATTATTTCCATAGTATTGGGGCTTCATCAGTGACCACATCAGAAGTGATTTAATGGTGTCCCAGTAAGTTTTTTTTGTTTCAGCTGTATATTTTGAGTTGTATCAGATCAAGAGCTTGTGTAGATTTGATACACATGCTGTAAGAGATGACACTGCCTGGAGAAGTCAGAAGACAAGTAGAAATGCATGTTTTTTTCTCCCATTGGATAGATTTATTGCAAGTCCTGTAGAACAAGTTGCTAGTATCAAAAAAAGACTCTGGACACTCAAACCAAGTGGGAGTTTTGTTGAAAAAAGGTCTTTTGCTTAGTAATAACAAGCAAAACCGGAATGTTGATTTTGAATCATTTTATACCTTTTGGTTCTGTACAACGAAAAAGACAAAAGACCTGTAAAAGTAAGCAAATGTTAATTGAATTCCTCCTATTTTTGGAGGACTGTGATTTTTACTAAATTAATGTTCAGTTTCTGTTTTGTATATTTACCTTTTATGAAATAAATGTTAAAATGTATGAACTTGTCTTCATAAATAATAAATACACTACAGTAATTCATATTCATATAAGTCATAAAGGGCTTTGCAGGCTGCATCTGTTTCATTATGTGGTGTAATTGGGTGTAATTGTCCCACACACAAAAAAAAAAATTCCTTACACTCTGGCAGCTCAAGAAGAGCTGGCTAATGACTCGGTGCTCTGTCAGCTGCGAGACAGGCATACACATAACAGATAATAACATTGCAAATACATTGTATTCATTACTCCCACACACAAAGGCGACCTTTTAATCACCATAATCCTCATGCTCCATGAAGAATGTTACCCAGCTGCTCTTGGGGGTTTAAACCTACCCTAGTCCAGCTAAAGTAGATTTTTGTTTTTGTAGAATAGTCAGCGTCTCCACCAGAAGGTGGCAGTGTTCCCTCCACCAGCTCATGTGACGGCCATGGGCTTCGAGGCTCAGCTCTTCTTTTCCAGTAAAAAGATAATAATGTAGGGTGGAAGGCAGTCAGCCTGTGGAAATAGAGGTAAGATTAATGCACAGTAGACCTGTATGATTTGCAAGGTTTTGATGTTTTTGATTGACAGTTTGCAGCAGGTAAGCTACTGCACAACTGTGTTGCACAATAAATGCTGTTTTTGATCAACAAATACCGTTTGTCAACTGCCATTCATACACTCAGCAGATGCAGATGTGTTTAAACCCTGAGACAGAATCTCAGAAAGACACTGAAAGCATTGCATGTTGCCAGTGTTTGTGAGCATTTGCAATGTATGCGGTAATGCAGTATGCTCTTGGCAGTCTCTGAAAGGTTGGTGGTTGACACAATCATTGCGTTTTAATGCATCATGCTGCATGTGCTTCTGTGCAGAGTCACTGATCTTTACCAAGAGTGGACTGGCTAAACTAGGCAGACTGAATGGAATGAGCCAGTCATGCGATTTTAAGATCTGTGAGTGCAGTGCCATAAAGAAAGCAAACGACTGAACCTTTGTGCCCTGGACAGGAGTTACGCTAAGAGCACCGTGTCAGTAAATATGTGATGTGATAATTGAGGTGTAATTAACATTTTAATAAATACATTTCTTTGTTCTGGTATTACCATGACATCTGCTCTTCCAAACGGTTTAAATAGCTGCATCAGAGAAAACCTATGATGCAAAGTACAGCTGTCTATACACAGATGGAAGCAACTCGGTTGACATTCAGGATGGTCGTGAAAGCTGCCTAAGAATCCAGCAAGGCTTCAGATCCGTAGACATGGGGTACATGATTTAGCTTTTTTTTTTCCTTGGGGGTTGTGGGGGGGTGGAGGGGGGTTTAGGGGCTGGAGCTGCAGACACGATAAGTCTTGGTGTTTTATGTAAGACTGCAGTTAAGCTTACAACAAGATCAGAGTGTCTACAAAGAACTGCCACAAGCTCTGCAGAGCTGAGTAACTCAGGTGGAAAAGCTTTATTCATTTGACCCATTCTCCCTTGCCAGTGTCTTTAAAACCAATATCTACACAAAAATAATGTTGCTGGTCCTCCGCGATCACATGGCACAGCGGCCTCCGGGACACAGACGAAACACATTGACGTGGAATTGGAAACACTTTGTTAATATGGATCTTTCTCATAGTGCATTTCTTTACAAAAGAAGAAAAACAAAAAAATACAAAATCCCAAAATGTTGGACATAGAACAATGGAAAAGTAATCTGCCCTTGCGAGAGTGGACTGGCGATGTTAAGACAGTTTGGTGATTTATTGAAAAGACCTTCTTTCAAGAGGGCAGTAATCATGGATATTTTCTGTTAAGGTCACATTTTCAGGCTACTCCACAAATATATGCCGCTTTCACAAACAGTCCCAAAAAATGTCCTTGTTGCAAACCTTAATTCTTTGTTCGCACGTTGAGCACAGACATCTTGCAGTGTTTAATGCATGACCACTGCCCTCCCATTGGAGAGATGCCCATTTCCTGCAAAAGGCCAACTGAGAATGCAACGTGGGTTTGCCCTGCACGTTAGACTGGTTTTAAGAATTAGGGCCGAGTCCTACATTGTACAGATACAGTAAGATTCCCAATCTGACCTGTTTTTAGGAAGGTACTGAAACAGGTTTTCAGCCCTCAGTGACTGGGAACAGGCAGGGGGAGATTACAGTTCATGTCCATGAATCATCACAGAAAATGAAAGAAGAGAAAAAAAAACAATTGGCTACACAAACATTTGTTTTCCATATCTTAACTCAATCAAACCTGGAAATAAAGAATGAGACTTAAGCTTAAAAATAAGACAAAAACAACAGGAAGGAAAAATAAGTTAACTTTTTTTGTGATGCTTGTGGGAAGGGGTGTATGTTCAAATAAATATAGATTTTTCTTCAAAAAAAAAAAAGAAAAAAAAAACCCAATCTGGTTGTTAAAAGTCTCTTTCATGAAGGAATACACTGGATAGTTATTAAAATAGGAACAAAAACAGACAAAGGAAAGCTAGACCTTGGAAGTGCAATTTGGGAAATCTCAAGTCTGGAGGTTTTCTCTTACAAAAAAAGTCACCGACATCACCTGGTCACTTCAGACTCAGCCCTGCGATACTACTAGTGGAATGCTTTTCAGCTTCGAAAACAAACACCCTAATAAATAAGAGAGCCACTCAAACTCAGCATTTATCAACAGAAGTCCTTGGTTGTTGTTTTTTTTTTTTTTTTTCTCTGTAGGGTCCACTGACCAATATAGTAGTTCTCATTGTGTCTTGAACTAAAGCGTAACGTTTCCTTTACGGCAACTACGGAATGGAAACTTCTGAACGTTTCAGCCAGCAAAATGAACAAAGTAACACTGTCCATGCCACAAAGACTGCCACTCTGAAGAGAATACATTTTTTTCTTCAAAAAAATATAATTTAAAATGCACAAAACACAAGACAAACAGCAACAGAGGCGATATTTTCTACCCATGGGTACTACCTTTTTTTTTCTCCGTTTTTCCTTTATCTTTAATTGAATTGAACTATAGTAAGTATATACAAAAACAAGCAAGTTCACTTTGCTTTTGGACGGTCGGGGGGAGGGTGGGGGGGAGGAGTGTGCCTTAGAAGAGAAACGGGAGCCAAAATTGTCAAGACAAATGACTACGACTGTTATTGCTTTGGACTCGCTGCTAGGAGGGACACTTGTTAGAAAAAGTTTCATCGAGCCGGTTCTACGGTCTGCTATAACGTAGGCAAGTGCAGGATAAGTTTTGTGGTATAGCTGCTTGCGGAAGATCGCGTATCTTTGACTCCGCAATTTCAATGCACCAAATACCCATATTAATGGGAATGTGTTTTTCCTCCTTTCTTTTTTGACAAAACTCTGCAGACCGCCGCACGAGCCGTTTTGACCGGGCCACTGTCGGGCTCCTTTCACGTAGCACCAATTTCAAAGTCGTGGTGTTGAGCAGTGGTTAAGAAAAAGAAAAAAAAAAAACAACAAAAAAACACGCTCGAGGGCCAGAACGATGCCGATATGGCAAGTCGAATTGCGTTCCCACAGGTTACATGTCCAAATTTCTATTTGTTCCTTTTTTTCCGGGCAGAACCGGAGTTTTAACGCGGCCGACCAGATCAGAGCCCCAATCACAGACACTGACGCAGACACATAGAGCCCACCCAAGGTAGTCACCCCGTTCGAAATGAAATCTTTACAAAGTGCTTCATTTTAGTATGAAAATGAAGGCTTGTTCTTCATAGATTCAGACTAAACTTTTTAACTGTCGTTCCCATTTAAAACATAAATTTTCTTTAAATAAATTTCAGCAATAAAACCAAGCTGCTGTTTCGAACGACTCCTTCAAAAAACCAACAAAAAACGTTAACTAGCCACAACAGAATGTTTTTTGCTTGTTTTCACCCCACCGAACGCATGGACTCATGTTCACCGGCTGCCCTTTTAAAACCCCTGGCATGGCCCCCCCACCCCCACCACTTGGAAGAAACATACAGTAGAGCAAGCAAAGTGGCAGAATCTGCGATCGCTCTGTGCTGCAAAAGAGACCGCCTCGGTGTCGGGTCTGTGGTTGGCTCGGTGTTCAGGTCGCCCCCCAGCGCGCGTTGCGGTGCGGTTCAATGCGGCTCGGTCCGGTCTGGTCCGGTCGTGTCGGGCTCTAGGAGGAGAAGGCCAGTTTGACGCTGCAGCTGGAGTAGCCCTCGTCGCTGGCCATGCTTTGCAGGCTGCTGTGGTCGTCCAGGTCGCTGGTGCTGGCCGTGCTCACGCTGTCCAGCTCTCCATGGGAGAACTCGGTGCTTTCCACGTCCACCTCGATCTCTTCTGTGGAGCACACACAGGGAAGGGGGAGGCAGAATTAGCGCTACAGCGAGAGGCAGCGAGATAAGACGAGCTCGAGCTGTCGTCCCCAGAGGAGAAGACGACTGAACTGAGCAGGGCTGCACATTCATATTCTGATTTGTTTTTTGTTTTTATTCAGCTTTGGTTTTTTTTTTTTTTACACCTTACTTTGAAGTAGGGGAGCTTTCTGCAAAAACACTGACTCCCATAACGATCCGTTAAACAGGTGAGCTAAACAACACTGTGAATTATTTAAGCTTCCAGGCATCGTGCCGCAAACCAATCACGCGACGTGGGGACTCCTGCCCGACTCTGAGCACAACAGAGCACCAGTGTGCGTCGCTGCGGGGTTCGTGACTTGAAAGGTTGCTGGTTCGATGGATAATGGATAAAACTGTAACCTACATGTATGAGATGGTCTGAATAACAGCGTCTGCTAAATGACAATAATGTCAAGTAATGTAACAATGTCACAGTTGGGCCCCACTTTCACTATGGCTCGTAACTGAATAGAGAGTTAGTGCTTGGTTGTGGGAGAGAGCTTGCACTGGCTTATCCAGAGCGACTTACCATAGGTTACAATTTTATCAATTTATACAGCTGGATATTTACTGAGGCAATTCTGGGTTAAGTGCCTTGCCTAAGGGTACAACAGCAGCGCCCCAGAGGTGGATCGAACCAGCAACCTTTTGGTTACGAGCCCTGCTCCTTACCACTACGCCACGCTGCCGCCCCGCGGTAGCCGGAGGTGCGCCCCGGACAGGCACTCGTGCGGAGCCTCACCTTGGTCGGAGTCGGAGCGGTCGGAGCACAGGGTGGAGCCCACACTGTCCATTCGTATCCTCTCCCCATCCCCGGCGCAGGCCACCTGCAGCTGGTCCAGCTGCCTCTGTAGGTGGCGCTGTTCCCGCTCCAGGTGCTCCAGCTGGTGCAGACTCCTCCGGTCTGCTTCTTCAAGTTTCTTCGAGGAGAGAAAAGAGGAAAGAGGTTCAGAACCCCTTTCAAAAACATGCTGTAGCTGGCTCTTATGAGGGGGGGGAAATCTGTGCTCTTTATTTCTGTCAGGCTGAGAGGCTATACATTAATCTATCAGTTAGGCATGAAGCAGTCTGGATACAGTGGCTAATCTTCCCCTGGACCAATCACCTGCACTCATGTGGTGTGTCATCATCTACTTTACCTACACTTGATGCAATGATCCACCATGTTTATTGTACACGTTTTCAAGAAATCTTCCAGTCTGTTCTCATGATACTCCAACCTCTGCACAGGCCTTTCTGATACATGATGCATGATACTTCTTTGCTAAGTTGGTTTGGTTATTTGGTTGGTAGTTTGTCACAAAGGTCACGGATACCATCGGTTTCAAGCATCAAACGTCAGCAGGATGTAAAGCAGCTGTAGGTCTGATTTCAAAAGAACAGTAGAAAATAGGAACGGACAGTTTTAGATGATAATTTGCGCCAGCTGTAGACCGTCTATTTAGGATTAGAGCGAATTTTCAGCGTCTGTAATTACGCCACAAGAGGAGCATTAAGTGTGTACGTTGCTGCGACTTACTGCATTAACTGTGTGTGTTTCTGTTGCTTGCTGCCAAGCCGCCCACATGCTTCCTGTGAGTTTGAGTAAAAATACTGCAATCGACACTGATCACCCTGCGCTGGCTGATCTAGATGAAGATGCAGGGCTGTTCTTCGGGACACTTTAAAGAGTACCGCTCTCAGTATTTCTTCATGAAGACACCTTTAGAGGTGGGATTTAAATATCCCAGCCCAAGTCTGCCAGAAGTCTTTATCAGCCACAAAATTACATGGTGGACATTTAAAATACACTTGCTTGCATTTTCTTCGGTTCCTTCACAAATGATCAGAAACAATCTCTTCTTTTCCCCGTCATCACGATACTGCAGCGATGTGGTTTCAGAGAATTCATCAACATTTGCTAAGTGTGCATGTCTGCTTGCAGGCTGTGGATATGCAACTATCATTTAAAAAACATGTTTTTACGATCTTTCAAAAGAAATTCAAAAATGAATAACTGCAACTTCAATCACTTTTTACACAGTATAGAATACAGCATTTTGAAATTAACAAAAATATTAACAAATGCATGCTTATAAACATTTAAGTCTCCTCTTTTTCATTACAAACATTGTGTTCGAAAGTGTTTTATTTAAAGTTAGATCATTTTCCGCAATCAACATTGTGCAGTGCAATCATGACCCTAAATTGTCAACTGTCAGATAAGTCTGGAAATGCTGAAAATGTACCCTGCCGATAAACAAGCTACACAGCAAAACAAAATGGGATTTTCATGTTCGCAGACACAAGTCCTCCAACGGTAAAGAAAATGGAGTGTCCCTTTGGAATGCTCCGGGGCAGAATTCTCATTCTAATGTACAAAGGGGTGCTCTCCTCTCCTGGCTGCTCTGATAAACATCAGCAGGCCTCAGGCCGGACACTCCTTGCAGGGCTTTTCCCTCTCTGCTGGGGCAATCCCGGGACAGAGCAGCTCCTTAACATTTTCAGGGAATAATGGTGCTCCTCTCATTGGCATAAAATGACCCCAAAGCGAGAAAAGCCTTTTGCATGGTGCCGTTGTGCCTTCTAGAAGCCGACGACAATGTTGAGTAGCCTGCAGTCAGAGTGACTGAATTGCTGTTTGCCATTTGATTTGTGGGCTGGCAGTGATTCCCACATTCTGACACGGTGCTCTGATAAACGTGACTGCTTCTGCTCAGAGTAAATGAACTCCAAGCAACTTTACTTAGCCAACGCTAAATAAAGTTACATACAAGTTTAGCACATAGGCTGTGTGCTGCAAAACTAGCTGCACTTAGATAATACCGAAAATCACACTGACAATGTGGACATTTAACATTGAGGAAGGTGGTGAAAACCCCAGCCACCCTCATCTGTTTGCCTTCCTCTTGACATAGCCAGCTTTTGTAGTGCCTCACGTCCACTTTTCCATGAAATAAAATGGCGCCAACATTAACCACAAATAGTAAAGCATATTAAAAACCACACTTTATTGTATTACAAGAGTAAAGTGTAGTTTATTTTTAAATTAATTGCATGAGTTATTGCATTAACACTGACAACCCTGATATATACACTCACTGGCCACTTTATTAGGTACACCTTGCTAGTACCGGGTTGGACCCCCTTTTGCCTTCAGAACTGCCTTAATCCTTCGTGGCATAGATTCAACAAGGTACTGGAAACATTCCTCAGAGAGTTTGGTCCATATTGACATGATAGCATCACGCAGTTGCTGCAGATTTGTCGGCTGCACATCCATGATGCGAATCTCCCGTTCCACCACATCCCAAAGGTGCTCTATTGGATTGAGATCTGGTGACTGTGGAGGCCATTTGAGTACAGTGAACTCATTGTCATGTTCAAGAAACCAGTCTGAGATGATTCGAGCTTTATGACATGGCGCGTTATCCTGCTGGAAGTAGCCATCAGAAGATGGGTACACTGTGGTCATAAAGGGATGGACATGGTCAGCAACAATACTCAGGTAGGCTGTGGCGTTGCAACGATGCTCAATTCGTACTAAGGGGCCCAAAGAGTGCCAAGAAAATATCCCCCACACCATTACACCACCACCACCAGCCTGAACCGTTGATACAAGGCAGGATGGATCCATGCTTTCATGTTGTTGACGCCAAATTCTGACCCTACCATCCGAATGTCGCAGCAGAAATCGAGACTCAGCAGACCAGGTTTTTCCAATCTTCTATTGTCCAATTTCGGTGAGCCGGTGCGAATTGTAGCCTCAGTTTCCTGTTCTTAGCTGACAGGAGTGGCACCCGGTGTGGTCTTCTGCTGCTGTAGCCCATCTGCCTCAAGGTTCGACGTGTTGTGCGTTCAGAGATGCTCTTCTGCATACCTTGGTTGTAACGAGTGGTTATTTGAGTTACTGTTGCCTTTCTATCAGCTCGAACCAGTCTGGCCATTCTCCTCTGACCTCTGGCATCAACAAGGCATTTTCGCCCACAGAACTGCCGCTCACTGGATATTTTCTCTTTTTCGGACCATTCTCTGTAAACCCTAGAGATGGTTGTGTGTGAAAATCCCAGTAGATCAGCAGTTTCTGAAATACTCAGACCAGCCCGTCTGGCACCAACAACCATGCCACGTTCAAAGTCACTTAAATCACCTTTCTTCCCCATTCTGATGCTCGGTTTGAACCGCAGCAGATCGTCTTGACCATGTCTACATGCCTAAATGCATTGAGTTGCTGCCATGTGATTGGCTGATTAGGAATTTGCGTTAACGAGCAGTTGGACAGGTGTGCCTAATAAAGTGGCCGCTGAGTGTATATATTAGTATTGTGTGCGTATATTAACAAAAAAAAAGATCATCTTCCCCTTTGTGCAGTAGACAGTAAAGGGCAGGGCCTGCTCCAGTGTTCACCCACACTGGCTTCCCTCTATAAATAACCTGATTTACAGGACTTGGGCAGTGTAGCGATTCTTGACATTTTTGTCCGAAGGCCAAGTGTAAAGCAGAGCCGGGTCCACGGCTCTTTTTTCACCAACAAAGGGCCTCATTGGCCGAGGAGGAGTGGGTGGAGCTCTGCACGCATCCGTGATTCCTGTGTTGCTTCGGGTCAAAGGTCGGCTACATACCCCCCCCATTCCAGAATCTGTACATTCATTCTTACTGAGGTCTCCTAACAAATAACCCCTGATCCTTCTCAGGGCGGTTATCCCATAGCTTTGGCTTGTTTGCATTCCTCAATTATGTGCATGCATTCGCTAACACACCCACAGAGATGCAGGCTTTGATCTCCTGCTGCAAAGGCAGGTCTTGCAGGTCTTGTCTTTTTTTTGTTTTCTAATAGTTGCTAACGTATAGTTGGCTAGCTCTTCCGGATTAAACTGGGGATACACCATGTAAAAATGTTTGTGGTAAAGGAATCAGGTTTTTCTGGATGACAGCGAGCATGTTTCCTGTATGTTAGAGGGCAACAGGGTCAGGCTCTACACTGAGCACCAGTATGTGAGGTGTTCTTTGTTCTGAAAGCCAAATAAAGTGCACTTTGTGTGTGTGTGTGTGTGTGTGTGTGTGTGTGTGTGTGTGTGTGTGTACATGTGTGTGCGTGCGACTACAAACTGCAAGGAGAGCAGTTTGCCAACAACCCAAGTGGATTAAGTCGCAGTGTGTTGGTGCCCTATGATGAAGTCACATGAATCTAGTTTTGTGCTCTGCAACAGTGCAAACACCGCGCGTGTTGTTTGGGCTTGTCGCGGGGAAGGTTCGGCGGCCTACCTTAATGTGTGCTTTGGCTTTGTTGAGCAGTCCCAGGGTGGTGTGCCGGCTGCAGTCCGGTCCCAGCGGTATGAGCGCCTTCAACCTTTCCAGGCACAGCCGCAGGTGAGCCCGCCTGCCGAACAGCGAGAAAAAGGGACGGGGACGTTCAGGGGTGACCGCAAAACAGGAAGCCGGCGGCTGCCAGAGACACGGCGTCTGTCAGATCGAACAGATATCCTTCCCTTTCATGTGGCGAGCAAATGAGGCGCGCTGAAGCGTTTTGCGGCGGTCATCAGATAAAAGGTTATCAGAGGTGTGACATCCCCGCCCCCGCAAAACCCGAAACCTCCCCTGCTCCGACCCACTCTGTCCATCTGACGTGCAACACAAACGCACCTTCCACACAGCAAAGCCCACCATCACATCAGCACCCCAAGGAGAGGTGCTAGTTACCATATTGGCGAGGCGTAGAGGCGCCGAAACGCGAGAGAGCGTGAGCAGGAGGACACCCTCGGCAACAGGGATCTGCCGGGCCTTCTCCTCAGGCTACACAGTCCAACCCATTCACACGAGAGGGCCCACATAGCCTCTTATCTCCTCACATTCCTGCAGCCTGATCTCTCGTGATGTGCTGCAGCCTCCATTGTACTGCTCCCTGCTTTACTATCTGCCGCCCATACCCTTCTGCATCCGCCCAGACCTGATTTCCCATCATGCACCCTCTACAGCACTGCTCCCTGGTTTACTGTTTAGGTCTGCCTCTCCCTCGCTGCCCCCCGGACCTGATCTCCGATTGATCAACATAAGATGCGATCCCCGGGTCTCGTCCAGCCCATCTGTCACCGCCGCCGCCATCGCCGTCGCCTTCCGTGTTCCCGAGACGAAGCTGCGGCAGATAAGCAGCCCGCTATCTCGTGTTATCTTGCGCTGATAACCCCCGGCCCGCTCACCGCAACAGGAAAACCAGGCAGACTACAAAAGCTTCAGCCCGGGTCCCTCCCTCCCTCCCCCACCTCCTTTTTCCACCGTGCACCAGGAACCACCTGAACGTGCGCGCACAACCGCGCTGACACACAGGACTCTCTGTGCTTAACCTCCCCGGCAACCACATGGCTTTCTGTTCCCAGCCCTGCTTGTGTCCCGGTGTAAGGGGATCAGTGAGATCCGTGGGAAGGACTTTTTTTGTGGTGTGAACACATGGCTCACCTGAAGACAAAGCCACAAAGCCCCTGAAGGCTGAATCAGTTTCACCTCAGCTGCTATGAGTTACAGTGCGCAGGCCTCCAAAGCTTATAGGGAGATAGGAGAAATGTACAGCATTGACTATGTGGCAATACAAGACAGGAGCAGGTTCATAGCTTCCCAACTGCAAACATCAGTTGCGGGTGACAAACATTAGCTTCAGAAGGAGAGACAGATCGATCAACATGCAACACAAAAGCAAACGATTTCATACCATATAAGTTCAGATTGCATTAACTTACATTGTATAAGAGTGTACCACTGTGTTTATGCACAGCAATACAAACACTGATGGCTATACAGAGATTAGTGATCCATTTTCCTTTGAAGTGCATTTTTGTGACGTCAACGACTCACGTCAACGTACAATCTGGGGCGATACCCGCACGCTACCCGGAAACACATTGCGTGTATGCGGTATTTCAGCACGCGGTGGCACAGAGACGCCCCTCGGTTCTGCCCGAAACGGAAATCGCGCCCTCGCCATCTGCGGCTCTCCCCTCCGTCCCTACGCGCGGCTCCCAGTGCCACCCATCCCTGCGCCTGTTTCTCCATCTGCGCTGGATTATGTAACTGTTTATAGCGCGCGGCCCCCGTGAAGCTGCCTAACGCAGTGGCGCTCGGGAAACCGCAGGGACCCGCACTGCAAACGCACAAGTTAAGGTCATAAACTGCGAAGCTGAGAAGGTCAATGTTCCTTCATAACTGCATGTACATGTATGTATGTATTAAATACATATGTACATATATAAACATATAAACATACACATTACGTACATGTACATTAAGGAACTGATGGTTGTGTAGTATAGTGGTAAGGAGCAGGGCTCGTAACCAAAAGGTTGCTGGTTCCATTCCCCGCTGGGGCACTGCTGCTGTACGCTTGGGCAAGGTACTTAACCCACAATTGCCTCAGTAAATATCCAAACAGGTAAATGGGTAACATGGAAAAACTGTTTACCTGTGTAAATCGCTCCAGATAAGAGCATCTGCTGAATGATAATAACGTGGTGTGAAGAAATTGATATCAATACAAGTAAAAGTTGCACTTTAAATTTAAGGTTTACTTAGCCTTACTGACTTGAACACATAGATGTAATTTCTCCAAACGTATTTTCCATGTGACATCCCTTCTACACTTGGAAACCTAATCTGGTGTTACACACTCAGAAATTTGTAGATGACCCCAGCACGTGGGCTGTCACTTAAACAACCTGGTGTTCCCGCTTTTCTGGATTCGTGCCCCCCTTAACCCAGGGTAAAGGTTCCGCAAAAGCAAGTTCCCCCCGACACCTGCCGGTCGGCGGCTGCTGGTAGCACTGCTAATCTCGCCAACAATCTGACAATCTGACAATCACGGGGGAAGTTACTGGGGCTTTTTCTGTCTGCTAGTTGACGGAAAGCCTGTATACGCGCAGCATAAACAACGCTCAGTGGCTTTACTGGGAAGTTCTTCAGCTTCCAGCCACAAACAAAGCCCTCGTCCACGCTCAAAACCCGACATCAAAACAAACAAAGGCCAATGCTGTCAAAAGAAAAAGCCTGGGGAAAAAATAGGGGAAGCTGGAGTTGAACTCTGCTGCTTTCGAGGTCTCAGCTCGCTGGTGTTTCTCGTGAGCCTCCCGGGTCACGTGGTCGTGTTTGCATTGTCGGGGGCCGAGGCGGCTGAATTGCTTCACTTCTGGCCGCAGAGGCAGCATTTTTTTCCCCCATCTGTTGTGAGCGTGCGAGGTGGGGGAGTTTTCCTCCGGACGTCCCGTGGCGGGGTTTCAGCGTGGCTGCGTGGATCTCAGCCCCCCCCCACCTCCCTGATCACGTGCTGGCCTACGGAGTGCGGACGCAGTGTCCGGGTACAGAGGAAGCCCCAGGCATGGCACAGAGTCCAGCGCGCACCCAGCCCCCTCTCTCTTCCTCTCCACTCTGCTTATTCTCCTCTCTATCACTCACTCTCTTCCTCTTTCTCTCTCTCCCTGTCACCTCCTACCCTTTTTCCTATTTCCGTCGTTCCCTCTCTCCCTCCCTCTCTCTCACCTCCCACCCCCTTTTTCCTCTCTCCATCTCTCCCTCTTTCCTTCTCTCTCTATCTACCCTTTTTCTTCCCTGCATCTCTCCCTCTCTTTCCAATCCTATTTTCCCTCTCTTCCTCTCTCTCCCACCCTCCTTCGCTCTCTCCTGCTGTCTCTCCCACTCCTACTCTCTGCCTCACTGTCTCCCTCTTTCTTTCCCTCCTCTCTCTCTCTCTCTCTCTCTCTCTCTCTCTCTCTCCCTCCTACTCCCTCGCTCCCTCCCCCTCTCTCAGGCCTTTTCTTCATCTTCAGTGTGTCCCTCTTTACTCAGGACGGACCACATCACGGGATCTGCTCTTTAGCCATCGTCGGGGGCAGCCGCCGAGCTGCCAAAGAGAGGCCTGAGCACACACACGCACACGTGGCCTTTGACACTTGTGTGAACAGCCCGCTCCATTCACGTTGAATGGTACGCTAACGCATCTGTGTGTCGTGTTCAAAAGATGCATTGTCTGTCAAGAACAGTTTTCCTTTTGTGATGACAACCGGGCCGTGGGGGAGAAGTGAGTTATTTTCACAAACCTGTCGGTGAAGTCCTTTTTAGTGGCTATTAGACGCACCTACTTGACGTCTTTAACTCTACCGTGGAAGTGAAAAAGCCAGACCAGGTGTAAAAAAGGGAAGGGTTCGAGGTTCAGTTCTACAGTCGGTAAATCACTTCTAAGTCACTTTGGCTAAAAGCGTCTGCCAAATGAATAAATGTAAATATAAATGTAAATGTAGTAAAGCAGTCTAGAAAAAACCAGAAGACACGCTCAGCCGACGTTACATTACAAAAGAAGGGCAGAGATGTACTGAGAAAATATTACACGTCTTTACAAAGAAAACACGGCGTGGTGCTCAGTGCTTTAATACATGACCTATCAACAATGCAATAAGTACATTTT